>JAUESO010000017.1:0-600355 GCA_030914385.1 Drosophila antonietae | reverse complement strand
ATAAAAAAAAAAAAAATAATAATAATATATGCGAACATTGAAAAGTCTATCTCTTACGAATAGATCTTGAAGTGTATCTTAATTGATGTATTTATACTATATACTATATATTTAATTTATAGATCTGCCGCGAAATACATCACAGCAGGACTTTCCGCCAGGCATCTATGGACGCAATGGCTCTGGCAATAGCACCAGCTTTGGCGACGATGTCACCTCTACAGCCACCAATACGCTAACACATAGAACGTCCCGAGAGCTGCCAACGGTAAGAAACAAAAAACTTTTTATATAAAAAGAAAAAACATTTTTAAATGAATTATCTTTTTCTTCCTACAGATACGTGGCGTTGAGATAGGCATTGTACTAATCGTACTGATGGTGTGGGCAGGTGCTATAGCGCTCTTTTTCAACCGTTGGGGCAAAATCCGTATGCTGCTGCCCTATCAGCCGGACTACAAACACGAACAGCTGAAGGTGCCGGGCACAGGTGTTTGCAGTGCCAGCGGCTGCAATGGTCAGCACTCACACCAGGTATGGATCGTATGGAACACATACATATATATAAATATATATATGTACATTCACATATATATTTATAGACATATATATATATATAGATGCTACTATAGTGGGCTGGCATTTAATGGGTATTTAATGTGGGCGGTTTACGCAGGGCAGACAAAAAAAAAAACAAGTATTTGTTCTGTTTTCTGAGCGCGAAATGAACTTTAACTATGTTTCCTTTTTTTGTTATGCTTTATTTATAGAACCTACACCCCGATTTCTTTGTCAAGGTATACAAAAATCTTTCATTTCTCAATTACTTACTGCATTACGAGTCAAAAAAAAAAATTGTTTTTTCTTTTGCATTTTATTAGCTTTGTGCAACAAGTCAAGTAAAGACTATATGAAAAGTTTTATTAATGAAAATACTTATAAAAAACAAAATGCGCACAATTTTCTTCAACTAGTGCACCAAGCCCTGCTCTTTCAAAATTTACCCTTCTCTCTTACTTAAAAAAACAACTATTTGGATCTGATTATTTAGAAATTCATTTGAGGAAATGTTCTATTTTTATTTCAAATATTGAATGTAGAAACGCTGTTGGACCTTTTCAGTCAAAGTTGTGAAATTCCTGTATATATTTGTCTGTTTTCAAGCTATAATAGATCATATAAGATAGATAAAATGTAAAATAAATTAGCATCAAATATATATAGCATACTTTGCCGGGCTATCAAAATCATGCATACGACCCGTACAAATGTACACCTTTTGGAATAATTATAAATAAAATAGACTTCACCCTCCTTACTCATATTCTACTTAATTATAATTTGCTTAAGACTCAAGCTTTTTTCTAGTTAAAATATGATTTTGCTTTGACAGACTTTGTAGTATACAAATATACTCTAACACGCTTACTTTTGAAGTTTATTTAGAGTACCTCTCACTTCGGTGTGCACCGAAGATAGTTTTCTTAACTCCTCTTCTTCTACTTAGAATCGTGCGCTTCGACTTTCTTCAATTAAACAAAAATAAAAAATTATTTTAAAATTTCCATAAATTATTTTAGTCACATTTAGAACTGCACCCAGGCGGTTGACCCTAAATGAACCAGTTCCATTCGTTCCATTTGTACATGTTGTTGATGGTTCCGCGCATGGAAGCACTCTTTTGAATATATAATTATATATATATATACAAGTTTTTACCCCATTTGCATTTTCTATTCATATTTCGTAATTAGTTTAGCGGTTTTGGTTTTAAGCTTTTTGTTGAGCTTTGTTGAGGTTCTTCGAGCTTTCAATGAAAATCACTGACAAAAGTTTCTTAATATTCCACCCAATCAATACACTTGGCTCGCTCTCGCCTGCTCCCGCTCTCGCCGCTGTCTCTCTCTCTCTCTCTCTCTCTTTCTCTTCCTCTCTCTCTTTATCTTTATCTCTTTCTACTGTTAATGCGCTGCACTCAGTGCTTGCCCCGTTGCGAGGGCTGCGGCATCTTCGATCGCTGCTTTCAGTATCCGCGACGGGAGCTCGAGCGCGATTGCGGCTGTCAGTTTGCCCTGCTGCACAAAGCGGATGTGGAGAGCTAGCAACCAGTGCATCGTGAAACGGCGTCCACGCCCACGGCGGCCGTTAGCCATAGCCATGGCACGCCCACCAACACATATGTGCGCGGACTCAGCGTCGATAATCAGTCGAATGTGCTGGAGCATGTGGATAGCATTGATAGCGCTGTACCACTAAGAAACGCTGATACAGATGTGGATGCAGATGGCTGTCAACCAGCCGAGGATGATAAGCTACTGTTGCAGCGGGAGCCAGCGATGCAGCCGCAACTGCCACAGCGTGTGTTGCCTCTCTCGGTCAATAGCCATACGAAGCAGCGTCGATTTGCACAACAGCGCAGCATATTGAAGAACTCACAGGAGCGCACCTTTGTCGAGGAAAATGAGGTGCTCGAGGCCAAAAAGCAATTGATATTGCGTCGGCGGCGCCTCTTCAGCCACTATCGGCAATACGATCAGTGGCGACGGCGACAGTTCAGCTATGACCCCAGCTACTTTCGCCCGCCTCCGTTGCCGTCTAGACCGTTGGCATACGCTGATTATGGGCCAGCTGCCGTTGGTGCTGCCGGCGTCGGCATCAATCACGGAGCGATGGGATATGGAGTTGGGGGCTCCACATCCGGTGCGGGCAATGTGGGACGCCGACGGCGACAGTATCGGCGGCAGTATTCGTGCGCCGATCGCAGTCGTGATGGATCGCGCGAGAGTCGTGGATCATCCACGCTGCAAAAGTATCACAGCATGGTCGCCAGCGATACCATACACACCGAATCATCCATGCTCAATCACAGCAACTACAGTGAACCGGCCAGCGTAAGTGCTTTTCGAGACGTCAATCGATAAACGATATAGCGCATCCGATTGCTTGTTTGGGCGTTCGCTCACATTTAAATGTGCTCGTTCGTTTCGTTCATGTAATCGCATGCACTTGCTCGTTTCGTTCCGTTTCGCTAGCCTATCGATTCCGATAATTGCACTAAACGCCATGCACTTCGTGTTGGGCACGTTAATCGTTTAACCGTTTAAACCGTTTTACCGTTTGTTCGCCCGGCGTTTGCAGCGTTGAAAAACAAATATTTTAGAGCACCAACTAAAAATACTTAGCACATCAACACCAATACACATTGTACAGCTAGAGGAGTCAATTCTAGACTGACACTTCACTAGAGCACAGCCAAATACACAGCCGCCAACTCCAAAAAATATAAATAAAACAAAATTAAATGACACCAATTCACTTACAGTTTTCGTATCGCTTTTGTAGAGTATTGTCCAACGCATTGCAGGTTGTTGCTTTACGCTTTTCGCTTGCTTCTGTTGTTCTTATTGTTAATCGCCTGAAGAGGATATATACTTCGTTTCGTCTCTGAAATTCCTGTTCTTCGATTTATAAATTGTATATGTGTATGTGTGTGAGTGTGTGCGTGCGTGTGTGTGCGTACAAAGTGCGACATTTTGTTTTTGTTTTCCACCTCTGGGTCTCTCTCTTTATCTGTTCTTTCTCTTCCATGTCTCTCTCTTTCTTTCTCTCTCTTTCAACTTCTATATATCGTTGAGAATACAGTTCGACAGCAGTGAATGTGGCGGCACCTTTGCTCACCCACCGTTGCACTGCAATAGCCGCGTAAGAGAAACAAACTGCAAAGATAATAGTAGTTTTTGAATATCAGATCACCTCTCTAATGAACCTCTGTCTTGCAGCACATCCACATGCTCGCCGAGGAACGGTCCACATCGATATCAGAGCGCTGCACACGCAGCCGCATCAACTCGGCGATATTCGTTTCGTCGGAGGGTCGCGGATTCGACTCGATCGAGTTCCTGCGTCGCCATGGCTCACAGAGTGTGCTCTGCCGGAAGGCCAAGAGTGCAGAGAATATTACCGAAAATGGACGCAGGGTAAACTGTCATGCTAAAGCAAAGAATCTTAATAATATATTTAACTTGCAGAAGAGCCTGCGTCCATGGCGCACCGACGATGACTCCGTCCAGCAGCAGCAGCAGCAAAACTCCTCCCAGGACATTGAGATGAAGGAGTGTGGTGCCAATGCTGGTGAGCTGCTCACGCTGCCCGTACTCCACGACGCCAAACAATCACCAACAGCCGTAACTAGCTTACTAGCACGTTCCTCTGCCATAACCACGGCTAATGTTATCGTGGGCAGCATTTCATTGGAGGCTCCACCGCCGTATATGCAAGATGATGACGCCACCTCCATATCAGCTCTCATACACAGCGATACTTCGGCTCTGGTGCACGATTCACAGGACTCAGCTGAAACGGTGGAGGAGCTGGTGCATGTTCCACTGCTTGCCAGTGCAACGGCTACGGCATCCTCCGTTTCTGCCGCCTCCACACCCAGCATTGCCATTGAGGCCAAGCCGCGTGTGCTGGTGCATCAACGCTCTTCGACGGCATCCTCATCGCCGCATAGCAGTCCCAAGAATTTGGGCCTGGGCTTGAAGATCATCAAGCCAAAGATTAGCGCCGTGCCAATGGTTTCAGTGTCCGGTCCATCGCCGCCCATTGAGAAGCCGCCCCTGGCGGAATGTTTGTAACAAATGGCAACCGAAACATTTATCTAAGCGCGCTCACTCAAGGCAAACTTGACACCCAGTCACAATCACAGTTTTTACACGAATCTATACACCCACC
This sequence comes from Drosophila antonietae, assembly GCA_030914385.1. Lineage (NCBI taxonomy): Eukaryota > Metazoa > Arthropoda > Insecta > Diptera > Drosophilidae > Drosophila > Drosophila antonietae. Next base: position 595,621 of record JAUESO010000017.1, on the reverse strand, counting down.
CACACCCACACACACTCACACACACACACACTATCCTTGACTCAGATGGAAAGGCGGTTTAGAAGTATGCCAGCTGCTCAAATAAGTGTTTCGGTGAAGCTGAAGGGGATTTGAATGCCTCTTTAGGCAGTTAAATTAGTTGTAAACGTATTACTAGAAATAGACGTAGGCATAGACGTAGTTTATGTACCAAAAACAAGAAGGGAAATGAAAGAGGTGCATCAATATATTGCAAGCAAGAGTTTTGTATGTTCAACAACGACTGATGTTATACATATACGAACTATAGATGATGTGACAGACAAACACACACACAACTGATAAATCAGCTTTAACGACAAACAAGTAAACTATCAGGCTTTAATATATTACGAAGAATTTCTGGTTTAACCCTAGACGTAGGCAGACTTGAAACCCTGTTGACAAAGTTATATATACATATATATTTAAACATGTTCTCTTCTATATCTATATACTTATACACACTTACACCCAAATATGAATAGTTATTTATAGCCAAAACCTAGGGCACCAACACATGTTTATATATATATATATATACCTCTATAACTATATGTTTTTCACTAGTAGCCTATACACGTATATACCCTAGAGGTAGTTGAGAATGAACCCCCACTATATAGCTTGTAGGCACAAAGAACAATTGAGTATAGTCGAAATCGTTACTAACTTACTTACTCTTACTTACTAGCTAACATATCAAATACCCACGACCAAAAACGAAACGTTGAAACTGTAAAACTAGTCTATAAACTTAAATTCCTACAATACGATATTGTAATATAGAATTGTCAAGTAAGAAAGTGCCCAGGATGAGTTCTAAGTGTTTTTAAAACTACTTGTACTTGTACGTTTATTATAAAGACGTCATTTTAAAGATATATATAATTCTTTATAGATATATTATATATAAATATATACATATAAATATAGAGAAATATAGGTGTATGTACGAGTATCCTTTTAGTTTTAAGCATGCATTTTCAAACAGTTTCACTTGATGTACCTATATGATAGTTATATGAATTATATATGGAACTGATGGCAGCACAGAAAACCATTTGCTCTCTTTTCTCTAGGTAGTCATTTACATTTAGTTATTTAGTTATGTTACTTCAATTCTCTGAGCAATATACTTGCTTAATTAAACCCTCTAATAACTTATACTAAATATAATAACTATAAACTGTCTGTCAACTCTTTGTCTAAAACAATTCTTGTGTATATAAACACCCGCACATGTACCTACTCAATAAGTTCTTTAATCCCTACTATTTAAAATAGAATCCATACCAAGTTTACGAATATAGCAAGAAGAAAAACTGGATTATCGAACGGAACACATGTTGTTATTAAGGAATTGTCAATTTATGGTCCAAAGCTACAATAATAATAAAAAATACAAAATAATGATAAACAAACCATTTGAATGGGTCAGAATTAAGCTTAATTAATTTATAATTGGTCTACGTTCGATTCGCTATTAAATAAATATAATGTGGATGTGTATTTTTTGAAATCAAATAAACGGAATAATTCATTCAGTAAAAGCTTTTCAATAATTTCTAAAATGTACATTATAAAACAATATTTTTATTGACAAATTTACAGCACTTACATATATCAAGTGATTTTGATACATTTACATAATTTTTATTTTGAAATAAGTTTACAACTTTGTCTTCTTTAATCTTAAATCATCGTTAAATTTTAGATCTTTTCAAAGATTACACAATGATTGCCTTGGTCATAGTAACTTTTTTGAATCATAACTCCTTGTACTTGATGCACCAAATTTTCCAGTTCCTGTTCCTCGAACACATGATAGTAGCGTAGAAAAGTTGTGCGTTGTTCATCTTTGGTTTTCCATGGCACATATACATCCTGCTGCTGGAATTCCGTTCGATTCGTGTGTACTGGCAAAGCGACTGGCAACTGCTGGTCCATATTCTCAAGCTGCTGTGCAAGCTTCTGTCGTTGCGCCTGCTCCGTGGTGCGATCCTTATTGACGGCTGTATTTTGCTTAAGGTACGTTGACTTCTTATCGTTCCTACGCTGATCCTTGGCCCAGACATAGACGAGCGCACGTCCACCTGGACGCAGCACGCGAGTTAGTTCACGAATTGCTGCCAGTCGCCGTTCGCTGCTAGCCAGATGATGAATGACCGCAATGCTAATGCAACCATCGATGCTGGAACTGCGCACAGGCAGTTGCAAGCAATCGCAACGAAAGACGTTTTGACCACGAGCGTTGCCTACGCCCAGCAAACCCAGCGAACGATCACAGCCAATGGACAGCAATTGAGGATTGCAGCCCAAATATTTGCCATTACCACATCCCACGTCCAGTAGCACGGACTGCGGCTCAAACGAGTTTAGGAACTCGGCAACTTGTGGCCAGGGTGTGTGGCGCGTATCACTGAAATGATTAGCTATCTTCTCGTAGACTTCATGCACATTCTGCTGCTCCAGGTGACTGGCATGGGTGGCCAGCTTATCACACACCTCTTGAGGAGTTGCCGTTTGTTGCGTATCGCATAACGCGGGATATTGGCAATCACATGGACCACGGCGCAGACGCCTGAAGGTAAGAGAGGTTCTCTTACTGCGCGCTTGAGTAGTCAGGCTGCCTGATGGCGTGGTCAATACATCAATATGCTTTGGTCGGATGCCATGTGTCCAATCATATCGTGATTCCCCAGACATGACTAACAGTGAACGTCGTGGCAGTAGCACATGGACTAGCTGATCTCCGCGACGAAAGTCCATCACAACATCGGATTGCAGTGAAAGCGAGAGTATGGGGTCCTTGAAGGCGCTATGTGTGTCCACGTGCGGTGGAATACCCTGTCCTGGTTCATACTCGTTTACAGTCAGTTGATCGGGTGGCTCAAATGCCGGCAACTCCAAACGTTGCCACATAAAATCACAAGCAGCTGGAATACCCTGCTCGAGAGGTTGTAACGGATTCACATTGTTGCTGCCATAGAGAAATTCGTAGCCAAAATGCTTGACTTGCCTGTGCTTTAGACTGTCTGCAGTGCTGGCAGCACCAACAGCGACTGCCTGTAGCAGCGTTGCTTCCTCCGCTTCACTCACGAAATTCGGCAGCAACATAAGTCCGCCTGGCAACGGCTTATGCCATCCGTTTTCTTCCCTTTGCTGCGGCAATTCCAATACATAGCTGAGGTAGGCAACGGCACCTTTCTGACCAATGGTTGCCCGATTGTGCATGCCATTGTATAGAAGCTGCGCATCCTCTAATGTGGTGCACATAAGAAAACAATACGATTTCGAAGGCAACATCAGCACCTGCGCCACCTGACCGCCTGTTGCAGCTGCTGCGGACAGCAGCGCTTCCTCTGTAAGTCCATTGCTAAGTCCCACGTTTAGTATGGCCAGGTAGGGGGTGGGAAAATCACTTTTCGAGACATTACAGTCGGTTTTTATAATTGCAAGGCTGCGACGCTGCTTTTTTTCCGCCTTTTTCACTTTGTTCGTCTTTTGCTCAATGTGCATCTCGTCCAGAGTGAGCCTAAAAAATACCACAAAATTAAGTTCAGAGTGTGTACACACTAACACATTCAAGTGCTAAGACAAAGAATGGTACGCAGCTATAATTATTTACGAAAAACTATTCTGTAAATTATCATTAATCTGTATCAAAATATTTACCTTTCTAGCAGTGCCGCTCATTTACCATTCTTAAATAATTCGAATTCAAGTTTTATATCGAAATGTTCGCCGTTCAAGCATTCTGCTTGTTGCGCATTAACAGTATATTTTCAAAAAATTTTCTTGATATACAGTTGAATCTGAAACTTCTTCAAATCGCTGCATATACAGTAAATTACAATTGTATACTTTCATATCTAAACTTAATATAGGGCTTACGATCTACCAGACTCTATCGATCATGCTATTATCCTGCGGCTTCTGATTCATTGTCGTCAGCTGCTGATGATAATTGCGCATTTGATTACTGCGACGCGGCTGCGCCAGATATTCGAACATGCTCTGCAAATGTTGCGACAACATTTTGCTCAGATCACTTGGCATAGGATCATTCCAGAAGAAATCGTGATTTAGTGCCGTGTCTGCATCGATGCGTTTCTTCGGGTCCAGAGTCAATAGTTTATCTAGCAAATCGCAGCCAGTGGGATCCTTAACATATGGACGCAGACGCTCTTTTACTCGGCGCTTTTGATTTTTTGGAAGCTCAATCGATTTGTACAGCTCGAGCTCTTCAACGCCCGGCCAAACGTCTGGGGTAAAGGAACCGCACAGCTGTGATATGAAGGTCAGCTGCTGCTGCTCTGTGTTGCCCTGCATAATGGGCGAACGTGTCCACATCTCAGCCATAATGCAGCCCGCTCCCCACATATCCACTGGTGGTCCATAGTTGCGGTCACCGAGAAGCAGCTCCGGCGGTCGATACCACAGGGTAACAACACGATTTGTATAACGATTTTTGCAATCATTCTTTGGAATGCTAAATGCACGTGCCAAACCAAAATCCGCCAGCTTCAAAATACCATGTTTTGTGATCAGTACGTTAGCAGCCTTCATATCGCGATGCAGAATCTACAAATCAAATATCAAATAGGTTAAAGCATTAAAGGGAATATGATGAATATGTACGCACCTTATTACTATGTATGTAGTAGAGTCCATTGAGCAGTTGCTGCATAACTTTCTTAATTTCTCCCAGACTGAATTTCACATTCATATTGGAGAGCAGACCAGCTAAATCGTGTTCGCAGAAATCAAAGACCAAATAGAAAGTCGATCTGTATCCGTTGTGCACAGTGGCCTTGGTGCGGCATATCTCTATGAGATTGACCACGTTCTCGTGCTTTAACAACTGCAAGATGCGAATCTCACGCAGAGCCGTAATGGGAAACTACAAACGAAGGGTTATTTATTTTAATTATTGCGGTTCTTAATCACTACTTACGCCTTCCTTTTCATTGTCCATGAGCACCTTTTTCATAGCAACAAATTTTTTGTTGCTCTTCTTTTCGCGTGCTTTGAAGACCTCGCTACGTAGCACAGCGAAACAGCAAGAATTGGCAATGTAATTTATTTTTGACATATGCTGGTTATTGTAACTCACCCGAATGTACCCTGACCTATTTTGGCTACTTTCTCATATTTACTGCTTTCATCGCAGTAGGGAAAATCATAATCCTCGATATACTTCTGTTTCTCCATGAGGGACATTGTACGGGACGAGCTTCCAGTTGGCACTGGTGTTGTTGACGCTTGCGGTAGCATATGTGACATGTGCGCCATTGTAAAATATTACAAATCCAATGTAATAAAAAAAGTTAAATATTTCTCAATTTCACAGTTTTCCTATTTTCTGGTCACAACAAACACAACACACGCAGCAAAAAAAAAAGCAACAACTAATGCAGATGATTTGGAGCATTTTTGCATGGTGGGTGCACACTGTTTCAAGTCAGCTGGTGTTGCGGTAAACGATTTTAATTAGATTTAGGGGATGTGCACACTGGCCCAGTGATATAACCTCAAGCAGCGAAGTACAACATTAGGAATTGTTATTTATGAATAAGCTATTAAATATTGCACACGCTGTGCCACGCCAATTCGTGCGTGACTATGCATTCAAGTCGGATCTGAAAATTAAATGGGTACGACCCGAAAAGATATCATGTATCAAGCCAGAGAAGAGCGGTGATCTGGCACAGCTGCCTCCGCTGAGTCCCAATGAACTGTTGCCGGATTACAAAGACTCCAAGGAGCTGGACAAGTTAGTTAGCTAATACTATATATGCTACGACATTTTCAAATATATTAATATATTTTCCTTGTAGTGCCGATGAAACTGTCAGATCAATGTTTTTGTTGATGAACAACCCGAACCATTTGACAACGCGCTATTATCGCGATCAAATGATCAAGGAGGTCCAGCGGCATGCACAGGACTACGGCTCTATGGAAGCCAAATGTAAATAGATCACGATAAACCATGTGTATGCTTTATAGATCTGTTTATAACATAGTCTTTCTCTATTGTCTATTTCTGCAACAGTGGCTAGGATGACGGCGCTCATACGACGCTATCAGTCACACATGGAAGTGCATCCGCGCGACAAGATGATCAAAGTGCGCCTAAAGGAAATGATCGACAAGCGTAAAAAGTTTCTGAAGTATCTGAGACGCTGGGACTATCCACGTTTCGAGTGGATTTTAGAGAAGCTGGACTTGGTTTATAAGCCACCGCCTGCGAAGTTCCATTGGATAACGCGCAAAGAATCGTTGCAGAAGCTAACCGACATTTACTGCGAGAAGATCAAGGAGGAGCGTCTGGAAGCTTATCACAAAGAGTTGCAAGAGCAACAAATACCTTTCTTAGAGGAAGCCATCAAGAAGATGATATTCGTCCGGCAGGAACAGATCGATTGCGATGTACCAGTAACTGTGACAGAAGAGCAGATCGAGGAGACGCGCCAGCAGCTGGCACAGCTGCAAGAGCTGCGCGATGCAGCGGCCGCCGCCACACGCAAACAATCGGATGAAACCTTCCATTAATTAATTTCATTGCAATAAAGTTGTGTCGTATGGCAATTTCTTAAATTATATGATTTTATTGATTTTCATGCAGAGGGTGGTGAAGTGGTAGAATTCAAATACATGTCATGGGCGAATGGCGAATGCTTAGAAAAATAAATAAACAATTGTTAGCTCTCTCAATGAAGTGAAGACAAAACAAGATGAATTCTCTCTCTACGGAGATTCAAATCGATTAGGAACGCACTGTTCCTAGCGGCAACGTCCGTCTGAACGTTTCCTGTCACGTTTGCTATTGGAAGCGTTGCTGCTGCTAGAGCTACTCGATGAGGAGCTAGACGAGGAGTCACTGGAACTGGACGAACTGGATGAGGATGATGATGAAATGGACGAGGTGGATGCCCGTGATGCTCTTTTACTGCTGGCATTTGATGATGGCATTAGCATCTCCTTGGTGCTGCTGCTGTTGTTGCTAGTCCCGTTGTCCGTCTCCTTGCTCTTCACATTGCTGGAGCTCACTTCATTGTCGCCCCACAAATCGTATTTAGACAAATCTCCGTCATCGTCCTCATCCTCCTCCTCGTCCTCCTCATCACCCTCAATATCACTGCGTCGTGCTCGTTTCGAATCATCTCTGCCTCTGTTACGACCGTCCTCATCGCCGCTTTTGTCATTGTTTTTACGCTTCTTGCGTCGTCCAAATTCATCGTATTCGCTGTCCGATTCCTCGCGTTCCTTGTACTCAACAACACCACGATCATTATAGCCTCCACCGAAGCCTGGCAGAGATTGGAATTAATTAATTGACCACCCTTTTTTTGTATGCTGAATCTACTTGCCTGTCCGCTCCTCCACATCCGTAAATTTGGGCGCGTTGCACATGTTGCAAGTCTGCCGTCGAGCCCAATTCACATTCGCACACTTGCTGCACTGCCAATCCTCGGCGCTGAAGAGTCCACGTGATTTGTCTGCGGCTACTTTGCCAATCTCTGTACCCAGTTTCTTTTTGGAAGAACTGCTGCTGCTGCTACTTCCATTGCCTCGGTCTCGGTCACGATCTCTGTCTGATTTCTCATTGTTGCTATTTTCGCGTTCTCGATTGCATTTGTTACATTGCAGGCGCCGCGCAAAGTTCAAATGGCGACAGCTGCAACACACACATTCAGTGAGAGTAAGAGAGCGAGAAAGAGACGCAGATGCGGTTGGAGGAAGAATAAGAGTAACAAAACAACAAATTTATTGTTATTGTATTTTTGTCGGTTATGTGAAATATGAGGATAGAAGGGTAGTATGTAGTTTGTAGTTGTTGTTGTAGTGCTGGATGCATTGCATTTTGCCCATTGATCTTTACGCTTGAAGCTTTACGCGCACTCACTCAATATCTGGGCAAATCCAATCACCAGCCGAGACGCTGATGCCGCCGCTGCTGCTTCCACCGCCGCCGCCTCCTCCCACACAATTCGACATTTCGCTAAACTGAAAGTTGTGTGACCGCTGCTACGAAAAATTGTCGGTTATGCTGGCCAGCCTAGCAATTGACATTTATAACAATTTTATACAATTTCTGTATATGAAACTTTTTCCGGTTTCGTTTTTTTTTTTATATATATTTTTTTTTTTTGCAACTAAATCTTTTTAGTGTTGCTAGTAGGGTTGAAATGCTCGACAGATGTGGCCAGACTGTCGTAAATTGTGTATTGCCATTTAAAATGTGCTGTGCTTTGACAAGTATGGCAGCGTTGTCGCAGCAACTAAATATGCATATTGTATTGTTTACAGCAAATGTTGCCTGTATTTAAATAAATACATTTTAAGATATGTAAGAGATGGATGTAATTTACTTTTAGAGTTTTATTTTCTTAAGCATATAAAACAAAAGCCGCTCCAAAAAGTAAACAACGGATTTTTGTGTTGTTGTCGTTGGATTTATAAAAGAAGTACAACTAACGCAGCAGTTAATTTTTGGAATTGCAGGTGCGCGCCACCAGCAACACACACACACAATATCATATTGATGTGCCAGCTAGATTGTTTTACTTCTTGCCAGAACCAATCTTGGCCTTGGCGGTACCACGGACCTTCTTCATTCTGTTGCGACGTTCCTTGCGCTGCTTGCGTGTCTGCTTCTTCTGCTCGAAGAGACCGTGACGAGCCAGACGGTACTTAGGCTCAAACTTCTTGGCAAAGTCCAGAGTATCGTAGATCAAGGCAAAGCCAGTTGACCGGCCACCACCGAAGTTGGTGCGGAAACCGAAAGCAAAGACAACATCAGGTGTCACTTTGTACATAGCGGCGAGCTTCTCGCGAATCTCGGTCTTGTTGACCGATGAGAGTCCAGGATGGAGAACATCGCAGACCATTTGTTTCCTGGCAAGCAGACGGTTGGTCATGAACTTGCGAGTGCGAATTGTGGCTGTTGTACCAGTCGACATATTGACGGAGCTGCAAGATATATACACAAACACATTAGACTAGGATTTTATACACCAATTTACATGTTGTTACAGTTCACGGGATATTTATTGTTGTTTCTGTTTTCAACATAACCTAAATGCTTTAGCTGCTCCGCTGAGCAACCAGAGACTCCACGTGTGACACGCTGCGCTCACCACACGCCGTAAACACGCTTCAGTCAGCATGCATTCATATTTCCTTGCATTCGCACAAAGTGCAGGGAATTTTTAATGCATTTGCGCATAAAGTGTAACATTTATTACCTTTTAAAACACTCGAAAAGGTTTTAAACACGTCTGCTGTGCGAACGCGATTCTTTAGAAAGGAAGATGGCTACCGTCGATTGCCGAAAACTTGGCAGCACTTTTAAATCGGCAGAGTTGTATCTCTTGCCCGATTATCGGATTTATAGCAACAGTGTGAATGGCGCAAATTCAAATCGATTAAATAGGACAATTAAAAAATTATATTTATTTATTTTTCTTTAGCTTTTATTAAATTGCAGCAAAAATTTAACTTAATTTTGATAACTTGGCATCAGTACGTTTTCTTCGCAGAACATAAACGATTCCAAAATAGGTAGCTATCAATACGGCACAGATAGCAATGGCCAAACCGAAGTAAAATACAAACAAATCAAAAAGATGTAGATGATTGGAAGCAATTTCTATGCCACATGTCCTGATCGCAGCGCCACCCTTGTGCCTCACCACATAGTTCACCCAGAACATGGCATTGGCCAAGGCGCCCAAGGGCCTATCCCGGAATTCGCTGGAAACCTCACGAATGGTTAGCTTAAAATGCTGCCGTTTTGTCAGCTCATCCAGGGCCCAGTTGAGAGCGGATTTCGTAAAATTACTCTGTTCTAGCTGCAGCGCAATTCCCAGCTGCACAGCTAGTTGCATATTTTTGCGTTCATTCCGGAAGTTGGGCAAACCCAGCATCGGCACATGACGCATAATACCCTCCTGCAGACTCAACAGATCTCCGTTCATGATGAAAGCTCGTACATGGGGATGGGCCAGGATATCGATCTGTGGTACAGCATGCTGGATGAGCACATTTTTTGGCAGGCCGTGCAGCGTCTTCACATCGTGACACGTCCATATGAAACGCTCCTTGCGGGCATCCATAAAATCAAAGAGTATCTTTAGCTTCGGCTGGGACAGCTGACCGCAGGGCTGCTCGTTGCCTAACTGTATGTAGATGACACCGTCTCTAGATTCCTCCACAAAGCGTTTTACGTTCCACATCAATTCGCGAGGTCCACGTATATGCAGACCGCCAGCCGGCACAATTTGTGGCAGCAACGGGCGTGGAGTCCAGAGGGGCACATGATTGTTGAGCAGCAAAAGCGCTAAATGATATGCCTGAAGTTCTGGTATGTTAACAGCAGCTGCAAGAAATTAACACAATTGCAATTATTAAAATAGATAAACAGTCAAAAATAACATTCAATTCAAATTCAATACTATTTAGGCATAAATTAATCGATAATTAAGAAATAAGTGAATATCGGCGAGCGCAATATTTAGTGTTGCCACATCTATGTTTTTTTTGCCATTTATATTGTTTCTGCCGCCAAGTGGAATAGGCATAAACTTACTTTTAAAGTGTTTGCGTATTATTTGTTCCTGTGCCGCGTAATGTTCATTGTAAAATTGTTTACGTCTCGCCATACATTCGCGTATATTGCCCAAGCGAGCCGAGAAACCCAAATCCTTAGTATACGACTCATAATCAATGGGCGAACAGGCGACGGGCACCAAAGCCTCTTGCACTGCATTCATGTAGTTGCCAAAATCTGTGCTTATTACGCCAATTGTGGGCTTATTATGTATGTAGCCCAGTGCCAACAGTGCCTCTGTATAGAAGTAATCAACAATGATTAGATCATAGTCGAATTCCGCACTAGACAGCTGCAGCAACTTCAGCAGCGGGGCCTGCACCAGAAAATGTTCTACTGCTCGAGCTCCAACCGAAGCCAAGGAACTGCGCAGTTTGCTGTCCGGCAAGAGAGCTAAATCTTCCAGACTGCCACCTGGTGCTGCCTGCTCTTGCACTGTAAGAGTGAGAGTGAGATTTAAGATGCTGTTTACTTGTTTATGGGACTCAATATTTGCTTCTCTTACAGTTGCTCCAAAAGTCAAATTCCGGCTGCACAACATGCTCCACAACACGCTCCAACTTGTCATTCAGGCCATGACCGCCATAAACAGTTACCTGACAATGGGAATGATTTTGGAATTGTTTAACCTATCATATGTGTATATGGCTTACATTATGCTCCTTGCTGGCCAGCTCGGCGACCAGAGTTCGCATCACTGCAAAATGACTTTCGCTCGCATGTGGAAAGAGCACGAGTATATTGGCGCAACGACTCTCCTGCAATCCCAGCAGCAAACAGAGCAGCGATAGACAGATTACATGCCATGATTTCGATTGCTGTTAAAGAAGTGGATTGAGATGTAGAATATATATTTGGATAGATGTGGATATTAGCGTGTATTTGTGTGGAGGGAGCGGGTATGTTGCCCATTAATTACTATTCTATAACCATCATCATATATCATATGTGTTTTACAATTACAATTCTCTAACTTAATGACATGCTTTTAGCTTTAAGCTGTAACTAGCCTTATATAGTTTTATCATCAATTAGAGTTCAGTTTACTAGATTGGCCTTAATTTCGACAGCCTTCTTTCTGTAATATATTCAATATATTATCTGCCCTCTACACTCGCATACGAGCTGATAATCAATCGTTTTTTAAATCATTTTGTGTCAGCTAACTAGGCTCATACCTATAAATCAAATGCTTTCACCTGTTTGGCGCAGTAGGCATTGATTTTGAAAGACTTGCAAATTTGTATGCTAATTCTTGTTCGAATAGGGTTAAATTTCGTTTAGCATAAGTTCCATAATCATTGTTCTTTCTAGTGCATTCTATCATTTTGGCTGTTTCTCTGCACTTTGTCTCTGTTTCTCTGCACTCAATATTAACAAATTCAAATTCTTTAATGAATTTTGAAATTCAATTATGTTTGCCTAAGGCAGATTTTGATTGGTACACATCAGCAGCATCAGTAGCAGCAGCAGCATCTGCGACTGCTCTCAGCTCGGTTGCTTATCAATAAGGTTTATTATATATATGTAGTACATAACATAATATATATAAATTGCCGGATCTGCTCTGCCTTTACACTTTATGCACTCATAACTCACCATTGTAAACTGCATAAACTTTGCTCTCTAGCGTCTTTTATCCTTTAAATCTCCAATTGCAGTTTTTCTACAATTTTCTTTCTACAATCCTTTTTTCTTACGGCTTTTGAGAATATTCCATCCAAGCGCTTTGCCGCCTCGTTTCGATTGCTCGCAGTAAATAATCTTAGAATTTCTGTGGTTTATTGTAGATGTACATATGTGTCTTCCTCTTCCCCTTCTCGCTCATGCTCTATATACCTCTCTCTCTCTCTCTTTCTGAATGTGGGAAACATATGTGGCACATGAGATTGTGAGCCGACATAAACAATACTCATATGCATATACATACATACATATATCTGTATACACAATCTATATAGCTGGGGGTATACAATTGCACTGACTGAGGCAATTCTTTGTATATTGGGGAGCCACTCGAAGCAAGATCCTCTCTCTATCTCTCTCTCTCTCTTTCCAATTGGCTCTCTGTTGCATGTAGCTGGAGCGGACAAGTGGAACATTTTATATATATATTTAATAGCTTCAACTGCTCGCTAAATGTATATAATTACTTTTCTTAATCAAAATGCATTTTATATAAACATGTATACCACACATTCCAATTGGAACAGGCGTGCAGCAACTGGAAGCTGGAAAATCATTTTGGGGTTGTTGCACTTTGTGCAGCATTGGAGTAAACATTCAAGTGTTTTGTTTAGTTTTTGTGGGTTAAAAAATAGACTGATAAGAATATATTCTAATTTGGAACCAGTCAGCCGGATTCGCATTCGATTAGATAATATTTTTTATTATTTGCTTTTATTATTTATAATTCAATGACAATTTAAGTAGTTGGGGTATTTTGATTGATTTATACTGAACTCAATGGTTAAAGACGGAAAATGCATGATAACAGCGAAATTATATTTAGTTTATTTTTTTTTATTTTTATTTTATATTATAAGGCTAATGATAAGAGTAAAGCTTATTGGAAATGACTAAATGTCGAATAGGAATGTACTTCGTTAAGTTCGATTCGTATTGCTTATTGGAAACCACCGTTCTGATTGGTTTTCAGCGAGTGTCGCATCTTTTATTTATTTTTGCTGTAAATCCAAGGCTGCTTTAGAACTTCGTGAGCTTAATTTGGCATTGACAAACGCATAAATATATATGTATTTGCTCAGCTAATTGACGCGCTGCTGCTAAAGAACGTGACACGAATCGCAAACCGACAACTGTGTCAGCTTTTTTGATAAATTAAAAAAAGCAATAAACAAAAATCAACAGCGACAAAGCAGCTCAGCACAATAAAGAAAAGAGAAAGAAAGAAGGAAAAAATTAGCGAGTCAGCTGCAAACGCGGCAGCAGATGAAGAGAAGAAGCAGAGGTTAAAGATGCGGCTGTTGGTAAACCGGTTCCGTTAGAGGGAGACAGCGAAAAATAGTAATGAAAAAACCAGTTCAATGAACCGCAGCGCACCCGACAAGAAACCAAAACACAAATGAAATTTTCATCGTTGCTATTGTTTTTATCACAAAACTTTAATTATAATGCAATACAAATTTGAGAAAAACTTTGTTGTTTTGAGCAGAGTGTAGTTCGCTTACAGTTTAGAATTTTTTTTTTTTTAGCTTTAATTATTATTAATTTAAATGCAAAATCTCAGCTCAAACGCTGAGAAAAATCGATTGCTGATGTACGCTAGAGCACGCTCCAAGACAATAATTTGAGTTGATTATGTTTCAAGAAGACATTTTGTTTAAAAGCCACACAAATACGTGTATATGCGAGTGGTATGTATATTGTATATTATAGATATTGCTTATTCTGTGGCATCAGTCTTGGAAACGGCGAATGGCTCGGCTACTGCAATGGTGCCAGAGTTGGCAATGACCACATCCTTGACGGGACGATCGCGTGCATCTGTGGCACTCGACTCAATCTTGCGAACCACATCCATGCCGGACAGAACCTTACCAAAGACCACATGACGGCCATCCAGCCAGCTGGTCTGCTTGGTGGTAATGAAGAACTGAGAGCCATTGGTGTCCTTGCCAGCATTGGCCATGCTCAACCATCCAGCGCCATAGTGCTTCAGCTTGAAGTTCTCATCCTCGAAGCGTTCGCCATAGATGGAACGTCCGCCAGTGCCATCACCCTTGGTGAAGTCGCCACCCTGGATCATAAAGTCCTTGATGATGCGATGGAACTTGCTGCCCTTGTAGCTATAGAAATGATAATCAGAAGAATTGGCACAGTGGCACAATGAACAAATTAGTGTTAGATCTCAATTGATAAACAACTTAATTTCCTGCTTTTGTTAACTAATTTGCAGTTATACGCCACGTAATTGATAGCAATACACGCCGGCTCTAACCTATAAATGCAGCTGTGTGTACATACACACATGGTTAGTGTGTACTCATCTACAACTATATTAGCTACTTGCTTGTATTTGTGTACATACTAACTGCTCGCATGTGTGTGTATGTGTGAATGCCAATTAACTGTTTTGTTTTCGCTTACCCCTCGCCTTGTGGCTTTTCAGACAGTTCCTTGAAGTTCTTCACGGTCTTCTCTACAGTTTTGCCAAACAAACCGATCTCAATGCGACCTGCCGGTTCACCGCCAATGGTGATGTCAAAGAAAACCTACGCAACAAAGACACATTTATAAAAAATACTTATTGAATATTTAAGAGAAAACAAAAACAAAGACCGCGCAGTTGATTTATGTGTTTGTGTATACCAAGTGACGCAGGTACACACAGTATATTCGTGTGTGTGTGCCTGTGTATGTGGTTGTTTTTGCGTACCTTGTCGGTCACTTTGGGTCCTTTGCTCTCATCAGCAACCACAATGCCGGTTGCAATGGCAATTAGGCACAAAGCCAGAGCAAATTTCATTTTTATTAAAAATTTTTCTTCCACCAAACAGAAATACGTCCACACAATTCAGACGCTAGAATCAGACTGAGGCCGCGCAGTTGTTAACATAGGCTCTTTCTGCTATTGAAGAGCGACGCGGGCATTTTAGTGTTGTATACGGTTTCTGAAATATATCGATAACATCTATACTCAATATAAAATTGTACTGCTTTAATCGTTTTATTTATTTATTAAGTCGCGTTGTTATTTTTCTGGTTGTTTGACAATATTAAGACGGATTGTATGCATATGTCAATGTACTTTCATTAATTACATGGGGAAATATTGTATTGGGGGTTACAAATTAAATGTAGTTTCCTTTGTTTATTGTTAACAATAGACAGGTATACATAAATGTATATGTTTATGCTAAATTAAGCACACATAAATGGGACTCAATTGCAAAGTTAGGCAGGTTTACATAGTTTTTAACATATATAATTGTGTGAGGGTATTTATATACGATTATTAACACATTTTGCGGTATATATAATAATTTATGAACTGTTTCATGCTTGACATACAAGCTATATCAGACACAAAATATTAGAAATGTTTGAGTTGAGTATGGAGGGTATGTGTACATGTATGAATACATACATATATATATGTATATATAAATTATAAAGTCGAGCACTAAAGCAAATAACAGTAAATTTAGCATAAATTATAACTGAGCTTCAGCATATCGAAAGACCTATCACATACAGAGAGATAAACACTAAGACTAAATCTATTTACACAAAAAATAATAATAAATATAAGATATACACATATGTTAGCTTAATTGTACGTAAAATTGCAAATCAGGAAAATCAGCTTTTCAACTTAAAAACCAATCAGGAAAAGTTCGCTATAATTAATGTATAATATATATATGAGAGTTGTGCGAAATATCAACTACAACTACGTACATACATATATGTATATTATGTATATAGTTAAATATATATATGTATGTGTATATATATTTGTCGCTATGGATTAAAGAACGATTCGAAACGAAGTCGTGAACAGCCAAGTTTTGGATTTGCATTGCAATTGCAGTGAGCAATTTTTAAAATTGTTGAGAAAGCGCGTTTTCTAAAAGCCTTTCCAAGAAATCAATTGTCAGACTTCAATCGCTGCCATTGATAAGAGATTCTTGTTGCTCATCATCGGTGACTCTGAAAAGTTAAAAATGTCAATCCAGAAATATATACAGCAAGTATATTAAGTATCATATTACCTCACAATGTTTGGCTTGCGGCAACCACAGATCTTTCTATACACAACTTTGAATAGTTTCATAAGCGGATCTGAGTCATCGTTGCGCATTAGCAAAACAACAAGCAGCACTGACATTATCAGGCCCATCGATCCCATCCAATATAGCGAAGAGTAGGGCTTTTGCTTGAGTAGAACATCAAATGCAATAGTCAATGGTATTTGCAGCGACATGGTCAGCGTTCCAATTAACGAGGAGGTGAGAAAACAGCCCCAGAGCCAGAGAGCCACAGCGAGCACTGTGCAAATGAAACCATTTAAGAAGAGCATGCCAAACTGTCCCTGACTGGGCATCTCGAATGTTTCGATCTTGGTGAAATGCAAGATAAAGAAAATGGGCCACAGCAGCAACAGATTCCAGAGACCAACAAATCCTGCAGTGCAAACAAAATATATATTATAAAGAAATAAGAACATAATTGTAATATTTACCAAAGAACAAAGGAATGTCCACCTTCTCCTCTGTGTCACTTTTTCGCTTGACAAACACCAAATACGAGGCATAGAAAAAAGCACTAAATAGAGCTAAGAGAACGCCTCGTGTCATCTTCGAGTCGTGCAAATCATTCATGCTGATGACCACGACGCCGGCAATGCTCATCGTAGCAGCAATTAGCTTCGTTATGGTCAGCTTGTCGCCCATGGCTGATGGAAACAGGGCAGCCAACAATATGGTAAACAACGTGGCTGAAGTGGATCTGAAAGAGAATGCAAGTTTAGATAATAATTTAATTTATAGCTAAAGTCTAAATGAATCAACCTGATGA
The DNA here is from genome assembly GCA_030914385.1 of Drosophila antonietae. Taxonomy (NCBI): domain Eukaryota; kingdom Metazoa; phylum Arthropoda; class Insecta; order Diptera; family Drosophilidae; genus Drosophila; species Drosophila antonietae. The sequence goes on along the minus strand of JAUESO010000017.1, from coordinate 578,439 downwards.
GCGTTATCATGGGCTCTTCATCCATATTCAAAGCGAGCTGTGAAAAGTAATTCGCAGCAAACCAGAGTAAGCAGAAGAGCAACGCTGTCTTTGCTGTCTTGTGATGCGTCTTCTGTCTTCTAATCCTCATGCTTGCGGCATAGGATAGTCGAGCCATCAAGGCATCTGTGGCCTCATGCGCTGACATCTCACGCACCTCGGCCATCTTACAAAAGCGAACGCTGCGCACACTTGAATCATCACTCTCCGTGCCGGACACTATGCCATTTATGGGATTAGCCACGCGTATGGGCACAAAAGTCGAATCACCCTGAAAAGTCAAATGAAACAAGTTAGAATCCTTCAGAGAGTCTTAGAGTTGATTTTCTAACCAAAGAAGCTTGATTTGTATAATAGTTTTCCTCATCAGCATGCTGTTCCATCATCTGAAAAGAGAGAATTTCAATAGATTACTATGTTTATAGGATATTTTGTAGGCTATACAAACCGCATAGTTTCCATGTTGCCGCTCGCATGACTCCTTCCAGGGCGCTATAATGCCAATGATCAACAAATAGATGCTGAACATCGACGTCTTGAAGTAGGTGCTAAAGAATGGCTTATCATATTTATCATCCTCGTACAGAATCTGTGTGAGATGAAGATTATTAATGTATATGTTATATATATATGGACATCTTTGTATACCTTGCTTAGCTCGCTGGATGATACCCAGAGCACATTGACTAGCAACAGGATGGCCAGTCCCAGCAGCAGTTTCTGCGTGCGTCCAAGCATGTTCTCTTAGCTTAACGTCTTTTTGGACTCTTTTGCTTTAATATCCTTAGTTACCGTTAGCTAACGTTAATAGATTCTTACTTAGTTATTTGCGCTTGTGTCGCCAGTTTTTCTGTTTCATTTTTGATTTTCAGCTTTGACAATTGATTTGATTTTAATTAAGAGGCATTTCTGCAATACAAATTAAGAGATAATTAATTCATTGGTAGCATTCACTTCTTGCATTTTTGTCGGTTGTTTAGCTGCTTAACGGCTTTAATTGAGCCACAAAATCGTAGACTAAATTGATTAACAAGCAATTTGATCAATTAGCAGCTCGAATCACTTAACAGCTCTTTGAGGGTGGGGAAGAGGCGTCAGCTTGATAATCACCCGTAATAAATGAGTGGCCTGGCCGATAAAAAAACACCTCAATATAGAATTGCCCACGCCTGATAAGCGGTCGGAGTATTTATATTTTGTTTAGCTTTATTTAAAGCCATAACAGCTGTCAACATTGAGACATTTTCTGCGGCGATTGCGCTCTTGATTTATGTTTATAGAAATTAAACATAAAAATCAATAAATGCTCAACAAGTCACATGTTGGTCAGTGTAGAAAATGAACCGTACAAAGTTAAATTTTAATTGTATGCTAAATTTATGCAGTTTTTTCTGGTCTAGTTTTTTTTTCTGTTTGCTTTACCTGGCCGTCTTTTTTGCCTTTTTCAAGCCGTGTTCCGCTGCAGCGGCGAGGCGTCTTACTAATACTATTTATTTCCCGACTGCAGCATATGTAATTAATTCTACAAACACTTAATTCTTATTACTTATGCAATAGACTTGTATTTAATTTAATTCAAATTGATATCCGTAGATTTCAGCGATTTTAATACTGTTTGCGTACAATAACTTTGCTTACTAAAAGCGCACACAGAAAAAAAAAACAATACAGCTGTGTGAATCGATTGATCAAAGTGGCGGCAATTCGATAAGTTCAATTCTGTGCCAAATGTGCTGCCAACTTATTGTAATTTCAGCTAGATTATCGTTAAGTAGAGCGCCAAATTTAAAATGTATCTCAGTAAGCTCTTCGTTAAGTTTCTCATTGGAATTTAAATTTGGCGTTAACTAAAGTTTTCGTTTAGCTAAAAATTTTAAATTGTTTGTGCTTTATATTAGCAGTGTAGCTGCTTGTCAATCAATTTTATTAACTTGTTTTCGCATGTAATGCAAATAAATGTTGACAAATTACTTGTCTACGCGTACAATTTAATAGCAAATTATGTTGTCACGCGCAATTGACAAGCTCTTAAGTAACTGATATACAAATATAAAGTTGTTACCTTAGATTTATGTCGAAGACAAAGACCCAGCCCCTTGGCGACAAACAGACAGAGCGACAGGCAGACAGACAGATATACAGACTAACAGGCAGACGAGAGGAGACGCACAGTTTCACTTTCATCACTTCAAACCCGATTAAGCACCTCATTTTATGTGTTATTTATCTACTGATTGGATGATGATAAAACGCCAGCAGACGAAGGCTCCAGGCACAGGGGTTGGGTGTGGCCTGTTTGCCTGTGTCTGTGCTAGGGGGTTTCGGCTTTTTTTTTTTTTTCTTTTTATTGAGTAGGTAAAGTAGCCCCAGCGCTTGTTCGGCTGCCTTTGTCTTTTGGGCGCACTTTGCCACGTCTATTAAAAGACAACAAAAATAAGCGTATAACTGCCGCATAAAAACAATACAAAGAATAATAGGGCGACATTTTTCATTCGATGCCAACTACCCCGCGAGGCACTCACACACAGAGAAACCACGCCTCCATACACACACACACACACAACTGCCTGCTCGCCTGCGCCTCTCTTATCAGGCAGCCACTCAGTCGGCGACACCTGTCAAACTGCTTGGCGCGTATGTGCGTAGGCATAAAATAAATAAATAAAAAATCGACAGAAGGAAGATGATGATGAAGCACACACACACACACACACAAACACAGAGAGAGCGAGCTTGCACGTGTATATGGCTCAAACACTGGGTGCGCACCAAAAGAAGAGCAAAAATAAAAAAACGAAGGAAAATAATATTATGTCGACCCATTGAAACGAGCATGATGTAATTTTCTTTTCCGTTAAGTTTCATTTGCTTTTCCTACAAAATGAAAGTGGCCTTCCGTCATTGACAGCCAACGTGATGGGCAAAAGAAGAAGAGGAAGACAGGCCCGGGGCACGTGTCCCAGCGACTGCAGTACAAGAAGAAAAAAAAATTGCTATGAAAACAAACAGAAACCGATCAGGTGTGGTCTTCCCCACTCTAATTGCTTTGTGACAATTGCTGCGCTAAATGGTTTGCTTTTCATTTTGCTACGCTAATTGATGAGACATTTAAAATTAGTTAATTTCGGTGATAAAATTCATGTTCAAAGAAGTGCTATAAATTGTCTGGCTATCAGCTTTTTTATTCTATTTTGCTCTCGTTCTTACGCATTAAATTAGCTATGCCCACAGCTTGATTAGCCAATCAGGCTACTATACTGGTTGCAAATGGCGTCTATATTTAACGAAAGCACGTTAAGATCAGTTTGCCTCTATACTTATCTCGCTCTAACAAGCCGAGCATTAATTGCAGTTTACTTGCAAATGGCGCTTAAGCACTATTGCTCAGTTCATGTGTTCATTCGCACTCGTTGGCTTCTATTTGTATTTCGCTCAAATGCTGCCTGGCTTTGCAAAGCTGTAATGTAAGTTGACCAATTGCAAGGAAATGCTTTGGATTTACAGTAAAGTCTCTTTAATTCGAGCAAATATGTTTTCGAACTATGCTGAATTTAGCGTAAAAAGCATTTACAAAATATTTAAATATTTTATATATATTAAACATTCCCCATTGGGCTAAGAGAAATCGAATGATATTTCACTTTAAAATTTCACAACAATTCTAATTTGCTACAAATATATCATTACCATACGACACAAAATTATGATTATTTGCATAAGTCTTCGTTGGCATTAGTGGGGCTATACTGTAGCTTAAGTGATCACCTTGTTGCTATGCTTATCTCGCTCTAACATATGGCACATGTGTGCAAAAGTCAAGCCAGTTGCGAAATGCTTAAGCATTTGCCATTAAAACGTTTATCTGCGCATTGCTTAATTGCCACTCACTCCAATCGCTGACAATCTGGCAATTAATGCGTTTAAAGTTGCGCCCAAGGCCTTCAAATCTCGTGAGTGTGCGTGTGTGGATAAAAAGTCACAGACAGACGCGCACACACACGCACACACTCATGCATACATAAATAAAGTCAAAATGACATAATTTGTGATTCAATTATGTTGAAGTTTTGGCCGCATATTACATAAGCAGATTACAGCGCTGATAACAAAGCATTAAACTCATTAGGCGCAACGCACTCAAACAAATGCCACACACACATATATATACATATATGTGTGTGTATTTGTATATGTGTATGCGCTTGTGCGTGGGCAGAGGTCGTGCCCATTAAATGAACTTATCAATACGACAGCACAACAAATGTGATCCACGCACCCTAAAAAAAAGGTCCTTTAAAAAAAAAATTAGGAAAAAAAGAAGAGAGCGCAAAAAAAAAATTGAAAATGGGAACAAGTAAAACTCGACAATAAAGGCAAACAGCACATAAATTGAAGCAAGCCGCGCCAAATATCAACAACAAGCGCTTAGCCAAGCCAGCCACAGAGCGGCAAATACACTGAAACAAATACACGCACACTCGCACTCGCACTCACACTAACACGCACACTCACACGCACTCTGTACATAAAATACTATATCGCATATCAAGGAAAATCACAACGAATGACCGCCAAAAATTAAATGTCCCCAGCGGACAAGCTTGAAAAAAAAAAAAATACAGCAAAGAATAAAAGAAAAGAGAAGAAAGGCAAAATCAAGCAGAGCCAAAGGCAAAGTCAGGAGCAGCAGCAGAAGGCTGAATGGCGTTGCGAGAGTGACTCTGACGGACAGCGACGACAACGGCGACGGCGACAGCGACAGCGACGTCGCAGCTGGCAGCGACGCGCAAAGCGAAATGAAAAATGATTGACTTTTATGGCGTAGCGCATATTCGGTCTTTAACATAATATTTGTCATAAAAGTGGGCGCTGTCGTCAGCTGAGGTTAAGCAGAGCACAAAAGAGATTGAGCGTGAGAGAGGGCGGCAGAATGTGAGAGAGGGAGTGCGACAATGTGTGCGTGCGTGTGTGTGTGTGTGTGTGTGGGGGGAGCAGAGAGAACTCGCTCGACATTGTCATAAAAAATTTGCTAAATGTTGTCGCCGGCACGAAGCAAAAGCTTCCGCCAATGCAAAAAAGATATACATATATGAAAAAAAAAAAACAAGCTGGAGTGCTCGACTTGCATATATCCTGTAAAATGTTATATTTATTGATTTTTAAATATTTTCATTACATTAAATTCAATAAGTTATTCTTAGCCTTAGACATTTGTAGTATATTTATTAATTTATAATTCTTATATTCAATTGTTTTACTTTGATCAATTTTGTATTTATTTAGCTGGCCACTTATCATACCCCATTTGTTGTACACGCGATGCTGTATAAAAAGTTCATGCAGTTCACAAATTTTTGCTGTTTGTGGGCGGATAGGGGAAAAGGGCAGAGCACACATTTCCGGTTAAAATAATAATGCTACACCCATACCCATACCCACACCCACACACCCACACACACCCATACACACGCGTGCAACAACAAAGGCAATAATTATGGCAAACGAGTTTGCCACGCCTAAAGTCTTACGCCCTTTTTGTCGCACCAGTTTGCCAGCTTTGACATGAGCCTTAACCTACAAAGATGTCCTCCCCACACACACACACACACAAAGACACGCTGTCATATACAAGCAACAAAGCAATCGAAACTGGTCTCCCTATACCTCTTGCTCTCTCTCTCTCTTTCTCCCGCTCTCGCACGCTCCACCTGCTGTGCTGCGACCATTGTTGCCCAAGTATGTGTGTGTGTGTGTGTGTGTTTCGTTGTGTGTATTTGCAGGAAATTTCGTTTTATGTGCGAGACAAATCGCACCTTATTATGTGAGCGCATGTGTGTGTCTGTGTGCATATATGTGTGTGCGTGTGTGTGTGTGTGTGTATGCTGTGTGCGTTTCGACTTTTCGCCGCGCCATTATCCACACTCATGCAGGCCAAGCTATATCTATGGCTTTATCACCCAACCAACATACGCAGCACAGCACAGAATTTACATTTTACACATGTGTGTGTGTGTGTGTGTGGGCAGTGCCAATGCGCTACGTTAAGCATAAAAGTCACTGCATACTTTTCAGCTAAACTCAAGCTGAAGCTCACACAAACCACACACACACACACACACATGCAGATGCATGTGCATGTTTGTGCATGTTTATAGCCACAATGACTTCATCCATTACCTCTGCTCTGGACACGATCTTAACTTTGCTTTATGCGCCCAGCTGTATTTTCTTGTTTACTTGCACTTGAACTTTAGCTGAATATACAAAGGGTCGAGTGGGATCCAAGTCAAGCCATCTTATCAGCATTCGCTTCATCTTGAACATTATCTTATGCGCGACAATCTTCGTACGCTGCCAGACAGAGCGCCAGAGAGGTTAACATAATTATCTATAGCAATATTTGTGGGTCAATTCCACAAGCTCCTTCGGCTGCTGCTTGCTGCTTGCTCGCATCCCCTGCGCGTACCGTCATCATCGATAAATGTTGAGCATTAGTTTAGTTTTTCGGCTTGTATTTTCCAGCAGCGCTTCCAGCAGAGCTTCGCCAAGGCAACGGCCGACCAACCAAGCCACCGACCGACGGCCAGAGCGGCGGATCGACCGACCACCACGCCCGCGAGAGCGACTGTCTGCCTGCCCAGCGGCAGATGTTGATTCCCTTTTGGGTTCTCCCTGCCAATCAGCCGTCCCACTGTTCTGTTCTGACATCCCACACGTTCCGCTCAGCTCTGCTAAGAGCGCTGCTTTGCTTACGTTTCGTTTCGTTTCATTTTCGTTCCTTTTTTTTTCTTTTACGTGTTTTTTTTTTCTAGTAGATTTGAACCCAAACACAGAGCGCGCGGCATTGTTTGCTTTGCTTTTGGGCTGCTGCTTTGCCATGCTGCTGCCCCTTCGGCCATTCCCTTTTGTCTATGTGCTTCGCATCTGTGCATACGCTAGCCGCGTGACTTTCCATACAGTATGCCAATGCGAGTGCGAGTGAGTGAGAGTGGGAGCAACTGTCTGTCTGTGTGAGTGTGCGTGTGCGTGTGCGTGTGAGTGTATGTGTGCGCCTGTGTGTGGCAGCTAAACGTTGTTTGTGCGCTTTGTGCCTGCGCGAAATTTCATTCACAAAACTTGCGTTGCCTTTGCCTGTCTCCTCTTCTTCATTCCCCATCTTCATGTTTTATTTTTGCTATTTATTGTTGTTGTTGTTGCTGTGTGTGCGTGCAAAAAGAGCAGAAATCGCCTGCCCGCCTGCCCGACCGTCTGCCACTTGACTGTCAGCAAAACTGCGCAAAATCCTTGCCGCTTGCTTTGGCTGCCCAGCTTCGCAGCAGAGGCTACTGCTGTTGATGCTGCGGCAGCGGCGGCGACGGCGTCCTTGTAACGCTTATCTGCCATGTCTGTGCACTGTGTATGTGTGCCAAGGTAGACATTGATTTCGATTACAATTGCGATAACCGATTGCCAACTACTGTCAAATGTTTAATTTAAATTGCTTTCGTTTATAGCAATGAATACTGATCGCTGCCAATAAAGTGCATAAATTGCCTGTATTTTATTTACATATGCACAATTACAAAATATCTGCATCTGCATATAAAGCGCATAATTTGCCTAAACTTAATTTAAATACCAATTGATGACATTTACATGTCTATCGATATCACAAAGCTATTTAGTTGCAGAATCTACCAATTGCTAGTAATGCGCACAATTTAACCGCAATATATGTATTTAAATACCAAGTAATAGCATTTACATATGTATCGATATCGATTAACTTCGCCTAGCTGCAGGCTCTAGATTTGCTGACTTTTGCACAAGGTCTGCAGAGCTTATGATCTGCATACACGGCTTAGGCACGCACACACACAGACGCAGACGCAGACATGGACACAGACACGCACAGACACACATAAGCACGCGCTGCTAATAGAATTTCTCGGAATTGTCTTTGTTGCTGTTGTATTGTTATTTGTGCTGGCATTTTTGGTTTTGTTTTCCATTTTCTCACACACACTCGCACATTCTCTCTTTCTGTTATTTGCTTGGCTTGCCGCTCTTTGCACAATTTCTTCTTCAGGGTTATTTTGTTTCTTATCAATTTCTGCACGCACACACAGTTGGGCGTGTGAGTGTAACTGTGTGTGTGTGTGTGTGTGCCCGCATAAGTTTGACACATTCATATCCATTCCTTTGCTCTGCCACCGCCGCTGCCAATGCCTCAGTCTCAGCCTCTGCTCTTCAATCTATGTGTGTATGTTTGTGTCTGCTTAGAAGCTGGGCAAAAGCTGCTCATCCTTTGGCGTCCTTTGGGGGCATCCTGTTTGCGTGCGTGTGCGTATGTGTGTCTGTGTGTGCCATGAGGCATATCTTAGCACTTTCACTCTCCTTGATGTCCTTGCCTGGTCCTGGTTGCATGTGTCACAGTTATTGATTGGAATGCGCATAAATTGAGGCAAAATGCTTTCCAAGCCAAATTATGTGGGATTCGCTTCATTTTCTTCATCTTCTTCTTCTACTTCGTCTCATCTCGGTTGTCCCTTTCTTTTCAGTTTTTTTGTGTGTGTGTGTGTTTTTTTTTTTTTTGCTGCTTCCTGCCGCTGTTTTAAGTTTCTTTTTTAGGTTTCTTTTGTCTGTCGCCTCGTTTACTTTTACTTTTATTTTTCTGTTCTTTTAGGCTTATCAACAGAGGGCGTGGTCAGGAGAGTGTGCAGGGGGAGGGGTCAGGGGGCGTCTGTAGTGAAGGGTAGCCGAAAATCCACTAGGAAAGCAAAATCTGTGTAAATCCCAATGTCGAATTCTAATCAGTGTTTAACATAAAAACATAATCTTATTGAGATTAAAGCAAAATTTTTTTTTTTTTTATATTTTATTCAATGAGATTTTAGATACTTTCTAGGGTTAGAGTTTTTGTTGTTTTATTTCAATATTTTAGTTTTATTTTATATTATGTATTTTTTTCTATTTTTTGTTTTCTTCATTTTAAGAATTTTTGTTTTTATTATATTTTTAACATTTTTTTCTTTCATCAGAAGCTTTTTAGCCTACTCTCGCATATGATCGTAGTACATTGCATATACATGTAACCTCGCTACCTGCCCCTCCCACTTTTGATTTGTGTGTCACAGTTACTTACGTTAATTAACACAAAGGTAAATAATTCAGGTGCTTGAATATTTTTGGCATCAGTCTTGTCATCTTCTTCTTCCGCCGCTTGAAGGTCGCCTGGCCTTGGCTTGTCGCTCTATTGCTGTGTTATTTATTGTTTGAGGCCAGTACGCTGTAAGTTTGTGATTAGCAACTTGGAGAGGTGCATTTGCGCTCAAAGTTATGCTACAAAATTTGCAATTGCAATTAAAGCATGCTATCCCTCACCCACAAACAAACACACACACATTCACGCCTCTGTGTCTGTGCGGTGTTGCACTCTCTCTCTTTGTCTCTTTCTCTCGCTCACTCTCACGGCTGGGTTCATTTGGAACTGTCAACTGCAATGCAATGCGGCTTGTATTTCTGTAAGCAGAGCAAAACTAAAGCACGTTGAGTGGGATTAAACGATATTATAGGGTATTAGACATTTAGGCCAAGTGAGACAAAACGCCGTAACGAAACAGGCAGCAGCAGCAGCAGCGGCGGCAGCAGCAGCAGCAGCAGCAAATGCCCAGTCATAGCGAAAACGACGTAATCCAAGTCGAGTGTCGAGTTGATTCAATTCGAGTCGAGTGGGTGAGACGCATTTTGAGTGAGAGTTGAGGTTCAGGCACCGCTGCTGCAGTCGACGCCGTCGTCGCAGTCGACGCCCGCAGCGAACGCTGACTGTGGCGTCGCTGTCATTAGTGATTAAGTGCCCTGCAGCAAGTAATTTTTCTTGCTTCAGCTCAACAGAGCTCAATACACACACACACACACATGCACACCGCTGTTAAGGAGGCGCTGTTAAGTTAACAGCGCTGGAAGCTTTTCATTCGAACTACCGAGAGAGCGATTGAGAGCGAAAGCGAGAGAGCGCGCGAAAGAGTATGTGAGCGTGAGAGCGTTTGTCTTTGCTGAGCTCTCTCGCCTTCGTTTTTGTTTTTTGTCAGCGCTGAGCGCAAGATTTTTGTTCGTATTTTGCCCCCTTTGGGCAGCTCGGGCCATTGGCATATTCCAGTTAAGCGCCATCTGCAATTTGTGGCTCAGTCAGTGCCGTTTGGGGCCATCAGCAAGAAGCAGGATTGTAACGGTATATCCTGCGACGTCGCGCAACTGTTTGTCCACACACAAAAGCAAGCAGCAAAGAACCAAAAAAAAAAAAAAAAATTTAAATACAAAAAATAAGAAAAAAAAAATAGAAAAGAAAATAAATGTTCTAATGTAAATGCCAAATATTAATGAAGAGAATTACAAATAATATTAACAAATAATCAAATTAACGGCAAAGAAATTGTGAAAAGTTGCGAATCAAGCCAAACGAGCCAAACGCCAACCAATCGGGCTATCGTTATCGCTAACGTTATTGTTATCGTTTTTGTTTAAGCATAAAACAAATGAAGAATTGGCTACTTCTCCATGGTGTTTAACTAATCAAATCTGTTTAGCATAACTCTCAAAGCGCCTAGCCTAAAACCCCAATCTCTCAATAAAAAAAAAAAATACAGCAAAGCAAGCAGCCTTTACGTCCCTCCATCCGCTGCCGCAGCTCCGCCCACGCGGCCGTTACGGCAGTTGATGCTGCGCTCTTGGAAGAAATACCTACACACACACATACTAACACTAACACACACACACACACACACACAAACATGCAAACACATTGTAATTATGAGCGTACGGCTATATTTGGGCATTTGTTATGTTAGTTGGCAACGTAACGTAAACGCTTAATGCTTTACCGTTACGATAGATCACGATCGATAGTGCGATTGTTGTAAGCGTAACAAACACAATCAATCGGCTGGCCGCCACGATTCAATGAAACCTTCGAATTTTTATCGCCAATGTTATATAATATGTGAAAATCATTGCCTGCCACTGTGGTCACGCCCCCACCGCCCACACACATACACAGACACACACACACACACCCACACAGAAACCTCTACGCTGCCCCATGCCCACAAATTGTGACCACGTTGCATAAACAAAAACGCTGTGGCAAATTGCAGGAAAAACGTACAGCGAAAAGTTCGTTGTGAATAGTTTTTTGTACAATGTTCCGGGCTTATATAAGCAGCCGCCAACAGCATCAGCAGAAACCCGAAGTAGCACACATACACACACATACGCACAAACTCACAAAAAAAAAAGAGAAAATACCTATACATACATATGCATGTGTGCGTGTGTGTGTGTGCGCAGTGTCAACGCAGCAGCAAATAAAACAAAAGTGAAAGTTAACAAATACACACGCACAGTGTGACCAGAGCATCCATTCAAATGACTTTCTATGACAGAGCCAGCCCACACTTATAATTATTATTATTGTTATTATTATTTTTTGTACTTATTTGAAAAGCGCAGCGCGTCTTTTGTGACTAGAAAAAAGCATTGAATACATGCATTAAAAAAGTACAAAAACAATTTATTCGTGCGCTAAACAAAAGGAACGTTTTGCCAGTTAGTATGCAGCGTTTATTGTTGGACAACCAGCAGCAGTAGCAGCAGCAGCAGCTAACCACCAATACATAGACATACTATCGAAATCCACATGCAGGCGCCGCAGTCGCTGTCGTCTTTGACACACACACACACACACACACATACATAGACAAACATATACGTACACGTACGTACGTACTTACGTTTACCACCAACACTAACACGTACAGTGACAAAGAAGACGGCGACTACTTCATGCTGCTACAAAAGGCACGCCGAGTGCTTGCCTGGCTGCCCTAAGTAACTACTCACACACAGACGCACACATACATACTTATAGAGCACTGCTGCTGCCGCTGGTGCTGCTGCTGCTTACCACCCACGAGCGCCTCGGCCGCTGTTTTGTGTTTGCAGCAATAACAACAACAACGATAAGCAGCAGCAGCAGCGACGGCCGCTGCGAATTATATAAATTTCTTTGGCCTGTGCGTGTACTGCTGCTGCTGCTGTCTCTCAATGCGTGTGTATGTGTGTGTGTATGCTAGGGACGTTTTTTCGGCGTTCTTCTTTGTGCGGTGGCTGCTGCGGCTGCTTCGGTTTTACTTCGTGCGTTCATCATGTGCTCGTCGTGTTCGCTGTTCGCACTTACTCGCTCGCTCTCGCTCTCGTTCTCCCACTCCCACACTCCCTCTCACACTTACGCTTATTGGCTTGCTGCTGTGTCCCACACACACGCATACATGCTTAGCTTTTGTGTCTTTTTCGCGTGAACAAATGCAAATCAGCAGACAATGCAAAAAAAAAATAAAAAAATAAAAAAACATACAGAAAATAAAAAATGTAAAGTTGTTGCCATAAATCTCAGTCATCAAATTGCGTTTTATAAGCTCCTTCTTTTTGCTTCTTTGACGAAGCGCATAACGCATGTAACGGCATTTCAAATGCAAATCAAATGCAGAGCGCTCTTTGCCAGCACACTAAAAGAAAAGCAGAAAAAAAGAAAAGAAACCAAGAACGGAAAAGAAAAAAAAAGAGGAGAGCGCGCAGCTGAGCTTGGAGCGTGGGCGCACGACGACGACGACAACGACAACAGGCAACGAGCCATACGTAAACCGTTGCGTTGGCGTTTTCGGCAGTCTCAGCGCGAGAGAGAGTGAGCGTGCGAGCGTAAGAGAGAACAAGATTAATTCAGAGGCAGAGAGAGAGAGAGAGAGAGAGCGCGCGTTCAAAACCGAAAATTTCGTTTCGAAAAGCGCAAAGCGCTGCGGCAACCTTAAAAGTCTTTTGTTATCCTACCTACCAAATCGTATAAAAATAAAACGAAATGTAGAAAACTCATTAATCAAATTACAACTAATTAATGATAATACCAATTACAGTCCAGCCAAAACCCAACAGAAATCTAATTGAAATTGAATACAAAAATCATAATACAAATTTGCTGCTATGTGACCTTCGCGTGTGGCTGTAAGTCCAAAAAAGAATGCAACAGCAACAACAACAACATAAGCAGCAGCAACATCAGCAACAACAACAGCAGCAGCAACAAAACAAGAAAAAACACACGACACACGAATTTCAATTTAAATTTCAAGGTTAATGTGCAGCAGTGTCGCAATAACAACAACAACAACAGCAGCAACAACAACAACAACCATAACCACGGCCCCAACAACACCAAAAGCAAAAATTGCTTAAAATAAAAATAAAAGAAATTAAAATAAATAAAGAAGAGAAAAAGAAAATAGTGTAAATTGTTAAAATGTGTTGTGTTATCGATATCAGTTTGAAATAAATCGGCCACAGTTTGTGACTTTCGTTACGTTACGTTGCGTTGCGTTGCGTTACGTTTGCGTTTGCATTTACGTTTACGTTCACGTTTCATTCAATTTCCCTCGTTCCCCGTTTACGTTTCAACTCATTTCCCCTCCTTCGTGCTGTTGCCATGTGTCGATCAACATCAACATAAAGCAAACGCAACGAGTTCTTTTTGGTTGACAGTCTGGCAACGCCATTGCCCTTTGAAGTGCAAAAGTATTTTTGATTCATGCCGCTAGCCGCAGAGCGCAGAGACGAGCCGTCGAGCAGTTGCCAGGATACGGTTAGAGAGTTGCAGCTGACGCTGAGACAGCTGAAACAGCTGAAGCAGGCGAAAATCGACACGACACACGACATATTAATGATGATGATGGGGCCATGAGCCCATCATTTATCGCATTGAATTGGAGTCGCAAGCGCGTCTCAAGCGGGCCTGCACCATGCTAGCACCGCCGAACCCGAGGTCAATATGCGGCCAGGACCCGGGCTGGTCGTGATGGCGCTTGCGTTTATTTCGGGGGCTCGGCGTGCCAGCACCACCAATACCATCAGCAGCGGCAGCAGCACCAGCAGCCGTTCGATAACACCAACAACAACAATAATAACAACAACAACAACAACAACAGGAATAGGAACAGAAACAACAACACAATCGGCAACACACTTACCGTCCAGTTACGATTCGGCCAGCAGTGGAGAAGCTGTTGGTGGCGGCTTCTCATATCGGCAGCCAGGATTACACGACGGTAGCCCCGGTGACGCCCCCGCCCACGTCTTGCCGTTGCTCCAATTTGATTATTATCAGAGGCGGCCCGAATTGCATCCGCCAGACGAAACGCTGCGGCGGGCACGCAGTCTCGAAAGGGGCAGAGGCACCGAGTCGACGGCGACGGCGGCGGGGGCGCCCGAGTCCAGTGAGGCAACGCTTATCAGTGAGAGAGACGAGGAGCAGGAGCAGGAGCAGGAGCAGGAGCAGGAGCGGGAACAGGAGGAAGAGCAGGAGGATAATAGTGGACTGCCGGTGCAATACGCATCATCGCGTGCATTTGACGAGGAGGCGGACGAAGACATCTTTGCGCTGGTCGCCGAGGACGATCTATTTTCAGAGGAATCGTTCGATCGGCTGATAAAGCTGAGCGAGGACGCAGCCACGGAAGAGGAGGATTACAATCAAGCGTTAAGTCAGCAACAACAAGAGCAAGAACAGGAGCAAGATCAGCAGCAGCAGCTGGTGCAGGAGCGGGAAAGGGAAAGGGAAAGGGAAAGGGAACAGGAAAGGGTACGGGAACGAGTACGAGAAACGGAGCAGCAGGACGAAAGTAGTTTGGTCGATGAGAGCGTGCTGCATGCGCAACACAACGAGAACGAGAACAAGAAGCAGCAGGAGAAGGAGAGCTACAGCAGCAACAACAACAACAACAAGCGAGAAACAGGCGAAGGACAAGAGCATCTAGTCAACGACGCTTATGCGGCGCGTCTAGTCGGGCTCGGTCAAAGGGACGGCGGCACAAATCCAACAACCGCAACAGCAACGAGTGGAACGATTGGTGAGAGTTCGGGTAACACAGCGCCCGCAGATCCACGAAACTCCATACTCGGCTCAGCGACAGCGCTAACACGCCTTAATCCTTGGATATCAGCTTGTGATCTGGCACAGCCGGGCTCAACCGGCACCGATTTGCAGGTGAGATATAAAACTTAACAATGGCATTCCCAAGTTAACGGAAGGCAAGAAGAAAAATGTGGCTATAGGAATTAAGAAGTGAATGCGAAACGAAGATGTGAATGAAAGTAAAGGAAATAGAATTGGGAATGAAAGAAATATTCCTAAGGGAAGCCAGTTCGTATAGATATAATATTCCAAGTTCTATGTGACCACTATTTGACATTTCATAAATTACTAGAAAATGGCAGTAAATATATATGAAAAATAAATGATGAATTGCATCAAACGACCCCAAACTTAAACTGAACCATTTCTACTTCTCATTCATTGAAATTAAGCATTTTCGCTGGCAGCTCAGCTCTTATGAGCAAAAAGTATATAAAGTATACCATGAATATAAAAATATGCCAATACACTGAGAGAAAAAGAGTTGAGCATGCCAATGCTGAAAACGTCAGTAAGAGGGGGTCAACTTTCCTTAGTTTCTGTCGAATTAAAGTTATGTCAAGAGTCTTTTTGATTAAGAGCCAGCACTGCCAGCAAATATACTGCCCCTTTATTTTTGCGCAGTGTATATGTATATTGATATTGATATTGTTTGTGACATTGCTGACTTCACTCGAATGCGCAATTAAATGTGTAATATCTTATTGAAATCGCTCTGATGGCGACCTTGCACGTGGCTTTACACACACACACACACACCCGTAGACACACACACACACATACACACTTATAGAGTATTGCAAATGCAGTATTCCTTGGCATATTGGACACATGTACAGCATTATTATTATATGATATCAAATGGATGGCAGTAAATGTGAATGCGAATGCGAATGCGAATGTGACTGTGACTGTGACTGTGACTGTCACTGTGAATGCGGAGGTCACGCGCATGACACGACAACACAGAATTTCACTGAAAAGAAACTGCTTAAGAAGCTGCAACAATGGACAAGAAACTATTTTTTGCCATTGTTGTCATTGGGCACAGAGACTTTTCAGCATTTCTTAGATATTTTGTTTTTAAGATACACAAAATATATATAAGACTAGATTATGGATTATATTGAGCACACAATGCATTTATATTTGCCGAGAGCAAGATTCTTTCTCTCTATTCCATATCGTATTGAGGGAGATAGGTAATATTTTGAATATATTCTCATTTAGCCTACATTTGCTGAGTTTTTATTCTACACTGCATTGACTGAGATTGAAAATACTAGTTAACAGATGATCTTAAAGTTAATATTCTTTACAATGCAAATTAGATTGGAGTTGTAAATTAAATTGTCCTAAAACCTATCCTAACATTGTAGTTCTTGACAATATTTGTTGTGCTTAATTTATGTTTCTTGGTTTACTTCATTAAGCTCTAAAAGTTTCCCCAATTTAATTCAAATACATTTTTGAAAAATATTCCTTTTCATTTAATTATCTGTCAATTTAATTTGTGAACTTTATATATATTTTTAAAATTTTTTTAATATAATTATAAAGTGCCGAATTCATACCAATCAAATTTAGTATCCGAACAACACAAATTGATAAAGCTTAATAGAATATATTGATATATACCAGAGCTCTAAATACATTTCTAACTTCAGTTTTCTCTTATAAATTCATATTTTTTTATTTTATATTTTATTTGCTATTATTATATATATATTTCCTATCATTACTAATACATTGTACGCTGCCAGAGCATTTCTGTTAGCCAACATAAAAAAATATATTAGATAAATCGGTTTGCACTTTGTTCGCCATTTTTATTCTGGTCTTTGGCTTCGTTTAGCTGCCTTGGCCATATTGTGGCAATGCAACAATGGGCAGATTAAATGCATACAAATGCAATGACAATGCTAGAAATCAATGCATTACATGCTTATTATATATACTCCTATTTACTATTATATACTCTTTTGTAACCAGACATAAAACGAGGCAAAAAAGAAAAAGAAAAAAGTGTAGCATAGTTTTTAGCGCATCCCGCTATATATAGCAATCAGCTTTCTGTCGGCCATTTCATCGAGCTCCCACTTTGCCTGTCTGCTGGTTGGCAAGGGAAAATCGTATAGCTTTAATTTATGCTGCAAACGTTGCCATTGGAAATTCGTTTCGCAAATTGCAAATTGTGAATTTTAACTATTCGTTTGCTTAAATATTTAACTGCATATTGCATATTGAAATGTTGAGCAGATGCTGCAGCAGCTGCAGCAGCTGCCGAGCGACAAGTTTCCCTATATACTTTTATTACTACTGTTGCTCAAGTTGTGCTCGCGAGGGGCGAATTGTGGGAATTTCGAATACTAAGGGCTGCCACTCAAATGTTGAAGGAGCACCAGCACCAGCAGCAGCAGCAGGAGCAGGAGAGGCGGCGTGAGCAGGGGCAATATTCTATTCTTTTTTTTGCCTCTTCGTTCGCGGCTCTGATTGTGCATGCAAAGTGTTTGTGTGACAATTGCGCCACATCTTGGGGGCCACTCAAGTTCTACTTTTCAAACCATCATCAGCATCATCGTCATGATTATCATTCAGAACATCGTCATCATCAGCCTGCAACGTGTTACAAATCAACGAAAATGGCTTTGGTAATTGTGCCGACAAAAAAAAAAAGGGAGAAAAAAGAAAAAGAAACCAAAAGAAAACGAGCAAAACTTTCAATTCGTCGTCACTTTTTGCATTTTCATTACAAATTTTCTTCTTTATTTTCTTTATTTTTCTTATATATATATATGTTTTTGTATATTTTTTTGGCTTTTGGCTTTTGTGTGCGCTCTCTTGAAATCAGAGGCCGACATTTTGAAACGTTGCCAAAATGTGCGACCACACCCACAGTGAAGCCGCCCCTGCATGACCACAAAATGCGCTGTCTGAGATGGCCTTTTTATTTTTGTGTGAATACCTTAGGCATTGTTAAGATGGGTATATTGACAGTGATGTGATGAAGCCGTTGAAGAGCAGTTAATATGGACAAATAATTGCTAATATGTATAAATATACATATATATTTTTATAAGCGTCTTAGAACTGGTTTGTATAAGAGTTAGAGGCGAGCTAAGTTATTCCAATAGGCGAGCCGACTCAGCTCTGTACGCATGCATACGAGTCTAAGATCTGAGGAATACGTATTTGGTATACGAGTGAGAGACGAGTTTGTCTTTTTCGAGCTGGGCAATTAACAGTCGAGTCGATAGTAGTCTATACGTGAGCCGGAATAATATAATAACAGAATAAGAGTTTAGGAGCTCTTAAAATGCTCTGTGTGAATCTATAGACGTAGAAGAGCTAGAGACTAGCTGGCCATCTGACTAGCGGGCGACTTATGCCTATTATTAATAGGCTTTCGACTAACTACTTAATATATTTAATATATTCCCCATATATATTAAGCTTGAGAGATGTTCCTGCTATTCCAGCTCAAGCTCTGGAAATAAAATATAAAGTTCCAATATCTTTATGATTTCTTAAAAGTAAACATTGTCGCTCTTTATATATTATTACTTAATATATAAGCTGAAACCCTAACTGTTTCTCTCTTTCTCTTTCGCTGTCTGTCTGTCTAACTACATGCATAAATTTGTTGATCTTGGATAGTATTAGCATGAAAGACTTAAAATTCTGCACATAGATTCGAGTTATTTCAAGTCAGCAATATCTTCTTAAAATTGATAATAATAATCTCGTATAATACTAATAATAAACTCATTAGCCATTGATTTCAAATCTCTTTAACTATTTAAGCCTGTTACGAATAATCTAATATTTGTACTTACAAAATGTTGTATATAGACTCTACTTAAATATATAAATATAGATATCATTATCCATAAATTACATTAGTTATTCAATTCAATATCAATTAGTTCACTACTTGACATCAGCTCAATAAATCCATGAGATGAGATTTGTATATTTTTGTGGAGAAAGAATTGCCAGAATTGCAGGATATATCCTAGAAGCTCGGTATCTGCTGGCTAAGTCTACGAGCACTTTCTTGTATCTTAAAGTCATCATTAGCTTGCCTAGTGTAATAAAATATATAATAAGATATCAGTTTTGGTATAACACAAGTTCAGGTATTCCTTCTTGCGCCTTATTACATTGCTTACCCTTACATTGAGCTGCAAGCATCTCAGTCTTATGCCTATAAAGCTAAGCTGAATTCTTAAAAGACACATTGCAGACTACTACAGAGCATCTGTTAGTCAGTCACTCACACCACCAGCGCGCTCCAGTTTGTTTTTCTCTCTGTGATAAAACTCTCATTGGTTTGCCAAGTATAATTCAAATTTTAATATTTATTAACAGCCAGCAACGTTGCCGACGTTGTTGTTGTTGTTGTCGCTGTCGTTGTTGTTGTTGTTGTTGTTGTTGTTGTCGTTGTCTCTTTTGGCCTGCTTTCCTATGCAAATCTAATTCAATTTCGTGGCATTTCTCAATGGCCTTTTGATTGCGATTGCGATTGCTTTGGCGTTTGCCACAGGAAGCCTGCTTTTTGGCCATTGCCCACTTTTTGGCCTGATTAATGCCAGCCAAAAATATATATATATATGTATATATAGATAAAAAACAATTAAAATGTTGCTGGCTACAGTTGACAGACAGTCGAACTGGCAGCTGGGACAAGTGGGACAGCCAGACAGACAGACAGACGGACAGACGACTTTCAATGCCAATTAGTTTGCTCTTACTTGCTCCTCCATTTCATTCCAGAGAAAAACACACGCGCGACTATTGATTTTCAATCAATGTCCAGGGAAGAACTCTCATCCTGCCCCATCAACTCCAACTCTGCTTAATATATATGTATTTTTTTTATTTTTTATTTTCTTTCCTGTTTGGTTTGTTAGTCTGCTGGTTATTTGTGGCCAGCGGCAATTAAATAATCAAGTCAATCAAACCATTTAAATGGGGTCCAGCTACAGCTACAGCTACAGGTTCAAGCTTCACGTAAACTAAATATATTGTAAGCTAAATACATATCAATTGACGTTTGATTTGCAAGAAAGCAACACACTTAACACGTTTACACATCACGAGCACCTGTCAATCAATTCATTTTGATTTCAAGCAAAGCTGATTTCAATTGAACTGAGAGATTGATGTAACAAAAGCCTAATTTGGATTTTGGGTTCAAGTTCTATTTTAGTAATGCTTGCAGAAGCTTGTATCTATATATATATATGATAATATATTTAAAACTGTTTTAGCTTGAAGTCATTTGCAAATTTATATACTTCATGTACAGCAGCTGTATTAATAATAGAGTTTATTTAAAGTGAGGCTAAGTTTATAATGATAAATGTTGAAAAGACAATTTAGAAAAGTCTTTAATGACAACTTGATATGTAAATAAAGATGAAGGCTCAGCACTATGACATGTTGAGCTAGTTGTTAAAGAGTGAACATTGAAGCAGTATGCAAATCCTTCACTACTCTGGATATAAATATAAGTTGGCAGAAAACTTGTTAAGAAAATATACAAATTTTTACAAAAAATAAATAAAATTTATAGCTCAAAATAATTATTCGTAAATAGCATTTGACATATGCAAGAATTATAGTAATTAAAGCTGAACGATTGCAAAAGAGAATTTAAAGAAATTGTAACGATTTTCACTCGACAATTTTCACAAATCAAAGCAAATTTTATTTAAGAGAATGTTCAGATAGAGAAAACTTTGTTATATTTATGCAGTTCATATTATATACATATATACCTAATTTCATTTGCTCTTCTTAACACTGAGCCGCTTTCTAACACTTCTAACTGCCCTCGCAAATACCTATTTACATCTAGTTAAACTTAGTTTTAGCTTGCATTTGCTGCATTTTGACTGGTCTTTGTGCAACAAATTGTGGCAAGTTTAATTAAAATATGAAATGGGCCGCCTCTCACTGCCGCTGACATTGATGGACGCCACAAAGTTGGCAAATCCTTTTGCTCAAGTGATTGAACGAACCTTTCGCCACTGTGCAGCTGGCAGCCAATTAAACTGGAATTAAGCAAAAAGCTGAGAAAAATGGCAAAGAGAGAAGCAAAGGAAAGGCGTGAAAAGTAAAAACTGTAAATAAGCCAACATTATCTTGAGCCAAACTATGCCTATGCTCTTTTCTGTGCCACGTTTATTGATGCGGCTGGGGAGAGGGAGCCTAGTATTGGGTGCTGTGAGAGGTGCGTGAAGTGTGTGTGTGTGGGTGGGGGGGAGTGCTTCGCCTATATAGAATGCCAGCTGTCAGCTCATTGGGAATACAAGTGCGAGTGCGGAATTTGTGATGAGGCCTCGTCTCCTGTCTCTCAGCTCGCAGCACTCGTCTCTTGTCCATCGTCTCACCTCTGTCGCCTCTCACGTCGCACGTCTCTTGGCTTTGGCAAAATCATCGGCAACAGCTTTCAGCTTTCAACTACAGCTTCTCGCCGTCTGTTGATGTGTTGTCGTTGCCTCGCTCGCTCTCTTTCACTCTCTCTCTCTCTCTCTCTCTCTCTCTGTGTGTCGCCTTCTCTTTCGGTTTCTCTGTTGTCAAGTGGTAGGTGCACATGCTCCTGCTTTTCACTGCTACACATGTATGCATATGCAACTTGGCGCATGTCATGAGTGCCTGTCAAGTGGGCCTCAGTTTCAGTTTTCAGTTTTCAGTTTTCAAGCAAACATCTTCTACATCCTCAGCTCCCTCCTCCATCTCGATTGCGTGTCCTTTTTTTTCAGTTTGCCTCACTTGTGCGTTGTGGCGCCCACTCCCCTAGCTATTATTGCTATAGATTTGTTTTTTTGTTCTTTTTATGCTCGGTCGGTGAAAGTGAAGTGAGAGCATATTCGCATATATGCATATGTATATGTATATATGTTTTCTTTTTTCTCTTTCTAAAGACATTTGTTTTGAACATAGGTATAAAATCCACATAGTCTTATATAGCATAGCATAGTCTCTAATATATTAAAGGAATAATATTTTATATATATGAAAGCTTTTGAAATAGAAATTTTCATATTTAACACATTGAACTACTTTCTAAATAGCTTTAGATGATTTATATATATTTTGAGCTGTTTGCTGCTTTCGAACCGTAGACGAGCATTAGGCAGTCGTGTATGCACGTCTGCATTGACTTGCACGTTGCAAACAGAAGCCAAATGCTGCCAACTGGAAACTAGAAAGAAAGAAAAAACTGTTCAACAAATGGCAAACAAAATCGAGTGGCTTTATTATTATAGAAGATGTGTGATATATTGATATATGGTATATGTATATAGTATATATATATTAGCATATGTATTGCATTGGTCATTTGTTGCAAAACCTTTTTTGAAATTCAATTAAGAGTCGTTGCTTTGTTGCATTTAATACAGATTTTATAGAGCTTCCAGTGCGAGTCGTGTGTCTGTGTGTGTGTGTGTGTGTGTGTGTAGAGTGTTTATTTGTGTCAAGGATGTGCACACAAAATCAATTATTTTGTAAGCAGGCAAAACGCACACAGCAGTGGCAAGTGGCAAGTGGCAAATGCAACAGCAGCAGCAGCAGCAGCAGCAACTGCTGTCATGTGCAATATGATTACATCATTTTCACTGCCAACACACAGAGAGGTACAGCGAGAGAGAGAGAGAGAGAGAGAAAGAGAGTGAGTGAGTGTGAGCAGCAGCTCAATAGCAAAATACCAAATGGCAGACAGACAAGCCAAATTGCAGTTGAATGCGAATGCTGTCATAAGTTTCCGCTCTGCTTTTGACGAAGCAGGAGGACCAGCAGCAGCATGAGCAGCAGGAGCAGGAGCACGGGCTGGATAAGATTTACTTCTGGTTGAAATCGTTGAAACTTGTGGCCGCCGGGGAGATTTTGGACAGGCAGCAATAATACAGATTGAATGGGCCGCTGCCGCTAGCCAGTTGTGTCTCCCAGCAGCAGCAGGACTACAACAGGAACACACACACACACAGAGCACAGAGACATTCAGTTATTGGCATTTCCGTTGTGTTCCTCTTGCCATGAAATAAAGTAAAGTGCCTTGGCCGTAGTTGGGCGTTTGGGGCCATAAGAAATTCATAGGCATATCCAATGCGCTGTCAATGCGATGCCGATTGCGACAATTTATTTGTGCAACATTGATTAACATGATATTAAATTGTGCAACAAATATGAAATACAAAGAAAACATACGCTGCGAGAGCGAGAGGGAGCGAGAGAGAGAGAGAGAATGAAATTGAACCACAATATTGATGAAATTGTCTAGCAAAGACTTTGTTCAAATTTAAATGAAATGAAAATTCGATTCAATAGAGTCTGCAAAATCATTTTCTAACATAAGTCAATTATATTGGCAAAGCAAATGATGCATAATGCACAAGCTGAGTAAATTTCATGTTATTTATTGCTAAAATATTTCGAGTTTTCTTTCTCTCAAATATTTGCATAAGTTCCAATGCAAGTTTTGAGCTCTGATGGAATTGGGTGTCACAAGAAGGTATGTCATTAAAACTAACTAAAACTAAAATATAATTCAATTATATTAAATTTAAATTAATAATAAAATATAAATAATGTGCTGTAAAACTTGCTTTGGGCATCTCATATGATGAAGTCACATGAAATATGATTAAAGCCATCAAATTGATTTTTATTAATATGTATGAATAATTTGTATGAAAAATGAATATAATAATTAACATTCAATAATTAATAATGAAGTAAGAGTAATGAGTAATGACTAATGAGTAATGAATAATGAATAATGAATAATGAAGAATGAAGAATGAAGAATGAAGAATGAATAATGAATGATGAATAATGAATAATGATGAATGATGAATAATGATGATAATGAATAATGAATAATTATGATAATGAATAATAAATAGTTAATAATAAATATAAAAATTAGTTTTTAATGAACAATAATAATAATGATAATAGTAATATTTTCTGCATATATTTTCCTTTCTTCAAACAATTTGTAAATATTAACAATATATTATAATAACAATTAATGATGCATAATCAGCTATAAATTGCAGATTCTTATTACAACTTCCTCTTCCCTCAACATATTTTAATCTTTATTACAAAAAAGAGAACTTCCATGAAGTTAAGTGAAAGTTTTCGAAAGCATGTGAACCATACGATGAAAGTGGGCGACGTAACTCTAAGCCTGATATAAATCAATTATAATGGATAAACTATAATGAATAATCGGCTGTAAACAGGAGTTATTAATTAGCGGGCGTTGCAGAGTCTCATTTTGCACAAGTTTCGCACTCTTCCACTTGAATATCCGCATAAACCGTCTGCACATTAGCTACACGAAGTTCAATTAGTTTGCAGCCTAATTAGCTGGGATTAGTAGGCGCTTTGCAACGTGTCGTGTCGCCAGGACTTATCTGTCCTCTCTCTCTCTCTCTCTCTTCCACTTTCTCTCTCTATCTCTCTCGCTTTCTGGCTGTTCGAACTTTTGCTGCGGTTCAGAGCCGTTAATTACCGGCAATTTGCGTAAGCTTTAGCCTGAGTCAACTTTCCTTGGCTTGGATGCAAATGGCTTTTGGCTGATTGTTTGCCACGATTTGTGGCATGTGTATTGCATGCATTGATTAAGACATCTCGCATTGGGCCGCAATGAGTGCACGCTAAACAATTACATTAAATAGAGCTGCGAGCGGAAGTCCAGTATGGCTAAGGCCATGCCCATTTGTCGAACGCTCACCCATAGCAGTTAATGCAATTATATGGGTGGGCGTAGTCTAGCTTGGCATTAACAGGAGGCGAATCGGCAGGAGCGGGAGCAGGAGCAGCAGCTCGGCACGTAAATTGCCGTGGGACTAGCTTAAGTGGAGCGCCATTTACTCTGCTTTGCCCACATTTCCCAAGCTTTACTGTAGGCGGAGCTGGAACTAAAGCCACATTCGTTTGCCGTTGGGTTGCCTTTCGCTCTTCCACTCGTTCTCTGTCCTCCGCTCTCTCTCTCTCTCTCTCTCTCTTTCTCTCTGTGTATGTGGCCTCTGCGCTCAGCGTAAATTATTCAATGAGCATTGTTGAAAAGTTGCAAATGAAATTCAGTTGAAGAATTTCATTACGAGTTTAACGGCAGAAAAAAAAAAAAAAGAAGAAAAGTGGAACAAATGGGGAATTGCAGCGAGTTGCGAGCGATGAGCGACGAATTACGAATGGGTAGAATAGCAAATGGAATCTGGTCACGATTTGTTGGACCTGAAAGCAAGAAAAGAAAAGGTTAAGCGAGGGCTATGGAATTGTGGAGGGAAGTAGGAAAGGGTATGAATGGTGTGTGACGAGAGGAGACAGAGTAACGAGTGGAGACAGAGTATCGAGTGGAGACAGAATGACGAATGACGAATGAAAAGTAGAGAATGACGATAAGAATGATACCGAATAAATAAGGAATAAGTAGTTATCAAGAAAGAAGTGAAGAGAAGAAGTATTGAATGGAAATAACGAGTAACAAAAACCTATTAACTAGTGAAAAGTATTATTTAAGAAAATATGTTAGGGAAGTTATAGAGAAGTCGATGACGAGAAGTGACATTGTCGAATTGTCAGGGAAAAGTTACCATAGGAAAATTACCAAGCAATTAGAAATGCAACGAGTAGCGAGTAAGAATAATAAACGAGTAAGAGCTACTGTCATATAGCTAGTGCAGCGTAACGAGTAACTTATAACGAGCGAAGCGGATAACAAGTTAACGATTAAATAGAATAAACTCTAGACTTTGTTGGCCTTCACTTAATCAAATCAAAGCGAGTGATGTGTGACGAGTGCGTAAATTGAACTTGAAACGTGGCCACAACTTGCTGTCGCTATCGCAAAGCGTGTCGCCATTGCTGTCTAAAATGATAACAGGACTTGCTTTATGCGTGAACCGCATAGCTGTCCACAACTGTTTACAACTCATTTCATAAAATGCCATTGCCATTGTGTGCGTGTTGCCATTAGGCAGAGCTACAAATAGACTCGTGCATATGCAAAGGCGAAGCGACGGCACAGCCGGTAAATGTTTGACAAATTAATGTTGATAAAATTGCTTTTATTATTATTATTATTATTGTTGTTGTTATTGTTGTTATTCGTCGCATTGTTGTTGTTGCTGCTGCTGCTGCTGCTGTTGTCAGGAGCTGTCCAAGCGAGCCTTTCAATTTGCTGCCCATGAGCTGAACAAACAAATGCGATGGAGTATCATTCACGTTGATGGACAGGTGCGCATTGCCACATGCCACACCCACATACACATACACACACAGAAACACGCCCACCCACCTACATACACTCAATTGGAGGCATTGCCTAAATTCCATGCTTCGATATTTTTGGGGCGCGGCTTCTTCTTCTCTTTTGGCATTTGTTGTTTGCCTGTTAATGGGGGGCTTACGACCATATAGATTGATATATGCATAAATAATGAATGATAAATACACGCGCTGTTTAAATATGATTAAAATAATGCGCCTCCCTCTCAAATATGCCACTCAGCCCAGCTACACGCTTCGGCCCACTCCTGCTCACCTCCTGTTCGTCTGCTGCTCCTGCGTAATGAAAAAACATTTCGCTTTATGCATATTTTTGATGGATTGCCTTTGATAGAGAGACGGCTCTATAACATAAATGCTGCATTATTGCTTTAGCTCTTGGCTCGTGTTTGGGCATAACAATGGAAACATATGCGACCACTCTAGCTATCGCTCCCTCTCGCACCCATCGCCACGCGGCCAGTGTTGTGTAGCGTTGCATAAAATTGTTTGGTTATAGTTCAACTTTCCGCTTGATATCAAGTTTTGTCAAGTGTGGAGCATGTTCTATGGGATTTGTGTACTGAAATCTGAAAGCCCATGAACTCCCAGTGCCATACTCTTTTCCCTTTTTTTAGCGTTCTCTCTCTCTCTCTCTCTCTATCTCTGTGTTTCTGAAAATCCTGTATGTATATTGAATTCTGTTGCACTTCTGATATGGGTATGTATGAATAGAGAGTGTAATAAAGTTCAACTTTCATATTTCTTTACTCTGAACTTACTCTCTATGTCTATATATCTATTGATGAGAAAGCGAAGGTATATATGCTTCTATATAGACATAGGTCAATGTTGGCAGATTTATCTTAGTTTGTAAGCTTTTCATATAGATATTCCCAGTCATCTTCGATCCCTTTTCCTCTCTAATCTACAACACGCTCACGCTCATGCTCTCTATCTGTCTATCTCTTTCTCTTTTGCTCTTCCATCTAATATCTTCTGTATTTTCCTCAGTCTTCTTTTGTCTTTGCTTTTATCCCTCCCCACTCCTTCTGTCTCTCGCCCTATCTTTCTGTATCTCAATCCTTCTATCCCTATTATGTCTTTTCCTTGTCTTGTGTCTTTTCTCCCTTTCTTATCTCTTTTTCTTTCGCTCTGTCTCCTATAAAATTCAACTCATTCACAATTTTCGACTTTAAAGTTCCAAACTTCCATCCTAAATATCCGTTTAGTGAATGACAAATATATATATTTGTGTGTGTTTTTTTTTTCACTTTGACTTCTGTTTCCCGTTGCCATCGTCGCTTGGCACATTCGACAATTACATCAGGTGCTGTGCGTGTGGCGGAAACATTGAAATGATTTGTCCCATTTGGTGGCTTTTACAACACCTTTGGGAGCACTCGCTGAATTATGCATGCAGCTCGGTAATTGTCCGGGCCAGGCGTTTCGTAACGTTTCGTGATTTGTCCTTAACGCACGCTAATTTGACGGCACCAACAGAAACAGAAACAGGAACGGAGCAGAACAACGCATACCAAAGAGAGCAGGAGGCAACAGAGGTGATTCGCGTTGCCAGACAGCATAATAGCGCTTACCGCTGCTGTAAAATGCCCAATGACACGAGCTGAAACTAACACGCGAGCAGATGTAATTTGAATTCATTTATGAGTGATAAAGTGTGGGCAATTTGAGAGAGAGGGAGAGAGAGAGAGAGAGAGGGAGAGAGAGGGATGAAGCTCTGAATGTAAGCTGAGACAAAGAGTTTATCATCATTAGCTGATATAGGTTGCTTTCTGAGGTATAAGTTTAGATTTGGATTTTATTAACTAAATAGTATAGTGATCTATAGAAAAAAGAGTTTGAACTCTAAAGGGAATATGTTATATGCTTTAAGCTTTAATGATATCCTAAATATAAGCTGGCACAAAGAGCCTTTCAAATTGAAGAAGATTAAGCTTTATTAAACAAAGTTTTAAGATTTAAGTTTTAATGTGCTTTTAAAGTCAATAAGTTCTCTAGCATATTTCTGTTAGATTACGAGTTGAGTTATTACAGAGAAAGTATGAGATAGCCAGAGTAGGCATAACTTGCCTTAAGAACGGATTTAAGAAAGAGCACAATAGTTTATTTAAAAATAATATAGAGCTTTGCAAGTGAACCTCCGCTGCTTGCTTTATGTAGAATGTAGAATGAATTTTCATAATAAGCAAATTTCAATTTCCAAATCAGAGACTTAATCACATTTAAATTTCAATTCAATTTTTTATCCATTTCACATTTAACTATTTCAAATAATTAATTATTCAAAAATTTAATTTTATATTTTGCCATTTTGTATAATTAATTATTCAAAATGAAATGCATTTAGTTTAGTTAATATTTAAAATTTGCAAAAAAGGAATTTTATATTGCGCCTAATTCTCGGCACTTGCAGCTAATGTCATTTAATTTCAACAGACATTTTGTTGCATAACAAATTGTTATTGTTATTGTTGTTGTTGTTGTTGCTGCTTGTCTTTATGAATGCAGCAATGCGAATTGGCAGCTGAAAATGACCGCGTAACATGAAAACTAAACAAAAGTGAGGCTAAGTAGGGTGCTGGGAATGAGTTGTGCTAGTTGTTGGAGAGGATGGCATAGGAGAAAGATAGAGCAAGTGGGGAAAAAGTGGAGAGGTGTAGCAGGAGGCTCGCGAAATGATACTAAGGGGGTAAAAGGGGAGAGAGAGCGTTAGCAGTGGGAGCTTTAGAGGTAGGTTAGGTAGGTAGACAGAGAGAGAGAGAGAGAGAGAGAGCTACAGAAAGAGGTAGTAGAGCTATAGAGAGGGAGGTATAGAGGCAGGTGTAGAGTGAGGCATAAAGACAGAGAGGTATATATAAAGAGAGAGAGAGAGAGAGAGAGGTATAGTGGGGCACTGTGACAAGAGGTTTAACAAGACATGGGGCCATGTTTATGAATTTGACAACAAAAGCAAACGGCGACGTCCAACAGAATCAAGGTGAAATCTTTGTTGCTGTTGTTGCGATTGCAGTATATGTAACTGAGTGCGAGTGTGTTAGTGTGTGTGTGTGTGTGTGAGCGTGGGTGTTGCCTGTGCATATCGCGGCCCGTCAAGTGACAAACAATTAAACGCAGGCCTTATGCAAAGTTCGTGCCCCTTCCAACAGCCGAATGCTGTACGCTATGCCAGCCTGTCTCCCTTGTGGCTATGAGTGTGGCTCTGTGTGTGTGTGTGTGTGTTGGCTGTCACTTTTTTACGCTTTTGCCAGGCAAACACACACACACACACACATTTGCACACTCGCTGGCATTGCATTTGGAAATTTGAGTGCTGCTTGCGACATATTTCTCGCTGCTGTTGTTGACATGGCTGCTGCTGTTGTTGTTGTTGTTGTTGTTTTGCACTTGCATTTTTCTTGCACCATTGTTGACAAGCGTTGAAATTTGACACACACACTCGCATGCATTTAGAGCCGTGTGTGTGTGCGTGTGTGTTTGTGCATTGTTTGAATTGCCTGTCGAGGTTAAGCTGTAACATTTAAAGTGTTGTCGGTTCCGTTGCCGTTGTTGCTGTTGTTGTTGTTGCTGCTGCTGCTGTTGGTGTTTAGCTCAAGTGCACTTTTGGTCGCTTCCTCTTTGGCCTCTGACACTGCAGCCAGTGCATGTTTTGGTGAGCGTTTTTATTCGCTTTGCTCACTCAGCTGCTCTCTCTCCCTCTCTCTTTCCCTGCCTCTACTCTCCCACTTTCTTACCCTCTCGCTCTATCTCTTTTTGGCACACTTTAATTGTTTTGCCAAATATTTGCACACACTCTAGCAGCAACAGTAAATTAACTGAATTTTAACAAAAATAGCTGCAGAAAAAGTAGGAAATAATGTTGTTTGCCATATGAGAAATCTTTTCCTTTTTTTCTTTTGAAATAGCTTAGCTCTACGCTACTTAAACTAGTTATTTAAGTTCTTTAGATAATTGAGTATTGTAACATTTTGTTAGACTAAAACTAATTGAGAATTGTAACACACAAACTTTGCAAATATTCAAATTATTTGATTTTCTTCTAAGCCCAACGATTCACATGCAGTCAGCTTAACATTTTTACCTACATAAGTGGCCAGCTAACATAAATTAACATAATTGCAGCGGCTGGCAGTTGCCATGCAATTGCAAATGCATTTGGCCGTGTCGAGAAAAACTTGCATTGGGTTGGGCGCAAACGGCAAACGGCAAACGGCAAACATTTAGAGACAATTATGCTAATGTCCGTTGATGCTTGTCACTTGCCAGCTTTGTCAGTTGCAAACTGACTGTTGGCAAGAGCAACAATTGAAAATCCCCAGCATGCCACATGCCACATGCCACACGCCACATTACTCATGCGACCCGTTGAGCCGTTCGAGCACAAAGAAAAAAAAAAAAAAACAACATGTGGGCAAAAAGAGTGCGAGAGAGAGAGAGGGGCGAGCAAAGCTAGAGTGAAATGAAATTCGAAAATGTTTGGCATGAAATATTCATCGTCGTAGCTGTGGATAATTGAAATTGCAACAGCTGCAACAAAGACTCCTGCAACAGCCACGTGGCCAAAAGCTAAAATATTCATGTGTATTTTCTGTGGACATATGGCTAGAATAGATAGGCTCAGCATTTGTCTGTCTCTCCCTCTGTCACTCTCTTTCTGTCTTAGGCTCTCTCTTTCTCAGTCGAGGCTGATTGACAGGCAAGCTTAAGCAATTTATTGCTGCAACAACAAGTTGCCTTTGCCTCTTACACTCTATCAGATCAAATAGCAAAGTGCACAAGGAAATCGTATGCTTGAAAAGCCGCAGATTAAATACTCTTCTACTGCAGAATACAGCTGCTGTGGTTCGGCATTAGCTGTACTCTTATAAATTCTTCTAGCCCACTTTCCGCTCGTCAATTTGAATTATATATAATAAATTTATTGAAGACTTGCATTTGCGTATGAAAAATTGAAAGCATATAGAGAGCGTATATTTCATAAAAAATCAAAAAATCTTAAATTTTTTTAAATACAGTAAATTACTGACATTCTGCTAAGAGAAGAGGAGGCTAGAGTAGAGGCATACAGCCAGGAGGGAAGGACGAGAGAAATGTATATCAGGAGAGAGGGAGATAGAGCAGAGAAATGTTATGCCTATTCATTTATATATCTGTGCGTTGCTTCTTAGAGTTTGCTTCAGAAATACATGCATTCAGCAAAATACTCTCTCTCTCTCTCTCGCTCTGTATTTAAATAAGTAATCGCCTTTAGCTCACAAATAACTGTTGAGCGTTACTCAAGTTCTTATTTGACTCACACTCTGACCAAAGACTCGGCAAGCAATCGGTTGATTCTCTAGCAACTTCGTTCCCGATCGGCTCGCTCGCTTGCTTTGCTTTCGTTTTCTTTGGTGCGCTACGATTGGTTGTTCTCCGATCGTTGAAAATCTATGTATTGGTAAATATGCGTGGATTGGCTAAACACTCCAAGAGCATACGTGAGAGTAAGCGTGTGCATGTATAGGTGATAGGCATAGGTTCTGTGACTTATCTGCTCTCCTACTGAGCCTCATTTAGCGAGCGTCAATCATATCGCTCGCTACACGATGCTCGCTAAAAGAGTGTCATACGAATAGTTCAACCCAAGCTCAGCTGTAAACTGGAACGAAAAGCATATAATGATAACATTATGATAATAGCAATTAAGTGTCTCAGCTATAGATGGATATATAGGTAAATAGATAGACACGTATATATAGATAAACAGATTGATGTATAGATACCTCTATATTAAGCTAGTTTTTAAGCGTTTAAATAGGCTCTCGCATGGGCCTCGAAATTAGGCCTTGGGCAAAGCTCTCGCATAATGGAGTGTATGCATTATGTCTAATAGCAAAGAACACAAACAGACGGCTTCTCTCTCTCTCTCTCTCTCTCTCCCACTCTGTGGATGACTGACACTTGGCTAGTTAAAAGTGCTTTGTGTGTGGCACTGAGGCCTTTGTCTGCAACTGGCTCTGCTGGTTGGCTCTGCTCATTGCACTAATCGCAGCACAGAGCTTGGCTGTCTAATAAGCCTTCGCTCAGACAATGAGCTGGCAGCTTGGCTTGGCTTGGCTTGGCTTGGTTGGCATGCATAGCCGCTGGCCGCACTTGACCCAGGACCAAAAATGTCCTGGGTAAGCGTGTTGATGAAGCTGCGCAACACAGACAGATAGATGAGATAGACCAGGCAGGATAGGCAGGCCAGGCAGGCACGCACTCAAGTCAGGTCATAGCTCGTCAGCTCTCATTAGTTAATTTGCTTAATTTTTAATTTACTTGCGACTTGATCGTCTCCGGCATCGACTTTTATAATTAAAAGTTATTAATTTATGAAGAATTTTGCTTAGCAGTTGGCCTGCAGGTGGAAAGCTTCACAACAATTCAGCATAATTAAGTGTTGGCCAGTTCGAAGTTCATTTGGCCAGCAAAATTCCCATTTCCTCTTTAAACCATCAGCAAGTGCAAACTTTTCACGCAACAACAACAACAACAACAACAAGAGTAAGAGAGCAAAAGAAGAAAACCTCATCAAAGTTTTAACAAAAACTTTGCATTTTCAAAAACTGTTTGAACAGCCATCGCGAACTAATCAGCGCGCAGCACTGCCAAAGGGCGGGTCAAAGGGGTGGCTCTGCGTTGGGGTTGCTATTGCTTCATGGTTGGGGTTGGTTGGGGCTACACACCCTTTTTTTTTTACAAATTGTAATGTCAGTTCATTCTGTAATTTCTTATTTCGCTGTTGCGCATTCAAGAATTTATCTTGTTGCTGTCTTCTTGTATTGTGTTCGTTTAAGCTTCTGAAGCTCCAAACCCCATCCCCTATCTCTCCACAACAACAAAGCAAAATATAAAACAACAACAACAACAACAAGAAAGCCTGAACAGGCTAGCGAGTGGGTCGCATTGTTGTGCACTGGGCCGCAGCTGGTCTGCCATTAAATCAACAATGGCGCCGTGTACACGTGCTGCCCTGTCTCTATCCTGCGATTGTGTGTGTGTGTGTGTGTGTGTGTGTGTTGTATACCCTGTATTTAATGCAGCCTAGCTTTTAAGCGACTCGCTTAGCTGCTAGTGGCTCTAAAGTCTATATATTCAGAGACTAATGATGAATGCGCAAATGTTTGATGAAATTGCAATTGGAGGTGGTTGAGCCTGGGGCACGGCCACGGCCACGGATTGAGTATTATGAATAAGGGCTGTTCATATGTATTTTTATTTGTATTTCATATTATTTTTAGTAACAGAAAGCTATAAAAAACTCGGAATAATACATGTTCTAATTTTGAAAAAAAAAAATCCTTTTTTTTTTATTATTATTTTATTGTTATTATTTGACAGATTTTTTTCGTGTAGTGTTTCATTCTCTTAATACTCTTAATACTCTTAAGTATTAAGCAGCTAAATTTAATTTAATTGACTTTTTTAACATGAGGAAATTTATTATTTTAAACTAATATAGCGTTAAGCCCTGGCTGCTATGGCCTTTGGCTTATTAAGTTTCTGTTATGCATAAATCTTATATATCTTGATTACATTGCATATAAAAACATGTTGTTATATGGGCTATCACGATCTACAAATTTTTTGCTAATAACCAATGTCTATTGGCATTCCCAGCTTGAATTCACTTATTTTGTTTATTTATTCTATTTAGACTTAGTTCTCATGCGGAATCTCCAGTTACTGATATGAATTCTTCTCATTTATGATTTATTTTCTACTATAATTAGTTAGTTTTTGATATTTTTTTCTTTTTATTTTGAATTTAAATCTATTGCAATTGTGACCTAAATATTATTATTTTTATATATATTTATTTATTTTTAATATTTTTAAGTTAGTTTTCTAGTTCTAGTTCCAGTTCTTTACCATTTTTGTGCATCATGAGCTGCATTTAAGCATGGCTTGGCTTTCAAGTTCAAAGATAATATATTTGCATAATATTTATATATATTCATGGTTCACAAAATGTTCTAAAATTTATCATATATTTGATCAATATTAGCAAATGAATAAATACAAATTTCATGAATATCTTCTGCTTTGCTTCTTGTACTCACAGAACTTGGCTTAAGGCTTAATATATATTTGGCATATATTATTATTAGTATAAGGTTAATAATCTTTAATTGACATTTATTTATAATATATTAAACATTGTATTTAGCATTTAGCTTAAAGCGCATCTGTTAGTCTTTGAATGCGCTCAGCTTTTTGTTGCTTTTTGCTATTCAGTGCTGTGTGTTATTATTCATTGTCTGATTTTTTCATTTCACATTTGGATTCGTCTCTAACCTGAATTGCACACACGCACACCATGTATATATACTATATATATATAGGTATATGGGAGTAAACTATACTGTAGACATTTTGCAACATATTGTTATTGTCGAGGGATAAAACAGTTCTCTGGGCTCAGGCAATTGAGTTTTTATGCGTCGTTGATTGCTGCACATTTCTTTCTGTCTCTCTCGGCTTCTCTCTGTCTCTCTCTCTCACACACACCTACTATCCAACCTACTTGCTGTGTGACATGCAATATTAATGTTCCTTATAATGCAATTTGCACATTGTCCTTCACTCTATTTGTTTCTAGCATTTCTTTTGGCTATTTGTTACGAATATGCTTCGAGCTTGTGCTTGACTATTTATTTGTGTAGTTTTTCTCTGTTTCTCTGCTGACTTTGATTCCTTGGGGCTGCCTTTGTAGCTCGTGTTACTCATGTGGCTAAAACTAGTTGCTTGTTCTAGCTGTGCTGCTAGTTCTTTAAGAGCTTCTTGTGCTGTTTTCCTCTAATCAATATATAGTTTTTTTTAATTATTTATGCATCTTTTTGATAGTAGCTTTATAGTTTTAAATTTTCCATTCAACTGATTTTCTTTATAGGCTGCTGCATATAGTTCCACTTCAGTTCCTGTTCCAGTTCCACTCGGTTCTTCTTTATAAATCTCTTAGTACTTCAAATGAAACTCTCGCTGTTCAGCTCAAGCTCTTCCAGTTATAGTTCTAATCCTTTCGTTGGTTAGATTTTACTTGTCATTTGGAACTAGTTCTTTACGTTTCGCATTTACTTCCATTGCTGACATACACATTTAAACATCAGGTAATTTACATTCAGTTTAGATTATACTTTTAATACTTTGGGTTGGTTGAGTCATCTATTTTTCTTGTCTTTTGGAACTAGTTCTTTTGATCTAGCACTAAATTCTATTTCAGACAATTACACACACTCCAAGTTCAGCTTGAGTTTGACTATTTGAGTAACAAATTTATTTATTTTTTGTTATTTGGAACTAGTTCTTTGGATATGGAATTTAGTTATATTTCAGACAATTACACACACTCCAAGCTTAGCTTGCCTTGGGCTATTTGAATAACAAATTTATTATTTTTTTGTTATTTGGAACTAGTTCTTTTGATCTGGAATTTAGTTCCATTTCAAACAATCAAACACACTCCAAGTTCCGCTTAACTTTGGCTATTTGAGCCTTCGATTTTTCTTGTCATTTAGAACTAGTTCTTTTGAGCTAGCATTTAATTGCCAGCGCTGTCGCTCACAGACATTCCATTTGCAGCTGATTTATGTTCATTGCAGCTCGCAGCTTTAGTTAACTTCGGACATATTTCGTTTTTCCTGATTTAATTCGCTTCGATTTCCGTTTAATTTTATTTTTCTTATTTATTTTAATATTTTTTAAAAATTTATTTATATAGCACGCCTTTAATTTTAATGGGCCGCACATGTGATGGCTATAAACGGTTTGGGTTTTGGCCAACAGTCGCATTGGCTGCGTATTGATACGGGGCGACGCCATAAACTGCGCTACGATTATTTTCCCTTCCTATTGTTGTTGTTGTTGTTGCTGCCAGCGCTTGAGGAGCATGCGAGCGGTTAGGAGCGGGCAAGCAAGCAAGCAAGAAGAAAAATTCCAACGAAGTGCGGTCATTTTAATAACGAAAAACATCAGCTCTTTATGCACTCATTGCCATTGTTGTTGTTGTTGTTGTTGTTGTTGCTGTTGCTCGTTTCGTTGTTTGGCTTCTATTTTACTTGCGCTACTCTACACAGCTTGCCATTGTTGTTGTTTTATTTTATGACTTTCCCCTCAGTGTGTGTTGTTTTTGTTGTTGTTCGTAGCTGCATAAAACTTTTTCAATATACCAGAGTACTTTTTGTTTTGCTACCCCGTTGCCTTGCAGCCCATATAAGCCCCGGCTCCCTCACTCTATCTGTCTCTCTCTCTCACTCTCTCTCCATTTCCGTTTCCATCCCCCTCTCTCTCGCACTGTCTCTGTGTGCATTGTTTAATTTTGCAATAATGCCAAACATTTCTGTTTAAATAAATGCATTTAAAATTTAGATTTTCTCTCACTTTCCCTGCTTTCATCTCTCTCTCTCTCTCTCTCTATCGCTGTATGCTGCTTACCCTCAGCTGTTTAATCCCTTTAATCTCTGTTCTAATTGCCAGCTTAATCGCCTGTCATTTATTTAATATGCATATATATACACGTATGTATGTATATATATTTTAGCATTTAATATTTCATCATGTGTTAAGCGCTTGAAATGTTGCCAAATTAATTTTGTGCCCCGCCCCCGCGCCCCACAAAAAAATCTCACACAATGCAAACTTTTTTGCGAGCTCTGCTTTGACAAGAAAGTTGAAGCGGCATCAACTTGGCTTTCTTGTTTCAATTTGAGAATTGAATTATTTAAGAGCTCAAATAGTTTCGTATCAACTTTTTTAGAAGTTCAACATCTTCGGAGAGAGATTAAAACAGCTTTCTAATTTATGCTAAGTATTCAGTTAGATCTTAGCAGTTGATTAATTCATAAATGTTTGGGCAGGTCTTGGAGAAAAGCAATTTGAGTTGAGTGTTGAAAAACAAATTTATATGTTTATAGTTATATTTAATGTATTTTAATTAAAGAAAATGCATTATGCACTGATTTGCCATTTTCAATGGGTTCAGGGCATAAAAATTATATATATAGAGAAAAGGAATTCAATTTATAGATTTATGTATATATATATTCCACTCTAATCTTTGTAGGACTAGCTAATGGAATGTTTCATTAAAAGTTTATTATACTTTTACATTTTATTAATATTTTCTTCTTTTTCTTCTTCTCCATCTTGCAGGGTCAGTGCTCGGCTGGCACACTGCCCATGGCCTGGGTGGATGAGGGACCTGGTCCGCCACTCTGTCCGCGTTCCTGTGCCGAACAGCAGCCAATGGAAAGCAGCATCGATCATAATAAACTCAAGTATTTCATAAATGCAAATACGTTTAACTATAGGACGACGCATAATCGCAACAGCAACAGCAACAGCAACAGTAACAATAACTTAAAGGCCATGTCTCGAGTGCGACGCGATAGGCAATGGGATGAGAATGTTGTTGTTGTTGACAGTGCTCCAACGGAGGCGGCAGCAACAGCAAGCACAACCGAGCAGGAGTTGAATGATGTGGAGCAGGAGGCGAGTGATGCTAGCAGCACGGCCAGCAGCAACATTGTAGATGAGGCAATGCTGGATGAGGATCAGTCCACATTGCTTTATAGCCAACTCCAGGCACACGAACAACTCAGCGTCAACGAACACCAACAACAACAACAACAACAACAACAACAACAGCAACAACAACAGTGCCTTGATTACCTGGGCGATGCAGCCGAGACGAGTCCACAGCATCTGTGCGGCCTGCGCTCACCTGGTCAGCTGCACGCCCGCCTGCGCACCCTTCGACTGCGTCATTGCTGTGAACGCAGCGTGTTCAGTGCACTACACACAATGGCCCTAAACGCAACGCTCTCGGATCGGGACAAGTGCATTCGCTTGCTAAGCGATCTGCTCGACGTGGATGCGCTGGCCAATCGCATCACCTGTGAACTGGCCGAGATTCTGTTTCGCTTCGACTGCCGGCAGGTGTATTCGCTGGTCAATCAGTGCGATGACTGCAAGGTGAGTTCAAAACGAGTATAAAAGTTATTTAAATGGTGTATGAATATACACAGTCTATGCAATAAGTATAATTTACCAGGTGTTTATTAATGGATGTGGTATATCAAAGAGCTCTAAGCCATCTCCTACTTCAATCATAATCGACTTCTATATTGAGTGTGATTTACTATAGATTGCTTCGTAACGCTTTCCTATCTTTATTCTCTAAATTGAATGCTAATTGTAATGATTGGACTGGAGAAGGGATCGTATATTTATTGATTGGGCTACATAGTCTATTATACTTTCCTTCATTCATCTCTATATTGAGTAGAGATTCGATAAAGCTATATTTCTTTTACTACAGCTTGTTCTTCTACTCTCTTGTCGATTTAGTTTCCTTCGTCTTGCACTCCCTGTTCGTCTGCTCTTTCAAACTCTCATAAATCAAATCTATCTCTCTCTTTCTCTTTCTCTCTTTCTTTAGACTCTAGCCATTCTTCCCTTTCCTAAAAGGTGTTATTTTTCTAGATTCTACCTCTCGCTTGGATAGATACCTTATAAGGTCTGCCGACCACTAGTTCTCTCTGTCTTACTCTCTCAGCAACAATAAGAGTCCAGATATAAATATTTCACTTATTTTCTCGCTTCACTTTCACTTATTTTCTTTCTCACTACCTCCTCGGCAAGCACTAATATAAATATTCAAAATATTTCAAAATTACCTTCAGAGTTCAGTTGACTTTCCATTGTTTTAGCTCTGCCCTGCACTCTGCCTTCTGCTAGCGGCCATCAGTTAAAATGGATAAAGTTTCCAAAAAGTGTTTAAAAATTCGTTAGATTCCTGCTCAACTTACTCGCTTTCTCTCTATCTCTCTCTCTCTCTGTCTCTCATCGTTATGGTCCATCTTTCACTTTGGCAATGAATAGAAAGTGTTCTAGTCACAAATTCTATTAAATGGCTTCAAGCTCTGCAGTCTGTCTCTGTCTGTCTCTGTCTATCTCTCTATCTCTCAGTCTTTATCTCTGTGCATTTCTCACCGGATTGTCGCGGGACACGCGCTCGCATTACATCATGTTTTAATTAAATACTGTGCAATGGGTTGGCAACCCTTACCACAGGATAACAACACCAACAACAACAACAACAAGGACAACAGGACATCAACAGGACACAACATAACTCGCATTTAAATTCAGCCCGTTAACCCCAAAATATGCCAAGCCCCCAAAGCCCTCAAGCCACAGCCCAGCCAAGACAAATGAAAACTGGTAAATCTATGCGTCTAATAAAATATACGACTATCAAATACCCTGTTCAGCTATAATATTTCACATACATTATGAATACTTGAGCAGAACTTAGCTTCAATTAGAGTTTCATTAAGCAAGGGCGAACAACATTTTTGAAAGCTCTTACATAACAGCTTGCAGTGTACACTGTACAGTGTAGCCTGGCTATAAAGTAATGTGATTTGGGCATGGGTACTTAACAAGCTTAAGGCAGCGATTGCTGCTGGTGCTGGTGCTGGTGCTGGTGGTGTTGCTGCCGCTGTTGCAGTGTGTAAACTCTCGGCTATGGCTAAATCCTGCAGAGGGACGCAAGTGCGTGACATTTTTAGCTGCTCATTAATTATTGAAGTCGGATGGACGGACGGACGTGGGCACGAGTCGGAGACGGAGATGGAGACGTTGATGGGGAACGAGCCTTGCCCCAAGAGCTGCCCACTTCACAAAATCCGCGCGCAGCAGTCGTCCAAACGGACCCCATGCCCTGCCCGGGTTTAATATTTCTGCTCGTAATTATCAGTGTTGCTAAAGCAAGAGACTGAAAGAGAGAGAGAGAGAGAGCGAGTGAGTGTGTGTGTGTGTGAGAGAGAGAGAGTTGCGAGGGGTATAGCAAAGAAGCAACGCGTTGCGGTTAATTTGTGGCACTTAGAGGTCGCCAACTGGCGAACTGTGCCACATTTTTCAGTGTCTGTGCAAACATTTGACTGCATATTTGATGACTCTCTCTCTCTCCCTCTTTATCTCTCTGTATGTGTGTGTGTGTGTGTGTGTGTATATGTGTGTGCATAATTGGCAATTATTTGTTGCAAGCCTTTAAACAACTGGCAACAGAGCTAAGCTGACCAACTGGCAACGGGCAAATGGCAAAAAGCAAAGCTGGCAAGCAGCATGTCAAGCGAGGTGGAGAAGGTGTTGCGACAATGCGACCGCTAATGAGCGCCACACACACAGACAGAACTGGGCAACAGGGGCAAAAGGAAAAGCTTTGCCAAGGGGGCAGCATAAAAAAAAAAAAAATAAATAAAATAAAAAAGAAAGTAGGAAAAAAAACTGAAGTAAAATCTCGTGAATGGCATCTGTATCTGTGTGTGTGTGTGTGTGGCAAAAGCACGTTGCAAGCATGTGAATTGCGCTGCTGATTAAGAAAAACTTGAGGCAGCTGCAGAGCAGAGCAGAGCCAGGAGCAGCAGCAGCATCAGCAGCAGCAGCAGCAGCTACACTCACACACACACTTGCACAGCCGGGCGTATGCGTAATTTAAATTTAAATTTGTGTGCGTGTGTGTATGTGTGCGGCTGGCACACATTTAAATGCCTGCACAACACATCAGCAGCAGGCAAACTAACAGCCAACGGTTGTAAACCCACCCCCAAAAAGACACACACACACATACAAGCTAACAGCAGCCGCAGCCTTAACATGTTTCTAGTTCGAAACGCGACTGCTGTGCAAATCAGGTGATGCAAAGAGAGCGAGCGAGCAAATGAGCCAGCGAGCACGAGAGCGCATCGATGAGAGAGCGCGCTAAGCAGCTGACAAGTTGTGCTCTCTGTATTTGCCGCACGCTCACTGGCTCTCTCGTGCTCGCTCGCTCTTAGGTTATTCAGCGCTGGCTCTCACATGACACGAAGCTTGCGAGGCTCTGCAACGTATTTTTTTTTTTCTGCTTACGCCGTTTATATAAGTTGAGCTGTAGGAATTTTATTTACTATGCGCCCACAGAAAAATATTGTAATGTTTTCTATTTGTTATATATTTATAAATTGTAATGAATTCACTAAAATTTGTATTTGATATATTTAATTTATACATTTAGCGTAAGTTGTATACGCTAGATTAAACTGGTTTTTGGCTATTCCAGTCGCTAGTTTTTGAAATTTCAACTGCGCGCGCTGCGCTCCACATTCAGCGTCCAATTCCAATTGCCAAAAAAGCAAAAAGAAGAGCTAGCGAAAAATAAAAGCAAAAAAAAAAGCAAAGCAAAGAAATGTAGAAAACAACACACAGACACGGAGGCTTCCAGTTGGGCTGCTGCACACACACAGACACATGCACACACACACACATACAGCGAGAGAGACAGGCTTTGCACATGGCCAAGACGCGAGGCCTAATACTTGAGGCTCTGCAGTTTGGGCCAGTTTTAAATTAATTAACTCGACAGCTTAGGCAAGCCAGCCTTATATATATATATATAAATATATAGTATATATACAAGTATCTATGTATCTATGTATATATGCCAAGTTGTTGTTGTTGGCCCTTATATCATAATTACTGCTGTGTGTGTATTTATGATTACGTTCACCGCAAGTCGTCTAATTAGTCAAAAGGACTCTCGCCTGACATTGCGGCCAACCGCAGGGCCCCATAACTGCCAAAGGCGCCACACACACACACACACACACACACACACACCTACACCTACCTACATCTACTCACACACACTAGCTTGCACACCTCTAACCCATTTT
Source organism: Drosophila antonietae (assembly GCA_030914385.1). NCBI lineage: Eukaryota > Metazoa > Arthropoda > Insecta > Diptera > Drosophilidae > Drosophila > Drosophila antonietae. The sequence goes on along the minus strand of JAUESO010000017.1, from coordinate 536,358 downwards.
CATATTTGGGTTACGACTCTTTTGATGGTCAAATAAATGCAAATTAGTTGATGGCCATATAGCAGAAGCTGGCTCCAAGCGTGGTCAAAAGAACACATTAAATTCATATTGCATACCTCGAGGGGCGGGCACTACGACTACTACTTCTGGCCAACCATTAAAAGAGGGCCCAACACTCGTCAACTATTTTGGCTCGTATTTCAATGTTGAATTCCACGCAAAAGTTTTTCGCTTTTTATAATAATTTTTTTTTCCCAGCCTTTATGAAGAATTTAAAAACAATTTTTGTTAAATGCAGTTGTAAATATTTGTTTAAAAAATATTTTGATTTTTTCAGTTAGAACTGAGCGTTTTGTTTTTTCTCACATGAGTATATTTGCTTACTTTTTTTTTTTATAAATTTTTGAAATTTGTAGTATTTTTGTGCTGGTTTTTAAATTCATGTTTTGCGCCTTTAAAATTCTCTCTAAATTTTTCAGATATTTTCAAAGCACTTTTTATAGTTTCTGTAATTCTAAATTTAGTTCTATGTATTGCAAATTTATTTTTATTTAAGAAACCTTTATATGCCTTTATTGTATTTCAATTGTGTTAAGAACTAGGCGACATTAGTTATGAGCTTTTCTTTTACTGACTTCTTAATACTATAGAGATTACATCTTGTTCAAATATATTTAGAGATATTTGAATAGAGCTAATACAATGCGTGTATATTTTTAAATATCTATGGATGTGTTTAAAGTATTGAAATCAATTGATACGTAGTTATGAGCTCCATCTATCATATAGAACAGATTGCTCTGCGTCTGTTTCTGGGGTTTTTTTAAATAAAATTCGCAACTGAGGTCAAAGTTCTTACGCCTCGGGTTCAAGGTTATATATCAAATTGTACATGCCTTTTTTTTAAAATAAAATTTCAATATACACATATATTTAGATGTATGTATATGTATATACTATATCTTGGCTGCTGCTGGCTCTCGCACTGCTAACACTTTTCTCAGCTGTCGCTGCGTGTGGCTCTTTATCTTATTTTATTTTATTTTGTTAGGCAAAAGTTTTCTTTTCTTTTCAGTTCTTTTTTATCGCATTCTGTTGCTGGGCATCATCATAATCTATGTCCCATCGAAGATTTCGATAAGCGCACTGATGAGAGAGAGAGAGAGAGAGAGAGAGAGAGCGAAACAGAGACACTGAAGGAATGTGTGTGTAAATTTGCATTTTACATATTACAAAGACACTTACGTCATCGCCGATAGGACATAAGCTTATGGGGCTTGAGTGCCGGGGGGGTGTGTGTGTGTGTGGGTTGATAGGTTGTGTGTAGGCGTTGCCTGGGCATGTTGAAAGGAAAATTGTCAAAAGCGGAAGTAGCGTAATTTCATAAATGATTGATTACACACACTTTACACGCATTCTCACTTATGTGAACACACACACACACGCACACACATGCATGCCACGTATATGGCTTAGGCTGTTGTTGTTGTCTAGAGCTGGCGACAGCTGACACACTCACACACACACACATTCTCACAACTATTGCCTGTATTTGTATAGCTTTCGACACTGTTTTTTTTTTTTTTTTACTGCTGATGCTTCTATTTCTGCTACTTCTGCTTCAACTTCAACTTCTGCTTCTTGCTCATTTCTGGCTTTTTTTCTGTGGTTTTTTCCTTTTGGACACATGTGCGCCGGCTGCGTAAAGCCAAAAGAAAAACTTTGCTGCGGTTACCCAATAATCTTTTTCTTTTACGCCAGTTTTTTTGCTTGCCATCAACATCAGCAGTTGCTGCCTACCTTTTGCCACGCCCACCAAAGTAAATGGCCCCCACTACCACTCACACCCTCGACGCATGCTTTTTATTTACAATCTAATAATTTATCGACTTTTGCGTGGGCGACGAGCGCGCGGCACGTTTACTGAATGGAAATGGCATTTGGCATGGGAATGGGAATGGGAATGAGACTGGGATTGGGATTGGGATTGGGAATGAGACTGCGAATGGGAACGGGAACGGGAATGGAACAACGGATCTGTTCGACAAGCAGCTAAATTGCGTATACGCTGCGTGGGCCACTGCTGCGGCTGTTGCCGCATGCAAATGAAAATGAAAATGCGAATGAGCATTAGAAGAAAGCAAAAGCAAAAAAAAAAAAAAAAAACAGGGAACAATGTGAAAGCGCCAGAGGGCCGTGGGCGGGAACAAGAGGGGCTTGAAAACGGACAAAAGACTTTGTTAGTTATGGCGCAGTGCAGCGAATGCTGCTAATGTGAAGCAGCAGCAGCAGCCGACGATTAATCAATAAAACGAAACCTGATGAGCAGGACACACAGACAAAGCAGACAGAGAGACAGACAAACACACACACACACACACACACTTGAAGAGAGTGAGAGGGAAACGAACAAAACCCAGTTGAAATCTCGTATGAACAGTGAAGGCGATAAAATCAGTGAACACACATTACGTTGGCAGCGCTTTGGCAAGCATTAAATCAGCTGTCAATTTGGATAACAGCTCAATTAGCTTCGCACAATAACAACAAAATTACAGTTAAAAAGTTATCGAAAGATAACTTCAACTTGTTTGCCATGCGGGCTGAGAGCATGTGCTTTTCAGTGCAATTCTCATGCATGGCCTTCCGGCTGGGTAGTTGGTGTGAGTGAGAAGGCAGAGCAAAGGGTAGCCCAAACCAACGGCAGCTGCTGCTGCTGCTGCTGCTGTTTGCACAAAGACTTGTCAGTCAACGCAGCAGCAGTAACGCAATCTCTCACACTCACACTCACACTCACACACACACACACACGCAGGGACAATATGAAAAATGTTTTGGAAAACATGTTCGTAATCCACAATCGACAAAGATAAATCGCTTTTAGTGCGCTTCAAAGCATTTATTTAAATTTACGCTCTCGCTCGCACTCACACACACACACACACACACTAAAACTCGCTCACACTCGCAGTCAATAAGCTTACGCTCTCGCGCTGGCTCTGTCTAACTCGCTGTCTTATATAATGACAGGCGCATATCAGCTAGACAAAGGGACAAAGCTAGGCGAACAGTTGGCAAAGTGAATACTAAACCAAACCAAACCGAATTGAACCAGAACCAACCGGAATGAGCCCAAAAATGGATAAATGTGCAAATGTGTGTGTGGGAATGGGAGAGTAGCGAAGACAGCACTAACTGTTAACTGTTAAGAAGAACGAGCAATGGAGCGGGAGTGTGAGTGTGAGTGTGAGTGGGAGAGCGAGAGTGGCTGGGCAGACCGCGCATTTATAGCAACAATGGCAAAGTATAACGGGCAAAACACTCAACTGTCGGCGATTGTCTCACTCGTTGACGCCTTTGTTGTTGTTGCTGCTGCTGCTGCTATTGCTGTTGTTTTTGTTGTTGTTATCATAGCTGTTGTTGTCCCACTTGAAGTTTAAATGCTGTCGCTTGTTGTTGTTTTGCTTGGTCTATGCCATGCATAAGCTGACGTCATACGTGTCTAATACTCAACATCCACTGTCTGATTGTCTACCCATATGCCTGTATGTGTGTGTGTGTGTTGGTGTGCGTTGGTGTGCTTTGGTGTGTGTATGCGTAACTGTAGCTGCGTATTAGTGTCATTCATACTTTCGGCTTTCTCCGTGCATGTGTGTGTGTGTGCATGTAATGAGTTGTGAATGACTCAGACGCTTAATGATTAAATATATACTACATATTGTGTGTGTGTGTGTGTGGGTGGCTGTAGGTATACACACACACATGTATGTGTGTGAGTGGGTATTTGTGTTCAAGCCGATTGATTTCATTGGAAATTTAATACCTTGCTCTTAAATCCTTTTACAAATATGAGCTACAAAGCTGCAGTGAGAGAAATTTGGATGTACGAAGAAGTATGTTTAAAATGTTCAGCAATTAAATTATAGTATTAAATTAATACTAAATTTGAGTAAAATTAATATGAAAAGAAATTGAAAAAGGAGAATTGAAATGCAAATTATATTATATTTATTTAGGCATTATTTAGCATTGCTTTTATCATTACTAAAAAACTACATTTTTCAAATTAAATTTTGTAAAATATTGACCCAAGTCATATATTTAAGATAAGTTGACATATAAATTGATTTGAAACCCTTTTCAATTTACACTTTCTGGCAACGTCTTTTTGCACTTTCTAGTTGAATTAAGTTATAAATCAGAAATATTTCCCGCTTTACTGTTCAATAATTTATCACAAACTTCTATATAATATGTGTCCAATATATCTAGTTTTTCCATTCACTGCCTTCGCTTGATGTCTGCACCCTTCAGGCACACACATGTCTCCTGCTCAGCTGCTGCTTTCACTTCAGCTTCCTCCTGTCTTTGTCATAGTTATATATTTATATATATATTTCTATATGTATATCTATCGCATTGCTATTATTTGCATAAATGCAGTGTTTAGTTTATTTTGCAGTTTCCGTCCGGTTGTCTGAATCAGTCAGGCGCTACTGATAGCCGAACCACCCAGAATCTGTACACCACCCCCATACGCGTTCACTAACCCTTCTTGGAGTCCTTGTTTGTCTGCGCGTTTCCCTTGCATTGGCGTCGTCGTCGTCGCTGATGGCTGCCGGGAAAGGCGTCTGCGATTTGACAATGTGCGAGCTTGGCCTCAGGCTGAGCGCCCAGCTGTAAACAGAGCTAGCGAGGGAACGGCTCTAGGGGTAAGGGTTTGCTTGCTGTGTGTGTGTGTGCGTCACATGTGTGTGGCACATGCATATGTGTGTGTGTATGTGTTTTGGCTGTGCAGCTTCGTCGCATTTCAATGCTGTTGACTACGCCATGTGGCATTTCAATTATGCAGCTGAGAATATTTAAGCACTTCTCTTTCACTCACACATCCCACTCTCCCTCTCTCTCTCTCTTTCACTCCTCTTTCGTCGCCATGTTGCATGAAAGTTTAATTAAAATTTAAAGACGTTGTTGTTGCACATTTAACGCACATCAATTGCGCTTGACTGCGGCAATAATTCGGTTGCATTTGCTTTCACGATTCGGTTTCTCTTTCTCTCTCTCTCTCTCTCTCACTCTTGCTGTTGGCCTTTATCGCAAGTTTTTCTGCCCGATTTGCAGGGTTTTTTTTTCTTGTTGCTTGCTGTGACTAAAGCTGAGTCCTTTGATAACCTGTGGCAGTCGGGTCACATGTGTGGCAAAGCCATTGATGATATTGCCGTCGCTTTTGTTACTCTTTGAGCTGCTGCTGCTGCTGCTGCTGTTCCCCTTTGCTAATGCTATTTGCTCGTTAGACTCCTCCTTCTATTGGTATCCTTTCATTTGACTCCGTTTGCTCTGATTCTGCCTCTGTTGGTTTTGTGTCATCCTGTGGCAATCAAGTCACATGTGATGCAAAGCTGTTGCTATCATTGTTTCCATATTTCGTTACTCTTCGTGCTGCATCTGCTCCTATTACTGATGCTACTTATTCATCTGCTGCTGATTACCTAATGCTTATCCAGCTCCTATTACTATCGCTGCTTCCCTCTGCTGCTATTATTTGCTGCTTCTTTATGTTTCAGATCATGTTTGCTGTTTTGTGATGTTTCTCTTGCTGTTTCCTATCCTGCTCTATTTTGATTTATTCTATTTAATACCTTTTCTAGCTACTAAATTTATTCTGTCTCTTCATTACTTACTACTGCATACTACTCCCTACTATTACATCATATTGCTACACGTAATTCTACCTTCTTCTACTACTACTACTACTACATAAATAGACTACTACAACTACTACTACTACTACTACTACTACTACTACATAAATGGACTACTACTACTACTACTACATAAATGAACTACTACTACTACTACTACATAAATGGACTACTACTACTACTACTACTACATAAATGAACTACTACTACTACTACTACTATTTGCTAATACTAGCACACTAATATTCTCTACTGCTTATACCTTTTTATACTACTATTAGTATCTACTAAAATTATCTACTACTACTATCTGCTACTATTTCTATCAACTATCATATTCCTCTATCTAAGTCCATCTTCTGCTACTACTACTTTCTGCTTGTATCTACTACTATTTTCTGCTACTACTACTCTCTGCTTTTATATACTAACATCTACTACTACTACTATTACTAGCCAAGCCTGCTTCTGCAGCTTTTGCTCCTAATCTGAACTTCTTGACTATAGTTTCTTAAGCTCATGTCTGTAAAGATTTTTTCTTCCACTTCAGCATCTTTTCCACTACTAATTATCTAGCTGCTACTCATTTATATATATAATATATATATTATATAATATATATTCTGAGCCTTTGCCGAGACTTATCCTCATTCTGCTACTGTTTTCTGCTTTCTTGACATCCTTTTATACTGCAGCTGATCATCTGCCTCACCGTCAGCTCTAGTTGATTGTCTTGCTGCTCTTCCTGCCGTTGATGTCAGTCCCATAGCTGCTGTTTATCCTGTTGCCTGAAATCCTTGTGCAGCACTTTCTACTATTACTTCTATTTTTTCTACTACCAACTCCACTTGCTAATGCTACTGTTCTTTCTACTGTTGCTGCTCGTCATCCTGTCAGCCTGTTGCAATAGCTCTGTGCCACTTTTTGCTCCTACACAAACTTTACTCTACCTATTAGCTGTGTCCTCTGTCTAAGGCCCAGTTAATAGCTCTTTGTGTGGCATCTCTCTGGCTGCTGCTGGCCTGCTGATGTTGCCCTTTGGCATTGCACAAACAGTGAGAGAGGCAGAGAGTGGGAGAAGAGAGGGGAAATGGGGTAGAGAGACAATGTTATTGCAACAGTTTCTTATTTTTATAGCTCGTATTTAACGCAAATGTGCACAAAGTTGTCGCCTGTCAAATGATGTCAAATGCTTTAAACGTTAGTCAACATTGCAAAAATGTTGACATTAAGGCTTAAACACTGCCAAGATCAATACAGTAGTCGCTGGCTTAAATGAGCTGTTTGCAACCACATTATAGAATAGTTAAATAGTTTATGACTTACTAATGCATCATGCCTTTATTTCCAACACCAATGTGCAGAGGCATTGCCACCTGAACGATTGGCCTATCTCATCATTATTAAATTTAACTCTCACTAAGTCTTTAAGAGCACTTGATACTAGAACTGCTTTTTAAGCTTAACCCAACCCAATAGTGCGACTTTGAATAGTTAAGTTTAATTGATTTTTACTTTTATGCTTCGTTTTCAAACACTGATAAAATAGCTTTCTTTGATTGTTTGACCAAGCATTTGTCATGAATTGTCAATTCTTCTACTTCAATTTAATTTTTTACGCTTTCATATATCATTTCCATGTCTTTCATATCTCATTTTCCAGCACTGTTTATTGCATAATGTTGCCATATTATTTCTTGATTACTAAAATATTTTTTACTTCTTTTACTTGAAAATTTTTGTTAAGCTCAATTCTCTCAATTTCGACTATCTTTCCATATGCACTTCTTCTCTTCTCTGCTTCATTTTCCAACACTGAATATTAAATAGCATTACTACCTGTTTAGTTATGTTAAGTTAAACCTAGTTGAAGTTCATCTTCATAAAGTTCTTTAAGTTGCAGCATCTAAAATCTCTTAACTCTTCTACAACTCTATTCAAATATCTCTCTTGTCTCTCTTTCCAACACTGTTTATTGCATGATATTTGCGCTCTAAGGTCACAGCTAGTTGCTCCTATGCGAATTTCATTTAATTTTCAATTTCTTTCACTCTAGCCAACTTTTTTCATTTTCTTGTCTTCTCTGCTGCATTTTCCAACACTGCTCGTTGATTGGCCAACTGCTTGCAAATGTTCTTAGCTAGCTTAGCGGTAACTGCAATTCAAGCAATTGTGCTAACCTGCAGCATCTTATTACCAATTCCTTTGGCAGCAGAGTTTTGCTTTCGTTTCACATTTTGAGCTCAACTTTGGCACAATTTTTGCCTTCATCATCGGGTGTCACACGGCGGCTGTATTAGCTGGAGCTAGCTAGTCTTTAGCTAAGTAGTGAGCATGTAGTCTGTAATAAATGGAATGCTTTGGTTTCGATTTACGCTTTAATGGCACTGCACCGAAAAGAAAAACTTGCAACTTGCAGCAGCACTGAATGCTGATGCATTCCAGCAGCCAATTTGAAGCGAGCTTGATGCTCTAGCTTGATGTTAGCTATATGCAATTACAAAATGAAACAGTTTTTGCTGCGTGTACTGAGAGCAAGCTGTGCGTGTGTGTGTGTGTGTGTGTGTGTGTGTGTCTGTCTTTGGTTTGTTAACCAGCACATGCTGGCTATAAAGTGGCAGCAACGCACTTGACCAACTGTGGCACGTGTTGTCGCATTGGCTCTGGCAATAAGCGCTGCTACAGCCAATACACACACACACACACACACACACACTCCACTCTCACACACTCTCAAGTAATGCTTTTGGTACAAGGATAAACTTTTATTTTTCAAACCATATTCTGCCCCATTCCACTTCTCTCTCGCTCTCTCTCTTTCTTTCTGTTTCTGTCTCTGTGTAGATTTTCTTTCGTTTAGTTTTTCCTTTTTATTTTTTTACTGCTGCTGCTGCTGCAGCGTTGCAAGCACATTGCGGATGCTGGTTCATTGCCTCGTTTGTTTTGTTTGCCACACGGTCACGTGTTACCTTCGTCTTCTTTGTCGAGTGCTGCAGCGCATAAGGCCAGTTGCCCAACTACCTCTCTTCCTCTCTCTCTCTCTCTCTCTCTTTCCCCCTTGTTGGCAGCTACGTGCAACACTCGAGTGCAACTCGGACGCGAAATTTAAAAGCCACAAAATCCGCCACACAAAATGCCAACTTGTTAAGCTGCGAGCAGCAGCTTTAACGTGTCCAGCAAAGTGCTGTGAATGAGGGCACGAGGGCAGCTTAAAGTGTTTCACTGGCATACTTGTGGCTTTAATTATCATTTATATGAATTCAGTGTCGAGTGCTCTCGGCCATTGAACAATGCATTGAATATTGTTTATGTTTTTCGTTTCAAAATGAGCAATCAAATGGCAACATTTACTCTTGCTCATTCAAATTATAAACAATGAAACAAGAGAAATGTTGCATTTATATGAAAATCTATTGGATTAATTGAAGAATATGCAAAAGCAGCAGAATAGATCATCTTTCCACTTAAAAGAAGTTTGAGTTCATTTGTTTCAATTGAAGCTTTAATCACATTAGCTAGAAAAAAGGTTGAAAATACGAAAATAAAGTAAAAATAAAGAATTTGCAATAAATTAGAAGCTTTACGTATGTTCTACGCACATTTACTAACTAATATACTTATATTGATTTAGTACTTTGTGTGCCTTAATATTAAAGCGATATCATACGTGGTTTATCGCTTTGCGTTTTACTATTCGTGTGATGCTCTTTTCCCGACTAGTTTATAGGGAGCGTTACGCTAGGCGCTCGCAAAAGGAGGCTCATTAAGAGAGCAGTTGACTCAAAGAGTCTATGCAAATGCTCATCAAACACACATACATACATTTAGCGAAGACAAGACTCGCATACATACCCATACATACAGAATTGAGTTTTGCTTGGTAAAACTCAACCAAACGCTCGGGTAAATGCCAGAGCGAAGAGACTGAATAAAAAAGATTTCTATCCGAACACGAACGAACTCGTTGAAGAAACGATGCATTCGTTGGCTCTCTGAGTTTTTACTCAAAGTGTAAGTGAGAGACGCTCGTTTGGGGACGTGATAAATTGAGTGAAATTGAATCTTGCGCAGCTTTAAAACTAAAGCCTAAAAATTTGATATACGAGCTGCTATTGAAATGCTCTATAACTCAACGAGGAGATCATCTGTAGCTATACGCTAGTTAGCGGCGTGGCAGAATGTTATTAACTAAATAATATTTTATACAAATTTGACATTAAACAAATACATATCATTTTTAATACAATTAAATTAAGTTTACCTACATTTCTAGTTCACAATTTATTTAGATTCATTAAATATTTGTGTTTCATTAATATAACATAGAATTTAAGATCTCGAAATATACTATAATTATCTTAAACACAAAAAAAGGAGAAAGAAACAAACATTCAAGTCTACAGCGCTGAGCTTGTTGAGATAGCTTCGAAATGGCAGCGCCAACTCGCATTATAATTTTTGCAGCAAATTTTTTTTTTTATAGCTGAGAAACTTAAGTGAAAATGTCAAAGCCCCAACTTCTGACTGGCCCCGCTCTAATTATGCTTTTTTATATGTTTTGTTAATGTACCCAACACACACACAAATAAGCAACGGCCACAATGTGTGTGTGTGTGTCTGTGTTAGGTTTTTGTGTTTTTATAACGCGCTTGGTCAAATTTGCATTTTTAAGTGAAAATTTAACGTTATGTATGCGCGACTGTGTTTATGTGTGTGTGTGACAGTGTATGAGTGTATGAGAGTGTATGTGTGTGTGTGTGTGTGTGTTTTTTGTTTTGTGCCTCATTTTCAGCTTAGTGTTTATGACGGATATGTAGACCCCGGACAAGTGTCGGAATTTATGTATAATATAATACATAATTTATATACATATATGTATATTCAGTATACCTATCATGCAGCAGTTACATCCTGCACACACACACACACACACACACACACTCGCACTGACATCTGTGTAAATATATGTGAGATATGATATGATGCAAATTATCACATAAAGCATTTTCCATTTGGCTTTTAATTAGGATTGTGTATGAAAATCGTTTGGCAAATGTGTTTAGCTCGTAACTTACACTGTCCAACACAATTAGGAATTGAATAATTCATGTTGTGCAAATAGTGCGTAATGAAATGAATTAATTGAGCGGGTTATGCGTAGAGAATTTAGAGAATAGAGGAGAGACTTAGACAGGTGAGACTGTCAAGTGAAATGAAACATAGTTAAGCTCTTGTATATTTGAGTATTTATGGAGACTTTTATAGCACATCTCTATATAAAGTGAACTTTAGTTCTTATAATATTATCATACACTGAAAATGAAAATGAAAATGGAAATGGAAATATATCAATTACATGGAAATGACATTTAATTATGATTTATTATATTATTATTATTATACTATTGCCTAGCATGCTAGCTTAGGCTCTTATTACATTAAAGTAATTATAATTATATTATAATGAACTCGTCTTCACTTTGCATTTCTATTATATAAATGTAATTGTAATTATATTGTATTGTATTCATATAATTGCATAATGATTCAGCTGTCACAAAGCCGTTAAATCAGTTATGCTCAAAGTCTTTTGATTGTATCGCTTATCAATTAAGCCGAACAGCGAAAGCGTTCAATTCAATTGTGATGTGAAAAGTCACGTAGAGACAAAAAAAAAAATAAATAAAATCTGCAAAAATTTCGCAGACGCATTTGCATTAATGTGATCGAGTGAAGCGATTTTTAAATTAATTTTCATCAGGTTTAAAAATCAACCTTTATTACTTTACTTTTGTTTGTATTTTTGCTGTTTTTGTTGCCTTTTATTTGGTTTGTTTGCATGCGCGCATTCAGAAGAAAGAGAAAGAAAAAACTGTAGCATACTTTTATGGGCAGCAGAGAAATTTCGCTTATGCTGCTGCCAGACGCCATTATGCAAATTGCACACATATATATAACTATAATTTGGTATATATAAATACATATATATGCTATATATATATATATATAAATATATATGCACAGTGTAGCAGTCGTGCTGCGCTGTAACCAAAAATTTACTGCAATCGCACAAATCAAATCATAACTGATTTGCATACATACGACTAGGGTATATGTGTGAGTGTGTGTGTTTGTTTGTGTGTGCCATATCAATTACATTACTTGCTCTCCGTTGATGTTACAATATTACGACTAGTGCATCTGGTGTTGGTTGGTCGTGCGCCAAATCTTTGTCCAATTTCGGTCACGTAGCGGTTCCATAACGCGTCTGACCCCAACAACTAGGCATCCCTTCGCCTGCCCCTGCTACGTTCAGTCTGCAGTGAAAGTGTATTAAAATGCTCATATAACCCGCCAGCCTGCTTGCCACTCATTGAGCACTTGACCACTTTAGTGTGGCTCATTTTGATGGCATGTGTTGCTCCGATTCGCAGCCATTTGAACCCTCTCGAAAAAAAATAAACCAAAAAAAATCGAGGCAAGCCAAATTGAAGTAGCAGCAGCAACAGCAACAGCAGCGCGTACGCTTAGGAATCCATAAAATATTTATGCTGTTCGTCCACTGGCTGGCCAATGCTTGGGGCCATACTTGAACCCCGATACGATGTACCAAAAATAAGTGAGACCTTTGCTTAGCTGACTGCGGCTGGAGTGTGAGAGGAGCAGACAAAGTCTGGAAGTCAGGGGCGAGTGCGCTATGCTATGCTAAGCAAACAAAGTTGATTATGTTGTGTATATATATGTGTGTGTGTGAGTCTGTTTGTGTGGTCATTGTGTTTACACTGTCCAGCAGGCAAATTGTGCCTTAACAATGCAGTCGATGCCAAAAGCTGACAAAATGGAAATTAGTTTTATGGCCATAGAAAGTTGGCAAGCAAAAATTGCAGATATATTTTTTATTTTTATTACCCATTTACAGTTAACTGGCTGGTAAACAATTTTCATAAATTACTTTTCATTTGCAAACAGTTTAAGTGTAAATTTCTCTAAATGATGATGTGAGTTAACTAACTGATATGCAAAAGCAAATCTGAGCTAATGAAAATTGACTTTAAAGTGAAGCTTGATTGCATTCTGAAATCAAAGCAAGAATACCCTTAACATGCAAGTTAACATGCATGTTAAAGTGCTTTAACAGTCGAGTCACTTATTGCACAACCATTAACATTATACTTAATTAACATGCCTTGCAAACTTCATGTTAAACCTTTCACAGCTCTTCTAGCATAGTTAACTTCACGTTGATTACCATAATTCTTACATTATTATGAAAACATTTTCTGGCTCATCGATTCGCAGACAACATTGCTGCTAAATGCCCCAACATAAGCCCAAAACATTCCAATTAACATGCATATCAAACCACATGTTAAGCCCGTCAGAGCATATCTCTTGCATCAAACTCAACAATTTGCGCATTATCTGAAACGCTTTTGTGACTCAGGCTGAGTTCGGGCAACAATTTATTTATAGATCTTTATTGCATACTCGGAATACTTTGACTTTGCGTCAATTGAGACTTTGCTTTGTTTGTTTGTCTGCACACCAGTTCAATAGCACATGAAATTATGATAGTTATTCGTAGTATGGCAGCTCGTAAATCTTGCCAGCCACAATGTCTGCTTGATTTGTCAAACATAAAGGCCATATTCTGCTGGCCATCCATTAACTTTTATGTCCCAGTGTGTGTGTGTGTGTGTGTGTGAATGTTATTTTTCAAATAGAAAGAAATTTAATGATTGGCTGCCGGGTCATTGACAGGACGCACAGTGCAAAGGTTTCAGCGATTTCTTTGTTCTCGCCGCTGACAACAATCGCCACCGTCGTCGTCTGACCTTAGCTTCAACTTTAACCCATTTAAAAATATAAACCAGTAGCTGGCTCTTTGCCCCCAAGCCCAGTGCATTGTTTTTTTATTTTTAAGACCGGACGCTCAAAGTAGCTTAAAAGTTTTGCAAATATTTCATGATATGCTGACGGCATGGAACTTGCAAATAACTTATGTTCACGTTGAGTTGAGTTGCGTTTTTATATATACATATGTTATATATTATGATGATCTACAAATTGATATATGAGAGTATTTACATTAGAATATATTTATATTAAATTTCTCATTTTGCATTTCAATTGAATTCTAAAATGATATATAATTTATGCAGTCCAAGTTCACGCAGGCATGCAGAACAGCTCCTAAGCAGAGCCGGCTGATCGATATCTAAATGTCTGTTATATAGAGTCTCTCACTCAGACAAATCTCAGAGAGCCAACGATTGCGTCGGTTCTTCAATGCTCGTGCTCGTGTGTGATCGGATATCGTTTTGCGCTCTGGTTGTTTCCCGACTATAAGCAAAAAGTCTTTTACGTATGTATTGGTGAGTCTGAGACGAGCCTCAATCGTATCAGTCAATCGTATTGGTGAGTCTGAGACGAGTCTTAATCGTATCGGTCAATCGTATCGCTCTCTAAATGATGTTCGCTAAAAAGAGCGTCACACGAATAGTTCAACTCAAGCCGCTCAACCGAACAACAAAATGAAAAGAGGCAAAGACTCTGAGCTCAGAGCGAGAGTGAGAGTATTATTCTTTTCGCTCGCTCCCCTGAGCAGAGCGTAAAAAGTGTCTGAAACAGTTAAATAGTTATTGACGAACTGTGAATAGAAATGCAATATAAAAACTTTTGCTTGCTAAGCTGCTATTAATAAATAGATTTTATCTGCTGCTTTTGTGTTGCTTCACACAGACGCTCAGTCAATTAGTAAACCACATTGAAAGACCTTTTCAATGCTTACATTTTATCTGCAGCTGCAACTCCTTTTGTGCGTCAATTAGCCAGCACAAATTACTTAATAAACACACATAATGTAGATTAAAAATTCTATCGCAGCATTAATTGTTTTCGATTGGAAAATCGTTTAAAAGCAATGTGAAACGCTCAGCGCGGTGTGTGAAAATTTTGCACGTCGCAGCGTCTGCGATACGCATCATTAACCAAATATTGCATTTTTCAATATAACACAGCGGCCACGGCTGCAACTCACTTTCCCCCAAAAACCAGCCCTACACACAAAGAGAGAGAGAGAGAGAGAGTTTGGTGAGGGATTCCTGTCGATTCCCTTCGCTTATTGCCACGCTTGGCATGTAAAATCCACACGACCAATTGAACGCGCGCAGGCCAAGGGTCAGGTTAAGGGTTTGTGTGGGTGTTGGAATTGGTGCTAGGGGCCGGTAGGGAGAAGGAGCGATGGATGGCACATGAGTAACTGATGCGCATCAATATGCTGCATAGCTTGGCGTTTCGTTGTCCCTGCTGCTGCTGCTCCCCTACGGTTACTGCTGCATGTGCATGTCAAAGTAATGGGCGAAAACGAAAACGAAAACTGAAAATTCAGGCATACGCAGCAAACCGCCAACAGGCGGGCAAACCAGGCAAAGCCGGCAAACCAACCCAACCAGCAGCAGCGCAGCAGCAGGAGGTGCCTGTCAGATCTGGGTGGTTTTGTGTGTGGGTTTGGGTTGTCTGCGGTGTCTCTTCGAAGTGAATGACTTTTGCGTCAGGCATTTAAATGAAGGCGCAGCTTAAATGGATTTTGGGCCAACACACACACACACACACACACACACACATACATATATATGTACTGTTTGCGTGTGTGAAGTCTATCGTTATCTTTACTTAATGCCTTGAGCCATGCTTGGCCAAATCGTTCTGACGTGTTTCGCTTGCAGCTCAATTTCAACTTTTCAAACAGAAAATTATATTAAAAAAAAAATGAAATTCAATTAAATTGCACCTATATTTCAGTTGAATTTTACTTGACTGAAAATTTGCACATTTATATTTTGTTAACTTATTTAATTGCCCCCAATTAGCCGCTGCGTTTGTTGCGCCCATTTGCATGCCACTAATTGAGTTGTGCCCCAAACAGACGTTGCACTTAGGCTGCTATATTCAACTTTGTCCTGTTCTCTACCTTTCTCCCTCTCTCTCTCTCTCTCTCTGACTCCCTTTGTCTCTTCTGTCTACCATTAATGAAGAATACTTTTCATAATTAAATAATAATTTTGTGCCTTGTCTCGCTTTATGGTGCTGCGTAGATAACGAATACCTTTTGCTCACTTTGTGGCTTTTGTCCCTTTTTTAACAAACATTGCCACGCCCACTGGCGTTTCTCTCGCTCTGCATCAAGGCAAACAGAGTTTTTGCTTCAGCAATTATGTTTAAATAATTCATTGTCTAAATTAAAAACATAGATTTTGTTAAATAACATGTCTACATTCATATTTTTCAATTACACACATAAATATCAAATGCAAAATTCCATGCAAAAGTTTATAAACATTTCTTATCTTTTTCATGTTTTTAATTGCGAAATTCATGCGAAAATATTTACACGAATAACAATTCTATTTTGTTAAGCTATTTTTACCTTTCGTTTAAGCCAGCATCAAATTTATCTATAGCTTCACACATTCTCGCTCACTCACTCACTCTCTCTCTCTCTCTCTCGCTCTCTCGCTCTCTATCTCTCTCACTCGTTCTGCTAGCTTATCGAATATTGCATGGCTGCACTTTGTGTTTGTCAGCAAAATTTACTCTTTTGGCCAAAAACTAAACGTTAAATCTGTAATATATGCATGAATATATCTATATATGTATATATACATATATATATATTCATAGTTATATATATTTATATATATGCTATTATTTTGTACTCTCTTTGCATTTCTGAATCCGTTTTAATGCCCTGCAAACAAATTGTGTGTGGGAATTTATTCTCAACTTTTTCTTGTTGACTGCCTAAAATATATACATATCGAAATAATTCTTTGATTTACTATATCATGTTTCCCAAACAATGCTCAGTAATAACTGTTGAGCGTTTTCAAATGTCTGCAAATTAAAGTCTCTCACTCACACTTTGAGCAATAAAATTCAGAGAGCAATCGATGACTTCGCTACTTCAACGAGTTTGTTCACGATCGGATAGAAACCTTTTTTTCGCTCTGAGTTTTACACGATTGCTTAGTTGAGTGTGACGTAGCAAACAGTCTATTGTGTATGTATTGGTGTGTGTGAGTGACTTCGCTAAACACATCTATGGCATACGTGAGCATGTATTTGTGAATGTAAAGATCGTTCGCTCGAGACGTTCGCTTAGACTCTTGGAGCTGCTTAGACGAGCTTCAATCGTATTGCTCTCTAAATGATGTTTGGGAAAAGACATGTTGAGAGCAAAGTACAGTAATTGTCATGAGTGCCTGTGTCGAATATATATCAAATATATATTAATAGAGCTATTCCTTTCATGTTTGGGATGAAAATGCTTAAAATTTTCAGTTATACACTCAGTAAATGCAAAAATCAATTAAAGCTAGTCAGACAACGCACTTCAACAATTCCAAGTGCCTTGCAGGGTAACTGCAAGTCTGGCATACCCTGTAGATAACACTTCAACTTGCATTTTGATGACCATTCGTGAGGTGTGTGTGTGTGTTAGCTGTTAGCTGGCAGTTCCCAGCTCCATTGGACACACCGAAATTCCATTTGTTCTCCTTGTATGGCCATCAAATGTAGTGTGTCCTAGCCGTATCCTGCTAGCGTGTCCTAGCGCATTCTATCTGTTGTATTTGCATATCTAAAGGCACTTTGAGCTGGGACTTTACCATGACTTTAGTTGGATTTTATTTGGTTCAGTGGCAGCTGCTCCTGCTGCTGCTACTCCTGCTGCTGCCATAAGGCATACACAAAGTAAATATTTGAGCTGCCACTTGATTGGCCAAAGTGCCACAAAGTGCAACAAAATGTTGCAAGACGCAAGCGAGAATAATGCAGCTCGAATGCAGCACGTTCGATGCATAAATCAATTATGGCAATTATTTCAATTTTGAAAACAAACTGAAAACGGAAAACTGCAAAGCACAGCAGAAACGTAGCAACAATAATTGAATTTAACTTTAGCTCTGCTCTGCTCTGCTCACAGGCCTTCTCCCCTCTCCTTCCCTTCTCGCAGCCCCTTCTACCTGCCATTCCCCATTGAAATTCGATCAAAAATAACCGCAGCCAACGCACAAGCACATAAATCACGTATACGCAATGTGCCACGCACTCAACAAACCTAATTGTTCTTGTTGTTGTTCGGTTGTTCGTTGGCTCGTTCGCTCGTTCATTCACAATGCCAGCCAAACGCTCCGCTCCATGGTCCCTTAGGCTCTGGCTGGCTGGTTGGCTGGCTGGCAGCTCAGTAGCTCTCAATGATAAATCGAATTCGATTGCTTTGGCATAACTCATGCGATTAGAAACTCGGCGCTATTAGCGCGCTAAGCCACAATGACACGAGCTGCTGCGGCTTAGGCTTAAGATTCAGCTGCCTAAGTGAATGAAATCCGAATAATATTTTATTCAAGCATATCTTTAAGCATTTTTTTATAATTATGGCAAGGGTATCTTTAAATTTCTTGTCTTTAAATTTTCTGGCTTTCTCAGTTGCTTTAAATGCATTGATGAAACAGCTTTGCCGCTTGAGTGTGTATTGATAAATGGCTTAAAGTGGCTTATATGCTGCTCACGCTACTGGCAGAGTTTTAAGCTTGGCTATAACAATAAAACAGTTTAAGCTACGGCAGCAGCTGGAATTGCATTCGGTTTACCTTCCTTGCGCGACAGCTGGCAATTGGATTTAAATAATATTTGCAGCGAGCGTAACATTTAGATTAAAGTGAACGATAACCAGTTGCAGATAAACTATAAAACGCATTTGCCATTGCTCTCGATGTATTTGCAGGAAGCTTATCGTCGCTGGGTCTGCAGCACGCTGGTGCCATATTTCGCTGAGCCGCAGGATGTGGATGCAGCGCCAAAGCCGACGTCGACGCCGACGCCAACGCCTGCGTCAGCGTCAGCGTCAAACGATGAACTCACGACGCCGCGAGGGGCAGCAGCAAAGACAATGCCAGTGGGAAAAAGTAAACGTGCGGCACGAACTGTGGTCGCAGGAGGCAGCGACGCAGGAGTGGGAGGAGCGGCTGCTGCTGCTGCGGCCGCTGCTGTTGGTGGCACGGGCAATGGCATCAAGCATAAATCTCAGAAATTAATCAGCAATAACAATAAATCAAATAACGCCAATAACATGAACGAGCGTCAGATTAATCAACAGCATGACGAGGACAATGAGCCTTGCGATGAGCCACAAACAAAGCTCTCGACTACGAATGTGGCTCGGACGTTCTACGATGTCGTTCGCATTGGCCAGGCCCAGGCCCAGGCCCAGACACAAGCCCAAACCCCAATCCAGGCGCAAGCTCAAGTCCAAGTATCGGCCCCAGTTCACAAACAGTTCCAGACCCAGTTCCAGTTCCAGTTCCAACTACACAACAACAGCAACAGCAACAGCCATAGCCGAGCTGCCACGGCTCAACGTGAAGAGGAAGAAGAACAATTCAATAATTTCATATCGACTGCCAATAATGCGGATCCCAGTGCAGCGGATCCAGTGATATCAAAACTACAAAAGAGGTTGCTTAAATCATATATATTGCTCGACTTCTACATACCCTATACTAATATATTCTCATCTTTGTCCTTATTATGCTCACTCGCTTAGATCAACACGCAAGGCAGAGTTCCGCAAACGCCGTAGGATTCGACCCTGCCTTAGCGTCTGCCAAACCGTCGAACAAAAGTGCCCCTATCTGCTGCCCGCCGACCGCGCCCCCGCGCTCCCCACCCAATATGCCGGCGAGCCGACATTTGTATGCCTAGGTAAGTTCGAAAACATTTACATTGCATTTATCATTTGTAACAGAATTTGAGTTGAATTGACAAAAATATTGGAATTATTAAGTTTTCATTTTTTAAATTAATTTTTATAAATTTTCATATACTTTATAATAGTAAAATTCTTTATGAATTGATAATGAATGGATTTCTGAATTGATTTCTGTATAGTTATACAGCTACATATCTATCTTAGATTCTGGGATTTCTAAAACTAAAATACATAACTATATAATAACTTCAATCAGTTTATTTCATTCGCTTGTGTTGATATTGATTCTATTTTGAACAAACTAAATCAAAAGAACTATATATGTATATATATACAAACACAACTGGACCGAAAAGTCAACTGAAACGTGAACTGACGCATGAACCGAAACGTGAATCGTGAACTGAAACGTGAACAGACACGCTAACCGAAACGTGATGCTTCCAAATTCAAATTTGTTCATAAAAATAATTTAGTTTATATTTAAAATATGATTTAGAAGCAGATATGACTATAGAAAACTTTGGACATTCATACTTTTTGAAGTATTTATTTCAGTTTATTTATAAACATAAAAATACTGCAGTAATTGTTTATTATTTTATTAATAAAAATGTAACTCAATTTTAAATTATGTAAATTTTTTAAATTTGTATATTATTTTTAAATATTTATAAATATTTTTATTAATTATTTTGTGACATATTGCAACTAAAGAATAATTGTTTTTTATATATTAAACAAATTTTAAATGGAAATCAGCTTTATATAAAATTATAAAAAATATTGACAAATTCATTTATTTTTTATTTTGTATAATTTTAACAAAATTTTAAAACCAAAATCCATAAACAAAAAACAGCCAAAGATAGATATAATATGCTTTGTTTATAATTGTTTTCTTATTAATAAAATACTTTTAAATAATTTGTAAATCATTTAAATATATTTTTCCTGTAAATACGTTAAATTCTTAATATGAAAATTATTTTCTGTTTTGCTTTTACGTAATATATTATTGAAGAATCATGTATGAATATATTATATATAGATATATATATTATACATCCACATATAGTATATATAGCACATATATATATCATGAGTAGCATCGCTTGACCAATTTCGCTGCACTTGCAGATCAAAATATACCGGAGACTGGAGAACAGTTGAAGAAGTCGAGCTATGGTCCCAACGACTGCTGCTACAGCTACTGCAATGGACCTCTTGATGGCATCTGCACCATCTGCCCGGACTTTGCGCCCACCTTCGACTCCCCCAACAGCAGCAACAGCAGCAGCAGCAGCAACTCGAGTTCAGGCGGTCATCGGGTGCACAACATCACGCTGACGCTGAGCTCCCCGGCGGGTGAGCATGCACGTGCTGCGAGCGTCTCGCTGGCATTGCGGAACATCTCACGGACGAAGGGGGAGCAGGGAGCAGTTGATTTGCTGGAGCAGTTGCCGTACTATGCGAACTACGAGAGCGTCTATTACTATGATGATGATGAGGAGGGCAGCGAGATGCCGGAGCGAGCGCTGTCCGGCGGCTGTGCGGCGGTGCCGTCAGTGAGCAGCCGCTGTGATATACCCTATTATGCATCCGGTGTGGCGCCGACGCCGCCAACGCAGCTGCTTGTCTGGCTGAGCGCGCTGCTCGGTCTGTTGAGCAGCTGTGGCGCTGGGGCGGCGCGACAGCGTTGCAGTAGGCGTGCTCAGAGGGCGGCAGTGGCGGCGGCGGTAGCGGACCGTGTGGATTCGTGTCCAGGCAGCTGCCATGAGCTGTTAGCGAACAGTCCAAGTCCGAGTCCAAGTTCGTGGAGGAGAAAGCGAGACGGAAATGGTAGAGGAAGAGGAAGAGGAAGAAGAATCGGTGCCGGAAACGGAAGTGGGCGAGGAAGAGAAAGAGGAATCGGAGCCGGAAGTGCCAGCTTCACTGCCACACACAACAGACACAAATGGGCGTGGCCATGGGAATGGGCATGGTCGTGGGCATGGGCCTGGTCCTGGTCATGGCTATGGTCATGGCTATCGCTGATATGCCGTAAAGTGCGTTATCTACGCGTATCGCGAGACCGTAGTCGTATAATTAACTATAAACACATACAGCTGCAGCTACAACCACAGATACGAAACAGACGTTGCACGAGCGATAGGAATAGATATGATAGAAATTACCGTTACATCTACTATTACAACTACAACATCAACGATTGGTGGCGGAGATGGAAGTGCTTAGGCAGCGATGGTCGAGCGGCAACCATCATCTCAAAGGGCGCCTTATAGTGCATGCAATAAGTATGCGGCCACACAGTCACACACACGCACACACACACACAAACACACACAAACACACACACACACACACTCATACATACACAGAGAGAAACACATTGCGAATTTTCACAGATATTTGCAGTTCAACAAAAATGAAGAAAAACAAATGAAAAGAAAAACCAAAAACACAAAAAAAAAAAAAAAAGAAAATGTCATTAATTGTATTTCGTACTCTAGAAAATTACTCGTAATGCTAGCTAATTAAAAAAAAAAAAAACAAGTTGAGTGTAAAAAAAATAAGAAAATAAAACAAAGAAAATTTGCAGGTCGTTTCGCCTGAAAATTAGTTTAGAAAAGGAAAATACAATGAGAGCAAATGATAAATGGGCAAGAAAATTGAAAATGGAAAATGCATGGAAAAAGGCAAACAAAAAACACTTTAAATATTTATGGTCCTCTTTCAAATGAAATATATAAAAGAAAAACCAAAAAAATAAAATAAAATAATTATATATATATGAAAGTAAATAAATTATAAATCTCTATTGAAAAAACCTTAAAAAACAAGAAAGAAAAACAACAACAAATAGCATATTTTATTACAACTAGAAACAAAGAATATTAATATTTAATTAAACAAAAAACAACTGCCACAAAAATAGGTTTTTTAGGTAAACATTAAACGAAAATAAACCAAAAAAAAAAAAGTCACATTTAACAAAAGTATATTGAGGAAGAGCAAGAAGAAAACGGCGTAAGCCCAAAAGAGGAATACATAAATATACATAGTTATAAACTTAAATAAAGGCGGATAAAAGATAAATCTAAAAACAAAAAATATTTTAGGCTAGCTAAGTATAACGAAAAAGAACAGAAAACACGAAATGAAATTTAGACTAAAACACAGCTCGCAAAACAATTAGCAAACAAATAACTTAACAAATATTAAAAAATAATAATAATAAAGAAAATCTGTTAAAACAAAAACACAAAACACATTTCACTGAAAATACATGAACATATAGACCGCTTATCAAATTAATTTCAAAACATTTAAACAAAACAAAAATACGAAATAAAAAAAAAACAAAATTGAAAATCTTTACTTAAAAACATAAATTAGTTTAAAAACAAAAACAAAACAAAATCAAATATTATAACATAGTCGAAAATAAAGAGCATAGAAACGAAGCAAGCGAGAAACTTGAAGAAGAAGAAGTAGTGAACGACGAGAGAGGGGGAAGAAGCAGAAGCAGCAGCAGAAGAAGTAACAACCAACAATGTGTCTAAGATTGTCTTTATTTAGTTTTTAAACATGAACTTTGTATAACCAAAAAGGAAAAGAAAAAAAAAACAATATAAAGCGCACAGTAAATTTAAATTTTAAGGTTCATAAACAACATAGAAGAAAGAAGAGAGAGAAGAAGCTGCAGCATATGCATACAATTATAAATGAGTTTTTAGGGCAAGTAACTGAAGTAAGGCCTCTAGGTATATACATGGGGTATATACAGATATATATACAGTTAAATAGTATGCAAAGGCAGAGAGAGAAGCAAAAGAGAAGTAAGAGCAGCAGCAACAACAACATACCTACTATATATAAATAGTGCATACAAATAATAATAATAATAATGAATAACAACAACAAATAATAATAATTTTTGTAATAAAGTTAACTCTATGTAGCGTACATAAACATAACAAGCGTAAATATATATATTATATATATTTATAATTAACAATTTATCGTACATACACAAATTAAACCTATAGGCAAACAATAAAAAACCAAAAGAAAGAATAAAGAAATTATAATATATAAGTATTATATACATATATATATATGTATATGTATGAGAATAATTAGTTACTAAATGAAAGAAAAGTTAGATGTATTTGGTATTAACTAATTGCCTATTGAATTAAGCATATACCACCAAAAACAAAAACATGACTCGACTCTCAACTCAACTCAACTCTCGATTCCAATCTTTAACCACTTTCCTCATCCAGTCTCTCACGTTTACTTTCCATCTATTTCAAACGCACGCTCCACTTAGCTTTCAATATGTTTTCTGTTTAAGGTTAAGGCACTGCAGGCAGTACTGAGAACCCAAAACTTGATGAAACTTTCTTTCGACAAAGCATTAGCATTGTTATCCAACTACTGACGCATTACTTTAAGCAAATACAAAGTATCTCTGTTCCCTTAAACAGCACATTAAGTGTGGCATGTTAGGTGTTGTTGTAGTTAACAAAACTGTAAGACGTAGTTACCTAAACAAGATTAAATATATAGAAATATATATACATATATATATGTATACATCACACTAGCTGAAAGTTGCACTTAAGCTGTGAGTTAATCCAGTTAAGCTGTTTGTGTTTTAAAGTGTTTAATCTGAAGAAGATTTTGAGTAATTCTGTCCATCATAGATTTCTTCTGTGTAGTATTGAAACTTACTATGGTAACTTTAACAATGAGTAACTCCAGTAAAGCTTTCATTTCTTTTAACTATATTTTCCAGCTCTTTGCCCTTCTTAAGCTATCAGCTGCAATTCAAGACTGCAGTTCTATCAATTTTAAGAACTTGTATTCAAGCTGTATTCTTATACTTTCACTTAGTTTTGAAGACTTTCAATTTAAGATAGTTTCATTTGAAAGCTTAGCAAAATTCTAGTTTCTCGCAATAATATAATTGCTGGATTAATCCCGTTAAGCTTTAATCTTTCTTAATTCCCTTTCCGCTTTCAGCTAGTGTCATAAATTGATTCTAAAGTTCATTAATGTAACTAAAGCTTTTCTCGTTCCCACCTGAGCTATAACAGCTTTCACTTCTTATTTCCATATCACTTACTCACTACAAGCTAATGAGAAACCTGCTATTTGCCTTTGTAAATACACATACAAACGCACACACAGACATCTTAAACACACACACAGACACACACACACACTCACTGTTGAAGAAAAGTATGCAATGAACTTCGAGTTTTCGTATCTGTTCTTAACTTTGATTTCATTTATAAATGTTCTTTTACCGTACGTAGATTTCTGTTGTTTGTCCTTCAATAATTGCGATAGATATAAATAATATATTTACATAGGCCCGATTTTCGTGTGAGTTTCCAATTAAATGTGAAATTGATATAAAAAAAAAGAAGGGAGAAATAGAGAGGAAAATAGAAAACAATGAAAACCATTTCAAAGCGAGAGCCGCTGGCACAAATTGCGCGCATATGCAAATTGTTATGAATTATTGTGTACTTTTGTAAAACTTTTTGATATATATAATATAGTTAACATGAATAGATGCCTAAATAATAAATTAAATGTTAATTTATTTAAATGTAAACAATAAAAAATAACAAGAAAAAAAAACAGATTGCAAGAGAAGCGAGAGAAAATGCGAAAATATCTTCAACTAGTTGAAAATGGTAAATTGATGATAATGATGATGATGATGATGATAGTGTTATTTAGCGATATTACATATATATATGTACATATATATGTATGGTATCTGGGTATACGGAACGAGCATGGAATTACTTTACAGCAAAACCATTTACATTCAAAGTTTTGTGTACAAAAAAAAAAAAAAAAAGAAAAAAGAAAAGAAAAAAAAAAACATTTTTGGACATTTCATACTCTCGTAATGTTAAAGCTCATATGCGAATACTTGAAACCCAAAAACAAAAAACAAAAATCGAAAATCGAAATCAATACAAATAATTAGCACGAAAAAAATATTATAAATAATAATAATAATAATAATTACAATGAAAATGGATTATAACAAGTATATACAATAATTTTGTAAGCTCTCAGCTGCTACAACAACAACAACAACAACAAAAATCAGCTGATCAAATGAATGAAAAATGTTATGGCAAGGTAGCAATTATTTTTTACAAAAACCAAAAAGAAAATCCCAAAAAAAAAATTATATATATAAACTATTTAATGTATGTAAAATTAACATAAAAAAGAATGAAAATGAGAAAAAATTTTAACATGAGGAAAAAAACCAAAGCAAACCAAAATTCTTTTTAGGCCACAGAAATGAAAAATAAAATATTGTAAAATTCATGTGCCAAGCGAGAGAAAATTATTCCATGTATCGTATTTGATATCAACAACAACAACGCGAGCACAACAAAAAATTATACATAATTTAAAAATAAAAACAAAAACAAAACTCATGTCAAATTTAAATACAAAAGCAAATAAAAGTAAAATAAAAAAAATTGAAAACATGTCAGATACTCTTAGCAAAAGTATTTTGAATGTGTGTGCAGAGCATAGCGACCCCAGACCCGATCCATATTCAAGTATACCCCCAATTCCTCCACTCCTCCACTCCCCCGCAGCCCCCTCCAGTTGCCAACGAACATTCAAAGTTTGTTAGTTAATTAATGAAAATGAGAACTTATTAAGAAAGCAGCTAAAAACTTTACAAAAAACAAAAAAAAAAAAGCAAAACTCAAACTGAAATCTTCTGTACTTGTTAATTAACAACAACAACAAAGCCACATAGACAGCAAATATAAAAAAAAAGTTAAATTAAAAATAAAATGAAAACTTTAACTATAAACCGAATTAAAACTGAGCAAAACTTTTCGTAAAAAAAAAACTTGATTCCCAGTCGAAACGATTTACTTAAGTCTAAAAAAAATAATAGAAATAAATAAATAACTAAAAAAAGAAGAGAAATAATGTAATAGCTACACTATGTTATAATAATAATCAGAATAATAATAATACTAATAATACTAATGATAATATGGCATATAAATTGTGGATAAAACGAGAAGAAAGCAAAAGGACAACTGGCATAATTATGGTAATTGTAAAATAATTAAACAATGACGTAAACGTGAAAAACAAAACACAAAAAAAAAAAAGAAAAAAAAAGTGAAAATAATAAAAATAAATTGTTGTTATTGAATGTATTTGTATAGAAAATTATTATGATTATGACGATGAATAATAAATGATTACAAATAATAATTATTGTTCAAAAGAGAAAAACAAAGCAAAAAACAAAAACAAAAAAAAAACGAAAACGAAAACAAAACAAACATAAAACCACAAAACCAAAAACCGAAAAACCAAAACAAAACAAAATAATATATATACATATATATATGAGAATAATGTTTCTGGCTTCATTTTTATTCAATTTTTAGCAGCGTCGTAATTGGCTAGAAAATGTGGAAATGAGCTTTGCTTGCATTTGGAAATCATTGCAGAGCTTTCAATGAGCTTACTCAATGTTGAGCGTAACTTTGATTGTAGTGATGAAAAGCTTACCACATATAAATGAATGAATGGAAGCTAATCTTACATTTTTAATGAGCTTTAGAGCAGCTACAGCTAACTCCTGTTAGTTCTTAGATGGAAACAAACTCTCTAAACACCTTGAAAATTAGCTTGAACACAACTGCAATCAATTTAAATGACAAAGCTTGCCTAATATAAAAGCTTTATGTATATCAAAGTCAATTGAAAACGCAAGCTTTCATGCGATTAGCTAAACTCCTCTTACTTGTCATCTTGAAGCTCAAGTTGCAAGTCTCTCATATTGGTAATTAAGCAAGCTTGCAAGCTCTTCAATCCATCTATTAATCTAGTTCAACGTCAAGCTTTTAATATGCTTTACCACAACACTGCAGCTTATTAAGCGAAAGCTTCGAATTGGGTTCGTGTGAAGCTAAAATCGAAAGGTTTTATGCATGTTGAATAGACTTTGCTTATCTACTTTAAGTTCTTACAGCAGCTATTGAAGTACGCTTCCTTAAGACTGGATTAATCCAGTGAATTGACCCCTTTCAGCTCGTGTCATTGCGGCAATTTGCTTCACTGACCCGATTGGCAGCAATGTGAAAAGCGCAAAATGTGCGATTCAAACTTTCACTTTTTTCTTTTCATTTTTTTTACTTCTGTTTTTGCTTTTGTATATATATATATCCTTAATGCCAATTTCTGTGGAGGCTACAACAAGCGGACCGTAATTAGACAAGCAGCAGCAGCAACAGCAGCTGGCTGAGTCGAGCTCACTTCGTTTGGCGGCCCGAAGCAGCTTGCCGAAGCGCCGGGCATTGGGCCAGGCGGGCAGGCAGGCACACAGGCAGGCAGGCAGGTGTTGCCTCTGTGGCCGTGTGGCAGTGTGGCAGTGTGGCAGTGGCAGTCGCTGTGACTGTGCCGCAGATTCAGATACGTTTCGACACGCGAAAGGGAAAGTTCGTGCAGCGCAGCAACGCAGCCGGCCAAGACATCGACTGTCTGAACGGGCAACTGGCAACGGGCAACGGCCACATGCCACAGTTGCGTGCCTCATAGCCAAGTCCAAGTGCGTGTGTGTGTGTGTGTGTGTTGGATTGTGTGTAAAAGTGTCCAAATATTTGCATAGGCCACACGGATAAAGGTGCACGTTAACGAGCTGACGGTCAACTGGGCCCCAAAAGGTTTTTACAACTGCGGTTTATTTTCGCCCAAAAGGCGCTGCTGAGCGCTGGGGGCGTGGCACACGGTGTATGTGTGTGTGTGTGCAAAATACGTGTGCGAAAAACTAATTACAAATAACACGACTCGCTTTTAGCCATGTCAGCATCTGCCTCTGCCTCTGGCTTAGCCCTGTGTTAATTATGGCCAACAGCATCAGCTACAAATTCCGCGACTAAGCCGCCACGCTCCACACCCGCACCAGCTACATGATAAACATTGGGCAACACGGCTTTCTACTTTATTTAAAAAATAAAATGAAATAAAAAAAAATGTTCAACCCGCCGAAACAAAAGGTCAAAATCTAATTGAAATTGACGCGGGAATGTGCCAAAAAAAGCGAATGACGTATTTGAGTTTAGCTGAATATATCCATATACATATATAATATATATATTCCATATACTCATACATATGTACATGTACATGAGTGTATTTGAAAGTACTTTACACGTCCCCAAACATTTAGCTTTTGTTTCAGTTTAGTTTGACTAAAAACTAATTTAGTTTTGGTGCATGCAAATGTTTTTATTGTTGGCGTAAAGTTTCTCTGATAGTTGAAATATGTCAAAGTGCTTCAGAACTTTTGCCAACTACAAAATTTAAACTAAATATATAGTAAATTTATATAATTATTTATACAGCTTGCAAATATATGAGAAGTAATGATAAAGTCTTTGCAGTACTTTCCCAGCGCTAATTGTATTCAATTCAATACAATATTCAAGCTCTTCTTGTGCTCCTGCTTTCAAATGTATTCTACTTGTCAGGCATTTCTTTATCTATATCATATTTATTATAATTCATTTACTGTTCTCTTTAAGTTTCCTTCAGTAAATGACTTAAATGAGAAGCATAAGTATAGATGTATTCTATAAGCAACTCAATTAGATAATTCTTGAGGCAGTCTTTTTTATTGCTCTTATAGCTCGTTGAAAGGACAATAAAACCTAGCTGGCACTGTTCGTGTGTTATACTAACACTTATATAGAACTTATAACTACTTCTAGCTAGGCAATTTCTATAGGTAAACGAATTAAGCAAAGAAATATAAAATTTAATTTAATTTGATTTGCATACATTTGGTACAATTTGTAGAGTTATAAAAACAAAGTTTGTCTGCAAAACTCGTGGCGCAACAAAAGAACTTTGTGTAAGTAAATATATATATATATATAATATATATGTATATATTATATACTTTAAATGCGTAATAACATAATCAAATAAATAAATTAACAAGATCTACTACTGAGAGTCTAGAAGCTCACTTCATAAATGCGCTATAAAGTCTTAGACATTAAGCAGCATCAATGAGATAAAATAAAATATCTAAGCAGATTGTCTATATAGCTACTTGAGGAACATCTTTTACATCTATTTGACATTATATTATATTTAAATTCATTATTATATTTTACAGCTTTTTACAGTTCAGGATCAGAAAGTATTGCACTTGCATTTTCCTAACCTTACAGTTAGCATATCCCTAAAGTATCTTCACATATCCTAACTTTACATGCTCTACTTTTGTTACTTTTTATTCGTAAGTCTTAAAACTCCAAATAATACAAAGAAAATCTCTGAAGCTTCCGCTTCCTCAAAACCCCATAATGAAAGTTTAACTCTCACTTACAAAATTAATTAATGAGAGCAACTCAATTATCTATATAAACAAAGTTCATATCAACATATCATGAACGTTCATTAACTTTTACTTTCAGTCGTGACCCTGTACGTATTCATGTCTATATATAGAGCCCAGTCGATTAGGTTAATTAACTGGCAATCTAAATAAACAATTGCTCAATAAGTTGGCTAAACGTTTGGCCATAAAGCGAACGTTAAATAAATAATTGATAAGCCGCAAGGGCCATTAAAAAGTAACACAAGAAGAAGAAGAAGAAGAGAACTCTGCAGCAGTTAGTTAAAGCAATTGCCACGCACAGATACAGATACAAATGTATTTGGACTGCGAACGTGACTAAGAAGCAGAAGCAGAAATTCGCGTGCAAAAAATAAAACGAAAAGAGAATGTTTTAAAAATGTTGCATGTGTGGAGCAAAGAAGAAGAACGTGCCACGTTAATCAGTGGCCTGCTGCTTGCCGCGTTAATAATTCAAGCGGCAGCGACGCCGCCGTCGACGTCGCCAGCACCGCACAAAGCTCAGCGAGTGCACGAACCAATTGTGCAGGCAGCGCGCGCTGCTGTGGTGAACAAAGCATTAGTCGAGACGCGCAGTGGTGAGTATGACTAGCATGAGTAACATGAGGTGTAGTTCAAGGGTGACCAAATAAGAATGAGAGGAAAAGAGAGGAGTGGTAACACTCTTACTTGGTCACTCTAGGCTAGAGTAGAGTAGCTTAGTGTGGGGAGTTGTCGCCCACACTCCCGTTCACATTTCTAATGACAGCTGCAGTACAGCGCCTGCGGCGCAGCGTTTTCCATGTGCGCTGGAATCCCAATGAGAAATTCATTGTGGAGAGCCGCGAGAGTCCGGCTATCAACTCATCCAAGCTGGCACCACATCCACGCCTAAAGGTATCGAAGAACACGAAGCTGACGCTCAGTCCCAAGCTTTATTTGTGCCACGACAAGTACTCGATCGAGTGCCACAATAAGACAGCGTCCTTTCGACGTCGCATTGTGCAGACCTTTGAGCGCTCGATGAGCGAATCGCTGAATGAATCGAATCACTACAATGTGGACTATAAGCCCGTGTTTGGCGACAGCTTCGAGGAGCAGTATTATCCCTCGAGCTGCCTAGTCATGGAGGCGGGTGTGCGCGTGCTGCGACGCAAGGATCCGCCGTTCAATAAGCTGCCCTTCGGTCGACTCTTTCCGCGCCAGAAACTCTTTCGCAATGTGAAGAACATCAAAACCTGTGCGATCGTCTCCAGCGCCGGATCGCTGGCGGGCTCCAAGCTGGGCAAATTCATAGGTGAGTGTGAGACTACTTGATTGGCCATGATTATATATCTCATGGATGTGCCTTCAATTCCAGATAGCCACGATATTGTCATGCGTTTCAATCACGCACCCACCCGCGGCCATGAGGCGGACGTAGGCAGCAAGACGACAATACGCGTAGTCAATTCACAGGTAAGTTGCTTCAATTGGTCATCCATCCATGTCAGTTAACGTAAATCCTTTGCTTTGCAGGTGGTCACCAAGCCGGAGTTTGATTTCGCACACGCGCCAATCTTCAGGAATGTCACGATTGCCGCCTGGGATCCTGGTCGTTATAATGGAACCCTCGAGGATTGGCTGACCAGCGCCGACTACGATCTCTTCACCAACTACGAGATCTACAGACGTCGCTATCCCAAGTCGCGCGCCTTTCTCATCGATCCGCACTCCGTGTGGCGTCTCTGGCAGAGCTTGCAAATGTTTGCCGGCAATCGAGCCATACGCCGTAATCCTCCCAGTTCTGGTTTTATAGGTAAGTAGAAAAAGTCCCTTTGTCCTGCGTAAGGAAATGCTTGAATGTCCTTACGCAGGATACAAATAAATGATGCTCCAGAATCCTATTCGCTAGCTCCATTGATACCCATTAAAATTTTTGAGGTCATCTAAAATATATAAAGTCGTAACTCAATAGTTAGCAGGACTATGTAAATGTCCTCTGGCTAGATGATAGTACTCATCATGCCCATCATCTGACACATTCGCCGTCAGGATGCGCAAGGATACGGCCCAGCTTAATCAGTAATTAGCAAGAAAGAAGTCCTTTGATCCTTAGATAACAGCATTAAACTTTAATGGGACTCAGTTCAGATGGGATTCATGATTCCAGCACACAAAGTCCTGTGGAATTATATCAGCCTATGGCCGAGTTAGAGCTAAATAACGAAATTATGACATTTTTCACTTAGCCATAACTCGGCCAAATCCTTAAGGATATAGGCAGGACATACATTCTTGTGCTCGTGAAGAGCAGCACTATCGATTGGCATTCAAGGATTTCCAGGATTCCACAAAAAATTTCAACTCAAATTTTTGCAAGGGGTATGGTCGAAAAAAGGTCAGCAGCCACCTTAACTTGGCCATTTGAAGAACTACCATGATGTCCTTTGGCCTATAGATAGTCCTTAGCTCACTAATTAAGAAATAACAATTGGAAGCTTGAAAGTCCTTCAATTGGCTGAGATATAAGGACTTTTTGATAAACAAAGAATTGCTTATAACTCGGCCATATCCTTGCTGATCCTGTCGTGTTATATCTTAAAATGTGTGGTGCCACTTGGACTATCAACTGGCCAAAGGACATCCCAATAGTCCTTGTGGTTACGGAGATATAGAGCATTTTGTGTGTTTTGGCCGAATTCCTTAGCCGCCTGGCGGGCCCAAACGCCAAATTTTATAAGTCGTGGATCCTTAGACGACCTTATAATATTTTGATGCCCAACGATGGGGCAGACTCGAAGGATGCAAACGCACCTTGTCCCATCGTCCTGCGCAAGGATATGGCTGAGTTTAGCGAATTTGAAGTTGATTTAAAAGTGCTTTGAAGCGGGCTCCTCAAAGTATGCAGCGAAATTTTATTTTCGTAAAATTTTTGTCGCGCTTCTGTGATTTCTGTTCGCCTGGTATTTTAGCAGAATTGCATTCAAAAATCTTGTACTTTAGCGAGCGCTTAATGTGAACTTTAAAATAAAATAATTTAAAAATGCGTTTTATGTTTTGAAATATTTGTAATAATAATTTATTAATTTGTTGTATTTTATAGTTTAAATAAATAATAAATACATTTTTACATAAATAAACATAATTTTATTATTTATATTATTTTGTTCTTATGTGCAGCATAAAAGTAGGCATCATCTTTTTAACTTTTGCTATTTGTGGGCAGCATAAAAGTAGGCAACACTTTTTAATTGGTCAGCTTTAATTAATTGTACAGCCTAAAAGTATGCAGTATATTTTTAAAGTTATCATTTTGGCCGTTATTAAAGCGAGGCGGTCTGCCTAGCAAAACTGAAGCATTTATTATAATCAATTGCAATAAATGAATAAATAATAAATAATATTAGTTTAGGAATGCGATTTTAGTCCACGTAACAATTAGTTTTCAAATGGATAACAAAAAGCTTAAGCTTAGCTCAATTTTTTACATTTTAGACAATTTTTTAGCACTCTAATTATAGATAGTTCTAAATGTCTATATTCATACGTATTTGTTTCAGGCCTGGCATTGCTACTCCCGCACTGTCCCCAGGTGGATTTCATAGAGTATGTGCCCTCAACGCGACTCAATGGACGCTGTCACTACTACAGCAAAGAGGTGAGCCCAGGGAGAAGTTAACTTGAACATATTTCAACTCCAAGTTGAACTTATATACATATATTCCATTTCGTTCAGATGAATTCCGGCTGCACGTTTGGCTCGTGGCATCCGTTGGCTGCCGAAAAGCTGATGGCTTTGGATATGAATGTGGCCGACGATATGTCCGTCTTCCAGTTTGGCATCTTGCGCATACGCCAGCCTGATAAGCTGCTCTGCGGCTTCAATTTCTTTGGTTACTGATGCCTCAGCGTCCCTCTCGTCCGGCAGGATTCACGGCGTCCAGTGACAATCAAATGTGCATTTAATCAAGCGGTTTTCACACACACACACACATACATACACATGCATACAATTTGAAGTGGCTGCAATGAGTGTGAGTTGCGGCTGCTGTTAGTAAATATTTGCGATCAATAAATAATGTATTTGCCTATACTTGCTTGCGTATGGGGTGTGCCCCAAAGGCGGAAGCGGGAAGACCCTTGGGGCGGGGAGGGCACTGGCACTGGCCCACGCCCACTTTAGCGCTCTTTATGATGGACAATGGGAGCCAGTTAAGTGCCTGTCGCACTTGATTCTGATTGTTTTCTTATTTGTTTACAGCGATTCTCTCCAGGGACTTGCAGTCAGTTGGCAATTAAATCGAGTTGAACGACCGACTGTTACCCTATAATAAAACTCTGAAATGAATAAGTGAGTTTTAAGTGGAATGTATATGGAGCTAATAAAAAATTACAAAATTAATAGCTAGATTAGATTAGAGTTACTCCATAAAACTGAACACAACTAATCGATACCCTATAAATGCAACTAAATATATCGGTTCAGAAAGGTTCTTTAATTGATCAAGAGAAAAATTGTAGGAAAAAGTGTTAATAGATAATGAAATATACATTCGGGTAGTCGTAACTAGAAGGTACCCCGTAAAAGTGTTTTATCACAAGGCAGCTAACAATACATACTATTAGATACCCTGCGAAACAATACTTACCAAATCAGTTTGCCAAGCCGCTATCCTAGCTATGCATACCACACATACTTCAAGTACAGGGTATATCGCTGAGTGCTGCATGTTTTAGCCATTAAATGCCATAACTGTTGTCTACAGAGCGAAATTATATATATTGCATATATACAATATTATTGTCAAGGGGGCGCAAAAGATACAGAAACAGTGGAGTTTATGGATTTAAGGGGCGTGGCTAAAGGGGAGCTGAGAGGGGAGCTACGGTGCTGAAGAGCCATTGCTCATTAATACGTGCTGCGGCAGCGGAAACGTGACCGGCATTCAAAACAGAAGACCCAGACTCAGACCGAGAAGAGAGACCAAGCAGCAGGCCCACGAAAAAAACAACAACAACAACAACAACAAAATAAAATAAATAAACAGACGAAGAGCAACAGCAGCAGCAGCAGCAGCAGCTCCCCAAAAAGGTGGGGAAAATGTAAAGTGACGATGGCACTCGAGGTAAACGCGGCGTATGAGCGATATTTGCAAATTAAATGGAATATACGAGTGCGGCGCAACCAATTAAAAAACAAAACAAAACAGAACCAAGCAAAATAAACGAAATAAACGAAATGTACAAAAATGAAAATTGACATTAAAGCAAACAACGCATTGAACCAGGAAACCGCACGCCAAGCAGAACTGCTGAAATTTCAAATGAATTTGCAGCACGAATTTCAGGTGTTTCGCCTGATGCCATTTGGGCAATGGCAAATGCAATGCAAATAAACATGAAAACGATATGTGAATTTTGGCAGCTGTGTATAGCTGCTAGGCAGAGATGCCCAACAAGAGGGAGAATGGGGGCGTGGAGACGTCGAGACGTGGGAACGTGGTTGTGGCTGTGGTTTAGCTAACCAGTCGAGTGCCAAAAGCGGTTCGCATTTCATATGTGCATTTCGAAACAACAATTTTTAGGGTGGCCTTTGTTTGACAAATGCAAATATGCAGCTCTCTCACTCACACACACTATCTCTCTCTCTCTCTCTCTCTCTCTCGCTGTCTCTACTCTCTACTGTTGTCTCTGCTGGTCCACTACCACAGCTGCAGCTGTTTATTTGGTTGTCCACGTTTAGCCACAGCAAAATTTGTTGATATGCTTTGATTGGCTTTTGCACTTGTGCGTTCATTGAACGCTGAACGCTGAACGTGATCGTAATGCTCAACAAAAACAACAACAACAACAACAACTACAGCAAGAAATACCATTGCAAATATGATTATTAATTGTATATTTATATGTCCATAAAATGGAACTCAAAGACCTGCAAATGCAGGCTCTAGCCTAAAATATTCACCAATTCCAAGAGATATGCCAAATGGGGAGAGACCAAAGGAATTTTAATGTTGCGTTCATGCAGCAGAGTGTTAATGAATGAGGCGTGAAAATGTGCAGAGAATTAAGAGCTATATATATTGTGAAAATCAAGAATACAAATATCTGCAGATAAGTTAGTGTATAAGTAGTTGGGCGTCTAAAGAGGATATCCTGCAAGTCCTTTATACTCCAATTAAGTATTTTGACATATCCAGGAATAAAATGCTTCAAGTTCTATTCAATAAAAGTCCTTTAACTGAGGCTTCATATAAACTCCAATAAGTACGACTCTATTGATACTCTACCAACAGACCAGAATAGTGTTTCAATATCTATATTCTATTTTCTATATTCCAATTGAAATCAATTGCTTAAAAGTTGTTGAGCTTGAACATGTTTCAAGCAAACTTTAACCTATTTCAATTGTAATGCCAATTTGTATTGCATTCAAAATCTATTTGCATTTAGCTGACTTGTGCAGCCTCAGCTGACACACAAGATGGCTCAAAGAAAAAAAAACAAACAGAAATTGGCATAAAATATGGCAACAATGATTAGCAAAGCAAATGTAATTATTGTGTAAACACGAATTTAGAATTCGTAAAAGCCATTAACTGATAAATGAGTATGCAAATTACAAAGAATATATTTATATATATATAGATATAGATAGCAATTGCTGTTGTTGCTGTTGAGGTGCATAAGAAACGTGGCTAATTGGCTTGGGCTTAGGCTTAGGCTCAGGCTTAACTTAGCTCAGCTCAGCTCAGCTCAGCTTAGCTCGTGTCGCTTGCGCTTATCAGAAATCAGTGAATGTTTTCATTTTAAACGGATATGCGGATATATCGATATGAATATCTATATTATGTATAGACAGACGCGACTAATTGAGCTCGGCTCAGCCTGAGGCTGAGGCTGACGCCGAGTCTGACTCTAGATACGAGCTGTTAGCCAACTTAGCCAGACACGTGATCAGAGAGCTAAAAGAGCACTCGCTGCACTCATTTCTATGTTTGTTGCATATGCGATTTGATTTCGATTCTCGATTTCTACTAAATGACAGCTCTGGTCGTCGCAGAGGGTCAACATTGTCAACAACGTCTGGCTTTAAAAAAGTTTGTTTGCTTTTTTTCCATTTAATTTTCATTTTTTTTGTTTCTTGGCTGCGCTTCAATGTTGTTGCTAATTGGAAACAGACCCCAGCACGAATTATCTATTCGCTGCCTCCGCCTACTCCTGCTGCTCTGCTTCAACTGCCCTCGATCAGACGACGAGTCATCCGCACTCTTGAACAATTTAATTGAAAATCCAGCTATTCGCATTAAAAATTTTGTTTATGGTTCCCTTTTGCAATGAAAGAGCTTTGCAGTGGAGTATAAACGCCTGCTGCATGCTCGCTCGGCTGGCTTAGGCCAGTGTAAATAGAAATGTTTCATAGCAAGTATGTGAAAACCAATATACTTGACTTTTCCACAATACGCTATTTAAATAAAGGCAATTTGTTTATTCATTTGTCGTCGGGTTTTTGTTTCGACTCTTTTTGGGCGAAAGCATTGCTCAAGATATTTCCGAGAAATGCTGCGCGCTAGTCACACATATGAGTCAATATGAATTATGAATTGTATTTGTATTGTCTTACGCGAATAAAAGTGCGTCTCATGATGCATCTGGGCGGGTCCTGTGTGGCGACCGCAACACGTACCAAGAGCAAGAGCCAACACACACCTGGCAGCAGCCAGCCAGCCAGCCAGCCAGACAAAGGTGGCTCAGACACGCAGCGTCTAGCAGGCAGCTAAAGTCAAGGTTAGGCTGCTTCGACTGCATATTCATTCAGATGACAAGCAAACCACGCAAACAGGCGAGTCAAGGCCAACATAACGGTAAATATATAAATAAATGATTCACTATATATATATATATTCACATCAACTATATGTTTCGACATAGTGTTCGACCATTGATTAGCTTGTCAAGCAATAGGAAATTGGCAATTAATAGAAATTTCAATTTCAAATTTCGATAACGTTATCTTTGGCTTTGCCTCCATAATGTGAACAAATGTGCATTGAACTAGAAACAAAACGTAAAATCATCAAGTCTTAGACATTTTCAATTACTCAATATCTGTATTATAATGGAGATCCCAAAGATCTATAAACTGATAAACGATTACTTTGGGACATATAGATTTTTGACAGACTGATGTTAAGTGAACTAAACTGAACTGTGCTCAAAATGCTGCTAACAAATATATACCTAAGTAAGCCTAATGCTAGTAGCTCTCAATTCTTCTACTTATAATATATACGGGAAAAATTTAGGAAATTAATGTATTCTCCAATAGAAAAAGCTGATTAAGTTTTGTGTAGAACAGCACCAATATAGATAAATAAAACCCTAATTCTTCAATTCAAAATTGCAAAAGAGACGCCTGTAAGTATGCTTAGCAAATCAATGGAACGCATGGAAATGAAACGGCAAGCGCAGCACATTGATGCATAGGCTGAACTTAACTAGCAAGCTGAACTCGCTTCAGCTATACTCGACTAGAAGTCAATTTACAAATGAAATTTTAAAAATTCTATTTTCCTCTTTTACAACTCTAAGTTTCCATTAATATTCCATATTATATAACGAAAATAAGGATTGGCTTTTTGTGGTATTTGATTTGTTAAGTTGATTTCCTGGTTGCATTATTCATGGCAACTAAAGAGCTCGATTTATGTCGCATTTGTTTCATTTCCATATTGTGCATTTGCTTTACAAAGGAGCAATTAAATGCAAAGAAAAGTAAACAGCAGGAGGCATAAGAAGAAGCAGCAGCAGCAGCAGCAGCAGCAGCTGAAGAATGGGGACATTCCTGCACGTTTCGATGCGTATAAATCAAAACATAAGAACAATATAAAATGAAATTTAGCTGCGACAATAACAGCTGAAGCAAAGCGAACCAATTGAGACTTTGAAACGGCGCGCATATCAAATGATTCAGCTCATCATCATTGTGAACTTCGAGACGAGGCAGAGATAAACAAGAGAAGTGGGCGAGCGACTGAGAGAGAGAGAGAGATAGTGCGAGGAGATTCCAATACAAATGCAATTTGCGGTCTCTCATATCATTTTGGTCAGCAGGAATTTCAGCTCCAGTTCTTATCGAACAGTGCGTCAGAGGAATGAGTCAAGGCGAACGGCGCCTGGCTGCAAGCCAGGGCGAGAGAGAAACAGAGAGAGAGCAAGAGAGAGTGTGTGTGTGTGGTGAGAGCAGAAACTAGAGATGAGACTTTGTGCAGCAGCTCTAAGGCTAAACGCAATTGTTTTAGCTTTGAGCTTTGTTGTTGTTGTTGTTGTTGTTGTAGCTTTGCATACTTCCCAAAACAAATGAGGAAGAAGCAAACGCAACACATTGAGGCATCCGTCTGACAGTTAAGGACGTCGACAACGACAGCGACGTCGACGGCGGCGTCGACAGCGATGCGTTGACAGACAAACTGATCCGCTTGGATCGTTACTGCTGCCTCTGCCTCTGCTTCTGCTTCTGCCTCTGTCTCTGCCTCTGCTACTGCTATATGCCACTGTTATTGTTATTGTTGTTGTAACGCAACCCGAGCCATATAAAAGTATCTAAACGCAGCGACGTCGACTTCAGTCTAGTTGCAAACTCGTGAAACTGAAACTGAAATTGAAATTTCAATTGATTAACAAGTTTGATATTAAATTTTTAGCTGCAGTGCGCGCGTTGTTTGAAAAAGACTAGAAATAACAAAAGAGAAAATATATCACGAAAATATTCATATAAATAACGCAAATATTAGCCCTACTCACTGTTCCACCAGACAAGCAAGCTTCTTACGCTTCCGGTCAAATAACTTAGAAGAAATCAAATTAAATCTAATAATAAAAATAAACAAAAACAGCAAATTAAGCAAAAGCTTTTAGAAGCTAACCCGTTAACAGCGTGAATCATTTAATAAACACACAGCGTTTACAGTGCTGTTAAACTTAACAGCGCCGCTTAGCATAGATCAAAGCTAAGGAGGACTTTTGTCATTTGGGCAATTCGCTTTTGCTTATTTGCCTGCTTACGATTGCAACTTGAGGTAAGTACGCTGTTCATGCTGAAAAGCGGCTCTCAAAGCTTTTCAACTTTTGTTGTGGCCTGTTGCATGACGGCCAATAGCAGCAACAACAACAACAACAACAACGATAAAACCAATTTGACCACACAAAGTGCCAGGAAATTATTTTCTAGTTATTCGTATGAAAAACACCCAAACAGGGTGTGTTTATAAGTGTCTGTGCATGTGTGTATGTGTGGCCTGTGTATTTTATGTTTATTGTTAGTCGCGTGACTCGACGACAGCGACGCCGACGTCGACGCCGAACTTGTGCTCATTCTTAATGCCGCCTGTACCATTCCAATAAATAGAACAGGCAAAAACAAATGCAATTAGGAAAGACGAATTACGAATGCTCTAATATTAATAATTACATTTTTAATTATTAAATTAAGTGATGAATTATTTTAAATATCATTTAAATAAACTATGAGAAAGGTGAAGTTTTTTTATTTTTGTTTTGTTTTTTATAGATGTAAAGGATATTCTTTAAGTAAACTATAGTAGATAAAATTTAAGAAAATATATTTGAAATTAAAAATATATAGAAATAGTTAATCTAGCCTGTTTCTAGTTAAATAGTTACTTAAATGACGCCAAAAAAAAAAAGCTGAGAACAAAGTCGCGGCATATAGGCAAACGTAGCACAGGTAATAGGCGAATAGGCCCATTACCATTAGAATTCAAAACACACAGACACACACGCACACACAGACAGCGAATGACAAAGAGAGAGAGAGAGAGAGAGACAAAGAGTGAGAGAGAGAGAGAGAGCGAGCGTAGTCTCGCCGGCGTTTGTCGCGCCAAAGAAACGGCTGAACAGAAAAGTTAACAGCGCGTAATTTAGCCTGTGCAGGCCACCACGAAACAGCAACAGACTATATGAGCGAGCGAGGAGGACAAAGAGACAGAGAGAGAGAGAGAGAGAGAGCGAGAGAGAGGAATAGAGGGGGAGAGACAGGTAGACCCAGCTAGCTGGAGGCAATGGCAAAGCCAACGCGTTGACTGTGGCTAAACAACAAACGGGAGTCGC
This sequence comes from Drosophila antonietae, assembly GCA_030914385.1. Lineage (NCBI taxonomy): Eukaryota > Metazoa > Arthropoda > Insecta > Diptera > Drosophilidae > Drosophila > Drosophila antonietae. The sequence goes on along the minus strand of JAUESO010000017.1, from coordinate 495,341 downwards.
GCACGGAACGTGCTATGAAACGGTTCGCGTAATCCAAAGACGTCGCTCGAAACGGCTTGCGATTTGCATTCGAATTACAATTTGAAATTCGACTTCGAATTTTTGTATATTTTGATTTGTGGCTTGGCCAACACGAGAACAGCTAACTAAAACTGCCAAGCGAGCGAGCGACAGAGAGAGTGAGAGAGAGAGAGAGCGAGCAGAACTAACCTTTGCCTAATTCTTAAATTCTTATCAGTGCGTCATAAACAAATTCTAATCAGCAATTGGCCAATCTAAGGGCTTCTGATAAGAGCAGCTGGACAAACTCTCTTTATAGAGTCTGCCTACCTGCATATCTGTGTGTGTGTGTGTGTGCAATATTTGCGCTGATTCTTATCTCAAGCTTGATCTGCAGACACGTGTAGCCCTCGGTCTAGATACACAAACACATTCATCATCGTTTCTGCGTGCAACAATTGCCGAACAGGCAAGTTCTGAGCATTCGCTGTGGTAAGTTTGACTTCCCGCGGGCAAAGTCCCCAAAGAAATAAGCAAAAAATATATAATTTGATGAGTCATTGGGCTCTACGACTCGCCCAATCTCAGTTAGCTGACTCAGCCCGAACCGAAAGGTTAAGATTGAAGATAGATGTAACTCGTATGTGATATGATATAACGTAGTAATGATATAATAGGTACGTCTGATCAAATAACAGTATTATAATAATCCCCTTCTTTACTTGTTTATAACTGTCTAGCTAAGTAGTTATATGACTGAAACTTGGCAGCTGAAGAGCTCTATACATTTAGTGTTAGGGTGAGCTACCTTTTATGGGAAGAGACTAACTGTGGGTTATTATAATCCCTAATCCGTGTGTTATTTAGACAGCATATAACTATTTGTAAGCCAGCAGCTGAGTTTTGTAATCTGTATAAGTTTGCATGCAATTTTTGAATAAATATCAATTATGGATTCTTAGAGGGTTCTACCGATAAAATTGAGAAGAATATGTATGAATATATAGTAATAGTTCTAGCAACTAATTCTGTTTAACAAGAGAAACTATTTTTTAAGAATAAAATAGAAAAATAGAAAGAAAAAAAACAACCCCTATATCATTTTGTCAGTTTATAACTCAATTAGACGGACAGCTAAGCAGCTGAAATTTGGTGCACAGACTATGGCTATATAAAATTTTCATTGAGTATAGGCCATATTTATCTAGAATAAATAAACGTTATCTCTACATTTATCAAGTGGTTTACTTCCTGTTGCATATTATACGAAAAAAGATATCTTTAATGTGCAACGATCTCGAGCTGTTTGCATTCGCATTGGTTTCCGATTGTTCTGCTCAAACATTAACAAATGCAGGCACGTAGGCATATTATATATTGTGTATATATTCCAATTGGAATTCAAATGCCAATAAGACAATTTGAATTACGACTAACTGAATGTGAATGCGAATAGTCTAACTGACCGTGACGTGATTAAGTTTAGAATCAGAAAAATATAAAATAATAACAACAATTAGACTACAGAAATATGGCTACATATATGTATATGCGTGGAGAGGGACAGATAAACACAGAGAGAGAGAGAGAGAGAGAGGGATAAAATATGATTATTATTTGTGCAGAGTTCTATAGAGTTTCATATAAAGTTCAAGCGAATGGCAATGAACCGCAGCTCTACATAAATCGAAATATATGAAATTCTATAAATACGAGTAGAGCGATAAATAGTTCCCATCAAGAGAGATATATATATATATATACGCATACATGTGTATATATAAACAAAAGGCAAAAGACAGTGGAGAAACAAGAAGCTCATAAATATTTCATTGTTCTTGTCAAGTGATGCAGCTGCTGCAGCCACAAAGGGAGGCTGCGGGGCGCCACAGACTGAGTCTCTGGCTGTGTCTGTGACTCGCTGACAAGAAGCTGCAAGTTGTCAATGCCATAAAAAGAGATGCGTTTCCAGTTCTAGAGTTCTTAAAGAGCTCTTCATACAGTTCTACATACAATTCCTTTACTCACTCCACCTACAGCAGCTGTCAACAGTCAGCAGTTGGCAGTTTGGCAGTTTGGCATTTTGTGGCATCTTCCACATTGTCTTCTTCTTGCTATTTCACATAAAAACAAAAACTTCTCTTAGAATCTGAGCTAATCTTACACACATGTGCCTTTATCATTCCATCTATGCAATCTCATGTTTCTCTGTAATTTTCCGCTCATAATAAATTATAGACATGTGCACATATCATTTACCTCGGTCTCTCTGATTGTTTACATTGAACCCAATCCCCCTCTGCCCTCTGCCCATGCCCATTCCCCCGCCCACTCTATACTTAGTGTCCATACAGCAGAAATTATCTATTGGTCGGCAAGTGTAAAGTAGAGAGTAGGGAGATCAGCCGTCTCATAGGCTGACTCACAGCTTGCTTGATTCCGTTGATCCAGCAAGTAGACAGAGCTGCAGCCTCAATTGATGCTAAATGCCCAATGTCTAACAGCTAAATGGCTAAATGTCTAAATGGCTAATGTCTAATGGCTCATGCTTCGTGGCTAAGGGGGTAAAAGCCAGCTACACCAACACGCAAACTCAAATTAATTTTCCACAAATATTTATTACGAAAATGAAGCAAATCAGACGCGTTCCCGGTGACTAAAATTATAGATATGTGTATATATATGTATATATATGCATTTACAAATGAACATAGATGATTTTATATGCATGGAATGAGTAGTCGACTTGTGAAATACCCTAGATACCCTCAATATATTTGAATTTGAATTTAGATCAATTTATAAATTTAAAGTGTGTGATATTTTCAATTTAAATAGTTTATCTGATTTTACATATCTATACTTGATTATATTGCATGTGACGCAGTTTTTAGATATATTCTAGATTATAAACAAAACTGCATAAAAAATATAAATTTCTTTATTCATTTTTAATTAACTGTATAGATAAAATTTCGTAGCTCTAACTTTAAAATTCTAAAAATACTTAATTTTTCTGCATAGGCGCATATACGATTCTAAAAGTGTTCGTACTAGGCAGGCTATACTGTCTATTTCTTGTGGAATCGCTCACATGAAATTCCTAGAATAAATAAACCTAAAATACTCAGAAGTTTTTCAAATTCATAAAATTTACAAGAAATTTCTTCTTTTTCTATGCAAAATTAAAAAAAAAAAATTGTTTTAAGGAAATTTCTTTTAGAAACTGGAATTGGAATAAATGATATTATAATGTATTAAAATATGTTAAGTTACATCATATTAGAATTCCAACATTTTAATTTGTTTTACCTATATACCCCTCTACGAAATACCCTTTAAGCCTATAACAACTCTTTACATGAATATACCCTTATATGCATACTATCTATGCCTATACAAATTTGCTTAGATCTCAGCTTCCTCAGTTCTCTAGTAAAATTAACATGAGGTAAGCTCCAGCCGGCGTGTGCCACGCAGGTGTTAATTGTCTCAGTCACACACTCAGACACTCAGACACCCATGCACACAGATATGCGCTATCGTATGACTAATGCCCATTGAGAAACGCAAAAACCACAAATTGAAAGCAAACTGTGAAATCGAAATATACAGTTTAAGATTCATTCATAAATTTGGCGTATCGAGGTTTTTTCGTGCACGCCCACTGAAAGGGAGGGCGCACAAGAGTCACAAATTCAACGGAAATTGCACGAATTTAACAAGAAGCTGGCGCAGCAGCAAGAAGAGCAGCGAAACAGCAGCAGCACCAGCAGCAGCAGCGGCGACACCAGCCGGCAATAAACTGTAAAATGTAAACTTTAAAAAATGCAAATGAGTGAGGAGCAGCAACGACAACAACAACAACAACAGCAACGAACAATAAAAACAACAAAGCACACGCTAAACAGTTAACAAAAGCTGCCGTCGCTGACGTCGCTGCTGCTGCCACTGCTACCGAAGAGCATGACACACGCTTCCAAGAAGCGTTCATTACTCATAAGCAAAGCCGACAGAGCTCAGCTTAAAGAGTGCCGAGCAGCAACAGGTTTGAATAGGAGCGGAATTCCCTTTGTTAGCCGCCAATAACAGTGCACTGTTAACGCCAGCGTCGCTGTTAAGCGCATTGCGTGTGCGTGCAAAAGCTTTTCTCGTATCTCTTGTGCGCAGCTGCGAAAAGCTTTCGGACTGCTGCTCGCACTTCGTGTTGCGCCGTTTGATCAGTTGAAATTTGCGCGCTGCTCTGTGCGGTTGTGTTTAGCGGCGACATACGAAATTCGAATATAAAAGTTAACATCTAAAAGAAAACTTAACTCAATTAACAAAAATAAATTAAATAAATTTTTGATATTACAATTTGAAATCTTAACAGTTGTAGCGTTTGCAAAGTGAACAAGTGCCGTTACAGTTGCAGCAAAAAATGCATGTACAACTAAACACCAATAAATATATCAATATATATACTTAAAGGATTGTCTGTGCTTAAGTTTAAATTGTAAAGCAAGCAAGAAAAGAAAGAAAGCGAGAAAGAGAGGGAGAAGAGAGGGAAGCAAATCAGTCAACGCCAATAAAAAACGCCCACACAGACAGACAAATGCATGCAGTTGATTTATGCAACGAGCTAATTAATTAATTGTCACTTTCTCAACAAAGAAGAGAACAACAACAACAGCAGCAGCAGCAGCAGCAGCAACAATTGCAGTTCATTGATCTAGAGAATCCATGTAAGCATTGCAGCATCCACATTCTTATCTAAAAAACAGTGCGAGAGTGAAATGAACTTGAATTAGGCTTAACTTAAGCGCAGACCTAACATAACTGCACTTAAGCACCTACGTCCACGCCCTTATCACTAAGGTCAAGTTCTAAGCCAAAAATGTAATATTTATAGATCGATTTGGTCATTCATTACACATAAATATTGATGTGGTAATCCACAGCCCTTGGCAGCATATCTTATCAATATAAAGTTAAAGCACTTTTAACAGCTATTTGGTAAAGTTAAAAGCAAAAGCAAAAAAAGACGAAAAAGAACTGCTGATAAGGCAAACCACTTACACACTCACAATCAAGCCATTGTGCAATATGTGTGCCGCATCTAACAGTAATAAAACAACAAAACTTGAAAGTCTAACAAACGTCATCGATGCACTGAGCGAAAACTTGGCTAAGAAACTTTAAAATACAATTTTAAAAGCATTTAAATTTCACACAAACTACTTTTAGTTTCTTTTTTTCCCCCTTTTTTTTAACAACTTTTTTTTTTGTATTTGCTTTGACAACTTTTTTTTCTGGCAGTGTATCTTATACACTTGCTAAACCTGTTGGCAAACATTCCAGCTGCTAAAATTGACTGCCGCAAAATAATAAATTAACAACAACAAAAACAACACGAAAGAAAGGCAGCAACAACAACAATTATGCCCAAATAATTAACATATGAAATAAATATTTTAATTGTGATTCACAACGTTTGGGCTTAGCAAAGGAAGAGAAACATTGAACATTATGCAAATATTAGCATAAAGAAGAGAATTTAGAATAGCAAATTCAGATTCTGGACTACATTGCGTATACGTAATGAAATTTGCAAATATATGAGATGCTCTCTTGATGGGTTTAAGATCTCTACAAAGAACTCTGTCATAATTTATTGCCTTACGCTCTTTAAGTTTGCTCTATTTAAGCTTCTTCTTATTATTTATGAATTTTTTTATTTATTTTGTAGACATATATGTTTCCATATCATATCATATTTTTAATTAAAAATTGTTTTTAAATATTACAAAATTATTTCTCTTTCAGAGTTTCAAATGAATTCTCAAACTCTATTTATATTTATATATAGTTTTATATACATATATATAAAACGCCTATTTGGCTTCTTAAAGAAAACATGTACAAAGAAAAACATAAAATAAAAATAAATAGTTAATGCCAGCAAATTACATTAGACTCATGTCAAATTCTATTTACTTTAAGCCTCCTGTTTAGCATTTATAGCAATTTATAACAATTTATGTTTCATCTAAACTTTTCTCGGCATAAATTGAATTTTTTGTAATATGTAAAGATATTTAGCATATGAACTAAATTTTTGATAGTAATAGCGCCTAATGACCCACATTACGTATACGTAATCAAGTTTGTTTTTGCCAAAAAGCCAACAGCAAAAAAAAAACTCTTTAAAAAAATAACTTCAACGTGCGCGTTGCTATTGATTAAACAACAATGCAAAAAGCATTCATCGTTATAGCGACTATAACTCTACCCATATACATACATATAAATATATAGGTATATATTCATATATGCTTGTTTAGTGAAGCGCGAGAGAGTAGAACCGAAGCGTACCAAATTGACAGCTTTTAACCTTAAACCCAAATGAATAACGACCTTCAACCCATCTCCACACACACGCCCAATTTGCTCCAAATTTACTACTCGTATTTATATATATGCATATTTATATAGTGTATATAGTGTTTATCTGTATAGGCCTAGTCAGTGAAATGATAATGCCCATGTCCACATAGAAATCCCCCTTGGCTGATTAGTCAATACGACAATGCGAACAACTCAGCTCGACGCGACTCCACTCGCCTCGAGTCAGCACGAAAATGCAGACTTTAGCGTATCACTCAGAGTAAATATTGTCCCTTTATGCTACTCTACTGCTTTGCCTTCTTCTGCCTCCCACCTGTAGGTGCCTGACACGCCCAAAAACAATACGTGTATTAATATATATTTATATATATAATTGTGTCTTTGTTAAAATTGTTGTTTGTGTCGGCATTTACTTGTGGCTTTTGGCTCTTGGCGTTAAAAAAGAAAAGCAAAAAATACAAAAACAAAAAAAAAACTACGCGCTACTTGTCGTATACTTGATATCACTTATCGCACAGCTTTGCTGATGTCACAGCGTGCACTGAGCGAAATCAAGAGCAGCAAAGTAAAGAGCGACATTTAGGGCTTTAGCAAGTGTCTGACACGTAAATAGATGCTTAACTTTAGCAAATTTATTGATATCATTTGCAAAGCAAGCACAGAAAATGTAGAGAGGAAAGTGCGAAATGCTTTCTTTGTCAACAATTTTAAAGACCTTGTTAGTTAGGATGTTTATTAAATATATTAAAACGAGTGTGAAATGCAAAACAAAAATATAGCAATAAATAAAGTTTTAATCAAATATTTAAATTATAAAAAAAACTATTTTTATAAATAAAAATTACATTTTTAAAAATTTAATTTAAAATATATATAATTTAAAAAATATATATATTTGAATACTGAATTAAAAAAAAAAAGAATTTACTTAATAATTTAATTTTTTAAAATAATTTTTAAAATAATTAATTAATTTAAAATTAATTAAAATTAATTAAAGAATAATTAGTTAATTTCAAATTAATTAAAAATAATTAATTGATTTAAAATTAATTTTTTTTAAATAAAAAAATTAAAATTAAATTAATATTAAATTAATTTTAAATAATTAATATGTTCAACATTATTTCAATTTACCTGTGTTTAAAAAATACATAAGAAATTACCAAAAAATTTACTAAATGAGTTATATAAAAAGTAGAATTCTAATAGTCTTTTGCTATTATTATTATATATTTAAATACTATTTTATCGCAGTGTACTACATTTTGAACTAGTTCAAAGAGCACACTGGGAGACAACTAGACTAACTGTAACTCATATGATATTAACGCTCTGTAATAACTGCATTTCCCGTTGCCAGGCAGATGCTCAAATAAAACAAAGTCTGTGTTTTCAGCCAACTATCTAAATGGGTCTATAAAGTGCAAATCCGTTTCTCTTTCAGCTGACAAATAGAGACTTCAGCTAGAGCTCAACGTGTGTCATATGAACATAATATGTGTAATAGAAGTGTTGCTATTTTTAGGCATAATATAACATAACATGGAGCAAATAAGACTAGGCGGCGTAATAACATGTATTTACACAAGAGATCTAAATTTAGTAACTGTAATTCGAATGCCAGGCTAAATTTAAGTTCAAAATGTGTCAGACTAACGGACAGACCACATGACTGCGGCTGTAAATAACAACAGCACGACGAAGGCGAATACGCAGAAGTTAGAGTAGAAGCAGCCAAGTGCTGACACGTCATATGCCACAAACACACACACACCTGCACTCTCTCTCTCTCTCTCTCTCTCTCGCTTGTGCCATAACTTTTGCTACACTTCCGCTGCTTGGTTCCAGTCCGAAATTAAGTATACGCCATGCAGCGCCAGTCAACTGCTGCCAGAGTCAACCTGTTGGCCAAGCAAGGCACTTTGCCAGCCAAGTTTCAGTTAGCTGCTTCCGTTTGCCCTTTTGCACTTGGCCCGTTTCTTGGTGTGTTATGATGATGATGATGATGATGGGACTTCTTGGCTGACTGCAAATATTAATTGACCTTTTTTGCAATTCTATTTCTAATTGTGTTTTGTCTACTTTATTGTCTTTCCAGTGCGCAGTTGCTACTTTTTTTTTTTTGCATTCAACAAATAAACTTCAGTCACGACTTGAAGTTCAAAGTGCGCAAGACAACAACAACAACAACAACAGTTACACAATTACAACTGCAACAAGAGTAACTACAAACAGCCGCAACATGTCCAACACCTGCCAAAGCTACGCATCCGTGTTCATAGTCCTAGGCACAATGCTGTCCATCCTGGTCGCAGCACAGAGTGCGCCCGTTTCAACAACAACACAAGCTGAGGTAAGTGAATACGAAGGACAATTATGTAAAACATGAAAAAAGGAGCAGGAAAAGTAAAGAAAAAGAGACGATGGACATAATGAAGAATTAACTAGTTTGTAAAGACTTTTAAAGTCTAATTGAAGGGGCCTGAAGACACCTGAGAAGAAAGTTGTTTAGCCAAAGGAGTTAACATGGCTAAAAAGTATAAATCTAGAGATTGACTAGAGCAATTTAACGGCAAAGTTTAACTAAGGCTGTGAAGAGAAATAAATCAAAAAGTGGAAAATGAAAAACATGAAAAGGAATCAAGAGTTATAGAAGATGACACGAGAAGCTAATAGAAAAAAATATTAACTGAAAGAACAGAACTGTAGAAAAAAGCAAAATAAGCTAGATTTAAGAGAACGAGAGAAGATTGCCTTGGGGCAGCTGTAAAGAAAAGAAAAGTATGCAAAAAAGTGAAGGAAAATTTCATAAAGCAAAGAATATATAGCTAATGCTTAGCTAATTGTAACTGTAGGCTAAAAGTAAAGTCCGAAACGGACAACTTGAAGAACAACAAAGTTGAAAGCCCTAAAGGTGCACCTAGCAAAACAATTAAATGTAATCTTTAATTGGGGAAAGATACGTAATCGAGAGATACAAACAACTGATTGTCACATTAAACAAATTTCTTCAAAAAAACAACAACAACAACAAAAATATAATTATAAATTCCAGAATAAATGTTCATCATTAAATGGAAGCAATCTTAAATGCAAGCAATTGTAAATGCAGTTTAGTTTTGCTTTTAGTTTCAGTTTTTGTTGTCAATTGCAATTGAATTAAAAATTTTCCATGCAATGTTAATCAAATAATTGCAACTGTATAATTTACTAAATTAGAGAGCAGAAGCGAAAAAAATAAAACAGAATACAGAAGAGAGATATATGCATATATGTATATATACAGCTTTTTTTTTTGTTATAAAGTCATTAAAGTCAATTCAGCAGCGTAAACTCGTTTAATCGTGCAGCAATTAAAAGAAGCTGCAGCAAGTCACATTTTATTCGAGGGAATGTGCATGACTTGGCATTGCCCTGAAGACATTTCACTCGAATAGCTTCTAGTTGATAGAGCAGATGGCTAAGCTATGTTAGCTATATAGTTAGCTATATAAAATTTCAATTTTGGGAACAATCAATGATCAACATCATAATGATCATTAGCATAAAGAATCCATAGCAGGAGGAAGCACTCAACCGCATTAATTTCTGTAAAAAACTAAAGACATGAACAGTAGAAAGCTCTTAACAGTAGAATGGTTTTAACAGAAGGAATCTCTTAACAGCATGAAGCTATTGAAAGAATGCAAGCCCTTAACAGAAGCATGCTCTTAACAGCTGCTAACAGAAGTAAACTATTTACAGAGCAAAGTTTTTTACATGAAACCCTCTTAACAGATTAAATCTCTTAACATAAGCAAAAAATCCGAATGATTACCTAAATACCAATATGACAATGATAATTATTTTAATGATCATAAACATATAAAAAAGATAAATAAAAATTAATTGAATATTAAATCAATTATTAAACAAAATAAATATTACTTAGCTAGTTTGAAATATTAAAACACAGTTAAGTAAAATAAAATAAAAATTAAATACCAACTGCTTTACGACTGCTCTGCACCCAGCACTGCAGCAGAGGCGCCCTTTTATTGCTGAAAGTCACTCAAAGCAGAGCAAAGTTTGAGCTGCAAGAACAGCTGAGAGCGTTCAGTGCAATTGAAGAACAACGTACGACACTCACGCCACATAGCGTTATATAAGACTCAGGTACAGCATCTGACGCTCATTTAATAGAGCAATTTCTGTTAGGCAGAACTATATGAAACTGACTCTAAATGTAGAGCAGCTGCAAACTGAATATCTTTTGATACTCACTCAAAATAGAGGACAGCTCTAAACGATTCATGTCACTTGAGCTGTAGCATATTAAACTATAACATATTTCAATTTTCCCAACTAGCTTTCCACTGTTGGCCATATATATGCTCATATATATATAATATATATGTTTAGATTTCCCACCTTTACTTCCGATTTGCTTGACAAAACTCGCACAAAACTTTTTTGTTTGTGCTCGCTGAATTTCGATTGTCAGTGTCAATGATGTTGTTGTTCCTATATGATAAGATATATACCTAAATATATATATACAATGCACAGCTCTTTATATATAATCAGTTGAGTGCACACACGCACACATGCAATTGCCGGTGCATGTCAAATAATTATTCGAGTCACACAAGCACGCACGCAATGCATTCATCGCCTATCGCACAAATCGCCTATCGCATTAATCGCCATATATATCGCTTATAGTTTTCCGACCTTAGCCTTTCGTTTGGCCTTTCGGCCAGCAGCGTGGCACTGCAATGCATAAACAGTTGGCGGAGCACAAACTGTCAACAGCCTGTTGCACAGCCCATGGCAATACATATTCCCATTTCATGTGCATCGCATGCATTAATTACGGCTCGATTAAGATTTTGTTCATGACATTGCAATATCACATGATATTTGCCCGACATTGCATGTTCAGTTCTAATAAAAAAAAATTATTTAAACTCATTCTTTTGCCTGCATAAAATAAGCAATAAAAATATAATTGTCGAAAAATTTGAAAAGTTAGCTGGAAAACTCTAAATGTTGTAGTTATGATAGAGAGATCAAAAATGCAATAAGTCTTGACAAATTAGAATACTTTAACATGAGCATAAACTTTTCTATGAAATATACTCTTCATTTCTCATCTTCATTCTCTATATATAATATGTCTTTCTCCCCCTCTCTCTCTCGCTCTTTTTTGTGAGCTGCTAAGCTATGGCTGTAAGTTATCTGCCTTTAGACCTAATACACATTTCCGCTTGCTAATTTGCCTGCTTAGCTGCAGCTTGTGCATGTCATTGGTACAAAGCAGACTGTGCTGATTAGCAGCCTAATGTCAAATACTTGTCACGAAGCTAAAGCGCATTGTTCAAATTAAACAAATCGCTTACATAACTATCGGCACGTGACTTGCTACCATGATGGCCAACAGGCTAAGGAGTTATAGATTCTAGATTCTCGATTCTTGATTCTTGATTTACAATCTACACATTTCTTGGTATTCTATTTCAGTTGTAATTTCCCATTTCTTGTTTGCATCATTTGCTGAATTTATAAATTTCTAGATTCCAACTTCTCATTTCGCATCTCTGGTTTGTCAGTTGTCGATTCTCAATTTACGGTTACCTATATATCGTTTCTCTCTTAAGTACTCTTCTTCCATTCTCTATATAGTTTCACTTCAAATTTCAATAATTTTTACTCAATTTCTCGAATCTCCCATTATTGATGCCAAGTTCTTGTCTTAGTTTCTCATTGCTCGCTTTTCAGTTCTATTTTCTCTCACCAACCACCACCCACCTCCCACACCTTGCCTCCCACTTCCTACTTCTCTAGTTTCATCGTTTATCTTTCTCATGATTCCATGTTGACAAGGCTGTCACGTTTTGGCGGCACAAAGTGTTTTCTCCTGTTGCACGATTGCAATCTGCATAAATTATTAAAAGAACAGAACGTAGCAGGTGCAATCATAGCAGTTGCCACACCTTTTAAACAGGTAACACAAAAAACACTGAAGAGTGTGAATTCTGCTGCATCATGCTGGGAACAGGCGCAGAGACACATAGACACACACACACACACACAGATAGATAGATAGATAGACATAGTGTTCAGTTCCTGTTTGGCCTTTTATAGCGAGTGAAATGTAACGCATGATACGTTTCGTTTCCAAGCATCGATATTACGCTGCTATTGATCAATCGCACGCGCTGCTTAGAACAAAATACATAATAAAAAAAAAAAAATTAAATAAAATAATAGAAAATAAAAATAAATAAGTAAAATAAGCAAAAACTCGTCTTTGTCTCCAATTTGATTTGACTAATTGATATGTTGAACGCGTTGCCTGCCTGCATGGCCATTTAGCTGGCCAGTCGCCCAAAACGAAGTCGCTTAAACGCTGATCATCATCATCATCATCATGATCACGATGATCATTGTGCTTATGATGATAATGATGTTCATAGTACACATACGTTAACATTGTGCGTTCCATGTTTGTCTCACTTCAATGTCAACTGCGTTTTGTTCTATACTGCGCCGCTCTTTGCGCTTCTCAATTCTGTAACTTTACTTTAACTACATATATTTCTATCGAATCATTTTTCTCTCGTCTCTTGAAATGAGTTAGTTTCCTAATGTCTGCCATAAATTGAGTTGAATATGTTTTCTCTGACTCACTTAGAGCTCTTTCGACTGTCTACTCTGCCGTCTCTTTTATTTATTGTCTATTGTCACCTGTCGCTTAGCATGTTGCATTATAGTTTCAACGATAAAAATCAGTACAACAAAAAGCCAAATTGACATCATTTGTGCCAACAAAGCAGCCAACCCACAACTAAGCACTAGAAGTGCATAGCCATATGAGTCATTAGGCGAGCAAATGCAGTTCAATGTGATTAAACGCGTAGTCCAAGCACAATTAATATTGAAAGCGAGTCGCGTCATACGCTGCGTATGCATAATCGAGTGTCGACTGTCAAAGGTTAATTGCAGCTAAATTGGAACTGTTTGGCTCTCGCTTCTCCCAGTCTGGCTGGCCTAATTGAACGAGCTCAAGCTGAAGCAAAAGCTAAAGTTTCTTTATTATTGCTGTTGAAAGTGAAAACATAGAATTTACTCGATAATGACGTATTCTTTGTTGCCTAATTATAGCTGCTAAGCCCAACCGCTTACTTCCTCCAAAAATTTAATAAGACTGCGTGAAAGTTGCTTTAGCGAAAAAAAAAACTTCTTTAGACGCAAAATTTTCGCGTGCGTCACGCAGCAAACAAAAAAGAAAAAAAAAAACACCTAGAAAAACAGACGTCCAAGCCAATCAATAATAACTTTAACACCGCAAAAAAAAACGAGTTAGAGTGCTTTATTCGACTAGCTGATATCCTAAAATAATTCTTGAGAAAGGGGTATTCAAAGCGCAGAATATTTGTTAGCTGAATAGTTGCTCTAGCTGAATCTATATATAAGAGTCAGTGAATCTGGCTCTGTTAAAGCCATCAAAATTAGATTCGATTTCATGGAAATGCCAAGTGCTATCGATAACTTAACAGCCAAACTGAAAAGTTATCAATTTCTTCCTTTGAACAACATTCATACATACAAGAAGAGATAGGCTGAAAGAGGTGGAGAAAGATAGATGAACGGCCAGAGAGTTACAAAGACAGGTAGATAGACCAAAGGAAAGAGAGACAGACAGACATATATATATTTGGGTAACTATATCCACTCGCCTGAACTTGCTCTTTCAAAATAGATTTCCATACCTTAAAGGACTCGACTATAGCCTCTCAGTCTCTGCTTCTCTCTCTCTCTTTCTCTCTCTCTCTCTTAGCAAAAGCATCATACCCCTTTTAACCAATCTCCCACTGGGGTATCATAAATACATTATGACTGTGAAAAAGTCAAGAAATAGCAAAGTTTTTGATTGATTTGGGCAGTTGAGAAAAAAGCGCAAAACGCAAACTAAAAGCTAAAAGTCACGTTGCGTGTGCGACGACCTTCGCCAGGTGTTAACACAAAGGATGCCCGGTGTTTATGGCTAGAAACAGCTTAACAGGTAAACAGCTAATACACAAAAAAAGCTAAACAGGATAACCTTGCCATTTTGCAAAAGGCGTATGCAAAAAGCAAATGTTAACAGCGCAAACAAATGATATTTATGTTTGCAAAGGTGTGCGTGTGTGTGTGTGTGTGTGTGTGTGTGTGGAACATCCTTATAAAGTCACATCGAAGGTCAGAGGAGAAAAAACTAGTTAAAAAAAAAAACATTCTGTGGCCAAAGTGTTTTACTAGGAAATACCCTCTAGCTTAAGCTAACTTTAGACTTGGGCAAGACTATAAACTAGGCCTAGGATATGTTTAGAAGCGAATAAGCTCACGACTTGGCAAGGCTTGACCAAGGCATAAAGAATGTGTGCAGTTATTATAGGATATATTTATAGTCATTTTGTATGGGGTAAACACAAAAAACTGCTTAGACCTGTGCTAACTCTAATCTATATATGGTTCTGCCCTTTAGCTTTTTCTATAGGGTATAATAAGCTGCCAACATAATATAAGACGATGACTTTAAGTCGTTCCTCTATCTGTTAGGCTTGGACTCGCACACTCATCTTGCTGTCAATCAACCTCATGCTGCACTATTTATAGGGTACTGCCACCTGAACAAAAGCTGGAAGCAGAGCTTGAAAAAAAAAACGCTTCCTTTTTACACTTTTTGCTTACTCGTTGCTTTTTTCTGGCCCCATGTCCAAGTTTGTTTGCTAGAAGTTTTGCATAAAACACTTGGTTTATCTTAAGATCAGGCGCTTATTTATCGCCCCCGACGAATTAACGGAGGGCATAAAAAATACACAAGAGAAGCAAAACAAAGCAGAGACAACAAATGGCGGCGGGGGCGGTGTTCGGGTTTAAATGTCAAATGGAAGTTATGGGAATTAGCAGCTGACAAAGTTATTAGCCAAGCATTTTTCACTCTTCTGCACCTCACTCTCTCTCTCCCTCTCGCTCTTTGTCTCTAGCTCTTTCTTTATTGCGCAACATTGCGGCTCATTTGGCCCAGTTTTTCTATCTCCTGTTTAAGAGGCAGACACATGCCGCATGCTTTGATTTGGCTTCACTTTTACACGTGATGTAATCGAAGCTAGAGAGACTTGGCCAAAACTAGTTGGTCAAGTTGTGCGCAGATTTGCTTTATGTGTTGACTGCTTTCAATTTCCCAGTGCGTTGCATTAAAATTAGGTCTAGGCTTTAAGACACACTTAATTGGTGAGCACTTTCAGTCGGAAGTCATTGACCCGAGCGTTGGCTTAGCTTGACCCAAATTCCAAAATGGAAAAGTTTAAACGCACCCCAATGTACCTAGACCTAGACACACACACACACACACTCACCTAGCCACCCTACTTGTGCTGTAGCAAATACAATTTTCTCATCAATTTCCGGTCAAGTGAAATGTAGCCAAAGGGAAAGAGGCAGACACTGAGAGAGAGAGAGAGAGAGAGAGTAAAGGGAAAAAGAAAATGTAACGTACGCTCTCTGCTTGGTTTATAATTTATGCATGTCCTGCGCTTATTTGAACGGAAATATACATATACTATACATATATATAGAGCGTAGTAGGGTCGAAACACGCCAACGAGGCGTTAACTCTGGCTATTTACTATAATTTTCGTTCTAGGGTCAATGACTCGTGGGAATTGCATTCAGTGCTTTGCATTGCATGGCAAGCTGAAGATGTTTTCGTGACTTGGACAGACACAAAAGCTTATAATTCGCAAGCAGTTCAAGCATTCTATCAAAGCTGTACAAAATATTGCATGCGAAGCAATCAGAGAATGACTCTAGGCACTCACTTTAAAGCCAAAACCAAAGCCAAAGCAGCTGTACAATGACTCAGAAAAGTTTCTGCACACTTTTTCTAGTTCACTTCAAGTTTTTTTGTTGTTGATGTTTTTAGGGGCTGCTGGCTTTGAAAACTCACAAAAAGCCCTTTAGCCATTTTCTTTTGCCGTTACCTGGGCACAAGTTCAACTGCACTTTGTGCTGTGGAGGGTGGGCAATGGGCGTGGCCAGTGAGCTAGTGAGCCGCTTAAAGTAGGCAAAGAGGTCAGCCAGTAGACAAATGGCAAGTGCAGCCTAAGCCATGTTCATTCCAAGTGTCTGCTTTGAGTGCAATTTTTAGTTCTAGCTCCTTTCGAGCTGTTGACATTTCCATTTGCATATTGTGCAGCAAAAGCAGCAGCAGCACATTTGTTATTATATACATATGTATGTTTTTTATTTCTTCTTTTTGTTGTTGTTGTTGTTGTTTTTGTTACTGCCAATTCGTGTCAATGTCTTTCTGTGACGCTCTGCCTCTCTGTCGCTCTGCTATATTTGTGTAAACATAAATTGAAGTGCAATTTCGACGTGCGCTGATACGTGAACTCGGGCCAAATTGTTTGCATTATAATTTCGTATAATTTGTGTGCGCTGTTTGCATTGTCATGTACGGAACGCATTTCGATTGTTCGCAGCGATAAGTGATTAACGTAATAATCGATATCGATTGCAGCTGCAAACTGTTAAACGTATGTAATGAAAAGCTGATTTTATCTGAAGTAGATGCGTAAATGTTTCTATAGAATTGCTATCTATATGTTGTTTGATTAATCGATAAACGATACAGATTGCAATTACCCATGCAATATTTCTCAAAATATATATTAATCGACTAATTTCTACAACAATTAAACTAAATATATGTACATATCTCTCTATCAATACTCTTATTGATTTATTTTTCGATTTCGAGTTAAATAATCGATAAGGATTGCAAGTATTACTAACTCATTACTGCAATCATTACCTATCAATTGCCTAACACAATTATTAAGCTAGAAAAAAGTATAGAATATGCAAGTGATACAAGTATCTGTATATACTCTCAGTTATATCTACATATATCTTGCTCAATATAGATTACTTTATTTGTGCTTGTATGATGCATATATGTCATATGTATGCTTTATGGAGCCATTTCCGTTCTACACTTCCGTTTCGAAATCCTCGAGAATGTTAACACAACAATTTCTTGTGACGCACTTCGTTTATTTCGCTACGTTTCGGTGATTTGGACAGGTTCGTCAGCAACAGGTAAATGAATCATTGGCTGTCGAACTGATAAGAGCTCGTTTAGAACGCACAATGAGTACAGTTCTAAAGGCACTTGTTTCACTCGAATTGTAGTTCCAGTTCCAGTTGCTGTCTTTTCACGATTCACGATTCAAACGTATCTTATCGGTGCTTGGCAAACACACCTTTGTTATCTGGCGACTGGGCCAACTCATCGGCAGTTGCCTTCGATTTAGTGACAGTTACCACAATTCCACAATTATTTTGCTTTAAACATATGCATTCATGGTCAAAAGCCGGTTCCAATAATCAAAACAATTAATTCAGAATTCAATTGGAATTTTTGAAGCGGCTTTCATGCTTTCATGTATTTCCCACGACCAGAGAGAGGGAGGGAGAACTGCTCCGGCTGCAGCGCATCAATGCAATTATGTTAATTGCATAATGCATAACTTGCATCACAAGTATCGAGCACTGGAATTTGCTCAGCTCAAAAGCGAACCCAGCCCACTAGCAGACAAGGTCTGATCTGCCTCTGACTCTGTTGAACTTGAGCAATAACTTAATCTATGGGGAACTGCCCAAAAAAAAAAAAAAAAACAAAAAAAAAAAAAAATAAATAAATAAATATTGCCATCAGTCACTCGACAAGCAATGGAAAAGATTAGGCCCAAAATAAATTGAAATTACGAAACACTTATAAATAAAAATCTAGAGTGCATTATCAAGGCTACAAAAGTTCATTCATACTGCCAAACAGTTTGACCAAAATAGTTCCTTAAACCCATTTAATCAAATCATTTTATGCCATTTATGTTAATGTGACGTTAACAGCGTGACGTTAACAGAATAATAACAGAGTGTAAAATTGAACAACTTGTCGAAAGACAGCGAATTCAATTCGAATAATATGAGAAACAATAAAATACAAAATATGCATAACAATGATCATAAATAACAGCTATATATAGGAAATATATACCGAAAAATAATAATGATGCAGTGAGGAGTGAGTGAGAGAGGTAGAGAAAGGGTGAGCGAGACAGATGAAGATTAAATCAAATTATAAAATAATTTAATTGGTAATGTCGCAAAGCAAGTGAAACAAAAGGAATAATAAAGTGAAGTAAGTAGACCGAGAGAGAAAGAGAGTGAGAGAGAGAGAGAGAGAGAGAGAGAGAATATTTATATTTTGAATGAGATAGAGGCAGATTTTTGTGGGATTTATAAAGCATATATACGAAAAATATATATAAGAGAGAGAGGGAGACAGAGAGCGAATGACACATAGAAAGAGAGAGAAATGGAGATAGAGAGTGCAAGATCAACTCCCATTGTAAAGCACAGCAAAGATAAATATTTTGCTGTATTAATTTGGAATAATACAAAAATCATGTAAGAAGGCAAATCAAAACAATGATAATAAATATCTGCTATATAGGAAATGCAACCCAAAGAGCGAGATAACGAGTGAGAGACAGATTAATTTGATTTTGTAATAATTTTGACAGCAAAGCGGAACGAAATGTTGCATATATCGCACTTTATGAACTCAATTTGCCAACTGATTCTGATTCTGCAGTTACGCCAGGCTATTAATACATATATATGTACTTTTTTTTTTTGCGTGTACAGATTGATTGCCGCTTGTTCAGAGTCATGTTTACAGGAAAAGCAAAACAAAAGCGAGTTCATTTACCTTTAGAGGCGAGTCTAAGGCCCGCTACGCACTCTCTCTGCCCCTCTGCTACTCACCATCTCTCTCTCTCTCTCTCTCTCTCTCTCTCACCCACACGCCAAAAAAAAAAAATAACCACAGCACCACCCAGTTTATTAAGTACTTGTGGCTGAGGCAACGTTGTACGCATATTTTATGCCTTTAAGCCGAAAAAGTTTTACTTCCTCGGCAAATATCATAAAAAGTTCTATAAAAATATATAATATAAAATAAAATAATCAACTTAACTCGAGTCAGCTGAGTGGTTTCTGTCTGGCATTATGCAAGCGCCGTTTCTGAGTAAATATATATATAGAATTTTGATTTTTGGATTTATATGGCACAGTGTATCAGCATGTATATATATACATATATATATTTGATATGCTGCTGCTCTGACTGCTGCGACCCATTAAAAATGTGCGACACATGCGTCTTACGGCACATGTTTCACATGCCAAATGCCACTTAACGTGTACTTTAGCAGACTTTTAAAAATTCTACAGAAATGCTAATTATATATAAATCCAATTTATATATATGTACATATATATATACAGAAAAAAAGTATATAGGTAATTGCAGCAGAGTAATGCAACTAATTAGTTAGTTAGCGAATAGTTAGACGCATCTTTAACCTCGCTTTGTTTATGCACTTCCTAGAGGAGAGTGTGTGTGTGTTTTTTTTTCTGCCATTCAATGCTAATCACAATTAGCAAGTTCTATAAAGAGTCGCGTTACAATTTAATTCGACTTACAATTAACTGAATTGCCATAAAAATAAAGAGAGAAGAAAACACTTCCTTAACTTGACTCAAAAGTCGTCTCAGCTCAACTCGTCTCGTCTCGTCTCTGTGATTTTTTTTTTCACACCTCGAATCGCATAATTAAAGTCACGTAACTGTGATTCGCTCTTAGTATTTGAGCATACGCCAAGTCTGGCATAGCCAATAGAAGGGGTAAAGGGGTGGGTAGTGACGCGGGGGATGGGGGGTGTTCGTCTCTTGTACAATATTATAAAACATTGCCATGCCAAAGTGCTGGGTCATAAATTATGCAAGTCAGATAGTTTTTTTGTTGTGCATTTTTTTGTTCTCTTTGGTTTTCTTGGCATACGCGCAAGAAATGTGACGAATGACGAATGAGTTCCTCAGGCAGTTAACCAAGTCTCTTCGCAGGACAATTACAAGGCAGGCAAAACGTGCCTTATCTGATAGCCATAAATCAGGGGCCACCTTGTTGGCACACACAGCTGACAGAAGACATTGATCTTGGCTGGACAGACTGGAGACAGACCTATCTAATCATCAACTATTTTTCGCTATCTTTTCAGATCTATCTCTCACAGTTTGGCTATCTGCCGGCCTCAGCGCGTAATCCAGCCAGCAGCGGACTGCAGGATAAGGACACTTGGGTCGGTGCGATTAAGGACTTCCAGAGCTTTGCCAACTTAAATGTCACCGGTCAACTTGATGAGGAGACTTTGAAACTGATGTCATTGCCACGCTGCGGTGTCAGAGATCGTGTGGGCACTGGAGATAGTCGGGCAAAGCGTTATGCTCTACAGGGCAGTCGCTGGCGGGTGAAGAATCTCACCTACAAGATCTCCAAGTATCCCAAGCGCTTGAAGCGCAACGATGTCGATGCCGAAATTGCGCGCGCATTTGCCGTCTGGAGCGAGGATACAGATCTAACTTTCACCAGGAAGGCATCGGGCCCAGTGCATATTGAGATTAAGTAAGTGTTGGGCAAAGCAAAAGGGAGTTTAGCTAGCTAAAAGAGAGAGAAAATATAATTCTCATTCCTCCCTCTCTCTCTCTTCACTTCTTAACAGATTCGTTGAGAGCGAGCACGGTGATGGCGATGCCTTTGATGGACAAGGCGGCACTTTGGCTCACGCCTTCTTCCCCGTCTTTGGCGGCGATGCTCATTTTGATGATGCTGAACTGTGGACCATTGGCTCGCCGCGTGGCACGAATCTCTTCCAGGTAGCTGCTCACGAATTTGGTCACTCTTTGGGTCTCTCGCATTCGGATCAGAGCTCGGCTCTGATGGCGCCCTTCTATCGCGGCTTTGAGCCCGTGTTCAAGCTGGATGAGGACGATAAGGCGGCTATACAATCCCTCTACGGACGCAAGACCAATCAGTATACGCCCAGCAACGCCTACCCGCCCAGCACACAGAGACCATCGTATACGCCACCGAAGGTGCCACTGGACGACTCCATTTGCAAGGACTCCAAGATCGACACCCTGTTCAACTCGGCGCATGGCGAGACCTTCGCCTTCAAGGGCGACAAATACTACAAGCTGACGACAGACTCCGTGGAGGAGGGCTACCCACAACTCATATCGAAGGGCTGGCCTGGACTGCCCGGCAACATCGATGCGGCCTTTACGTACAAGAATGGCAAGACCTACTTCTTCAAGGGTACGCAGTACTGGCGCTACCAGGGCACCCAAATGGATGGCGCCTATCCCAAAGAGATTAGCGAGGGCTTCACTGGCATTCCCGATCATCTGGATGCGGCTATGGTGTGGGGTGGCAATGGCAAGATCTACTTCTTCAAGGGCAGCAAATTCTGGCGTTTCGATCCGGCCAAACGACCACCCGTTAAGGCCAGCTATCCCAAGCCCATCTCCAACTGGGAAGGCGTGCCAAACAATCTGGATGCAGCGCTCAAATACACAAATGGCTACACGTACTTCTTCAAGGGTGACAAGTACTATCGCTTCCACGACGCACGCTTCGCGGTAAGTTGAACTTTGATAGGAAACTTAAACTAAGAACTTTGCAATATATCAAACTTAACTTTCTATAGATATATATGTATATTAGGCATAATCCATAGCTAATGATCTAAGGATCTAAATATCCTAATAGTAATTCAAAACTCATTCAAACTTACCGATCTCTCTCTCTCTCTCTCTCTCTGTTTAACAGGTTGATACGGCAACGCCGCCTTTCCCTAGGCCCACGGCGCATTGGTGGTTCGGCTGCAAGAATACGCCCTCATCGACAGGTAATATTGTTGAAGAAGATATTGCTGAGTCTGAGCAGCGATCACAGCTGAATGCCAATGATGGTAATGGTGATAGTAGTGACCTGGACGCAGGTGAGTGGGATCGACTCAGCGGTAGTTTTGTTTGAAACCAAGCAAAGAATTCCATAATAATGGCAACTGTAAACAAAAAAGAAAAAAACAAGTTATAGAAATATTGAAACATAAGTCAAAAAGATCTCATCAACATGATATGAGTTGTTACTTTTTACCAGCCAAGAAATGTTTAAAACTCCTTAACGAATACAAAGAACAGAAAATCTTGCATAAGTCTCTCGATATCTGAAGAGAGAGTTAGAGATATATCCATAAAATGAATTTTATATACAAATGTGGTATGTTTAATTAAGTTTATATATGTATGTATGTACCGTACTCCTACTGTAGTCAATTCTATGATTGAAGTCAATGTGTTTGTTTCGTTTGTCATCGAACAACAAATAACTTTGAAAAAAAAAAAAAAAAAGAAAACCTTAAACAAAGAAAGAACAAAATACATTATTATTTTATATTGAAAACTAATTCTCGAAATGTGTATGTCCAATTTCTTCTCCTTAGTACTTGTAGATCTTGTAAACTATATCATTTTGTTGTAAATATGATTTATGATTTTCTTCTATTTTGTGGTGTTTTACTTTAGTTTGTTTCAGTGTACTTGAAACTGAACCAGCTTTATGCTACACTTTCCTCCCAACACCCTGTACACTCGTACACCTCCTAACCCTAACTCAATTCTATAAAGGTTTCAGTCGTTATTACTAAACCCAATCAAGTTTTTTCCTAACTAATTTTAACCAAGTTTTTCTATTTTTATCTAACTTTTGTTTTGTTCACGATACTAATTCACAAACTTTTAAAGATTTTAGTCAATTAATATTTATTTTTTATTTTAATTGAGTTTATTTTAATTTTTATTATTTTTGGTTCAAGGATTATAATTTATTTTTATATTTTTTATTTATTATTTTTGGTTCAAAGATTTTATTTTTTTCATTTTATTTTTGTTTTTAACATTTCGTTAAATATTTCTCTAACATGTCTATGATAACGGTTTGGTCTCACTATTTTAAACTATTCTAATCTTGTTCAATAGCTTCCTAACCAACTCAATTTAGCATACCATGTAAAAAGATATATATATTTGCGAAGAAATAAAATGAGAAAATTTTGAAATTATGCATAGGTCTAAAATCGAAAATGATAATATTATAATCCCATCTTGCTTACAGTGTAAAAAACAAAAGAGAAAGCAAACAAAAATAAAACAAACTACTGGTCAGTCGGTCTCACTAACTTCACCCCCGCTTCCCGATTGGGGCGGTACCAGGCAATAAACCCTTTACTATCGATTTACCTAGATCCTAAGTCACCAAATGCAACCCAAACATTGCATGCGCTTTACTAATAAGCTAATCTAACTGTATAGAATTGCATTCAAAAGTTACTAAGTTACCTAATCAACAACTATGCAACACTTTACAACACTATGCACACCTATGCACACTTTTACAACACTATTTGTTAAACACCACAATGAAAACCCCTATCAACTGTTTATCTAGTATGTAGTCAATCCACACAGAGTGTAGTTTTTGCTAACCCCCTACACAGCCACAACCACTAAGTATCTGTATGTATTTATTCTATTTGCTGTAGTACTATGGTAATATTAATATTAGTTATTTAAGTGACCCCAGAAACCCAACTAAACATGTCTATGTATGTATGTATACCCTGTAGTTATTATGGCATTCTTCAACACTTAATGCGTACAATGTTCGATTCGAAATCGAAATCGAATTCGAATTAGAAATACTTTTTTGGACACCTGTGGCACCAAATTCAATTGGCTAAAGGCTTCCTTTATGTTTTGGATTGCTCATCTTCTGAGCGCACACAAATCTTAATTGCATGTTTTATCAATAATACTAAATTCACAAGACCCGCATGATTCACACAAACACTCACACTCACACAAGTACACGCACACTCCCACACTCACTTAAACACTCATTTGCTCACATGTTATCCAGCTAATGTATGTATGTGGTCCACTCCCGTTATGTTTTGACCCAGATTGCACGATTGCTGACAGTCGGTCGGCCAATTTGAATACTTAACACATGCATGCACGTGCCTGCTGCCCATAACCCGTTCAATTTACATAAATCGAGCTGTGAACTTCAACTGTATACTGTATGTCATGTTCACATGTACATACAAACATATGTATGTATATTTCTTGCAGGCTTTAAGAGACGCGGATAAAAACGAAACAGAACAATTAACAACAACTACTACAACAAGAGCAGCAGCAACAACTGCAACACAACACAACTGAAAAGCAAAAAACTAATAAAACGAAAATAACAGCAATAACAACGAACGCCAAAGCACACACACACACACACGCCTACACACCCAATCAGACAATGAGAAGAAAAAGAAACAAAGAACATAGCGAAAGCAAAAACAAAACTTACCAATTCGCCGGCTGCTGTTAATGCGACAATTGTTGTTCTTCTTTCTGCTAGCTTCATAGACACACACACGCACAAATCCAATTACACAACAACAAGAGTAGAGCAAAAGCAAAAGCAAAGTAATGAGCGCATATGCTTACTAAGGCGTCGTCAGCTGATGGTGCTGGCTTATTCTTGCTCACACATATCCATATGAAGAGACAATAAGAATGAGAGCAAGAGCATTGCAAAAAGTAAAAATAAACTAATGCGTGCTTAGTGGAGGCTGAAGCCGCGAGTCACCGGCTGTTGCTGCGCTGCTACTTGTTGCTTTTACTTCCAGCTTCACACATACACAATGCACACAATAAAAGAACATAGCGAAAGCAAAAAAAATACAATGACCGCATAGCTAAGGGCATACGCGAAGCCAATGACTGCTGCGCTTGTTGCTTTTGCTTTCAACTACACACACACAAACACATGCCAGCAAGAAGGAAGAGAATACCGAAATAAAAACAATGTAATGCGCGGCTAGACTTAACAAGCCGTCAGCTGCTACTTGTTGCTTCTCTTCTTCCATGTAAATATGTATGTATGTAGCTATGCTCCCACTCGTAATTGTGTATGATAGCCATTAATTGATACCCAGTCCCGCATCCCAAATAACTCACTCTGTCTGCTTACACAAGTGTGTGTGTGTGCTTCACTCAGCGCGTGTAATTAAGCTTTATTAATTGTAGCTATTTGTGTATTCACTTTTAGTACTTGTAACTCTATGCTAGTTGATCGAACTGATTATGGTTATCGCCACCGCTATCGCTTGCTAAACAAAGTATCGCAAACGCAGTCACAATCGCATACGCAATCATACGTAGAACAAATGTATCGTATGTAGATTTATGTAGTTACGTCACAGGCAACACGTATGTACTTACGCCTGCGCACGCACGCACGCCCGCTAAGACGCACACGCAAATTGAATTGCTCAAATTGTTATTTATGCGATTATTTCTTCTATTTGTTTTTTATACATTTTTCTTTATTTCATATGCATTTGCTCATTTCATTTCGGTTGGGCGTGCAATCAAATTTATCAATTTCATCCAAAACGTACTGCCTGCCATCACGCAGTACCCCAGTTTCCAAATACGAATACGAATACAGGCTTTAGCCCGGGCACGGGTCTGCTGCCCGGCTGGATGTGGAGTCTAACGAATCGATACTTTTAAAGAACGCGCGCACTAGTTCCAGTTCCTTCAGAGTTTCGTTTTCAACAACAACAACTACATAACTGTATTATCATATACATACGTATATGTATATATATAAATATATATATTTGTACATATTTATAAACGCGTGCCTTAATTTGTATTACGTCCATATAAATATGTATGCCTGCTTGAGTGATCTCTGTCTATAAAAAAAACAAAAAGTATTTAAACAAATAAAAAACTATCACACACACAAATGCCACGCCCAGAACTAAAAGCAGCCGCCGCCATTGCAAAACGCCCAGAAAACGCCAAAAATTCGTTTACGAATTCAACATTTAAAAACATTTGCGCACACAGAGTGGAACAGTATGTTGCATTAATTACGTAAATTATTTAATTTTATTTTTCAAATTTGTTTCTTAAGTTAGCTTAATTTAAGTCTTGATTATTTTTGGCAGTCAATATACAATTATACAATTATTTAAAATTTATTTTTAAAATCTTTTTACATCCCACGAATCTTTATAACAGTTTTGTCCAAAAGTCTTGCACCTTAATGGAATTTAGCTTAGTTATATGACTAGTCCTTAAATATACATTTTTGAGAACTCTTTGAAATATATTCTTCAACATACATATTAATTTGAACTTTTCGTTTGCTTTCGATAATAACAGCTGTCGGGGATAACCAATCCAATGACGAACCCTTCGAACCGGAAATGGCGGAACGCACCGGTTCCGGTGCAAAGTCCTATCAACTACTAAGCAATTCTGCTGCCAGCGTGCTGTTTAGCACATTCCTGCTCTGCTGCCTATCCAAATTTATGATTAGCTAAAATCGATTTTGTGCCTAACGGATTTCTTGGGGAATATTACATAAAACTATACGAAGATATTATATGAAATATTTGTTCTTTTTAGTAAAGTTTTCAAAATTTTACAAATACAGTTTTTTGCGGGCTACCAAAAAAATTTTAGATTTGTCCATTCGAATTACAAGAAATAAATTACAACTATAGATACATATATATGTATGTAAGTATATATGAATATCATGTAAAACAGGTGCCTTAAAATCGTTGTGTAAATACAAAATGGTAATGAAAGATAAAATTGAAAGCAGCATTAAATGTAATTTAAATATATAATACTTAAATAGTTAACATTCCACGCAAAACATGAAAAGCTAAACAGGAGATCAGGATCATATCATAGATCTATATATATAAAAAACATATATAGGCGATACAACGAGTATAATATGTAACTTAAAGATGACAATTTGCGATATTAACTATAGCGAGCCATATGAAAAAAACAAACAAAAAACAAAATTCTTAACGATCAAGCAACTTATTTTAATTAATTTCGAATTGTTACAGTCGATTATTTCGAAACTTTCTTTAGGTAACAATTAAATCAGTAGAAACTAAAGCACTTAAGATCGTAAGTGAATCAAACAAAGAAACAAAAAATTATAATAAAGAAAATGATAAACATTATGTAGTATATGTATATGTATAAGTGTAAGTGTTTCGTTTGTAAGAAAATTCTAAGCGATATTTGTTCGGGTTTAACATTTAAAACCGAAATATTATTATTATTAAATTTACTTATATTGTGTGTTACAATTTCATAGAATTGTACGTTTTGCAAAAGTGATCGAAAAACAAAAAAAAAAATACAAATAAATATGAATGTTAAAACACTGCTACTCTGTATAAACCCCTAATTCTTCACTAACTATTTTGGCGATGGAAACTAGCTACTATTACTGGGGCACATATAGAGCATATATATATATATATATTTATATATATATATACCACATACATATGATTATATGAAGCTGATGAAATTAAAATTATAAAGTCCTATACGCAAATAATTTTGAGGTGCTACAATTTGGTGGGTTTTACATAAATCCTATCCTATCTATGTATCCAAATCGGCTTCGACTTGCGCATGAAGCACCTCCAAGTTGGCAACTTTTGGAGTTTTCTTATTTTTGTTCTCTTTGTTGTTGTTGTTGATAATGCTGTTGCATACATTGTTGCTACTGTTGTTGTTGCTGTTGTTAATATTCATATTATTTGGCTGATGCTGTTGCTGCTGCTGCGCACTAGATTTTGTGCTCTTGCGACGTCCGAGACCTGAAATCAACCAGCCAAAACAATCGGATGCTAAGTAAGAATATGAATGAGTGTAAGGACAAGCGTAACTTAAGAATCCTAATCATGATTGAATAGGTTTACATTTAATGGGATCCTCCATGCCATCAATCGGACAAGTTGTGCTACGATAGGGCGAAGTCGGCATGGCATCCATCAAGAAGTCTGGCTCTGGTTCGGTCGTACTCTGAGCAATACCCAAATAATCATTTTCCATTTTGATATCATAGCTTGAACACGGCGACAGCGAACGCTGCATCAAAGAAGATTTGTCTGTGGTCAGCTCAGATTGTGGCTCAATTTTAGCTATGACATTGCCTAGAAAATTCGAATACAGGAAATTAGTTAGGGATCCTCTCATTGATCTGGGGCATTGATTCTCTTACTAATACTGCCCTCCCGCTTCTGTAAGCTCCTTATGATGGCTCCATGCTCGGCCACCTGCAATTTGAGACGTTGTATCTCCTTCTCCTGGGCGGTCATCTTGCTCTCGCGCTTCTTGTGTGGAATGCTGCTGCTTAGGCTGACAACGCTATGCGATTCGCAATGGTGACCCTCGTCATCGCTGTCCATGATGGTAATCGATTCCACCGGTGGTGGAGAAATCACGCGACACTCAACGCCATCATCGTCTGTGGCAATTGTATCGATGGTCAGATTTGAGATGGCACACATCGAGGCCGCAGTGGGATGGGTTAAGCGTTTGCGTAGGCGACGATAGCGCACAGTCAAGACGCGATTGTTGAGAGTGCGACGGACCAGATCCCTAAAGGCATCCATGGCCATCTCGGCATTGGCATAGCGTACAAATGCATAGCGTGCGCGCTTCTGGCGTTTCATAACGCCAATATCGACGCGCATGGAGTTCACAAACACCTTGATGTCGGCGGCATTCATATTGAATGGTATATTGCTCACATACAGTGAGCAAGGATCAATACATTCGGCCTGCTCTTCATCGGTGAATGTCTTCAGCTCGGCGTGCAAACGGCCGTGACCGAAGCGCACCTGCTTTAGCTCCTCTATGGTACGCTCAACATTTGCGCCAGCCTTCAAGTGGACCAAGCAATAACGCTGCGAGACGTTTGTGGGAAAGACCACATCACGAATACTCTCTGAGAATTCACTAACCGAAGCCACGCTTATTTTGGGATCTGGAAAGCGTACAAGCAGCGTCGGTGCCTGTGGAGTCTTTGTGGCCAGTTCGCGCTCCAGCTCAAGGGCACGCAATGCATTCTGACGACGTAAATTTGTGAGTGCCTTGCGATTTAGCTTGGCCGCTAAAATTAAAAGTCGCCCCGATATTGAGATGCTAATGTAAATAATTATAGTTTTTTTTTTTTTTTTTGCTTACTCTGGGTATTCGATTTAGATTCTTTGTCGGATTCGAATAAGGTTTGCCCATCATTGGCCGAGGTCTTGGACTCAGTATTGGACATCCAGGAGCAGAGCTGGCTTCCGGCCGGAGTCTGCTGAAACATAAATGACTCTAGTGAAGGGGCACATCCGTTGCCAGTGTAGGGAGCCACATGATTGCTGGGCGACAAATTTTCGCGCTCAGCTTTTAGGCTATCACAATCTGTTTCCTTGGTAGCAACTAGTTGCAAGCATTCTGGCTGTGCGTCGCTCGTATCTTTATCTATACCTGATTCCTGATCCAGCTGCAGAAGATCTTCATCAGCATCTACAGCTGAACCGCGCTTGGCATCTGGGCCATCGCCCAAGCCCGTTTTGCATGCCAAACGTTTTAAATCCATATCTTCAACGAAATACGCTATATATTCCAGAATTGTGCAGTATAAAACTATTGCGTAAAAATCACTTTTTTAACAAAATATCAGCTCCTTAACAAAATATGCTGCTGTGTTGTGTTGCCGACTGGGTGGCAACTCTCAACGTTCAACTGATTTCAGTAAAAGCGCGGCCGACTGCGTTCACATAAAAATACTTACATCTGTTAAGCAGAGTATCGAGCTCATGCGATTCGTAGGCAAAGCAGCTTGAACCACCCTGTGGCAAATATTGGTTTAAACTAATATATGTAATACAATTTTATAATGTTAATTAAAAACAGTATAGATGAAAAAGAGCAATAAAATTTGTTGGACATTTAATAAAATTATGGGTTCATTCATTGAATATATTTTTAAGAGATAATTTTGCTTAGCTCGCGGCATCCAGAACAGCATACTTGACTAGAAACTTAAGCAGAGAACATAACAAACAAAATGTGTGCAGCACTTTTACGAAACAGCATAAAATGCATTAATTTAAGATTAAATCCAATAGCTATTACCAAGAGAAATATCTGGTACGTATTTGTATCTTATAGACAATAAATAAATAGCAAAATTACTTATGCTTTATTTCAGCACAAGTGGATTACGCTGCAAGTGGCGGAACACGGCCTCCGCAGATGTGGAACGGAGTCTTTTAAAAAGAGACAATTTACCGGAAAATTATCAGCTAATCTATCGTGCGCCTCTAGAGAAATATGTGACCTGGACAAAAAACGTTTCGACTGTTACAGTCACCCTAATTTCCTTAATTGCCGGCTATCACCTGGCTACATCACTGAACTATATAAATATTGTGAAGCAAATTGATGTTGGAGTACTTGCATCGACTGAAACGGATTTGTATTTCTTTGCAGTGGGTTTTGTATTAATTAATCTGGCTATACGGATTTTTGTATTCAAGTACCCACTGAGAATATACAAAAGCGGCGACCAGTAAGTTCTAAATGTGATATTATTTTATATTAATTACATAATCGAAATAATCTCCGTTAGATATGTGGCTGTCTATGGTTCACAATTGCCTGTGGGCACGATCAAGCACTATTTTCAGCGCGGCCAAATAGAAGAGTATAAGAATGTCCTGAATCCTTGGAGTCACATTATATTTAAGCTGGGCCACCGTTCATCAATGTTGATGATTGATTACTTTAAAACACCAGCGGAATTTCATGAGTTGTTTAAAGAAAAAGAGACTTAATTGATATACTTACAAAGGCATTAAAAAGTAAATTTTTGAAAGTTTATTGTGTTATTAAAGATTGTAAACAAACTGTGTGGTGCTGCCAGACAATGGTAGATGCACATTTAGCGATAATGGCAGCACCGCAGCTATCGATATTCCATCCATCCAACCATCGATAGCTTGAACTCCACGTGCAATCTGAATGTTTATGTGCGGCAAATGGAGCTTAAAAAAATGAAACCTCTGCTGGATACAGATTCGGCATCCAACGACAATGTAAATGAAGAAAAGCCAGGGAAGCGACGCAATCCATTCAACACTCAACGCTTGAAGGAGGAGAAGGAGCGCCGGCAAAAAAAGCGAGCACGTCTCATTGTGCGCAACATCAGCTATAAATCAACAGATGAAACGCTGCGCGAGCATTTCGGGCAATGGGGTACACTGGAGGATGTGCACATCCTAAAGCGAGGCGATGGAAAGCTCGTTGGCTGCGCATTTGTGCAATATGAGACAGTTAATCAGGCAACCAAGGCTATATTGCACTCCAATGGAAAGGAACTGCTGGGACGAAAGATTTTTGTGGATTGGGCCATTGGCAAGGATGAATATACAGCCAAGCACCAAAAAGACGAGCCAGAGGATAAGAAACCAAAGCTGGAGGTGAAAGAAGAGAGTGAGAATGAAGCCAAGACTGTAGGTAAAAAGGCCTCAGAAGAAGCTGAGGAAAAAGTGGATGAAGAGCAGAGTGAGAACGAAGACGAGGAAGAACCCGATAGTGATGAAGGCAGTGATGATGATGATGATGAAGATGAAAAGAAAGACAAGAAGGATTTGAAAGTAAAACTGGAGCACGTGAATCGTGAGAAAACCATTTCCAATGATGTGCAAGATGGATGCACAGTCTTCATCAAGAACGTTCCCTTCGACGCCGAGGATGCGGATTTGCGTAAAGTGTGCCGTAAATTTGGAGTAGTGCAGTATGCAATCATCAATCGGCAAGCAATCTCCGGACACTCCAAAGGCACTGCCTTTGTCAAGTTCAAGGCCAAGGAGTCAGCCGATCTCTGTCTGCAGGCTGGCCCCGAGTTCACGCTAATGGACGAGGTACTGGATCCACATCCGGCACTAAGTCGGGATGAAATCAAAAACAAACAAACGGAAAACTCTAAAGAGGAAACCAAGGATTCGCGAAATCTCTATCTGGCCAGAGAGGGTCTGATCATGGCCAATTCAAAGGCAGCCGAGGGAGTTTCCGCCTCCGACATGGCCAAGCGACACGAACTGGAACAAGTGAAGACACAGGTGCTCAAGAACTTGAATCGGTAAGTTGCAAGAGATAAACATAAATCTCAATATCTTTTAACTACGTTTCTCTTGTAGCTTCGTTTCTCGCAATCGTTTATCCATACACAATCTGCCCTTGCACTATGACAATGAGAAGCTCAAGCAGATGGCCGTCACCTACACGGGCTTTCGTCCACACGAGTGTCGTGTCATGCGTGAGCAGAAGGTTACGCCAGAACATCCAAATGGCAAATCCAAGGGTTTCGGCTTTCTCTCCTTTGACACCCATCAGCGAGCTCTGGCCGCGCTGCGCAAACTCAATAATAATCCCAACATCTTTGGAACACAACACGTAAGTAAATCTCTATTGCAATCAATGGGATTTACTCAAATCTCGTCCCATCATGCA
Organism: Drosophila antonietae; assembly: GCA_030914385.1. NCBI lineage: Eukaryota > Metazoa > Arthropoda > Insecta > Diptera > Drosophilidae > Drosophila > Drosophila antonietae. The sequence continues at coordinate 462,539 of JAUESO010000017.1, read as the reverse complement.
GCGTCCCATTGTCGCGTTTAGTATTGAGGATCGTGCGGTGCACAATATCAAAGAGAAACGCACTGAGCGTTCCAAGCTAAATAATCCCACATACAAATCGAAGCTGGAACAGAGGAAAGAACAGCGGGCACTCAAACGCAAGGGTTTGAAGCCAACTCCAAAGATTCCAGTTCCCCAGGGTGATAGCAAGGCGAAGCTGCAGAAGCACATCAAGAAATTGGAGGCGAGCCGAGCAGCCAAGGCAGAGGGCAAACAGAAACAGCAACAAAAGAAGATCAGTGACGTAGAAGGCGACTATGTGGGCACTGCTGCCAAGCCGGGCACCTCACTTCGCATGCGTTCCAAGAAGAAGATCATAGAACAGGCGCAAGAGCATATGAAACGAGTGAAGACCGAGAAACGGAAGCAGAAGAACAAAAAGATACGCGAAACACATTTAGCGGAACGCAAAGCTAATAATCGACCCAAACAAGGACACAAAAAGGAAAAGGATGAACTGCGTCCACTGATCAACAAATACAAAAACATGATCGGCGGCAATGAAGGCGGCGGAGGTGTAACAGACGGCAAAGTGAAAAAACCCAAACGTACCAAATGGTATACGGAGTAGGGACTAGATAGAGATGACTCTGTTAGTGTAAATAAGGCAATTCAATATTTAAGAGTGAAAGAGCTTTTGAATCCATGAGATTGAGATGGATACGTTCGATGTTAAATAAATTTTAAATTCACTGATTATTAAAAGCAAAGACGTATTGACGGAATTTGAATGGGATAGTTAAAAAGGTCTTATGGGTATCCAGTATAATGAATTAGAGATGCCTCTATTATAAAAGTGAAATACCTAAATCTGGTTTAGACGCAGCCAGACGACTTCTCGAATTCGGTGATTAACAAAAATGCATTGGCTTACTAATGGAAACAAGATTTTATGCATGTTGTAAACTACAAGTTTGGCCAAAGGCCCGCCCTACGAATTTGACTAAGCCACAACGTTTATTCCAGCCAGTAGAAGCGTGAACCGTATTTGGCTGGTGGTTTTGGATAATCCTCTGGCAGACCGGGCGTAGCATCAGGATATGATGTGAGGGGCTCTTTCTCAGGTGCCTTGCGTTCCGTTTGAATGACCTAAAATAAATGAAAAAGCAAATGGTATTAACAGTATTCTATTATAGCTATACTAGGTTGACTCACCTTGGCACGCGCAAAGTAGCCATAAGATGGACGGTCCCAGTCAAAGTTATCCTTAACACACTTATCGAAAACACCCTGAGTCTTGCGGCAGCTGCAAGTAGACGAAGAATATGAGCATTTATATTCATGATCAACCAATCATAAATCGCTACTTACTGGCTGAAGGCCATGGTGCCGCTGCTCTTGTCCAGGCAAGTGGCGTACTGCATGAACTCCTCATGACAGGTCTTCTTTACCTTGCGGAAGAAGTTTAAGGCGCAGCTGGTAACAGCGCGTCCCTCGCTCAAACAGGCGCGCGGATCATCCAGCTCTTGACGACAAAGCATAAACTCCTGCAAAATATACCAACAGAAAAATTAAAGAAACGTAAACAAAAACAATTGTTCCATCCGCTTTTGAGGTTAGGTTATATAACTGAGTCTCGCAGCCGTTTAGCCGGAACATTTGCACATTAACTAAGTGAAAGCATCTAATACATGCACCCTGGCATACCTTTAAGTATATAATAGTTGCCTCAAAAGTGAAGTATACTCACATTATTGACTCCTTCACATTGCTTGCCCAAGTGAAAAGAACCAGCGCGCAGCGCAGCCGACGATAGATTCAGTTCTTGTACATCCAGTTCTGCCTCTTCGGGCAGTGTTGTTTTGTTTGTAATAACCATTGCGCGCTGGCTTTAGTGCCCGTTGCTCTAGAAATATAACAAAGGCGTTTTAATTGCAAACAAATGTGTTAAATTGTTATTTTTTTTTACTTGTTCGAGTCCCAAATCTCGTCTCCAGCAAAACAACAGCTGTTCACCGATTAGCTATCGATGAACATAACCGTTTGACGTAAGCAGGGCAAGCAGCTGCACTCGTTCAACTATCGATTGTGAAGCACATCGATAAATTTGAAAATTTAAAATTAGAATCAATATTTCTGGGTAACTTAGCCTGGTTCCTTAAGATTATGTCTCTTATTGATTTGATAATTTTATGCAAAAATATATGCTATTTTTATTTAGTCTGTGGGAACAAAAACACCCAATGAGGATAACCGTTTGACGCTCGCAGCGCAGATAACTTGGACTATCGATTGTTTCAGAATTTGAAAATATTAAATAATGAAAAACAATTTCTATGTACGTCAGAAATGATTGATTATCAAAATTGTAAACAATATTCTGAAAATACTTAAATTTATTGAGTAGTCATGAACTCCTTCTCGTTGCTCCTTGTGATATTCCTGACGGGCATGCCCCTCACATTGCAAGCCGCAATCAAATCAAATCTCAAAAGCAATGTAAGGGCGCTGGATTACAAAAACTCTGTTCAAGAGATTGTAAAGGATCTCATAAGCACTTGGACGTCGCCATTGACATATCTAAAGAATCGGGGGTACCTAAGAGGACCGCAGATTGGCTTTGATATGCTTCTGTCGAATGACATGAACGACTCGAAGGATGATAAGAAGAATGTGGAACGCGTGGCCCGGCACTCAACTGAGAACGAGGAATCGTCCAATGATCTGACCCATCTCTTCCGCACGCTCTTCTCAACCAACAACGACGACATCAATGTATCCGAACAAATCAAATCCAAGCTAGGCGTGCCCTGGGATATGAATGCTCTCAAGACAACTGTGCGCAACGAAGCCTTCAAATTCTATGAGAAGTTCTACGACAAACACAACAAGCAAACAGTGAACAAGGAGGATGGTGACATAGAGACGGCAATAGACAGAGAGGTAGCTCAGCTTTATCCAACGCTCGTAGATGCAGAGAAGGAAAACGAGAGCACGAATGAGAAGCAAACGGAGAAGGAGAAAAAGGCAATTGGCACCGATGCAGTTGCTCTCAAGCAGCCAAAGCTGAGCAAAGGATTGGCCAAACTGCTAACAGTACGAGCTAAGCCCTTGCTGCAGCAGCAGGAGAAGCTGAAAGAACCAAACGCATCCACATAACGTTCCTGTTTAACTGATTTCATATTTGTATTTCTTACTGTTTTATATATATTTTCGATTTAGTTGAAACTTGATTTTGTTATTTGACGAGCCCTTCAGAACCAGACCAGAGCGAGGAGCGAGCAGTGAGATCGAGAGCAATTCATGCAAATTCATTTGGACATTGAGTTAATTAAAGCATTAACAACGATTAATTAAAACTCGTTTGGGCTGAAACCGAAAACCGAAAACCGGAGCGCGGCTATAAAAAGCCGCTGCCCTGCTGCTATTTAAGCCAAAAAATCAAAACAAAACAAAAATCAAAAATCATGTTGAATCATGTGAGTAACGATAATTGATTTTATTTCGGTTAAGAGAACTGACTTTGCATATCTAGAAATTGAGCCTCCTCCTCTCGTTGCTGGTGTTCCTGTGCGTTAGCTTGACCTTTGCCGATGTGCAGCAGCCGGAGCCCGTACTGATTAAGTACGTCAATCAGCAGAATCTGGATGGCGCTGGCCAATACAATAACGAGATTGAGGTATCTAATGGCATCAGGTCATCGACCAAGGGCAATGTGAATAGCGTTCAAGGCGAATACTTTCTGCCCGGCGATGACGGACCCATACGTGTGACCTATACAGCTGATGCCACTGGCTTCCATCCACATATTAATTAAACTCGTCTTGTTGCAACTCGTTTAACCCAAAAATGAATAAAATTGAACTCAAAATTCAACTGAAAACGAAATGTGATACAGTTAAATGGAATCAGAGCGCGGGGCAGGCAATTGTAATTTATGATGTTCATTACATTTTAATTATAATAAACAGATCAGCTTAATATATATATATATATATATATCTATTTATAGCTATATATGTATATATACCTATATCAACTGCTCATCTGCTGGGGCTATAAAAGCCTTTGGCTAAACGCAGTTCGAGCAGCAATTGAAACTCAAATATCAACATGTACAAACATGTAAGTATATTAAACACCTGAACACCCAAACACCTGTACCTCTCCTGTACCTATCCATGTCTGACAGCTTTTCCTGATTGTCGCCCTGCTGATTGCCGTCAGCTGTGCCGTGGATGATGATGCCCATGCCAAGGCAAAGGAAGTGCATAAGGATGACGGGCATGGCAACTTTGCTTATAGCTATGACATAACGAACGGCATTGGCGCCCAGGAGTCGGGCGATGCTCATAATAATGTCCAAGGCCAATATCGTTTTACCTCCAAGGAGGGCGTGCCCATTCAGGTGTCCTATACAGCCGACGAGAACGGTTATCATCCGCATGGCGACTCGCTGCCCACACCGCCGCCCACACCTGAAGCCATACTGAAGGCGCTGGCCTATATCGAGGCACATCCACCCAAGGAGGAGCCGAAGGTGCGCCCACGTCCGCAGCCAAACCAGAAACACGGTAGACATTAGGCATTTGCCATTGCCATTGCCATTCCCCAACTCTCACTCATGACGATATTTCAATTGCAATTGGTTGCGTCCTTTCATCAGTTGGACATAAAAATAAAACTTTACGACACAAGATTTTCCACAAATTTCTATCCAAAGTGGGGCCTGTGGCACGGCACGTGTCCCAGTCCCAACTCTTTCGCCAGCTCCATAAAATACGCATTGTCATGTTGCGTTTGGGTGGGTGGGAAAGGATGGCAGCGACGACAGCCGGAAGGGATGGCCATTGTAAATGTTATATTTAAATGCGACGAGTCCATTGTTCGATCTGAATGGAAGCCATTCGAAAACATGTTCCGGAAACGACAACTTAATGGAATATCTAAAAGTCCATTCACAGCAGCCCAAAGGCATTTCAATAGACCATACAGCTCATTCAGATCCCGACAATTGCCAGTGCCAGATCGGCGCTTAGGAGCTTCTCAATGGAAACTTTTGCTTGCTAGAAAATGCATATGAATAGGCAGAGCTTAAGGGGCTAACAAAGGCAGGTTTCAAATCCTTGGTTTACTTGATAATGAACGTTCCTTAGAATTCACAGGCTAAACATTTGAATTAGAGATAAATTGTCTTAAAGCTTAATCAGGTCTTGTACAACTGGATCGATAACATAGAATATATACAAAGTAAACAAAATTTTGAAATACTTACCCAAGTAGCTTCCTCAAATAAGTTATTAATCTCATCAGAACATTCCATATATTGCTGTAGCTTAGTCACATTCCTAAGGATCTCTATAGTCTCTTGGCCTAATTAACCCTTCATATTTAAACATTTCAACTTTTGCAACTTGTCAACACGGAATTCTATTTACATTAAATGCAAAACACACAAAATATATCACAAAGGCTGTTCTACAGCTTGGCAGGATTGCGTGCCAGTTCCATGTCCTGTGAGAGGGGATTCACTAGCTTGCTTACAATATCGAACTTGGGATTGTTCTTATCGCGCACCAGATCAAAGATTACACTCTCACTGGTGGTGATTACGCAGCCCGCTTGCCTCAAGCGTTCCAGTGCCAAATCACGATCCTGTTTGAGACGCGAGCAACAACAATCGGCCACAATGTACACATTAATGTCCTGCTCGCGCAGATCAATTGCCGTCTGCTCTATGCATATATGTGACTAAAAGAAACCAGATAATCATCATTAATCAATGCAGCACAAAATAGCAATTAAAGCTAATTACCTCGAGTCCATAGAGCACCACATCCTGCGGCTTCTCGCCAAAGATGTCCTTAATGACGCTCTTCACCTCTGGCGTCATCATGCTAAAGTAGGTCTTGCCCATCACAGCCTTAGCATGCGATATATCTACCTCGGCCACCGTTTTGCCTAGCTTCTCGGGATAATGTTCCGTTACAAGCAAAGGCACATCCAAAACTTTACCCGCCTTCGTCTGCAAAATGAATCGATTATTAATAATCGATAATTTGGTTACAAAGTTCATAACTTACCAGCTTATCAACATTTTTGACCATATTGTCGAAAAGCGGCATGCTAGGCCGAAATTTCTCCTGTATATCGCAGAGCAGAAACAAAGTTTTCTTTGGATTCAAGTGACAGCGTCTGAAGGCCATTTTTGTTGCTGTTGCTAATTTATGTAAAACAAACACTTAATTATACAAAATAAAATTAAATAAACAACAGATAAACACAATAATGTTATCCCGTTGTTTATATATAATTATTATATGTATCAACATTGACTTACCTAATTTTCTCCTTATCAATTAACAATCCAATTGATTTGATCTAGCAAGAACAAAGTTTCTTACTTAGCGATGGTCTAATTAGCGTAAAACAGCTGTTGCTTCGACGCGAAACGGTTAGGCAATATCGATAGCAAGGCATATACGCTTTTGCGAGAGCGTTGCCGCACCGATAATTAAGACAGCATTTTTGATCACTCTCAGCGATATTCATCGATTATTATGCACTGAAACGGTCAGAAATTTAGAAATCTCAAATTTAGAATTAATCTTCTTGTAAGTTCATTATGAAAATTAAATTATCTGAATATGCCCACGATCTTTAACGCCCACTGCAGCACTAAACGGCTTTGCCCGTTCCTGTTAACGATGTTTACAACAGTTGATTATAAAAAACGTTAATTTTCAAACATAATCTAAGTGACTTTCAATTTAAATGGATTAGAAAGCACTTAAGCAACAGTCGTTAATTAAAAGCAACAGAGTCGAGCCTCCACACTCCCCGTGCGCACTCCCTCTCAAAAAGTAATCAGCCAATAGGCATAAAGTCAACATTTATCAACTGCTGCCGACTAATCTCAAATCCCAGGCCCTCTAGTTGCCATTTTGTGGCACTCAACTAGGGTCTTGAGCTCTGCCAAACCCCACGTGGCAATTAAACTAAATTGTGTGGACCCACCCAGACAAAACTGCGCTCACACACACACACACACACACAGGTAGCAGATTTATATTCATAAGCTAGACCACAACAGGCAAACAGCTGTGAGAGTTTGTGGATAAGAGAGCTTGGGCTGCTGTGCTGCGTTCCGCTCTCCTGTGTTCCACTCTGCTCTGTGCTCTGCTGCCATTTATAATTGAATTCCTTAATGCGGACGGCTAGCCCCGCCCATCGCATCGCATTATAGTAATGAAGCCACAGTCAATTTCAATAACGCAATCAAATGCGTGCAATTTCTAAAAACCACAAAATCCAATGCCAAAGCGAACCAAAATGTCCAATTGACCAAAGTCCAATGGCGCACGCATTGTCCGCAGTCAAGCTAAAGTGTGTTATATTCTCCACACTCCACTCTCTCCACTCTTCTCTCTTCTTTCATTTTTTTTTTTTGGTCAGCTTTGGCATGCCTGACACGTAGTTTTCTATGGCCAAGCGCTGGCGTTGGCTCTGGACCAACGCCAATGCCTTGATAATGGAATGGCTATGCCAGCCCTTGCTCTCCATTTACTGCCCCAGCCCCCTGCTATGGCCCACTGTCGCATGCATATTTCAGCAATTTACGCTACCTTTTTGCCCCCTTTTTCTCGGCGCAGCTCGCAACAGTGCTCGGCTATGCTCAGCGTACATATTTCATGAGCCTCCAAAGTTGCGGGCGCTGCAATTTAAAAGAAGAAAAAAAAAGGAGCGAAATAGTAGTAGCCGAGTATACCACTCAAAATCGTGTAAACCAAGGTTCTTTTTTTTTTTTGTGCGGCTTTTTGGCCAAGTTTCAGCTAAACTTCAGCTACGTTATGGACACTTGACTTTTGTTGCTGCGTGGCCATTTTACACAATGCTCTTCAAATGGCAAATGATGGGCTACGGTGCGACTGCATTTTGATAGACTATTTGATCTATCTATCTATCCCTCTATATCTCTATATCTCTATATCTCTATATCTCTATATCTCTATATCTCTATATCTCTATATCTCTATCTCCCTATCTCCCTATCTCTCTATCTTTCTATCTCTCTATCTCTTACTCTCCCCAAGTCTCCCTCTCGCCCTCTTTTCAAAGCTTGCTTATTAGACAGAATTTCCCATTATTTGCAGTTGGATAATCCGTTTAAGTGAAAGTTAAAAGTTTTCTAAACCCTTTTTTTCAGTTAAATGCTATTAAGCTTAGCCAATTCTCTGAAATATAGTGTACAGTGTGCTGTTAATATGATGAACTTTTTTTTATATATAAATTGTATAAGTCTCTTTACTTAAACTCTGTTTACTTAAACTTGTAATTTCTAGCATGGCAATAAATATCTAGATATATTTAGAGGCAATTATATTTCAAAAACTATTGAAAGCTATTTCCAAGAGATATCGTTAAAAATTTGTATTGATTTTAATTAGTTTTCTTATATTAATTCATTTTCGTGCCCATTTCATTTGCACACACGTTCATTATAGTCAAGCTAAACTGTACTACACTACGCACAGTCGATACGCATTTCGATAGATTTTAGGCCAGTTATATACATATGCATATGTATATATGTATTTGTGTCTCTGTCTGTATCTGTATCTGTATTCATGGCGCTATGCGCTAGTCGCAGCCATTTTGGCTTTTCAATTTCAACGCCATTTTCGCTTGAACGAGCACTCGATGCTCTCCTCTCAAGTAATTTGCATTTTTTATTTGGTTTTATTGCGAGACGCTTGGGCTGGCTATTTTTAGCCAGCTAAGTCTGCCAAAGAGACAGGTGATAATGCCAATAATATGTAGACTCAATTGCCATAGCAAATTTCCCCCCAGAAAAAAAAAAAAAGCAGCAAGCAAACGAAAACTTTAACAACCCACAAGAAATAGAAGTTGAGTGCCAAAAGGCAACAACAATTCATTTTGTGGCACAAATTTTACAAATTTTCCCTTTTTTTTTTTTTGTTTTGGAAAAACAATTTGCGTAAAGTCACAAAATGTTTGTCAGCCAGACAAAACACACGCACACACACACACACACACACACATTCACACACACACACACACATGCACACACACATATGTTGTATATCTATATATCCCCTTCTCTCTCTCTCTCCCTTGCTCTTTGTATTTTTATGTGATTTCTTCAGTCAGTCGAACTTCTCGAAATGGAAATTGGGCTACGCAACTCTCTTGAGCAGCTAAAACGGGGGCGTGTAAAGGGAGTTCAAATGGAAATTGTTATAGCATTTACAGTATTTAAGTGCTTCAGTGTGTGTGTGTGTGTGTGCGTTTGTATATTTTGTTGCAATTTATTCAATGAAATGTAAATGCGACTCAATTGTAGTTTATTTTGTAGTAATTCTTGATTGCACAATAAGCAAACGTCATTTAATTTCGATTGCGTTCGTTCAGCATTTTCATTTTCATTTTCCCATTTCAGCATTTCGGCATTTCGTCATTTCGGCATTTGCAATTTGCATATTGCTCTAGGGTTTCACAACAACTATCACAATCTATGATTTCTGCATATGTTTCTAGTTTCTGCAAAATTTTCAACATGGAAATTCACTTTGTGCCTTGACTTTGCGACGTCGCTGATAGATGTGTGCAAAAACTTTTGTTTTGACACAATAAATGTTGTTTCTACATATGTTATAAACATACATATATACGCTATAAATATGCATATATATATATTATATATACTTACATATATACATATTGAATTTGTCAACCCCTTTTTATTTGCACTGGCAAAGTTTTGTAGCCCGTTGCTTTGCCCCTTTTAAGCTTATCAACAAAATTGTTCGAAATTCAAGTGATATGCCAAACTACGCACGTTATTCGCTGCCACGCCCCCATGACACACACGCCCCTTGCTGCATGCCCCATTCACCCCTTGATCGAGCAGCCCTCTCCATACACTCTATATATGAAGACATGCTGGCATTTGTGTAGGCAGCTCCTCTATAGCTATATATATATATATAGCTATATAGCTAATGCTTGTCACGTTTGCCTCAACGTTTGACAAGGCAAATTCGACATGCGAAAAAGCGAAGCCAAAATAACAAAAAGTACAAAACAAAGCTAAGAGCGAAGCGTATAGGGCGGCTGCTGCAATTGCATGACATGCCCACAGGATACCCTGTAGCTCAATTCAGCAAAGCAGAGGGAAGAGTAAGGTTAATTATATGCATAGCTGCTCTCACTTATCTTCTTCTATCTGTCATATTCTATATTACAATCTATCCAATCCAATTCCAACTAAACTGCAATTTTTTATTATCCATCTTTTGTCTTTTATTGTCTCATCATTCAATCTTCTAAATTTCTCATTTTCCATATTTTCATTTTCAATTTCCCCTACCCCATTTTCAAATCGTATTATTTTACAGCCTTCCATTTTCCTTCATCACATTTTCCAATCTTCCATCTCTCTATTTGCTTATCTTGCATGTGCAATATTTCATATCCTCCATCATCCATCCTCAATCTTTCATCCTTCATCCACCATTTACCATTTGATCATCTCCTCACCTTTCATTTTCAACTCTTACAATCCCAATATCTGTCTATCCAGCCCCTCTTAATCATCCAATCCTTCACCCAACCATATTCCATCTTCCAATCTTAAAATTAGTTATCATCAAGTCTATAATCTTTTAATTTCCCAAATTTCCATTTCTTATCTTTTATCTTCCCATTTCCCAATCTTCCATCTTCCACCTTTCATCTATTCTTTTTGCTTCCATTTCCTATTTGCTTCGTTGCCCTTTAAACGCCTTACAAAATTACAGCTAAGCAACCCACTTGGCCCACTATAGTTGCAGGGTATCGCCTATAATAAAAATAATAAAAATGCACACATTAAAGCGAACAAAAAAAAAGAACAGATGAAGGCAAGGAAAGAGCAAATGATTTTCACAGGTGAATTGGAAAGCGCGTAATGTTGTAATGTTGTAATGTTTGACTTGCCAGCGGGCACGTGCTTCAGCCCCACTACAGCGTCCCTCTCGCACCCCCATAAACAACTAACAACGAGACCCCGCAGCACATATACAGAGAGTGAGACAGAGAGAGAGAGAGCACATGTCGCAGCGAGTCAAGTCAAGCAAAGCGGCAGCTGGGGAGCAAAACAAAAAAAAAAAGGAACAAGCTGAGAGGGAGTTGAAGCGAGCTCGGGGCGAGTTGGGGGAGCGGTGCAAATGTCTCGCTGTCGACGCTGCTGGCACACGTGGCGTATGCGTAACGCGACGCGCCACTTTTGCAAATTGGATGAAAATCTTTGGCTTTTCAGCGCCAACGTCAAAGGATGCGAATTGCGTGGATGCATTCGCCTGTAAATTGACATGTTTTGATGCCAGCCAGCCCCACCCCACTCGCCCCACCTTCCCCTCTAGCTACACTTTAGCTCAAAGTGTGAACTGGGCTGCAATTTTTGATTTGTCGCAGTTTTTCTCTCGCATAGCTTTGCTCACACACATGAAAAGTTGCCCCGAGACTCATTCGTCATGTGGCAAACGAAAATAAAAATAAAAAAATAAAAAAACAGAAAAGGACTTGCAACATAAAACTAAGGCCAGGACAGCAGCTCAAGTGGAAGCGCCTAGGGCAGAGGGGAATGGGAATGAGCTGAGGCTCGAGGGCAGCTGCTTTACTCACCATTTTTTTCCTGTTTTTTTTTTTTCTCTTCTACTCCTTTTGTATAAGTTTTGGATTATGTTGTAAAGTTTTCAGTTGCGTGGCTCACATAAGAAATAAAACAAATTCAAGTCTCAAGTTGCTTGGGAAATTTATAAGTCTTGGGCTTGGTCTTGGGTTTACCTTAAATAAACTACTTCCCATATGCTACAACAACAAGCCAAAAGGAGCTGGCAAATACATATATTTTAACACGGCTCACAGACAGGTCGTCGTCGTCGTCGTTGTCGTAACTCTTGACAGCAGCTGCTGCTCGTTTTTTATGGCCACGAGACACGCTTAAAAAGCAGAACTAAAATTTAAAGCGTTTCAGACTGCCAACTGGCAAATTGCTAGTTTCAGATTGCAATACAACCTGGGAGGGGCACAGTAAATGATACACTGCAAGAAATCGTAGGGTAAATGGCAGCTGGCAGCTGAAATATGAGCTGAGCTAAGCTAAAAGTGTTATGGAAACTGAGTTGAGCCAAAGCAAAGGGAAAGCTAAATTTCAAAGTATTATTTAAGGTAAATTAGCTGAGGTGTGGGCGAAAGCCTAAAGAAATTGGAATAAACTTCAAAAAGCGGCGTGGAAGAAGGAAATTTATAGATGTATATGAGTTGTCGACAGAAGTGTATATAGATGTAAAGGAAATTTGGAAAGACATTACAGCTAAAGATTACTTCTATGATGTACTTGAAGAAAATTGAAAGCAACTTTCCCATATTCGATATATAATAAAATTTTTTATAGTGTACTCAGACCAAATCAGAGTTGCATGCTCTACACATCTATAACCACTCATTTCAAGCAATAACTTTCATTATCAAAATAGCATAACAACAACATTTCATATACATATAGAAATCATATTTCAGTATATACATTTTCTCTCAGTGTAACTGGGTAACACTGCATAGCTCTTTGTATTGCAACTCATTGAGGTTCATTGAACCAAATTGCTGAGCGTATTTCCGTGTTTGTGTTTGACTCTGAGGCTGAGGCTGCTTAGCAGCAGCAACAGCAACAGCAGCAAATAAACTTTTGAGCTAATGTTGTTGTTGTCGTTGTTGTTGTTGTTGTTGTTGCTGCTTCTGTGTTGACATGATGCTGAGCTGCAGCACTTTGAGTGGCTGCCCAGAGACTCGACTCGGGCGCCCAGCATAAATGTGCACATAATTATCCTTTGAATGCGCTCAGGCATGCAGCCAAGCGTGTCTCTGTGTGTGTGTGTGTGTGTTTGTATTTGTATGCCACGCTCTCTCTCTCTCTCTCTCTCTCCTTCTCTGTAAGACATACTGTCACCTAGACGCAAGCTAGCTGCAAATAGTGGGCGTGGTTGCAGATGCGCTTCAGCAAGCACACAAACAGCTGTGGATGAGGTTTAAGTTTTGTGTGAGCTAACTTTAAGATCATAACAACAACAACAACATTGTTGGCTACCTTTTAAAGGTAAATCTGTGTCTTAATTAATGTATAATGCATAATTAAAAATAAAAAAGCAACACAGCTAACGACGAGAAAGGTGCAAAAAGCAAAAGGCAAGCACAAAACAAAAAACTTTGCGAAAAATATATTACGAAAAAAAAAAAACAATAATTAAGAAAACATGAAAAAGGTGCCCGAAAAAAAGTTGCTCACATTTTATTTTAGATATGTATGTACATATATAAAAATATATAATATATATACTTATAAGTCTCAAACAGACGCCCCAAAGGTCTAAGACCAAAGGCCACAAAAGTGCCAAACGCAAAGGCAAACAATGCCAACTGCTAGGGCGACAGCGAAAGTGCGAGTGACAGGGAGAGCAAGAGGCAGGGAGAGCGCCACCTACCAGAAATGGGTGGCGGTAGGCGTAGGCTTTCTGCTCGTATTATTTGAAGTTGACATTGCGCCACCTACGCGACGCGACGTGCTGCCAACGTTGCCCAACACAGCCGCGTCCACAAATTGGCGCCAACTTTTAATTATTCCATCATATTCATAAACTTTTTTGCTCAACTGTGAGTGCGTGCAAGGGGAGAGTGAGACAGAGAGAGAGAGAGAGAGAGAGAGGGGTGGGACTGCGAGGCACTCATTATGTGCGTCACACACTCGAGCTGCAGGCGGCTGGCAGGCGTACAAAGTGTGGGCGTGGCTGTGGCTGAACTAAACGACAAGCTGCTTATTGTTGAGACGCACATTGTTGTTGTTGTTGCTGTTTGTTGTTGCTCTTTTGTTTCGAATACCCTGTAATGTGAACAAAATGAGCAACGGGACTTTTTTCTATTAAATATGCCAGCAATGTGCTGTAAATTTATAAAACAGTTTGAGGAATATAATATAACTCTCGAAGACTAAAATTAAAGACAGTCAAGTATTTGTAGAACAGCTCAAGCAATGCAGCGAAACATCAATAATAATGATATACATATGTATATATAACAGCTAGCAGAAGGATTGTGCAATGTAGAATATCCAATTAAAGTGATATTTAATGTGAAATATCCCCTGCCACAGGGTAGTCTTTAGGCAAATATCTTTGCACTTTCTGCCATTCACATTTGTTCACAATTGTCGTTGTTGTTGTTTTTGTTGTTGTCCCGCCTTTGTTTTTGGTGTATTGCCAACAATGGCGTCTTCAGGACGCCGCCTCCTTAAACACTTCTGCGGCGTCTGGCGGCGTCTTACATAGAGAATCCTAAAGGAACAAGGGAAATGGCGACAGGCAGTGAGGCAGGAGCAAAGGGCAGCAGGCGTTACTCCATAAAAATGAACAACAGCCTTTTTATTGTCGAACAATGAACAAGCAGCGCTCAAGCTTTTGGCATTTCTTTGGTGGTTGTTGTTGTTGTTGTTCTTGTCATCGACAACAGCATTTAATGAGGCTGTCGCCTTATTGTGTTCAATTGTGCTTGGGCAGCCTTAAGAATTTCTAATATTAAGCACTCGCCAACCAAAAGGAATGGGAAAATAAGTTGCTTTGCGTACAAACTCTTATAGTCAAGCAACATGATTTAGCATTTTCCAGTTCTTAACTTTCTAAACGAATGCATATTTAATAGTCAAGTAAGTAGAAGCACTGAGCACACTTGCATATTAGAGTAAAATTTGTCGCATCATTTAGTTATAGAAGAAAATTAAAGTTCAATGTTTCATTGTGAATGCATGACTATAATGTTCAATTGTGACTGCAGGCGCTGACAGCTGGCCAGATCGCTGTAATGTGCGATTGTTCGTTAAGTGTTATAAGAATGCAATGCTAATGTATCATTGTGACTGCAGACGCTGACAGCTGGCCAGATCGCTGAAAGGCGCGATTGCACATCGTGATATATGACAGGCATGTTATTTGACGCAAATTCAATTGCTCAGAAACTCATTGTGACTGCAAGCACTGACAGCTAGCCAGATCGTTGAAAAGGACAATTAAGACGTATAAGAAAGGAGCATGCTTTTTGACAAAAAATACAATTGTGAATGCATGGGAATGGTCACGGTGTTCATGGTTAATCTGGTTACGACTCACAATTCTGCCGCATGATTTTGCTTTTGTGAATAAATGCTAGTCTAGACTCTAGAGCCATGCAAATTAATTTGTCAATTGCCAAACAAGATCAAAATTTTATGTAACGCTCGCATAACTGACTAAAGCCAATTTGAGCTGCCAATTAAGCCAGTTGACTGTGAAGGGCTAAAAAGAGTGTCTCAAAGGCAACTGCTAACCGAACCAAAGTCTGCAGCTGAACTAATCAAATGACATTCACGGTAGCAGAGGATGGCAGAGTGAGTGAGAGAGCTGCAACTGAACGATACTCAACGTTGACACTTAAAGCCGACAAGTAAAGCGCGTCGCGAAGCTGCAGCTGCAGCTGTTCCCATTAACAGCAGCAGCGGAACTGCCTGCCAGCAGTAGCTGTAGTTGGAGTTGGATGTGGATGTGGATGTGGATGCGACTCTTCTGAATGTAGGCTTTAGGCTGGACCTGCACTTTGCGTGAGTGGCACACGTTTTGTCAAGCCTACAGCAACAGCAGCAACAACAACAAACACAACAACAACAGTAGCAGCGACAGCCGCAGCAGCTGTTAAAGCGGCACACACGACGTATACGTAATATTGAATTGGGCCTGTGCAACGGCGAAGAAGATGCGAAGCAGGGGAAGGGGGAAGCGAGCTAAGCAGAGTAAGCGAAAGAGCCTGAATGTGCATAGTTAGTGATAAACTGCTTTGGCACGGAAATGGCCCTGGAAATAGAAATGATGTCGAGTGTGTGCTCGTGTGCATAAAAAGGCCAATTAGAAGACAGATTCAGATACAGTTGCAGAGGCGATGCACAGCCGGATGCAGTGGCAGCAGTGCACCAGTGGCAGCAATGCAGCTACACTGCAACTGCAGCTGCAGGCCGTGCAGTGATGAGCGTGCTGTGTGTGTGTGGGCGTGACAGCTAACTGACAGAAATGCCAGATTAATGAGAATTTAAGGCAGTTTAAAGTCTGGCATTTACCACAAAGAGAAACATTTGCAGAGAGATGGAATATTCCAAAAATAGCCTGGACTTTATCGTCAAGAAAGATTACTTGCTCAAGTAAGCAAGTACTTGAGATAAGTCATATATCCTTACCTTAGGCTCATTAGAGGGTATATGTCTAGGTGCTTGCTTGCTGCATTTCAATGACTTCAAATCCATAACTAACTTAAAATTTAAATAAGAAATGGAGCATTCATGAATTTTTTATAGTAGAAGACCTAAGGTACAGGGTATTTCCCATAGTCAGGATAAATTTAATAATATTATGCCATCTAATACATATATCTCTGTGTTTTGTCTTACATTTAATCACAGGGTATCTGCCAGTTAGGTATACTTGTTATTTACAACTTTCAATAGCTAAACCTTAGAGAAACAACTAGAGTTGTGCAATAAAATATAGAAACTATTTGATATATCTATATAATTTTACAGGATATCTGCTGTTGCAACACACTATCGCTCACAGTACCAGCTAATTGTGCCTTAGGCTCTTTTCACATATATGTATATACATATATATTTATGTTCGCATACATTTTTCCGCTTCCGCCTGAAATGAGATGCTCGCAGGGCAACTTTAAATTAACTTTGCTCACGGGGAAATGAAATAAGTTGCAAGCTCGTATATTTGAAGTGGGTTTTACAGAGAAATACACACACACACACTCTCTCTCTCTCTCTCTCTCTCTCTCTCTCCTCTCTCTCTCTCTCTCTCTCTCTCTCTCTCTCTCACTCACTCTCCCTCTCTCGCATCGCAATAGATAGCTGCGCCTTCGCATAATCAAGAAGTTTTAAATGCATCATAAAAAAACTTTTGCCATGTGCAATTTGAGAACTTGTTTTTTAGGCATCGTCTACATTTATGATCTATGTATGTGCCGCCCACCACTCACACATATTTATGAGTGTATATGACAGCGTACACTCCTGTACTCCTGTCAGCTGCCAAAGCAAACAAACTAACCTGCAGCCAGACATAACACAGCGGGAGATACGCGCATACTAGATGTACATAAATGTGGACAAAAATAAAAAATAAATAAAAAGACGAAACGAAAATCAAGTAGGCAAGTGTCTAAAAGAAACAGCTCAACTATAGATAGTAGTCGACTTGTAGATACCTCGCAGCAAAAGTAAAATTGGATATAGATGAAAGAGTTGGGGTTTTCAAGTGTTAGTCTTTGATAGATAGTTAGTATTTTTTAAATAATTCACAGCCAATAATTGATATGGAAAGCAGCTTTCATATATTAGTTTCCTCTAATATAACTTTTAGAATGATATTTCAAGCTAGTCTAGAGCTAAAGCAAACTTACAGCAGATATACGTGTTAGACAAAGATCAAATATTTATAAGAATTACATTTATTTTGCTTTTGGAACCTTCGATCAAACTTCAACTTATAGCAGCTTATGAACTGTTGAAGTAATATGAATAATTTATTGAAAAATCACTCGACTTTTGCAAGAAAACATAAAAGTTACTCGAGCAGAGAAACTTTTAGAACATAAACACAAACTCGACCATGCTGTTAAAACTGATTTATTATAAATAAATCCAAGATTTAAGTACTTGTCAGATGAAGCCAACTAATTGACATTTAACAACAAATTTCTTTCAAAGAAGAAAACTTTTCGCATAAATGTTTAAACTATGCAATACTTGCATAATGCTTAATAGAGAAATATAATCTTTCATATATTATAGCTAAATTTTCTGCTAAAAAAGGATTCAAACTTTGTTCCATTTCTAATGAATCTGGCAACTTCTATTTCCTTTCTTTATGTTTATCGTAAAAAATATTTATAGCTGCCTAAACGTTTGGCTGACTTTCAATAAGCCAACTGCATGCATAAATCAGGTAGCAAATACACCTGACTCTAGACTCTTCACTCTAGTCGCATTTAGAGCTCACAAAAGTTGCCTAATGTGTTTTGTTGTTGTTGTTGTTGTTGTGTCGCTGTGTCCTTGGTCCTTGAACTTGTGCTCAAGTGCTTGTAGATAGTCGCGTGTGCATTATACGTGATACATAATACATTATACGACTGAGAGGAGACGTTGAGAAAATCTCAGCTTTGCTACGATACGAATTTCAGGTACATAAATTATCAGTAAGTTGACTGCTCCATGTTATTTTTATTGACAGTTTCAGGCTTTACGAGCAGCACATAGATCAACTGAGGACATGAGTTGGCTTGAGTTAACTTTATTCTCTCTAACTCTGTCACTCTCTCTCTCTCTATCTCTCTCTGTCTGCTTCTGAGTGTCAAAGTTCATAGCTGTGTTTCAGGCCTATTGATAAGATTTGTGGTTGCAAAATTAAATGCAGCAAAAGCACATAAAATTTCAATTAAACGACAACGAGAACGAGAGAGAGAGAGAGAGTGAGTGAGAGAGACAGAATTGCGCCTTTGGCCATAAATACAATTAAATTGTCGAGTGCATCGTTTGGAGTTGGCATTTAAATTAAATTTCGGAAATCCGTGCACACACTTAAAGCTTTATATTCATTTAATATGTAAGCAAGTCAGCAATGACATCAGCCAACGAACTTATTTCAATTAGTCAAACAAGAAACTTTTCAAAGTCTACAACAGTTAAGAATAACTTATTAATATTTCGCTAAGAGTTTAAGTTCTAAGGAAAAAAAGCTTAACTTTAGTTTAAAATTAGCTTTCAGCTGTGTGTGAGAGTCTATATTTATTTAGCTTGAAAAGCATTAAATTTCCTCTAAAGTCAATTTTATATTCACTTTTAGCTGCTGTTGCTTCAATTGTGATATCTATTATCATTTTGATCAAATCTTATGTAAAACTATAAGCTATAAAACTATACAAATTTTTACAAAAAATAAAATACAATAAAAATAAATAAAATAATAAATATATCTATTATCTATTCTAATACTTCGTTTCTCAGTCAATTTTCAAAGAGCTTTAGCATGTACATAAATAACCCCGAAACGTAAGTAAATTAGCTATTAAAAGCTATTAGCTATTAAAATTGTATAAAGGCTATATGATCTTTTCTCAATGCCTGCAAAAAGTCACTCACTCACACATTGACTAAAAACTCAGAGAGCAAGCAATTGCATCGGTTCTTTAACGACTTCGTTCGCGTTCACACATAAACCGTTATTTTTCGTATTATTGCGCTCTTGCTTTTCCCCGATCGTCTGCTTGAGTTTAACGAAGCAAAAACTCTTTTGTATAAGTATTGGTGAGCATGCCAGGCTTGTCTTCGCTGAGCACATCAATAGCTTGCGTGCGTGTGAATTTGCGAATGTGTATGTGAATGCGTAGATCGTTTGCCTAGACTCTTTGAGTAATCTCCCTCTCTCTCTCTCTCTCTTGAGTTAGCTCTCTTACTGAACTTCATTGTGCGGGCGATACGATGGACGATGTGCAGTTAAAGAGCGTCACCCATAGCTTGTATTTGATTTTTTGATCATTTTCTCTACTTGAATTTATATTTATTATTTATTAGATGCTTGAAAAATTTTAATTTGGGATATATATACTTCTTTTTTTTATTTACCTATTTACGTGTTTAACAATTTATGTAAATTATATCTATATTATATTTATTTTTTTTTTAATATTCAAAAAAAATTTTTGTTGTGTTTTACAATTTATGTAAATTATATTTATATTATATTTATTTTTTTTTTTTTTATATTTAAAAAAAATTTTTTTTATTTATTTGTGTTTCAAATTTTATGTAAATTATATTTACATTATTTTTATTTTAACAAAAAATGCTTTTCATTTATATTTTACATGTTTTACACCTTAAGTCAATTTTGTTTATATTTATTCCATTAATATTTTGATTTAATTTATTATTTTACTCGAATGCTGAAATCTCAGCACATTTTCTTGTACAGAAATACCCTGTATATTTAATTTATATTTAATTTCCCCTCATATTTCCCACTTACAATTTACTTTTTCGCTCTTTACACCGTTAGCAGCTCGTGTCATTGGTAGCACATAAAATGTATATTGATGGCACAGACAACAAGTGTTGTCTGCCTCACAGCTCGCCCTGTCTGAGTGTGTATTTGTGTTTGCTGCTGTGTATGTGTGTGTGTGTGTGTGTGTGTGCTCATGGCACGCTGTCAAGTGAGCTTAGCGTTGTCAATTACACACATCGTCTGCCCAGTGACCGAGTCAGAGAGGCTAAGAGCCTGCGGCTGAAGTGATTCCCAAAGGCAGCTGGCTGCATCGCTTGTTCTTACACTTTGATGGGCAACTGTCAGAATTTGAGCACATAATTCAATTAGACTGCACTCATCAGAGCAGCACTTTGGCTCGCTCTCGCCTACTCTCTCTCTATATGTGTATATGGATGTCAACTGGAATGCAGCACTTGGCTCATTGTTTAAGATTTTCTTCTCTCTTTATTATAAATATGCTTCAGCTTGATGGCAAAGATGATAAAAGCCAGAATGGATGGCTGGCTGGCTAGCTGGCTGGCTGGCTGGTTGGCTTGGAAAGTAGAGCTGTGCCGTGCTTGCGCCCATGGCAATTGACCCACTTAATGCTGGCGTCTGACAGCTTCAATTGTTTGGCGCTGGCGCCACTTTCATTTACCTAATTAAGCGCCAGCCTCCATCGCGCCTCAGACCCTCCCAAAAAAAAAAACACAAGATAAATGAAAAATTAATTCATTTGCAGCAGCGGCAGCAGTAAGTCGCAGACTCAAAGCATTGCCGACGGCATGCAAACTAGCAGCCAGATACAGATAGAAAGATACAAGCAACAAGATACAGAATGCTGAATACATGCTGCACTGTTGATGTCATTCGAGCCAAAAACCAAGCCAAGCCAAGTTAACCTAACTTGGCCGCCCACACCTCGCCCTCGTTAGCGGTAATTCAATTCCTTGGCATAAGTGCAACTGATGCATGCCCCAGGCATTAAATTTAATTGCCTTTTACGAAGGCTACTAGAAAATACGATCAGAGTCTGGCAGAGCTGAGCTGAGCAGAGCTGAGCAGAGCTGAGCAGAGTAAAGTAGAGGAGGGCAAGGGCACAGCATACGCTGTCTGCCGCCAGGCAACAACAGTTTTAGCTCATTCTGTGCATTTAACCCAGTTAGTTGGCTTTCCTATTTGTAGTTACTGTTTTGAATTGACTCAAAATTCGGTTACGAAAAAGAGCAGCATGGGGTAGATTTGCATTTTGGCAAATTTCACAATTTCACTTGAATAATTTAATGCAATTTCAATCGAGCGAGCTGTGAGTAGGTCATCATTTAATTATTAGCCAGGCAATTATTGAATATTGCCCTTATTAGGTGCAATAATTGATTGATAGTGTGTGCAGACAATAATTTCCCTTAAATATGCATTTCCCTTTAATAACTGCTGTAAGCAACTAAAAGTTCTGTGACTTCGTCGAGCTGGACATTTGTGATGTAATTTTGATTATTTTTGAAATTTCCCATTATTAAATATTTAAATTTGAAGTCTCTGCCAGTTAGTCATATATTTATTTTATTTTATTATTAAATATGCCAATTTTAAGTCTCTCCCAGTTTATTGTTATCTAAGGATTTTATTGAATAATTTCCTTATATTAATATACATTACTTTTACTAATATTTTGTCTTTGACCATTAATAAATGTCCCAATATATGTTTGTATTTTTCCTTTACTAATGCAGTTGATTATTTTGAAATTTAAGGAGAAGAATGCTAAGCATTGTCTGTGGAGCTAATGCAATTTTCCTATATTTCAAATTAAATGCAATTCCCTTATAGATTACAACCACAACTTACAACCCACTAAAAGCCCATTCCCAATATTATCAAATTAAACTTTAATCAAGAGACGAGACAATTCTACATATGCCAGCCATAAGCAGTGCTCGACATATAAAGTTAACTAGAAAAGGTTATCAAACTGTCACTTTAGTTGTATTAATAACTCAATGTAACTAGTTAATGGCAAATCCCTCATAATTTGTACATTAGCCCAACGATACGCTGTTAACGTTAGCTCTTTTTGAGTTGGCCATAGCTTATAAGTAATGGCCTTTAATTTATGTGCCCATGTTGAGTTATTTATGTGTGTCGTCGAGCTACTCTAGGCCAGTAGTGAGTGGCCAGAGTTAAGCATCAGCACAACACAAGTTTTACGATCCAATCAAGTGTGCACATAAAAATAAACGCTGTCCCAGCGAAAAATACACAACAACTCTTAACCAGAAACACTAAGTGCGGCTGGAGTTGGGGTGGCAAATACTGTGAAAGAAAGAAAACTGTTAAATCGTAACTACAAAACACACACAAAACAAACACATAAAAATCAAGCAAAAGCAGCGCAATAAAAGTGCGAAAAGAAAAAAAGCAACAAACATATATGTATATATATAATAAATGTATGTGAGGGAAAGAGCTGTACATAAACCAGATGAGTGTCACTCGCCATGGTGTTATACTCGAGTACCTTCAGCCACATCCAATTTTTCGACTTCTGTCGCCGGCTAATGGTCAGCTCCGGCTGGGTGAGAGTGTGAGACCGTGCCTCAAGCCATGACAGCGCACTCGAAAGGGTGTGAAAACTTTGGCTAAAACACAAAGCATACAGCAATACACCCACACACACACACACACGCACACAGAGAGAGACTTACACCCACACACTTGCTCATAAGCGTCTTATTAGATTTTCATGTGTGTTTTGTCAGGCTGAACGTGAAGTGCAGCCGAGTACTTGTAACACCCACACACACACACATATGTACAGAGAAAGGTCTGCCTAGGCCTTAACAACTTCATTAAGCTGCCACCCACATATACATACATCCTCACGGCTCTTGTTGTTGCTGTGCTGCCCACGCTAATCTGTTGGTAGCGTTTTGGCAGCTGCTAAACTCAACTGTGAAGTACATTAATTTCAAGCTTAGCAAAAGGCCAAAGGCAATAAATCCTGCCCACCAGGACATGCGCATTGCACACACACACACACACACAGACAGAGAGACACTGAAGAGCAATGGCTTTGACAGCAGCTGCTTGGACTAATAAGTGCGGGACTGCAGTGCAAACAGGAGACAGCAAACATTTATGAACAGCTCAACTGAACTAATTGAAGCTTAATCAAAGCGACAACAAGCAACAAGCAACATGCAACATGCAACAAAATTAATTAGTGCAACAGAGCACAACAAAAAAAAAGAAAAGATTTGCCAATAAAATTGAGAGAGAAAAACAAGCGGAAAAAAACAAATCAAATTACAGCTCGAAACTGAGCCACAGCAGCAGCAACAATAACAACAACAACTGAAACCAAATGAAATGCAACTCGCAACTTTTTTGGTCCAAGCCAGAGCGAGTTTTGTTGCTGTCCACAAGTGAAATAAAAGCAACAACAAAAACAAAACTGCAAAAGCTGGCAGAGACGGACGAGAGCACAGACAGAGGCATGGCTGTAGGCGGTGGGGCGTGCTGTGTGACGTTTGCAAATGAAACTGAATTTTCATCTTTTTGGAACAGACGTGAAGGCATGAAGCATGGACCAACACAGACAGACGCGACAGACAGGACAGACAGGACAAAGAGGGAGAGCAGGAGAGCGAGAGGGGGACAGCAGCGAATGGAGCAAGGGCTACAAAATGTTGTTGTTAAGCAAATTGCCTTTCATGTGAGAAATTGCAATAAGCAGCCAAATAACACAAGGGGAAACCAAATCGAAAATAACGCTGAACGACTCACAAATGCCCTGTAAAAGTCTAGAAATAATAATGCTAATAAATAATAATAATACTAAAAAGTTTAAATCATAATGATAATAATAATAATAATAAAATACTAAGGAAATATATATGAGTTTATAGAAATCGGGAAATTTATTAATATGTCTGTATATACAAAATAAAATATGATTCTATATAGATATGATTCTGCATACTGGGAATAATAAAACAAAATCTATTTTCCACAAAATACAATCTTTCCTTTAACTTTTTCCTTCTATATTTCGGTTACTTCGGTACTTGAGAACACAGCAAAAACAATATGATTGATATTTTATAGATTATCAAAATATGAAAATATCAATAATGAGTATTCATGTTGTTGCAAACATTCACAAAATTCCAGCAAGCCCTAGTTCCTTGTTCTAGATTTACATTATTAATAACAAACTCTAGTTGAATTTCATATTTGTACAGAATATAATAATAATACTAAATTCCAGTCAACCCTCTTTCAATTTAATACATGTACACGGTATTGAAAAGTTTAAGCCAACTAATTCTAATAATACTTTGTTTGTAGATTTTTATTAAAAATTGCGTTCAACTCAATTGCAAAGATACAAATTTATGAAAAAAATTTTAATAAATAAAAAACGTGTGCAATGTATACCTGGTTTGGCCTGTTTTGATATGCCCCTATAGAGTATAGCAGCAGCATAATATTCATATATTTTTTTTTTATATATTCAAGTGTCACAGATCTCTGTCAAACGCTTGGGCGATTTCCTGTGTCTACAGGGTATCAGAAAGTTGCATGCTTTAAGCACTTTGCACTTTACACTTATTGAGAGCAATTCAATTTGTAAAAAGTTTTCTTTTTGTTGTTGTTGTTGTTTGTTTTTCTATTTGCGACTAACGTGCAAGTCATCAATAAACGATTAGTTAAATGCATGCACTTTTGTCGCTCTATTGTGATTTCATAGCTGGCCACACGGCGTATGCGCAATAGTTGAATATCAAAATATTACACATACGCAGCGTAGCCAAGTACTTGGGCTATTAGCTGAGTAAGCATTGTTTAGCCTCGTATAGTCAAAGGCAATGCACACACACAATGTGTGAGAGGGAGAGGGAGAGAGAGAGAGTGTGTGTGTAAGAGAGAGGTAGGTACTGTGTGCGCTTGCTTTATTTGCATTTAAATCCATGCCGCAAAGCTGTCAAAGGCTTGCAAATTTCATTACGCTTAAGGCACACGCAACGCACTTTGTGCGTTGCTTAGCTAAACTTAATAAATACATAATTTAATATATTTATACATACATATGCACATACATACATTCATGTACACATAAGCATTCTCGGGAAATTGAGCACAAAGGCATAAATAATTTACAATATTCAAGCTTTGCTAAGACACATTTGATCGAGTGAAATGTGGAGCATTTCAATGGAAAAATGTAGCTAAAATTTTAAAGTATTTTAAGTATTTATTCTATATTTTATATTTAATACTTTATATACTATATCTTATATTTTATGTTCTTCTATTGCATGATTGAATCATAAAACTTCTTCAATTCATTCTTACCTTAATATTCCGATATATATATATTATTAATAGACACACATCTACCTTCTTCTATATGCAAGCTACTTGCTTTTGCATTAGCAAATATCTGTTGCCAAAATGAAAGCATGACAAATAAAAGAAAAATATCTGCGCTTGAATAGCTAAGAAGTTCAAGAGAAAACACCAGAAAATGGCATTCAAAAGAGGTTCATTAGTAAGATAAACGAGTATTTCCACAGGAAAACAAGGCGAACAAATATAACAGAAAATATTGCAAATGAACACAGCTCACAGCAAAACAAATATATATATGTATATATACTATTCTTAGACTTTTCAATAGTCTCTCTTTCTCTATCTATATCTATAGCTCCTGTTCTACTGTCTCTCGCTAACGAAAATAAGCTAAAGTTGGAAAACATTTTGACAGTGTTTCTCACTCCTTTCCTCTCTCGCCCTCTCTCTATCTCCCCTCCATCACCCTTAGTTTTAAGTTAATAAACTTACTTTTTCAATTTACAAGTCTTTTCTTAATCTTTTAATAACTTTTCTGCGAATTGATAGCCACAAATTTTCACATTTATTTCAGCTCTCTGATATTTGGTCGAAGTTATTCATTAGTCAAACTTGACTTGAACTGTTTTGCTGTGTGTTTTGTGCGTGTGCGTATTTCCCTTTTGACTTTTATCATTTTGATCAAATGAAAGTATTAAATTGTTTGCCTGTTTTGGGCTGTTTTGGGGGCTGCCTTAATGGATAGACACTCACATTCAACCATCCACACACACACACCCACACATATTGAAGCTCGGTTTCTGGCCTATTGTTTAGTTAAGGCATTAGACATGGTACATGCCACAGTGGCAGTACGCAACGTGCTCATTTTGTGGCACGTTTTGCCATTAGACGAAATCATTTTCTTTAAATTTGACATTTAATTGAGCGCAGTAAATAAACAAGTTGTTAGCTAGAGTAAATCGAAGCTTGTATACCTTTTTCTTCGAGAGGGAATTTTGTAATTCTATGAAATACTAATAATATATAATAAATATATTTTCATATCTGACAAATCTATCTAGATTTATATCTATAGTCAACTTTTTGAGCTATCTCACCCTGTATAATCTAATTATAGCTGCCTTGCCGCACATATTTCCTGATATAATTCACATGCTAGCTGCTGCTTCTGCTACCCTCGCTATCTCTCTCTCTATCTGTCTCTCTCTCTCTTGCCTTCTCTGTGATTGTGCCTTCTTTGATTGTTCGCTTCGCTCATTTATAATGCCTTCAACACAATAACCACAAATAACGCTAGAGCTGTGCCTAACTAAGCAGCAGCAACTAAATAGCTAGAACAAGAGTAAACCAGAAGCGATGCAAAGAGTGAAAGAGAGAGAGAGCGAGAGAGAGAGAGAGAGCGTGCTTGGAAATGTTATCTGACGTGGGTGACAGCAGCATTTTCAAAGCCAATTAGTTAATGTGTGTGCTGCACCCTTTTAATGGCTCTCGCTATCTCTCTCTCTCTCTCTCTCTCTCTCTCTCTCTTTGTTTACGTTGCATACTTGCAGGCGTAATTTTAAAATTACGTATACGCCGCATGGCATGCTGCTTGTCTGGCTGCATTGCGTGCATAATGCAGACATTTATGCCACTTGCAGCTGCTGCTGTTCCAGCTGCGGCAAGTGGCGCACAGCCACTTCCGGTAAACGGATGTGGTTACATACCATCCGCCACGCCCACTTCTGCCCCTTACCGGCAGCTCAATAAAATGCAATGCATTACTGTAATTTACATTTAAAATGCGCCATTATTAGACAAAATGCATGACAAGTGATTCAATTAGCATAGCTCCAACAACAATTGTGATGTGTGGGTGATTGCAAGTGTGTGTGCGAGTGTGTGTGTGTGTGTGTGTGTGCGTGTGTGTGACAGTATTTCTGTTCATTCCACAGCCTGCTGTCAACTGACATGCAGCTGTTGCATTAAAGTCAATCGCAGCCGGATAAAGCGTAGCGACTTTTTAATGATTTTCCCATTTCGATTGCGATTTCGATTTTCATTTGTATTTCCATTTCTGGTTTTCACATTTGCATTTCCTGTGCGCCACCATTTCTGGCAGCGCTTTAAGCCCTTCAGCTAGAGTAAATTTAATATTGCATAACAATGATTGCATGCTGCTCGCCCAAAAGAATAATTAAATGAAGGCAGCAGCATAGATTTTTTTTAGTTGCTCTGAAAGGAATTTATGTCATTATATATCAAGTATATACTATTAGCGATTGCAGCTGTTGAAATATTATAGATTTAACTATAGTCTATTATTAAAATTATACCCTTTTGTTGTCAATCTATAGAGCGGATCTAGCGTGTAAATATGAGTAGAGTATGCATGTATTCCGAATAGTTGAAGCCCACATGAAATAATTCATTTTGGGTACAGGCTTGACAAACCTTATAAGACTTGCCTTTTGTATATATCCAAGACTGACATTGCATTTATATAGATATATATATAAGTTAAGGCTGACTGAATTCTCCCTCAGATATCCAACACAACTAATGTATATATAGTCTAACTCAACAATTCAGTATTATAAAAGAGACGGTATTTCATTGAGACCAAGTGTAATTGTCTGCGCTAGAATATAGCTGGGCGTGCTTAACCTATATTTATATATATAAATATATATATATTTACTATATAATAGCTTGTTTGTCACGCTACAAGAAAAAATAATTGAAAAACTATTATCTAAGTAATCTATAATAATAATATCTATAAATTGTATAAGCAAATGCACATTACACAAAACCTATATACCCTGTATACCCATCAATAGTAATGTATCTATTGTAATCTAGTTCTATTTCTAGGTCTAACAATCACTCACACATTACACAAAACTTATGTACCCCATTCAACCCGTGAGCGAGTATCTACAGCAACAAAATCTACTGCAGTAGTATCTATAAGAATACTATCTATTCTAATCTATAATTCGTACTAGCACTCACACATTACACAAAACCAATATACCCTCATTCACATTATGAGCGTGTATACAAATATTCATAAATATTCAATCCGTGCTGCATCAAGGCACAGGTGCATGTGTCGCTCCCTTTGCCTGTGTGTGTGTGTGTGTGAGTGTCGCTGCATTTCTACCTTTTGACTGTTGCACGTTTCGTGCGGCAATTATTTTCAAATATGAAAAAAAATATAACAAATTCAAATTGCTAAAAATCTCGAACAACAATAAAGAAAAAGCCCCGAATGGGAAAATAGGGAAACAAAGTTAAACAATTTGCTGAAATGATACTTGAATTTGGCCTATTAATTAACAATTCCATTAGATCCCTTGGCACTGACTCACCAAATAGGACTTTAATTAAATTGTGCATAATTATTGTTAAGTACATGCACACACACACACACGCGTGTGCGTAATCAGCTTTTCAATGTAATTAATGAGTTTTTAGTTGAAAATAAATTTGCCTGTAATAATGACAGTGCGTGGACAGTGTGTGGGGACGTCTACCTCTCGCTCTCAGTATCTCTGTGTGTGTGTGTGAAGCGTGAAACATGTGCCTGGCATTATACAAAATTTTCACAAATACAACACAGACATTACACACACACACACACATTTGACAGCTGGCAACAGAGCTCATTAAATGCTTTACATGTGCTCATTTTAGCTACGCCAAGAGAGCTTCCCACACACATGCACAGACCAGGCTGCAGGCCCCTCAACACTTCTATCTTCTATCTTTTTCCGCTCAACTTTCGCATTTCCCACTCACTCTCTCTCTCTCTCTCTCTCTCTCTCTCTCTCTCTCTCTCTCGCTCACTCAGTGTAATTTGATGCTTCGTCTACGCACAAAAGTCAAGAGCGGGCAACAGTTTTCCATGAAAGTCTTTAATTTATGTAAATTTACATGTTGTGCATATATGTGTGTGTGTATATATGTGTGTATATATGTATGTGTATATACATATACGTATGTGCCAGTGCGTCTCATCAATTTGCCATTGACAGTCGCATGAAGTTGATTTACAATTGCATTCTGTATTGACAGACACAAATAAAGAAATAAATAAATAAATATGCATACCTGGCGCGAAATCCTCAAAGGAAAACGGCACAAGTCCAGCTGGAAAAGAGAGAGAGAGAGAGAGAGGGAAATGTGAAAAGTTTTGCAGGAATGCGCAAAGAAATGTAAAGAATTGCAAACTTAATTAACTGAAATTCTATTGTGCACTCCACAATTAATGAAATATTTTCTGGTATTTCGCAATTTCCATTTGAGCGCAGAAAAATGCTTTACAAAAGAAATACTTTGCCAATAAGTAGGTGCTTTTAAAAGAAATTCTGATTTTACGGCGTGATAAAGCGAATTTTCGATTTTTATCGACAATTTGGAAATGGGATGAGTTATCGAAAAATCAAAATAAACTCGTATTTCGTATGCGTAACTAAGATACGAGTATTCATGTGAAATTTCAGCTCCCTAGCTTTTGTAGCTACCGAAATCTCGACGTTCATACGGACGGACGGGCGAACGGATAGAAGGTAATGCGAATTGCGAAACAAATATATGTTCCTTAGAGTTTTGGAACTAGAATGTCATTAGAATGTATATAATTCATATACAATTATCTTATATTTAGTTATGCTCAAACTACACTATTCTTATTTTACATATTTTATTTAGATCTGTCAGTCTTTCATTCTCTCTCCCTTCCCCTCTCTATCTCTCTCATCCCTTCTTTCTACAGACTAAACATTATTTGAAATGTCAGCTATTCGAAATGTCTATCGTCATTTGGTGCTCGCCGTAATTAGCCTTTAAGTTGATTTCGCGCTTCACAGCGACGCACAAAGCTCGAGCGGATAAGACCAAAACAATATGAAGTCAGCGTGTAAATCGCTGTCAGGACTTAAGTTACAACTTTTGAGCTGGTATTAAAAAGAGAAGGAGATGCAGAAAGAAAGATAGAGAGAGAGAATGAAGAGAGAAAATGAGATAACAAGTAAGAGTATTAACTACTTAAAGCAAAGCCAAACAATTTTCATCAATATTTAATGCGGTTCAATGCGACGAGCGTGCCTGTATGTGTGTGTGTGTGTATGAGTATCTGTGTGTGTGTGAGTGCGTTCTGTCAGCGGTTGCCACATGAAATGTTGTTTCTTTTGTTTTGCCCATGTCCAGAGCTTATGCCCGGAATGGGCCATGATTAATGAACTAGATAAATGATATGAGACCAAAACAAAGCGAAACAGATACAAAGAGAGCGAGAGATTGATAGAGAGTGAGAATCAAAGAGATAGAATACAATGAGGGAAAAAAGCTCGTTTCCTTATCTTATCAAACATTGCAATGCAACACACCTGAACGAAACATAACACATGACTAACTGCCTGAATGAGTGCGTTGACTGGAATGAGTGCCAAATGAATGTTCAGCATATGTATGGTGGCTAATGCTAGGTGAAATTTATTGACATTTCGAGAATTATCAAATGAATGATGTCACAGCTGTAAACAATTTCAAAATATAAACAAAATCAATGGAAAAGGTAAGCTAAGTTGTAAACAAAGCATATAAAATATGTACAAAATAATGATAATGAAAATGTAGTTGCATTTGATAATAATAATGAAAATAATGAATATGTAGATGCTTAATGTAATAATAATAAATTGATAATAAAGATAAAGGTGTTATTGAAAATATTAATAATGCAAAAGGAAAGAAAGGGAAGTAAATAATTCAATTTCTTTTTCTCCAAAAGCAAGGTTAGGGAATCTAACCAGATCAATAATACAATTAGATGAAATTATTACAAAGCAAAGAAAGTAATCATAATAATAACAATGAGATTCCCATGAGCTATGATTGAAAGTAATGATAATGAGACAAAGAGTCGCGCAAAAGGCAAAGAGACACGCATATATAAGAAGTTAATGCTAATGATATTGCCAATGACAATGAGCCTAATGAATATGATAAGAATGAGTACAATGATAATGCACATAACACATTTATTTCCAATGATAATGTGGCGATGATAATTATAATAACAATAATAATAATAACAATAATAATACTAATAATAATGATAATAATGAAATCGATCATTTTAATTATAATAATATTAACTATAGGAAAGCCATGTCAATAATATTCATAATGATAATGAGCATGATATATATGTATATAGTGAAAATGATAATCAAAATAGTATTACTAATGCTAAACATAATCTTAACAATAATTGTAATAGATGACATGGCCAATGCAAGTAATTCAATAAAAGCTATAGTCAAGCTCAGTCAACTCCACATAAGACTCTCAATAAACCATGTCTCCCTCTCTCTCTCTCTCTCCCCCTCCCACTGCCTGCCTCTAATCTTTGAGCATTCACTATTAAAAATAGCACCAATTAACTAGTTCACAGCAATGCACAAGTACATAACATTTTTTATAGCTAAACGCAACATTCATTACTGTTGCTCTGCATTCTTATTGGGTTTTTGGAAGCCGATTTGCTGGCTGGCTTCACTGCAAAGTCGCCGAGCTTTCGACGTTCAGCGATAAGATAATGAACTTATCTACCATATCGACTTGCTGTGTCGCAGCAAATGAATTCAATAGCTAACGGCTGGCAGTAGTTCGGTTAAACGCAAACCCTCCATGACGAAGCCGCTAACGTTGACAATGGCAAAGAGATCGAACTTTGCTCTCGCTGCGATATTGATTTGCCTGCTATTCCTGTTGGGCAGCAGCCACAGTGAACTCATCGATGCCAACGATGAGGATGTGGATCGCTTTTGCTATCCGGCCGCATACAAGAACAGTCGCCTCAGCTGCGAGTGCAACAATGTGAGTGCCTCGCCTTGGGGCATGCGTGCGCTGCACATCGATTGCAGCTACAAGGACTTCAAGGCTGAAGATTTGACAGTGCTGTTGCCTCTGTACATTGATACGTTGGATCTGTCGTGGAATAAGCTGAATCTTGCGCCTGGCTTCAACAGTGACAGCCTACGCTTGCTCAATTTGATGCATAATAATATTAGCAGCATATCCGCCAACAATTTCGATCGCCTCGTCAGTCTGAAGGAACTTTATCTGGGCTGGAATAGCATTCAATTGTTGGAGCCGCAAGCTTTTGCTGGATTGCCACATTTGCAGGTCTTGAATTTGGCTCATAATAATCTGCACGCATTGCCGGCACAGATCTTTGCCCCGCTGCTTGTGCTCCAGACACTGGAACTCTCCTGGAACAGGCAGCTCAATCAGACCAATGGATTGGAGCTCTACAGCAGCTATGGCATCAATGCCCAGCTAAATGCTCTACATCTCGATGCTTGTGGCTTGAGTGAATTGAAGCTGCCGATCGATGCACCGCTGCGTGAGCTGTCGCTGCGTCGCAATCTCTTCGTGCGTGTGCCCAGCCAGCTGCCCAAGCAACTGGAGCGCCTGGACATAAGTGAGAATCTGCTAGAGCAGCTCATGCCGATGGATACGGCCAATCTTAGCCAGCTGCAACAGCTCTATGCGGATGATATGCCACTGCTGCAGGGCATTGCAGCGCACGCCTTTGCCCAGCTGCATCAGGTGCAGGCAATGAGCTTCCAGAATTGTCGTCGTCTCAGCTGGCTGAGTGGAGATGCCTTCATTACGGTCGAGGGCAATGCGACGTTGCCTCCGTTACGCACGCTCAGTTTTCGTGGCACTATGCTGCGCAATCTTAATGTCACTCTGTTACCGGTTTTTTGGAAACTTACCCAGCTGGATCTTAATGGTGTGCCGCTTCACTGCGACTGCCAGCTAGTCTGGGTCAAGGACCTGGCCATTCAGACGAACGGACGCTGCCTGCGACCGGCCAGAGTTCGAGGTTTGCTCGTCTCCTCGGTGCGTCGCGATGAATTCAGCTGCGAAAGATGGCCCAGATGGGCATACGGTTTGATTATTCTCGCTCTCATCGCGCTCTGTGCCGTGGGCGTTTATCTAATTGTGATGGGACTGCGACCGCATCGAAATGTCACCATGCGTCGAAAGGTGGGCGCCGGCAGCCCCTATGCTCGTATTACCATCGAACCCAATCGCCAGGAGAACTTGCACTAAAGTGATGCAAAGACCAAAAGCCAACTTTTAGTCTAGACTAAGCCACAAAACTAACTAACTTAAGTCTGTGTTACACTTTTTATACATAAATACATTTATATATACATATATAAAAGAAAAGTTAATAACTAAATGTTTGCTTCGACCTCTTACTTTTCATAGAAACAGGTGTTTAATCATTGATTGTGCTACGCCGGCTGTTCCAGAACTTTGCAGAGGTTGTCGCTGTTTAACAGGCTTCTGCTGTGTTGACGCGCTCTTTAACAGTTGGCGTCTATGTTAACTAACAGCACTTGAATTGTGCGCTTTTAGCACACTCCCAAATCAAATATTGAAAATCATAAATCTTTTTAACATTTTTTTGCTATGTTAAATAACAGATTTGATATGTTTATTCGGATTTTTAAAGATAAAACTATAAATGAAGTTTAAAAAAAAAAAAATTTAAAAATTAATAAAAATAAATAATATTTTTGCTTATATCAATTAGTTGTAATTTAACATTCATAAACTCCGTAAACTACCCTCTATAAATATATTAAAATCTAGCTTATCTATGGCATAAGCTTATCGAGGCAGCCGATGACTGTTGGCTATTTGATAATGATTATGAATTAGTTGATTCTGAGTTCATAAAGTAAACAATATGGTAAAATTCTTGAGCACAAAGAGAGAAATGAGAGAGTGAATTTTTTTTTTTTTTTTAATTTGTAGCTAAAAATATGAATCACGCAAGCAAAATATATATTTACAAATAGATAAAGTTTTAGATAATTTCAATCAAACATTGATTAAATTTAATTTAAAAAAAATTTTTTTTTTGTTTTTCTTTTTAATAAAAATTCAATTCAATTGCTGTATGGACTTCCAATAAGCTTATTAACATTTATATTGTTTAAAGCTATTCATGAGCTATTTACTTAGATATTTAAAAACATTTAGAGTACACCCAGTAAAGACTATTCAAAATCTTGCTAATATCATTCACCTCACTGCTGAAGCTAATAGATTTATTATGGACCATAACTAAATGCCGCAAGCAGAAGAAATCAATTGAATTCTATACATAAATAGAGTCAAATTCCGTTAGATTGGGTTTAATATTCACTAAGACTATGTCGAGACGATATCTATTGTTACTGGTTTGTGCTGTGATCCTTGGCTATGCTCGACCAGAATGCTTGAGAACGGATCCACCCCAAATTGAGAAGCCCGACTATTGCAAGGAACCAAATCAGCCGCACTTGGGATGCCGCCAACGTCATGTGAATCAAATCAAATTTAATGATATATTTCAACATATTGTAAAGACAAAAAATTATTCTTGAATTTTCAGGTATTTGGCAGCAAATGCAACGACGCAGGAATCCTTGTTGAGACAACACCAAGCCTGAAGGCAGCAATAGTGCGGCAAATGAATACCTATCGCAATATTGTGGCAAAGGGCATACTGAACAACTTGCCGGCAGCTGGACGTATGAATAAATTGGCCTGGGATGAATCCTTGGCCGAATTGGCCAGTTACGCGGCAATGCGTTGTGTTCTCGATCCCATCAAGAAAAGTTTTTCAACGACACTCGCCTCAAAGCCTGGCTACACGTCAATCTTAACCAAATATCCCAAGGACCAAGATCAGGATGTTCTCAAAATAATGAAGTCACATGTGAAGACATGGTACGATCAGTATAAACATTTGAATCCAGCCAGTCTGCTGACGGCCGTCCCGGAGAAAAAGTAAGATAAACTTATTAATTCATTTTTAGTTCGAATTTACATTTTTGAATTTTTTTATTAAATTTTTGATTTGTGGCAGTCATGAAATTTCACATTTCTTGCAACTCATGACCGGCATGAACTCTCGTGTGGGCTGTGCCATTACACACTACACTGAAGATAAATGGAAAGTCCAATTGATGACCTGTCTTTATGGCTGCAGCAAGCATAATGATTCGTTCGCATATGATATAGCGACCAGTCCCACAGCAAATTGTGCATGCCAGATGGTAGATCGAGAATTCAAAAACCTTTGCCCATATACCAGTTCCACAGAGGACTGTGGTCTTTTAAATGAAGAAGGCAAACGCTTAGCAGAGATACTGCCAGATGATATCTCAACCGAATGCGACTATTGAGCAATTATACAATGAAAAACTTGATGATTACTTCACTGTAGTATCTCACATTCGAAACCAAGCAATAATAAAATAAATAGCTAACTTGAGTTTAAATTACATTTTGTTCATTACCAAGTGCAACAAAGCTCTACAAATTGAAGCAAATGAAGTATCTAAATGCCTCTCGATCCCCTTATGAAATACGCTAGTAAAACTTGCCATAGCGCCATCTATTGTTGAAGAATTAATTGATCAATCTTTGCTTTGTGTTTGCTTGAGTGCAGACAGCTTAATTTTGTTGTTGAGATATTCTAGTATCATTACTATTAGCATTTATCAAATTATTATTAGTAATATGTATTCAATTAACATATTATTATTATTCTATTATATACCACATAAAATCAAGTTTGGCCATCTCATTAAATATTAACGCGATATTTATTGTCGACTTTAATTTGGCTTTGATAACTTTTATGATGAATGTTTTATATGTTTGGCTTGTCCGCTGTGAAGTGTTTTTATCGATCGCCATTAATTGCGTAACTGGCATTCAGCATTAATAATTGAAGCACTCATTATTGTCATCGATATTTATTTATGCGCATTCCCAAGTGCCTGGATGCCTCATAAATCTTTTCAGCAACCATTCTCCATCCTCTCTCAGGACTTCTGTTTGTCTGTCAGTCTGTCCGCTTTTGTATGTATTTACGACCAAGAGTATTAAAAACTTTATTATTATTAATATTGCGTTTCGATTCGCGCACAATTGACTGAACTCTGGCCCAATAAATTGTATTTGTTTACACAACTCGACTGAGCGCGATTCCTGAATTCAATTCAATTGATTCTCATATGCCGACAATCAAATATTTGTTAATCTGTGCAGCACAGCTGCGAGCTGGCCTGCAATGCATATACTGAATAAAACAAAACTCAACTGCAAAAATATTATTACAAATTGTATTTATAGTATAAATGAAATATAAACTTCAATAAATGTTGTTTTTAATAATATTTGCAATCAAATCAAATGTAAAATCTTTTGAAATAAATTCGTAAAAATAAAGAAAAGGATGCATATTCAATCTATTCTCATATTTATTTCCTAGTTTTACAATTTTTACGTGTTTAGGCAATAAATAAATTTTACTAGCAAATATTTTTAAAGACTTCCCTAGAAATATACTCTAAATATACATACCTATACTTACTTATACTTATACCCACGTAGCACACATATATATATATAAACACCATTTCGTCTTTCGACAGGGTTATTTGCTAATTAAATTAACGCCAAACAGCATTAAAATTCTTGAATTTAATTAAAATTCACTTCTTAAAGCTTCTACTTCTTCCTCTTGTTGTTCTTCTTCTAGTTGTTGTTGTTGATTTTGTTAGCTGCCTAAGGCTAAGGGACTTAACTATAAGTAAATTTAGTGAAAGCTCTGTTGCCATACCATTCCAATTGATGGCCACGATGAGCAGAGACGAATGTCGAGTGGAGCGCATTGTTGTTGGTAAAACAATTGACATTTTAAATGTCAATTTTGATGCGTTTTTAAACCAAACACAATTCAAACTGAGCGCAAACTTCAACAACAGTTTTTACGACTGATGAGTGCCTGTCTCTGTGTATGTGTGTGTGTGTGTGTGCGAGTGTGTGTGACACAGTGCTTATGCCTATGTGTGTATGTGTGTAAGCTCGTGTGAGCATAAGCAGCCCTGGTTGTTGTTTACTCCGAAATGGGCACAGTTTACAATCAGAGCGCACAGTGGAACAAAAATGCGAAAAAATGGGAAATCTAATATAAAACTTAATAAACAAATTACACAAGATATAATAGTAATAATATAATAATACAAAATAAATAAAATAAATAGTATAAATAATATATAAAAATTTAAATTATACATTGTATAATACTTCTTTTTTAGCAACAATATATACCATACAAATTGTAGCTTTACAGAGGATACAAATGAAACTTTTATGTAAGTAACAAAATATGCTGCACAACATCTGTTTTACATGGTATAAAAGCAACACTTCAATGTAATTAACAAAATATACTTTATTAAAGCTTATGTTTTCGTATTTATATAGTATAAAAACAACTTATATGATTTGCATTTTAAAGAGTATACGAATTCGGTTAATTCATAATAAAACACTATCAAATGAACGCCCATTATATACCCTGTAACGCAACTAACATATAAATAAAAATCATATGCTCCCTTAATAAACTTTACAGAGTATTGATACAAAATATTGCTAAATAAATCTTAAATCTATTAGTCTATTCATTAATTTTTAGTAATATTATCAATGGCATAGAGCTACCTACATTTGGCCCAACTAACCTAATACCCTGCTCTGACTACTCAACCCGTTTCTATGCTAAGCGGCCTCTCTTTGCGATTCTCACGGCACATGCGCAGTGCCAGGCTGTGCCAGTGCCCCAGTGCCACGAGTTGCATGCACCGAAACGAGACGTGCGACTCCGAAAATATAGTAGAAGAAGAATATTGGCAGCAGCAGCAGCAGCAGCAGCTGGAAGCATCAGCATCACATTTAGATTCATAATTTGCTACAATCAGTTGAAGGCAGCACGCCAAAGGCAACGCACGCTAACGCTTACGTTAAACGCTTTACGTTACTAACGGTATATTACGTTTCGACAGTGCTTACGTTCTCGTACTCGTGTCTCGGTGTGTGCGTGTGTGTGCGTGTGCATGTGTGTGTGTGTGTGTAAGGTAAACGCATTAGCCTTTAGGCGAGCGTGGTTAGCTTTGGGCCACGCTAATTGCGCACCTATCCCTTGCACCCGACTCTGCCTTTGCCTAGCACCCACACAATTAGCCAGACAATGAAATCCGCTTAGTATTATTATTCATCTATAAATTATTATCGCCTAATGCCAATTGACAGCTGAGCCAGCATAAATAATATATTATAAAAAAAAATAAATCATCAATTTTTGCCTTCAAGTACAAAATATTTTCATTTAAGAATCCAGCTACAGAGCTCTCGCTGGCTCTTATCATAGACCTCAGGACAAGAAAAAATAAACAATTCCCTGACGTTGCGTGTTTGGGGATTCCCGTTGGGGGAACTCCTGCCAGCCCCTTTCAATTTATCACCGAAAATATCTCTTGAAAAACATCGCGCCACACATTATTAAAAATATAAACAAAAAGAGTTAAGCCTTCAGTGACTTGTTTTACATATTCAGATTTAAATGTTTAAGTGAATGATGATGAGCTATGAAAGATGTATTTGATTTGATTTTTTATTTGATTAACTAAATTAGAATTTCATTTAAATGTATAGAAAATTGCCTTTATTGCCTTTAGTTACTTTAGATACGTACTTCAGGAACTTTATAAAATTTCTAAAAAATAAAACCTAATCCTCAAATAATATATAATATTAATATATATATAATATTAAATCAAATTCAATTCATTTGTATGGGTAAAATTTTAATTTTAAAAAAATTTTAAAGTAAATTTAGTAGGATTAAATTTCAATTTATCTAAATGTATAGACTTACTATATACAAATATTTTCGATCATTATATATCAAAGAAAAATTAACAGAATTTTTAATACAAATTTATAGAATATAGAGTTGATTAAAAAAACAGTATATTTAATAAATAATTTAGTTAATTTTGTACAAAAAATATTAATATATTTTTTTAAACAAAAATTTATGTTTATAATTGTTTTTTACTTTATTTTTGAATATATATAAAAGTTGATCAATATAGATGTATGTTAAAGTAAGTGAAGACTCACTACAGAAATGATTCTGTGAAATATATTGAGAAATAATAATATTCCTTAAGTTTAGTATTTAGTAGTTGAATATATATGTGTGTATATAAGAACTTTTCATATTAAATTCATACATGGCAAAGACATTCTATATAGATACAGCTTTGTATCTTTCAGTGTGTGACATAAAATACTTACAGAATATTTAATAGGCATTTTAGATCTACTAAGAAAAGGGTTAAAGATCAATGTAGATTGTGAATTTTTCCAACTATAAATTGATGTCAATTCGATATACTAAATATATCTGACATAAACCTAATATATATTTAAAGAAAACCAATCTATTTTCTGCTTCAAACTTATTAACTTTTAATTAGAAAACATTTAACAAATATACAAATCTAGATAGATAAATCATTATTATGAAAATGTCTACACAACATTCACAGCATTTATTTAGGGTTTCCATAAATAAACTGAAAGAAATGTTTATTTGAAGCTGTGATTATTTCACTTTCAGCTTTTATTCAAATCCTGTTATGCACTAAATATGCATTTGTTTTTGAAGAGTTCTTAATATACTTAGACCGATTTAAATAGGGCATTACTGTATATATAGTTTAGGTTGTTTTTTTCTTTATTTATATTTTTTATTTTTTGCTTTTGCAGTCTGTTGGGCGCTTTTCACGTTTTAATATTATCCCTTTTTGCATTTATGAAATATTCAACGTTTATACGCATTCGTGAGTTGCTCTGCTCTCTCTCTCTCTCTCTGTGTCTATCTCTATCTCTGTTCTCACAAATCTCGGCTCTTGCTGTTGGCACTCCTACTCTGGCACTTCAGCTGCTTGTTGAAGTCCTTGGCGACTGGCGGACAGCTTTGATGTTGTTGCTCTGGAGCTTAGCCTCAATGCCAAGAGCGTGTGTATATATTGACAATGTGGCCAGGCTGATACAATGTACACACACTCACACACACTCACACACACACATAGCTGTCTGCCTGCCTGATTATCTGTGCCAAAAAAAAGACAGCAACAAAATTGGCGCTGCGGCGCGAGACTAAAGTCAAATCGAGCTGCCTGCCAGATCCGATTCTATCTCCAACTGCGTACTCCGAGTCAAAGTCATGTTTATATAATGGCGCGCAGAGCAACTATTAACTGCCTGCGAGTCGCTCAGACTGCGTGCTGTTCCGGCTTCGCATTCTCCCCTCTCTCTCTCTCTCTCTCTCTCTCTCTCTTTCTCTTTCACTCGGCGTTTGTTATTTATTGTAATGCCGCAACAGTCATAACACGCCCCCTTTTCATATATATATATATATATATACAGCCCTGCGGCACACAGGCCACAACAGCTCAGAGCAGAGTTTCCATCTTGAAGCAACCGCAGCAGCCATTAGATTTAATAAAGC
This sequence comes from Drosophila antonietae, assembly GCA_030914385.1. Lineage (NCBI taxonomy): Eukaryota > Metazoa > Arthropoda > Insecta > Diptera > Drosophilidae > Drosophila > Drosophila antonietae. The sequence goes on along the minus strand of JAUESO010000017.1, from coordinate 421,610 downwards.
AGCAACTGGAAAAGGAGTCAGACGATATCAGTTAGTCGCTCAGTTACGTTCGTAATTATCTAACTGTCTGTCAGAGATGAGCAACTGTTGGCCTTGCTCCAACTCCGTTGCTTATCCACTCGTATGACATAAGCTGAAAATGTCACTTGAGGCTTAGCTTTAACTTGAAATGGTATTCAGTATATTAAGAATTTAAGCTGTGCATGGAAGATTTCCATGCTGGAGCAATTGTATAAAATGTTAACTCCTCTCCTTTAAATCTCACTAAATATTAAAGCTTAAAGCTTTTACAGAATAGTTTTAGTTTTATATTTTGCTTTAATCAGATTTAATCAGTATTTGATCAAAATATTTCCTATTTTAAGAAAAAATCTTAAACATCATAAAACAGTTCTTTCAACAGACAACTTTTAATATGTAGCAAAGCTCATTAAAGCTTCATTAGCTATAACTAGAACAGAATGCAATTTAGTTGCCAAAGGAGCTCAAGGCACGCAACTAAGCTACAGGTAGTTAAACTTCTTCTTCTTCTACTGCTTTTACTGCTTAGCTGGATTTTGCTGGATTAATCCAATTAGTTTAAGGTGAATGACATTAGATCTTCATTAGCAGCTGACGCAAAGGCGCCTAATGAAAAGTGCATAAAAGCAAGTCGTAGAATTTGCGCCGTTAAACCCAAATTGAGAATCGAGCTCAGCTGTCGCATAGAGACTCATTATGCTTATTATCACACCTGTATTGCCCTCTCTCACACACACACGCGCACAGCAATTGTCAAGGAAATTTTGGTCCAGTTCCAATGCAAAGTGAGAAACGATAAGCAAAAGACTGTCGAAAGCAGCTAAACAGAAGCTGTCGCTGCAAAGCAGAGCAAGGACAGCCATAAAACGACAACGTCGAGGACGAGGACGAGGACATTAACTTCATTTACGTCTCGCCACAGTTGAAATAAACGACTTTACGACACTGGCGGATTTGCTAAAAAGTAAGTTGAACCACGCCCCCCATCCCCACATCCATGACAGGCGCCCCCAAAACGCAATCGCCAACTGGCACTTGGCCAAGCGATTTCTTTGCCGCATTTCTTACATTTTCTTCCCTCCTTTTTTTTATGCCTTTACTTTTACTTGCTTTCACCTGCCACACAGGCTGCTGTTCATTAAGGGCAGTTGTAGCTGCTCGGGGCAGGCGGCTCGCTGAATGATGTTAAAAAGCAGCGCCTGCTGCCAGCTGCCAGTTACAGCAACAGCAACAGCAACAACAACAATAACAACTTGAAACGAAGTCTACTCAGCGACTTCCGGAACGCGACGCCATTCACGTTGACCGTTACGCCGGATATGCCGTGTGTTTAGGTGTGTGCGTGAGTGTGTCTGTGTATCTGCGTATCTGTATATGTGTGCGTGGGTATTTGACTTTGAGTTCGAGTTGAGCGAATTCCACAAATTCGCTTTGTTGTTGGCCATAAATGCTTGACATTATTGCAATTTGCTGTGCGTTAGGCAAAGTATGCAGCTTACAATTTATTCTCTTCTCTCGCTTCTCTATGCCTTTCGTTGCTCGCCAGCAAAAGGCCAACAGCGGCGCAGATCCAAAGAAAAATAAAACCGAACAAACTCAATTAACAAGTCATAGAAAAGTCAAGAGATTGAAATTGAACTAGTTTACAGATTGTATAGCGATTGATGAGATGATTATAGATTATAGATTGAGCGTGTAACTAGTTGGTAATTGGTTCTGCAATTGATTTACACTTCAATTGTAATTTATCAAAGGGCAATTTATTGTGTGATTTATAGCTAGGTTTAATGTCCCACGCATTCTCTTATTATACTTTATTCATTCCCAACTGCAGCGTACATATTTAAATACCAATCATAAAGTACTTTAAATATCCCTGAATAACAAAATTGCTACGTGGTACTTTTTTGTATCCAGCTAAATGTTGCTTTAATTTTAAGGAAATTTTATATTCCTTCATAGCAAAGCTGCCGATAGCTCAAACTTCCATTATTATTTGGGAAATTTATATGCCTTATTTTTAAGGAAAGTAATCATGTGCAGGCATTTCCTTTAATTCTCTCTAACATAAGGCTTTGTTAGCTGGAAAATGAAGGAAAGATGGGATTTAAAATATTTCCTATTTATAGAGTTAATATGTTAACTGCAAATAACATAGGAAATTCTACAATTTAGTTAGACTATTCTCTGTCCAATCAAAACTTTTACTAATTTCACTGTAATTTGGGATATTATATTTACCCCATTTATATGCAACTAGATCATAGTTATTTAGCTAAAATTTTATGCTCATCAACTATTTTGGTTTCGCTCTGTACGCTTTAATCCCTTTGGTTCGACCCGTTACTCATGCGCCCGCCCGCAGTGCCAGATAATACGAAAAAAAACAACAAAGCAAAATAAACGCTTTGTTGGCATTTGCGTTGCATACTTTGCGGCTGCGCTGTAAGCGAAACCGAATGCACAAAATGCATTTTAGCCCATTCGCCTAGCAAATTGCCGCGGGCACACACAAATCACACAACACCCGCACAACACACTCACACACACACAGACAGCGGCAGCAGCAGCTGATGCATAAACATGCGGGGCAACTATTGCTACTCCTGCTGCTACTCCTGCTGCTGCTGCTGTGGCTCTTGCGGCATTTGGCATTAAAGCAGCTTTGGGCTACGCAAAATAGAAATATTAAAAGCTGCTACCTGTCTGCCACATGCCACATGCCACATGCGCGCACCGTAACTGTGTGACCATGCAACCAACAGCAAAAAATGTCACACAAATATACGCCACATTCCACCCATATCTATTTGCTACCCATCTACCCTCACCTGCTTCTCACCTGTCCCCCATTCCCTTATATAACATACAACAGCCATCAGCATGCTTGCCCGAAAAGGATTTACGCTCTGCAACAGCAGCGCTTTTTATATTATGACAATGACAATGCCACATACACACATAGTGAGAGAGAGAGAGAGAGAGAGAGAGAGAGAGAGAGAGAGAGAGAGGGAGATAGAGAGACAACTTTATGCTGAGCCTGGCTCAATGTGCATTAGACAATAACAATTATGCCCCGTAATCAACGCAGTTTGTATACCCAGAGTGTTTATGCTAATATCCATAGAGCTCCATAGACTACATAGAGACTACATACATAAAGATTTTGAAGAGTCAAGCTACTCAAAAGTTTTAAGGGCTCAACAATACTCAAATATTGCATATCTTTAATGAATTTCTCTTAAATATTATATGAAATAATTTTTAGCTAAAATTAAAAAAAGAGAAAAGCTCCTCTCTAGTAAAACCATATTAGCTTTCAAATGCAACCATACTTGCTGATAAGGAGGAAAAACAGCTAAAAGATTTCTTAGTGTAAGTATCCGACTAGAAGATACTCTGATAACCATTTCTAATTGCAGACGAATAGACAAATAAACTGAGAAAGAAATTATTATTCTTATTTCAAATGGCCTCAGAGTATGGAGAGTAAACCCTATGCAAGCTGAAGTAATCAACTAGCTATTAAATAGCTAAATTAACATTTTTTTTAGCTTGAGGACATAGAAGACTAAAAGTATATATATTTATAAGAGTTCAAATTCCAGTAACTAGCTGCAAAACATAAAAAATGCAGATATTGTTCATAAAGCCATAGTTTTTCTTAGCTGTTTTTTATAGCCAACTCGAAGAGGAGAACCACAATCTCGACTCTGAAGCTGCACTAGAGCAAAAATTTGTTGTCAACTTGCGAACGAGCAACATTTGAGTTGTGTTTGCATGAAATAGAAGCCACGACTAAATAAAATTATGTTGATTTTATTTGCAGCGCGCAGAGCTCAAGTCGAGTCGAGTCGAGTCGAGTCGAGTTGAGTTGAGTTGAGTCGCAAAAAAAAAGGAATTATATATAAGTATATTATAATATATATACTTGTGCAACTTGTAAAGAAACTTGCGCTTCAAGCATGCTTCAAATTATGTGGCTCCTTCAAAAGCGCTTTCTTCACAAGTATATATATGTATATAATATAATATATATATGTATGCGTTATATTTGCCTGCTTGTAGTTGCTGCTTGGGCACTTATTGAATGTGCAACTTTAAGAGACGTTAAAAGCGCCCACACACACACACATTTATATATATACCATATAATAAGGCGGCAACAAGCTGCGGAAGTAGTAGCAACAGCAGCAGACCAAGCAATATGATTTTCAAGCCAAATAAAATGCTTAAAGCATTGCATACAAAAATTAAATGAAATACACACACACACACACTCACACCCACACACACGCACCTACAATCAAAACAACGCACAGCAAAATAATTTCTTACAAGTGAAACGTGCGGCAGTTGTTAGAGATGAGCGCGTTTTACCATAAATTGCCAAGAATGGGAACACAATAAAGGGAAATTCCAATAAATTGACTTATTTGAAAAACTATAGATTTTAGGTAGCAAAATTATCCCAGATAAGCTGCATGCACAAACAAGTGTGTGTTAAGTATGCGAGGTGCGCTCTAAAAGTATTGCAGAGTTTTTTTTTTAGACTAAATACTAAGAGTACATTAAATTTTAATTTATTTTCTATTAATTATCATTTCAATATGTGCGCACTGCACTCTCAATAAACTAAATATAATCAATATTTAGTTAATATACATGCAGTTTCCATATATTATTTATATGTATATATGCTATAACCATTCAGGCTTATTCTGTATGCATATGCTATATATAGTATGTAGATATTTATAGCAAATATATTGCTATAATATATATTGTGTTGATGCCATTCACAATTTAAGCTATTGATCACATGCTCACTCATATTTGCAGCAGCACGCCCCAAATAACACGCACACACACACACACACACACACAGAGAGAGATATATACATATATATATATAGTGAAATGTTATCACATCGTGTTTATCGCAAAATGCCACGCATAAGGACAAGGACAGCCCGGCAAGGGCTAAAGGACGCGCTCGCAGGATTTCAGCGACAATTCCCATTGTGGCCAAAAAAATTGTTAAAGTCAAGCGAACCAGCTACCATCGCTCTCCCTCTCTCACACTCTCTGTTTCTCGCTTGCTCTCTTATTGTTATTGCTGTCGCTGCTCTGATGACGCCGTTTTGGCTGTTATTATGCTTGGCATTATCATTGTATCGTCCTCGCCCTCTCTTAGCTCTCGTCTACCGTCTCCTGTCTGCCCCTGTGTGCCAGAGCTGACTTTGGCAATTTTTATTGTCCAAGTTCTTGTTTTGCACGTTTACTCTGGTAGCAGAAAGAGTATATTGGCTTTAAATGAGTTTTAAATTGCTCTAGATGCCAAGAAATAAATATATGTTCGCCCATTGAGCAGGCAACGCAAATCGAATAAGTCTTCATTACCCGCAGCTTGAAATTTAACCAAGTATTTATCTCTCTATTAGGAAGCACAGAATTTCCCTCAGTGAATGATATCTGTGTTCACTGAGGGAAATTATTGTTTTTTTAACTAGACCTTTTAAGTTTCTCGGTAATTTACAGTTTATCTTATGTACGAACTATATATCTCTTACAATGCAACTATACCGAGCTCTCTAGGTGAAATGATCTCTCTATAATGTATGTAGAGATATATGTATATCACATGTCGACTAACAGAGAGGGTACAGCATTTTACCAATACCAGGGCATATAATACATCACAGTCGACTCAGTCGACTCACTCTTGGATCTAGCCTGGAAATTTCTTCGGCTTCCCTTACAATATAACCTTTCATATATTGATTCATTTCATCTTGTTCCTAGCACGAGCGCGCATTATGCAGTCGGCTACGCCCAACTGCAGCTTGCCACGCTCTTATTGTTGCCCTCAGTCGTCAGTCTCCGCCTTTAAGGGTTGCAGGATATGTTTGGCGTCTGTCGGTCGCGGCGCCAAAGTTTTTGCTCCTCTGCTTTTTTATGACCTCTGTCAGCTAGAAGACATTACACTGGCTGGCTGCGCTAGGCTGATGCGACTGCTGCTGCTGCTGCTGCTTCAGCTGCTAGCCAGAATTGATTGATAAGCTTTTTGTAAACAGTGTCGAGTTTTGTTGCTTAGATTTGCACAGATTACGCATACGACGCGTTGACGTCGTCTCTGAAAGTTAAACAAGTGAGAGAAGTAAAAGGACACTAATCGAAATTATTCAACGAGGAAATACCCTTAATTCCGTGTCGAGCTGATATATCAAATATTTAGGGAAGAAATTACCAAAGCGCAAAGCACTTGATTATTGTGTACTTGGAGGATAATCTATATATCTATAGATTGTATAGGAACTGTTAGAAGTTTTTTTGACTTAAAACAAACTTGATCAGAGCTTAAAGGGAAGTTACGTCTTAGGGTCTTACAGGTAGGTATGAAGGATTGATGAAATAGAGAAGAAAAATGATAGGAAAGAAGGGACAGGCAGTGGAATGGTGTCAGATGAAACGGTTAATGGATGACAGGATAGATAACTGCACAGGCGTAGCCAAAGACATGTCGAGGGATGGATAAACTTATGGATATGGACAAACGAATTGACAGACGTAAGCGAACGAATAGAATGAATAGAATAGAAAATAAGCGAATGGACAGATGGATGGACGAATGTATAGGTAGATGGACAGATAGAGAAGACATATGGACAGATGGACAGAGAGACGAGAGTAACGATAGATGGGCGAACAGAAGGACAGACGAGACGAGATGCAAAGACGAACAGACAGATGACAAATGGATAGACATATAAAAGTAAAAGCAAATGGACAAATAGATAAGTAAGATAGATAAATAAAAATATGATTCCATTGAATCAATCGCAGATTCTGATCAAATTCTGATCCCTGCACACATCGAATAAGCAAACCAATATACCCTAGCCACAATAACTTTCAACTGCTTCAAATGGGCGCCGACTTTTGGGCTATCCTTGCAGCAGTTGCAAGTCCCTGACAAGGATATTAACATACTTCAGACATAAGGAAAAAAAAAGAGAAAACAAGAAGAAGAAGAAAGCAAATACGAAAACAAAAACAAAAAAATTGCGCCACTAATTTGAACCACGTTGAAAGTTTTATGAACCACCGGACCAAAGTTAAATATGCGGCTAATTACGTGTGCTACAATGTCTGTGCATGTGTGAGTGTGTTGATGTTGGTGTTTGTTGTTGGTGTTGGTGTTGGTGTTGGTGTTGGTGTTGGTGTTGGTGTTGGTGTGTGTACAAGCTAATTGCATTTTTTATCGCGCTATACGACTCTTTAATGACCCAACGCAAAGCAAAGCACTTGACCCCCAGGAGAATACATCATCAAACGGACTAACTGAACGGCAAGTCCAATAAATCAAGCTTGTGCAAGTTTATGCATTTTTACGATTTTAACGAGGCCTTCAAGCTACCAAATTATCTTAACTTTTGCAATAATAAAAGTAAAAACAAAAAAATAAAATGGAAACTTCAAAAAACAAAATGTTTGCCTACTCGTCGATGGCTAACGAAAGTTTCACGACAAAGTGAAACATTTAAGAAATGCAACAGAAAGAAAGGCAAAAAGAAACAGAAACTAGTTGGCAAAGCTCTTAGTCATGCTCAGCGCAGCTTATCGATAGTAAAACTAATCGATAGATAAACATGGATATTGTTCATTGGATTGTAAACGTTTTCTATGAGAACAGTTTGCAGCGCATTGACAATCAAATACAAAGAGTGTTTAAATTAGGATAAAGTCGCAATTTCTATGCTGACACTTATCGATACATAAATATCGATATAAACTGTCAATCGATTGTAGAAAGCATTAAAAAGTGGCAAATATATATTAGCATTTGAAGAGATAATCACAGAAGAGTAGAACCAGCATATAGTGAAGTTCATTTTTGATAAGAGCTTATCGATAATAAACAATAATAATCGATATCCATATCAATTAATAAATAAATCGATAAATATTAGTGCATACGATTGCCAATTAATGCCCATCAATAATAAGTTTTAAGCTATTTTTCATAAAAGCTTCAGTTAAATGCTGAAAATCAAAATTTATTTATCGATTGCAATCATAATAAATAAATATATAGCACTAGCAGAAATAGCTCTAAACAAATATATTTTGTTAAAAATTTTGTATGACAAAAGAAGCTAATAAAATAAAAAAGAAAATATGCTATATGCAGCTCTTCCAGAAAGACGATAATATATCGATAACATTAAATCTATAAATTGATCAATTTGCTTAAACAAGTTAAACACATTTTTAAAGTTTCTATTCGCAAGTTCTTTGCATATAAGCTCAAAGCGTAGAGAAATGTGGGCGCATTATGTATGCAAATTTATCGTGAGCAACAACAATCGATAGCGCCCCCACACACACACACACACACACGCAGACACACACCTGCAGCAGGACACTTAAATCAGAGCAATATATCTCACATTGCCTCGTTTAAGGCGCCAAAGTTCATGTCAACATATTAAATATTTTATAGACGTGAATCAGTTTATGTTTTTTAAGTTTGCTTTATCCACATTTTGTTGCTGCTGCAGCTCCTCCCACAGCTTTTTCTCTTTTTTTTTTGTCCGCCAAGCTGTTGGAGCGCATTTTTTACGCGGTTTATGACACAAGTGAAATATAATTCATATTGTAACGAAAAAAAAACAAAAATATTTTAATGCCGCCTGAAAAATAACGTCCAATAAATAATCCTTAATGTGCCTTTGTGTCCCATGTCCTGCGCGAACAACATGACTATGTGTGTGTGGGTAGAGTGTGCGACTGTGTGTGTGTGTGTGTGTGTGTGTGACCCATACCTCAAAGTTCAGCTCTTGCTCTTCTTCTTTGCCAGCTCCATACATTATTTCGCGCTGGTTTTGTTGGCCCGCGTGTGATTTCGCTTTACACGTCTCTTGTTTTCTGCTGCGGCTTTCATGCTTGTTGTAGTTGTTGTTGTAACCACAGTCGCCCCGTCATACACACACACACACACACACACACAGACACACCTATGTGTATACTACATATATAGCTCTTGTCAAGTCGTGACACTGTTATGACTTGCCTTGTCGTCGCTGCCACCTAGCAGCATGTGAAACAATTGCCACACGCCGAAATTTGTCAGCTTTTCATCGCGCACAACAACAACAACAAAAAGAAAATCAAGCAACAACAAAAAAATATAATAAATTGCTCGATTTTCCGGTTATATTTGTTTTTAATATATATATTTTTTGCATAATTTTATGCATGACTAGCTTTTGAACAGTCCAATTAATGGCTGTAGCGCATTTAATGGTTTTGATGGATGATTTTCCAAAGGATTAAGAGTGGCTCTAAAAGCACATGAAAGCTTTTGCGTGAGATTATATTAAAGGTTGCACGAAATTAACTTTGCATGCCGATTAAAGCTTTAATCCCACACAAGAGCTTTGAGTAAAGCTTAAAGCTGTAGCTAGTAAGCGTTATAGGTCATAAAGCTTTCAGTTTTAAAGCATTTTTAAGCAACTTAAAGCGTTAAATTTTGTTAAAAATAAAAAAAAAAATTATAAAATAATTTTCTGTAATGATAGATTTAACATCAGATTAACATCATCATTTATGCGAAAATCAGTTAAATATTAATTAATTTCATTTAAAAAACAATTTATTTTACTTCAAGGGATAAAGAATTAAATATAGCCTAAGCGAAAAATTATATTAAATTAACAACAAAAGACTTTAATCATAAATTGATCCACAATTAAGCTCGCTTAAAGTTGTGCTTTAATGAACTGGAACTCAATTATGAACGCTCAGTTAGATTTCTTTCTGGCCTCGAAGCGACACCAGAAGAGCTCACGTGGCTCCATGCGAAAGCCCTCGATGCTGGCCATCATGTCGCGCACAGTTCTCTCAGCGGGCAACAGTTGGAAGCGTAGCACCATTTGATAGATGAGCGATTTGACCTCCATCAGAGCCATTCGATTGCCAATGCAGCTGCGTTGACCCACGCCAAAGGGTAAATACGTATAGGGTCGTATCTCATGTTTATGCTCCTCATCAAAGCGTTCGGGTCGAAACTTTTCTGGCTCCTCGAAATTATCCGGATCGTAATGTAGCGCTACAATGGGTACATGGACTAGATCACCTTTGCTCAGTTTCAAGATCAATTCTCCCGCCTCATCTTTCAGCTCAAAGTCCGTCGAGCACATGCGATCGATGACAATTGCTGGCGGCCATTTGCGCAACGATTCGGAGATAATGCAATCCAAATACTTCATGCCCATGAGGCTATCGTAGTCCAATGGCTTGCCCTCCAACTGCTGTTCCACAGCTAGAATTTCCTCATAGAGTTGCTGCTGCACTTCAGGATTCATGAGCAGCTCATAAGCGGTGAAGCTCAGGCAAGTGGAAACAGTCTCAAAGCCAGCGGAAAAGAAGAGCAAACATTGTGCCAAGAGATCCTCATCATTGAACTCTGCTGCATCCTGAGCCTGTTCCTGTACCTGTTCCACTTGCTGTTGCTGCTGCTCCTTAAAGACTCGCTGCGCCTCCATCAGCTGCTGAATCATATCGGGACGCACTATCTTCTGCTCCCTGCGCTGCTCCATGGCACCAAAGACCAAACGCTTAAAGTAGGCCACATTATTCAGATCGATAACGGGCACGCGCAGAGCCTGTGGAAGAAAAGGATTGGATTAATATAATTTATGAACCAACTAAATATATATTTCCCTTACCTTCATTATCTTTGGTATTGCTATGTAGAGAAATACCTTGAGGCCGCCCCAGAAACTGAATTGTAATAGACGCTGTCCGAACGCAAAGAATTCATTCTGTTCATCCACAAAGGTGTTCACCTGCACCCCAAACGCAGTCGAGGCAATCACATCATTCGTATAGCGTGTGAAGAATCCCTTGAGCTCCAGTTCAATGCTCTCGTTCTCGCTCGCCTGTAACTTACGTTCCACATACTTCACGGCTTCCACATTGCAGCTGTTGATTAGCTCGAACATGTGACGTATTTTGACACCTGTGAAGGCAGGTGTCAACGTCTTGCGCATCTCTTTCCAGCGTCGATCGCGCAGTGATAACAACGATCTGGACATTACAGAAATATCGCCTGTGTCGTGCTCATTGCCAATGCCTGGACGATGATTGGTAAATATATCGAAATGCTTGATGCCCACCTGACGTATTAGATCGCCATCCGCTAGGTAGTAGAGCGGCTCTCGTAGATTGTAGACGCCGTACGCTTTATGCTGCTTCAGTCGTTGATGCAGCTGAATATTGTGCCTCACATACGAATCGCTGCCGAGCATTACGCTCAGCGGCACATTGCCAAAGAATGGCAGTGGGCGTTCATGGGCCACGCCCCGGCGCTTAAAGTATGCAAAGTTGGATACGGACCATTTGTAGAATAGGGCGCCAAGGAATGTTAGCACAAAAAATAGCTCGACGAGCGCCATTAGAGGGCCGAAGGTGCTGAACTAAGCAGAGGATGTGAAGTCAGAGTGCGCGGAATACAATTACCGAACAGTTTACTTTACGTCTTACTCAGCCGCCCGCTGAAACGCAACTGAACGAAACAGCTGTTGAGACATACAATAAAAACCGGCAAATTTTGTGATTGTATGGGTGAGAGCGAAATACTGAACGAAACAAACGTAAAGAGCGTATGTCAACGAGCGTTGCAGCGGGAGAGCGAGTCAAAGAACGAAGCAGCGCGAGCAGTTACAAATTTTAATACAAACAAAGTTAGAAAGAGCATGAGCTATGCGAGCACTTAACGAAGATTGAGCGCGAGCACGTGATGAGCAAGAAAGAGAGAAAAAGCGATACAAGGGCAAAGCAGCTCACAAAATTAGCAGCAAATAACACATTTTGTTTGTACAAAGCGCATAAATAACGTATAACAATTTGTTTAAACAACAAATTACAATGATTTTATTGGTAATGAATAAAGCATTGATAGGTAACATATTTATAGATTTATATATACATATATATCAAAGGATTAAATAATATTTGTGTAAGAAGAATATGTGAGCTGATTGCGCAAGTATTTGTGATCAAATGCAATCGACTCTCTTAAAATGAAACTGTAAGTTTGGGTGTGTGTTTGAGATGAGCGTGAGAGAGTTGAGGCGGGGGTAAAACACTAAACAGCGCTATGCACATAACGCAAACGATAATTATGAATGTGTGTAGAAGAGATCGCATGATAAGCAACTACATTGCAAATGTATATATGTATTTCCAACACTCTCACACCCACACACTCAATTGTATCAGAAGTAATGCGAACTCAACTGTTCTCTTTTTCTTTCTTATTTACTTTATAAGAGATTCTCTTTAATAAATAAATTTAGTTGCTCTTAATGCAAAACAATTTTATTTTTAAATCAGCTTGATTGCGAATTTTAACAAACAGCAAATCAAAAAAGTAAATTTTTTAATTTAAATTTAATTAAAAAATTAAATTCAATAATAAATCAAGTTAATCAATCAAAATAAATTTCTAACTAAGCTTTATTTAACATAATCAGCCTGCAGATTATTCACATTTAATATTTCATAAATGTAAAATGCTGAAACAATAAATTTCATTCATTTTACACTCTCTCATTGCAAAGCTTCACCATAAATCAAACATTTTAACCTACATTTCTTATTCTCTTATGGCTTATATATAACTTAATTTCGTAGCATTTCATTAGAAATGTGCTTTGAATTTGAAAATGTCAATTGCTAAGCTGACAGCTTTCCATATAAATTCATTTTGCATTGAATGCCAAAAGAAAATTACCACAAATTATGAAAATCGTCTGCAGCTGACAGACTTCATTTCGAAAGCAATACAAATTAATCTGTTGTTCTGTGGTAAATCTAATATTCAGCATGTGTGACAGATGCTGATGCTCGTTGCTCGTTGCTCAGTCCCAACTGATTTGTCATCAGAAACTGTCAGCAAGCAGCATCAACTAATTTCAACATTAATCCCCCTAAGTGACTCAACTATTTATTATAAAGGACTTTGTCAAACAAAGAAAACAAAACACACATCCACTCATACACTCATACACTCATACACTCACATTCACTCACTCACACGCACTCATATGGTTCAAGCAGTTGACAGCAGGTGCACCACCATTATGTGGCTACGTGCCCAGATCCAAAACCGAATCCAAATCCGTTACCCAGGCGACGACGACCTGAGCTCAAAACCAAAAACAAACAAAAATTAAATAAAATAAAATAAATAAATAAAGAGAAAGAAATGAAAGAAAAGTTCTAGCAAAGCTCTGACACTGATTCAATACCTGAATATTAGTGGGCAGTCACTAAAGTTTGCCAGCAAACTGTTATACTTGAGAAATTGAGTTAAGATTTCAGAGTTGCCAGCAATGCAAACTGTTATACTTGACAAATTGAGTTAAGATTTGCCAAACTAAGGAAAACTTTTTTGTTATGTTAAAGATAAAAATGAGAAAAACTTGTTATACAGCTAAAATAGATAAAAATAATATTATTTCAAGCTGTTATATGCCAGAATTTGAGTTTATAGAGCATATCATATTATGCAAAATTTAAAAATATTCATATTAGGAGTTCTATTTCTTATCATAGAAACAAAAAAAATGTATTTAGAGTACCTCAGTCTAAATAAAATCTGTTATACAAGTTTAAGCTTGCAGAGTTGCTTCACATTACGAATATCTAATACTTGCTGTATGACATAAAATGATATATATATATATTTTTCACGACTCAATTTAAACCAAAGAAGAAAATCTAAGGGTCATTCGCTATAATGTCATCAGTAGACAACTTATGAAAAGCGTTATATTATATTGAATAACTATATATGCTGACTCAGTCGAAAAGTTTTATGGACAGAAGTCCTGAACACAGTTCATAAGACTATCACTAACTAACTAACTAACTAACTGTTATACTATGCTATCGTTACCTATAGCTCTCTTTTACAAGAAAAATATAGATTCATTTCATATACATATATCCACTCCATGAAATGAGTACGTCATTCTCTTGTTATATAACAGTTTTTGCTCTATCAACTTACCCTCGTATATATGTATGTACATTGAGAACTTCTTGAACTAGTCAGCCTCTCTGACATCCACTTTCAGCATTCACTTTACCACTGATTCCAGTCGCAGCAGCAATTCGGTCAACTTTAAGAACTTTTGGCGAGAGAGCTCCAAAAATCTTCTCTTTTCTTTTTTTCTTTGTGTAATCAAATCACGTCTGAAACAAATGACAAAATTTGGTTGCATTTAGTGAATATTTAGTATGTGCATGGGAATGAGTGTGAGTGAGAGAAAGTTTCTCTCTCTCTGTGTGTGTTTGAGTTTTTGGGGAACGTTAATGGAAGTGGTTTCCCGTGTGTGTGTGTGTGTGTGTGTGTGTGTGTGTGGCAATTGGACACGCGCCAAGCGGTTGAAAATGCGAATCTATTGCCCTGATGGGCAAGAAATGAGCGCAATCCAAAGGCAAATCTACAAAAATGCAAATGTCATTTGATTTGCTTAGTCCTCTCGCTCTAACTTATCATTGTCATCTCTTTCTTCTGTCTTGGCGCGTGCTCGACTTCATCTCAATTCACCCAAAAAAAAAACAAAAAAAAAAACAAACAAATAGAAGAATTGCGTAAAAATGCAAAGTAAGTGCGTTCAGCACACCGGCAATAAGTGATTGTCTATTGTGTGCTGAACGCATCCAGTTTCCATCTGCGTTTATTGTTAGGCAAATATATATTTCTGTGAAATAAAACTTTAGCCACAAATAGAGCCAGCTCGTTCGCCATGAAAGAGATAGCGCACGAGACTGAGATAGAGATATATCTAATGTGTTTACATTGGCAGCAAACCAACAAAGAGCAAGAAAACTTGCTAAGAAAAAAAAAAAAGCGAAAACAACAGAGATGAGCAAAAAAAAAGAAAGGAAAATTTCATCGTGTACTTCAAGTTTTCTGCGTTTTTTTTTTTTCCTCATTGTTGCTGTTGTTGTTTTTACTGTACATTTCATCGCCATGTCCCGTTTGTGCCGTCTGTCCATATCCTTGTCCTGCCGGCTGTCGCACGTTGTCCTCGGGGCCAGGCCAATGCGAATTGGCTCCGGTTCTTGTTTTTTTGGTTTTCCCTCAGTTTTCCAGGCTTCTCTTCTTTTTTGTATACCCTAGACCTAAGGCAAGTGGGTAAACAGGGCATATTGTTTTAAATATCAAAGTGTGGAACAGGGACTTGGCCAAGAGAAAGCAAGTTTATAGAATTCAATAAGTTTATCTGGTCCATCGATCTATCTGTCCATCCTACAGCTCGCCCTTTCGTTTGTTAGTCTTTACGATCTTTACGATCTCGATACCTATATGCTATAATAAATATTCTTGATATACTATATATTTATAGTTATCTATAGCATAGTCAACGTTCCTTTGCCCGTTCTACGGGATAGCACTCTAAACGTTCTTCATTCCATCTGTATGTTCGTGTATATGAACTTGAAATCTATAAGAACTCCAGACTCAGGATCAATTGCCCAGTTGGTAAGTCCAAGTTCTGTTTCCCTTGTATCTATTTATTATCTAAGGCTAACGAGATATGATCAATAGCCGAATAGGTGAGATAACGTCTATCCCTCTGTCTATTCATTCGTCCTTCTATTCGTCTGCCTCTATAAACTCAAGCGACTCGGATTCTTAGATAGCTAAGAAGGTAGAATCAATAGCTTATTCGATGTATCCTTTTCCATATGCATGTTTATTCAATCGTCGTTCTGTCTGTTCGTTTCTCTAAACTCGAGCAACACGGAATCTCTTTAAATGTTCTTGTCCGTCTATCCTTCCGTCAATCAATCGTCGATCTCCTGGCCCACAAGAGCTCTTCCTATTCATTTCAATTTATAAATTCACTTTTTTTTTGGCATCCATAAACCTAACCTTGTGGGTATCTGCCAGTCAGATAATTTATCACCTAGTCAGACACTAAAGCAGTCTTACTTGTTTTCGTTTTCTTGCTGTTTTATGTGCCATTTCCATTAGAATTCAAGTGCCGCAAGACTTGAAAGTGAACTGGCCCTCAAGGCTGCTCGTTAAGTGCGGCCACCTCTATCACATTCTGTGTGTGTGTCTCTCTCTCTCTCTTTCTCTGTATCTCTCCATCTGTGTAATATGCGCTTTTATCAGCTGCTACCATACACATTTGATTTCAGCTTGGTTTTTAGCCAAATCAAACATCTCATCGCATCGCATCAAAGCAAAGCAAAGTGAAGCATTTGCTTTGTGGTATTTCTAGCAATTAGTGCAAATGTTTTGCTTTAATTAATTACGACTAATAACTGCTCTTCAATACGAGCAAATAACAGCAAGAGCAACAGCAACCAGGCCACAACATAACAACAACAAATTCAACAACAAAACATGCGACAGCGCAAACATTTGCTTAGCTTCATGTAAATTCTACCCCTCAAGCTAAGTGACTGTCACTGTGTGTGTATGTGCGTGTGTATGTGTATGTGTGTGTGTATGTTTTTATGTATAAACACGCACTTGGCATATTTCTTAAATAATGTTTATCTGCTTTCGAGTGCCAGCTGGCCTTAAACATTTATGCCTCACAGTTTCGTCTTCTCCTGCTGCCACCTCCTGCTCTTCGCTCCCGCTAGCCGCCTCCTGCACCCACGATTCTCAGCACTTAAACACAGCCTCCTGTATAATTTATTTGTTAGATTTTCATTAAAACAGCATGCGCCTAAATCTGCGCTTGGTCAAAGAATTTAATAACTTTTACTTGATTTTCAAACGAAAAATTTCCTGCCTAAACTTAGTTATGTTCGAATTTTTCACATTTTAAATAGAATACTCTTAAGGCTATAAATATTTGTGACTTGTGACCTTTTGCACAATTCCTTAGATAATTTTGAGCGTTTTCTTAGCTAAAGTTATTTATTACTAACCTAACCTAACCCAACTTTTTGTTCGTTGTGTCAGGTTGAAGGCCATTTTGCTTATGAGTTTTTCGTCTATTTAAGGTTATATTCGAAAGGCCCATTTGTTAAGTTTGTGTGTATTTGTTTATGCTTTAATTATTTAGTATTTTTTGGTTAACAAAGCCGACCTTAACTCATTTGTTGCCTACCTAACCTGGCCTAACCACACACTTTGTTCTAAGACTCCCTTTTGAAGACAGTTTTTGAGTAACATCCCTTTAACATCCCACTTTATTTCTCATCTTCCACATCTGCTTAGTCAACCACATAAGAGACGCTCAAGATTTCCATTCACAACTTCTTTAAATGAAAGTTATTTGATTTCAATTTTCCCACTTTTTCGTTCTATCAATTCTTCACCATTTTCTTATGCAGCTCATTTAAGCTATAAAAAAGCTGAAAGCTGAAAAACTGAAGCGAGTGGAGTTCTTATGCTCTTTTTTATAAGCATATTACGTATACGCCAAGTGTTGCGCGGAGATATAAAAGAAGAGCAAACGACGAGCGATGCGGCAAATCTACTTTGAATAACTGCTTATTGGAATGCCAAAAAGATATGTATGTACATATATATGTGGATATATAGATAAATGTTTCAATGATAATCGCGCCATAAAAACCTTACAAACAGCATAACGGAAAAATAAACCCTTTCGCTACGAGAGAGAGAGAGAGAGAGAGAGTGAGAGAGAGGGCGAGGCAGAGCTGCGAACTATTGTTGTTGCTCTTGTTTGCATAGAATATTAATTTATTGCTCGTTGTGGCAATTTCATCGATATATTTTTCTATATATAAATATGTACATGTTAGATATATTATCAGTAAATCGCCGACAAACAAAAGAACAGCGCAAAATGCCAAAAATGCTGCATTTAAATGTTTATTTCGGGTTTTGAATTTCATATTTATGATGCAAAACAAAAGCCGAGCACACAAACCGACCAAAATGATTGACCACATATTGTTTTTAATATAATACCCTATGGCAATGGCAATACCAAAAGTGGGTAGACTCATATAAAGCAAAAATAGAAGAAGCCAAACTATGAAAGTATGAAACTATGAAACTATGAAACTATGGAACTATGAAGATGTGAAACTGTGAAACTATGAAACTATGAAACTATGAAACTATGAAACTATGAAACGGAGATTATGAAAAAGTGAAACTATGAAACAATGAAACTATGAGATTATGAAACTTTGAAACTAAGATCAGTGAACTTACATAAATTATGTTAATGTTGAGCTACCGCAAGCTTTCTTTCTAGTTGTCTACATATCAGAACTCTATAAATTTTAAGCCTTTTAAGCTTTAACTATTCAAATATTCTAAACCATTTAAAATTACAAAGAAGTCTTATTAGACTATATGAAAGAATAGATCTGATAGAAATTAAATGAAATTAAATTGAATTCCAATATTAATTCAAAAGCTTAATCCATCCAAAGTTCTTTTCCAACATAAAAAATAATACAATTTCATCCCAATTCACCTAGCAAACATCCAAAACTTATTCAAGCAATTCCAATATTCTAGGGTATTTGCCAGGCGACTCAACTCTACTCAACAATTCTAAGCCACTTTTAAAGTCCGCAGTAAATCCTGCTTTGGCAATAAATTGAATGCAACATTGCCAAAAAACATCTGCATTAAAATATTAAAAACGCAATTTATAGTGTAACCTATATATGTTGTTGAGCGAGTTTCTTATTGATTTGTTTTGGAGCAGCAAGAAGAAGAAGCTGCAGGAGCAGCAGCAGCAGCAGCAGCGTTCACTTCTCGACTGGAAAAACACACACCTGTGAATACGTGACCTTTCAATTTATGCGAGCAGCGAACCAAATCGAAAACATTTTTTATGTCTCTCTCTCCCCTTCCAGCAACAAATTTATGACCACTCGCTGAGCCTATCCAACTGCACACACACACCACACACACACCTACACACACTCGTGTGGCTCCTCGGGCTCTCATCTGTTCATGCCATATTCGATTTTCCCGCTTTTGCCTGCAGCATTTTCAAAATTTGTCTGACAAATATTTGCCTGCCAGGGCAGGCGCTGGCCATAAAACGTTTTTTTCCCAAAAACGGAACAAAATAAAAATAAAAAAATAAAAATTAAGCTGTCGTGGCCAGCGAGCCGAGTGAACAGCGTGATGAAATTATCGCAACTGCGCTCAAAGCAAAAACTGAATTTTCGTTTACAATTCCTCATTTGGTTTCTCTTTTTTTTTTTTTGGCTACGCTAAACTAGTTTGCTTCAAATTGACATTTGACTTGGCCCCAGTTGACTAGTTGTGGCCTAGAGTCGTTAGTTCGAGTCACAAATCACAGTCACATAGCTGGCTTAACTGCCCAGCGCACCAACGCACATATCAGAGCTTTATCATACATCTGCCAGTCACACACCACATATGCGACGCTCTCTTGCTCTCCCACTCTCCCTCTCTCTCTCTCTCTCTCTATCTATCTCTTTCTCTCTGTGCACACTCATTCAAATTTATGCCTAAGCGCTGATTATGACAAATATGCCACGCATCACTGGCTGCGCTTCGCTGTCAGGCTTCAAGGGATGTCGCGAGGAGTCTACGACCCAAAAAGTCGACCCCTTAAAGCGCTTATTGTGTTTCGCTTGGCCTGTTCTTTTTTTTGCCTTCTGCTCGGTCATTTTACGCAAATCCCAAAATAAATACGACTCCTTATTATTAGCATCAGTATACGCAGGCACACACACACACACACATACACACACCCATTCGCTCACACACGCACGCCAACACAGCCGCGCCCCAAATAAATCAAATAAACCAAAAGGCAGCAGGTCTGCCTCCCTACCCCACAACACACTCCTGCCCCTCACTAATGACACATCAGGTGGAGTGAGCTTTACTGCTATTTCTTCTCGCTCTCTTTTGGCATCCCTCCTCAACACATGCGAGGCGATGCGTGTCAACAATTATAATGTGCAAATTGTTTGATGTATGTCACCTGCCACATTTGCTTTATTGCCGCTCATTAGAAATGCTCAGCCATCAGCTTAGCCAAGGCAGACAAATAGAGAGCAGAAAAAAATAAATAAATACAAATACAAATAAAAATACAAAATACGAACCCAAACACACACCCACACACACACATGCATAAAGCCAACCGCACCCACACACGTATCAGCAACGGCTGACAACAATGACACCTTCCATTAATAGCTGTTCCGTTGATGTGTGTAATACTGACGACATGCACTGTGAGAAACGAGGGGCTGATATAATTATGAAATATATTTCAATAAATATATAATTGTAATGAATATAATATAATGTCAATGAATATAATATGATGTCATCCGACATAACAATTACCCCTTTTGCGCTTAAAAGTAGGCAATACATTTTGTAATATTGCTTAGCTTACTGCAAGAGTCTAAAACTCAGGACCTTAATATGATTTATATATCATATACATTACATTATTATATTATTGCAATATATGACATTAAA
Organism: Drosophila antonietae; assembly: GCA_030914385.1. Lineage (NCBI taxonomy): Eukaryota > Metazoa > Arthropoda > Insecta > Diptera > Drosophilidae > Drosophila > Drosophila antonietae. The sequence goes on along the minus strand of JAUESO010000017.1, from coordinate 401,080 downwards.
CTTTAGCTCTAATTAAAAGCAAATATTCATAAAGCAGAAAAATTAAGCTGCTTAACTTTAGCATTATCAAAGAGATTGCTCTAGCAGCTCAAAGACTTACAATTTCAGTGCAATTTCTGCATAGAAATATTTGGCTTTTAGCTTAGCAAATTTCTAGCTACATTTGGCTTAAATACATATTCGTTGGCTTCACTGTCACTGTGTCGGTGTCTCTGTCATAGAGGTTTTAGCTGCGATTAATGACAGCGCATCACAAAGATTTTGTTCCTGGATGCTGGTAAAATAGGGTATAAAAAGTACGAAGTCAACTTGCTCTGACATTTTGATGAATGGAAACTGAATTTATACGTGTTGTATGTATGTATGTATGGGTGTGTGTGTTTGTGTATGTGGCGTGCCGGAAAGAATAACCAAAGAGCAATTTGGACACATGATTTTGCATATAAATTGTTTTTGGCTGGACAATTGTTGCGATATTCCAGTAATTTGTTGACTTTGTTGTCGTGTGTGGCAGTGTGTGAAGTGCGTTGCATATAAATATAACGTATACGCATTGCCTGGCCATGAAACCAATCAGCGAGTTTAGCCAAATGATGAAAACCAAAAGAAACAACCAACAAACAACCCGTTGGCTGTTGCCAATAACAATGCCATCCATAACTAAGCTCAGCTCTAAAGCTGAGCCCAACAAAGCAAACAGAACAAACAAAACAAACAGAACAAACAGTGCAAAACAAGCATGGAGATATTGCAGTTGAGCTTTAGTGACTGCAGAATACTTGTTCAGGTCTAAAATATATTTTAAAAATCAAGCAATTTTCTATAACACATGCTGCCAATCCAAAATCTCTTAATACATTATCGAAGCAGATTAAACCAAAAAAAAATATATCTCAAATTTCAATTCTCTTGCAACTCTAAACAAAAACCAATATACTCTGCTCAATTCGTTGAGCGCGTCTCACGTAAAGGGGGTTCAACAAAAAAGGATTATTTTTGATTATTTTGCGTGCCACAAAAATAAATTTTTAGCTTTTTTTGTTGTCGTTGTTGTTGCCTACTCTTTTTATTTGGGCTATTGTTAGTGCTTGGTCTGGCCATAGAGCGCAAAGCCAGATAACATTTAAACCGACTTACTGCCTAAATATAAAAAAGAGGAAATAACCAAGTATAGCACTTTTTAATGGAGCCGCTAACAAGCGAAATGAATGAGGCGCAATCGGACTGCTCTTCATTTCAATGAACCGCCTTTCAAACGTAATTTCATCCCAGACCCACGCATTATCTCCGTCTGCCTTTGATGCCCTTTAAATCATATTCCCATCAAAGGGTTGCTGCTATCTTAAGTGTTTTTCTTCGTTATTCTTTTGCTGGCAACGTTTAAGTGTTGCCATTAACTTAATTAATTGTACTTAAAGCAAACGCATCAAATGTTGAGTACAGTGTGATGGAACAGGTGCTGTGGGTATGCTACTTAGATAACAGTATTTGGTTAATGGTATATAATAAAAGACAGAGCTGGGTATTAATCTATATAGAGTGAGTTATGTCTGAGACTTGAATCTTGAGGTAGATTAAGTCTGAGGCTGAGGCTGAAGGTTGAGGCTGAGGCTGAGGCTGAGGCTGATGCTGAGGCTAAGGCTGATGCTGAGGCTAAGGCTGAGGCTGAGGCTGAAGCTTGAGCCTGAGGCTGAGTCTTGAGCCAGAGGCTGAGTTCGAGTTCGAGGCTATCTCATGCTTGACTCTTATGCTTGAGTCCGAGGCTTAGGCTAATACTCCATAATGGACAACTCTCGATTAACTCCCTTACAACTATAGTCCATATTACTAAGTCGCTTGCAGAAACTTGCACTAAATACAGGGTATTGCCAAGTCATCTAACTTCTTTTTACACTTGCGCTACCTAACAGCTGAAAGCCAGCCAAATAATATGAATAACAAAAAAGTCCTTATGCGTGTCGACTCAGGCGGTAAGAAATAACAATGGCAACAACATCATCAAAAAGAATAACAAGAAAATGCTCAGCATATGCATTAAACAAATCTAAGACAACATTTCATGAAACTTGTTTATTTTGGCTCAATATGCTAAGGCGCTCTAACCCACCTCATTCACTCACTCCCTCTCTCTTTCTCTTGTTGTCTTTCTCTCTCTCTCTCTTTAGACTTACAATCCTTGTGGCTAACGAGCTGGTTTGGCTCCAACAACAACAATAGCACTAGCAACAGGAGCAACAAGAAAAAGACGCAACAGCAACGGCAGCAACGAGACGGCTTCGACAACGTCGATGCTGGCGTTTACACGCTACAGCAGCCGCATAAATTTCCGCTTCAATTGGACGTGTACGGCGGTAATTGCAGCTTTGATTACCAGCAACACGAGCTGCCATCCGGACATTACCAACAACAACAACAACAAGAGCAATCAACACTTTTCATACAACAGCAAAAGCAGCTGAAAAATCTCTACAAAAGCCAGAGGGAGCCGTGGAGCATTTTAGGAATATCCTCGAATATCAACGAGACGAGATTTATTGAAAGTTCAGCGGGTAATGTAAAATAACAACTACAGCGATAAGAAATCACAGCTGTAGCAGTGCCTTCACGCCTTGCCATCAATCAAAATCTAAATTAATTTTCTTTTATTTTTTTATTTTCATTTTCAATTTTCATTTACATTTTCTCCCCCTTTTTTCTGTTTTCTCTTATGATAACAGCAGGCGTTGATATTCGGCATCAAAAACAATTTTTCTGATTTTTTTTTGTGGCTAACAGAAATTTGCATACTTTTATTATTTGCGCGCTCATATTAAATGATTTCTCAGTTTGCGATGGCGACGGCGGCGCTGCCCCAAAAAGTAGGCAACAATATTTTCAATTCCACAATAAGCATTTGAATTTTTTGAAAGCTGAAGAACTCAGCCTTAAAGCTGAAGAGCCAGCTTAAAGTGAAAAGTGAAGCATGTCAACTTTTTAGTAAGCTGTGCAGGAAATGAGCAAAAATTTATTTAAATATATAGTGAGATATTTGAAACCGATATCTCTGTTAGATAATTGTGAAATATTCTGTAGGGAAATTATCTTCTAAATTATAAAATCATTTATGCTTTTTTATATGCAGTCTAGTCTCGATAATTCGTAATGGCAAGGGAACAGAATTTTTTACGAATTACGGAGGATTTCGATTTACCGGGGTTTAAAAATCAAAATGTGAATTGAAGGGGTTTTTATATTTCACTTCGTTTCAATAATTTTATCTTATTAAAAATAAATGAAATATACATTCAATTCAATATTATGTATTTAAAAACAAAATTAAACATAAACAAAATCATATTAACGAAAAATTAATATTTAAAAAAAGCTTGTAATTTTTAGCCGTTTTTAGCTCTTTTTCTGGTTTGTCTCACCAACTACCTCTACCTTCTTTCTAACCTTCCTATCCCACTTTCTAATCATATTTCTATCTCTTAATCACGATACTGTTCATAGGAAGATGCCCAGTCTTATTTATCCATCCATTTGCCCATTAATGCTCAATCTACCTTTCTGGCTACTATCTAGCCATTTTTAGCGGTTTTTAGCCGTTTTTAGCTATTTTTCTGGTTTGTCTCACCAACTACCTTTCTACCTTCTTTCTAACTTTCCTTCCTACTTTCTAATCATATTTCTATCTCTTAATCATGATTCTGTTCATAGGAAGATGCCCATTCTTATTTATCCATCCATTTGCCCATTAATGCTCAATCTACCTTTGTGGCTATTATCTAGCCTTTTTTAGCGGTTTTTAGCTCTTTTTCTGGTTTGTCTCACCAACTACCACTACCTTTCTACCTTCTTTCTAACTTTCCTTCCTACTTTCTAATAACTTTTCTAGCTTTTAATCACGATTCTGTTCTTTGGGTGATGACCAGTCTTATTTATCCATCCATTTGCCCATCAATGTTCTCTCTACCTTTATAGTTATATTTAAGCCATTTTTAGTTCTTTTTCTGGTATGTGCACCAACTACCTTTCTGCCTTCTTTCTAACCTCCCTATCCTACTTTCTAATTATACTTCTATCTCTTAATCACGATTCTGTTCATAGGAAGATGCCCAGTCTTATTTATCCATCCATTTGCCCATTAATGCTCAATCTACCTTTCTGGCTACTATCTAGCCATTTTTAGCGGTTTTTAACCGTTTTTAGCTATTTTTATGGTTTGTCTCACCAACTACCTTTCTACCTTCTTTCTAACTTTCCTTCCTACTTCTAATCATATTTCTATCTCTTAATCATGATTCTGTTCATAGGAAGATGCCCATTCTTATTTATCCATCCATTTGCCCATTAATGCTCAATCTACCTTTGTGGCTATTATCTAGCCTTTTTTAGCGGTTTTTAGCTCTTTTTCTGGTTTGTCTCACCAACTACCACTACCTTTCTACCTTCTTTCTAACTTTCCTTCCTACTTTCTAATAACTTTTCTAGCTTTTAATCACGATTCTGTTCTTTGGTTGATGACCAGTCTTATTTATCCATCCATTTGCCCATCAATGTGCTCTCTACCTTTATAGTTATATTTAAGCCATTTTTAGTTCTTTTTCTGGTATGTGCACCAACTACCTTTCTGCCTTCTTTCTAACCTCCCTATCCTACTTTCTAATTATATTTCTATCTCTTAATCACGATTCTGTTCATAGGAAGATGCCCAGTCTTATTTATCCATCCATTTGCCCATTAATGCTCAATCTACCTTTCTGGCTACTATCTAGCCATTTTTAGCGGTTTTTAGCCGTTTTTAGCTATTTTTCTGGTTTGTCTCACCAACTACCTTTCTACCTTCTTTCTAACTTTCCTTCCTACTTTCTAATCATATTTCTATCTCTTAATCATGATTCTGTTCATTGGTCGATGACCAGTCTTATTTATCCATCTATTTGCCCATTAATGCTCAATCTACCTTTCTGGCTACTATCTAGCCATTTTTAGCGGTTTTTAGCCGTTTTTAGCTCTTTTTCCTGGTTTGTCTCACCAACTACCTTTCTACCGTCTTTCTAACCTTCCTTCTAATCATATTTCTATCTCTTAATCACGATTCTGTTCATTGGTCGATGACCAGTCTTACTTACCCATCAATCTACCTTTCTGGCTATTATCTAGCCGTTTTTAGCCGTTTTTAGCTTTTTTTCTGGTTTGTCTCACCAACTACCTTTCTACCTTCTTTCTAACTTTCCTTCCTTCCTTCTAATCATATTTCTATCACTTAATCACGATTCTGTTCATTGGTTGATGACCAGTCATATTTATCCTTACATTTGCTTATTAATGTTCAATCTATCTTTCTGGCTATTGTCGTTTTTAGGTGTTATTAGCTCTTTTTCTGGTTTACCTCACCAACTATCGTTTTCACACTTCAAATAAAATGACAAAAGGGCGCCATGCATAATAGTCTGTGAGACCTAACGGCAGTTTAGCTTCCAGCAAAATCAAGAATTACGAATTGCAAGAGGTTTTTCGATTTAGAGGGGTACGAATTATCGCGATTCGACTGTATTTTTATTTTACTAAGATTTCGGATATATACATTTGATATAAACTAATGCCTATCTTCATATATTTTATATATTTTATATTATTTTTATATATTTATTCTCACTACAGCTCCAACAATGGACGATATGGTTTATCAGTGCAGCAATCAAAATTCTATTTACGTACTCAACGCCGGCTACAATGCAGCATATGGCGTAAGTTTTATTCAGCAAAAATCTTGTAAGGTCGAATGGGTTTGGTCAAGTGTCGATGTGTTTGCAGAACTTTGGGGCAGCAGCAGCAACAGGGCGTGAAATGAATGGCAGCAGCAACAGCAACAGCAGCAGGATAACGGGCAACAATTCAATTGGGGCAAGTTGCTCGAGTGGCGCCTGCAGTTTGCAGCATAAATTCAAAAGTTTTGGCACAGCCAATGGGTCGTCAGTAACGGCAGCAGCCATTGCAGCGGCAGCTGCCCAAGCAGCAGCAACAACAGCAACTGTTGCTGTTGTCACAGCAACAACAAATCCGGTCGCTACATCAATGTCAACCGCAATGTGTTCACCGGCAACGGCAGCGCTACAGAAATTGTTCAATTGCAATGTGGCTTCCATCGGCGATGTCTGCCAAAATGTCAGCCACAGAAATCAGCAGCACCAGAGCCACAATAACAGCAGCAGCAGCAGCAACAGCAACAACAACAGCAACAACAATAATAACAACAATGGCAGCACCAACAGCAACAATTGCCCAGTTGGGAGCCATAACAATGGCTGCCTGTCAGCGGCAGGCTTACATAGAAGTCGCTGCTGTGACACGCACGAGGGTGCAGCAGCTGCTGCAACAACAACAGCAACTGCAGCCGCAGCAGCGGCAGCAGCAGCAGCAGCTGTTGGCGCTGTGGCCAATAGGAAAAAGTGCACCAATGTCAAATCAACGCTTATTGCCAAGAAGACAAAGTTTCTCAAATTTCTCGAAGAAGAGAAATGGCGCAGCAACCAGCAGCAGCACCAGCAGCAGCAGCTACTGACATCGGATGATGCGGAAGCTTATGGCGCCACACAGCAGCCCAGCAGGTAGGTGTCCTTTGCCCTTTTCGTAACAGTCGCCCCGCCGCACCCAACAGTACTCTGTGGCAAAAACTTATAAATTCTCATAAATGTTATAAGGCATATTGCGGTGCTAAAATTGTGGGCAACTTTTTATGGGGCACAAGTTTATTGGGCCAACGGAATTTGTTGAGTTGTCCCACTCTATCGCTCTCATTGCCCCACTCTCTCGCTCTCATTGCGCTCTCCCTTACTCTCGCTATCTCTTGGCAAAGTATGCGCGAGCATGACAACAACTTTGTCATTAAGTTTGCCACGCTGATATGAAACTTGGTCCAAGTGAAGGCTATATAAAAATGCTAGTAAGCGAAACGCAACGTTAAAGCAATCGAAAGTGAAATGATTTATCGAATTCAAAGTTTATCGATAATACCAATGAAATGGAAAGCAATTAATGTAGCCAGAGTGAAATAGATATGAACTTGATGATAATATATGCATATAATAAAGCAAACCATGATTAGATATACCTAATGCGATTAGAAACAGATATTTATAATTGAAGAATATAAAGATAAACTACCGAATGGGAGCTTATCAAGTTCAATTTATAGCAGAGGGAGGGAAAGAGAGAGAGCAATTGTGTGAGAGAATGAGTAAGTGAATGACAAAGAGACATGACGAATATAGGGAACAAAAGCCAGAGAGAGATACAAAAAACAAGAGCTGCAAGAGACTAAGAGAGATAGAGAGAGATAGGAAGATAAAGGAGTGAGAGGAAGAGACAAAGAGTGAAGGAGAGAGAAGAATATAGAGCAAACTATATGGATAGCACAAAAATAATGAAGGAATTGATTCTATTTATCTATTCTTAGAGAGATAAGGAAAGAGCTGCAGCAAGCAAGAAAACTTTCATGAGCAAATTTTTAAAGTATTTTACAACGTTGAGCAACACTAAACGCTCTAAGTGAATTAAGCGTACGTTTATCTTCGTTTTAATAGCATTTGCAGTGTTAAACAGCACTTTAATGGTTTTATAAACTACATTGGTGTTCAAATGATGCTTGATATTAGAGTAACTTAATGTTTATAGTGCTGAACTGCTAGATAACACTTAAAGTAACTACCTTTAAATATTTGACCAAACGAAGTCGTCTCTTATTTGAAATCCCATTTTACCGAGCTGACCAATACTCTAAAGTGGCTGCTGTTCAATATTGAGCACACGTAGTACGCGCTTTAATCTAATATTTATTGCTAATAAACTCTATTTTAATGGCCAGCTCATCAAATTTCTTATAAATATTCAGTTTAAGCCAATGTTTTAATATTTATTCGCAATGCGTATGCAGCAATAGCAGATAAAGGCGATGAAATAGAATGGGAAGTGAAAGAGACAGACAATGTGGATGTTTTGGTCATCATCAACACGTTTTGTGCCTTGGGAAAACACATCGCTCATGACAGTTTGTGCCACAAAAATGAGCTCAACTTGGGCGTTAACTTGTTGGCAACTGTGCGGCCAGTTGCCACATTGACGCCTCTCCGCCATCTGAACAGCTCCCCAACACCGACGCCTCCGACAGCATTCAATTAGCTGCTCACAATGTGGCAGATGCCCTCTGAGCGTAACTTCCATACACCTGGCACGCCCCTTGTTTAGCTGCGCCTTCGCTGTGTTGCATTGTTCATGAAGTCATAAGTTTTGATCACCAGCGCTTAGTAGCGGGCAAAACTTTGTGCAAGTGGGGGCGGTTAGGCGGTTGGGGCGTGGCTTTAGTTGGCTCAGCCATTTGTGAAATTGAAAAATTAACGCGCTAACAAAAAGTCGTTGAAGCGCTTCAAATGCCGATACCCTAAACTGCAAGAGAGAGAGAGAGGCCTGGCCTCATAAAGTTGATTAAAATGCATGCCACACACATGTGGCAGCTCGCAAAACTTGCAACAGCAGCAGCAGCAACGTTAGCACTTGCAACGATATATATTGAAGTGCAATAATCATATTTCAATAGCTAACGAGCTGCTGGGGATTGTTGGGCGTGGCAGCCATAAAAAGTTGCCAGCAACCAGAAAAAAAAAGAGAATCAAACTTAAAAGAGCGTCTAAAAAAGTGTTGCAAGCGGGCGTAATCGATGCATTATACTCGTTAATAGATTGACTTTAAGATCATTTTGTTAACTTTCTAGGCAATAATATTTTGAAAGTTCATTTGTTCTTTGGCTTTAATATAGACGCAGATATTAAAGATAGTCAATAAGCCTATCTATCTTTACCCTTGAACCAACAGTTCTCAAGTAGAACTAAAACCAATATACTCTCCCATATTCACTCTTGTGAACAAGTATCTCACAAAAAAAAAAATAATAATAAAAGGTAAAAATTGCATTTTTCTAACAGTCAAGCCCGCTGGCAGCTCCTTTTCCGCCTCCGCTTTAGCTCCCAATCTCTCTCTCTCTCTCTCTCTCTCTCTCTCTCTCTCGCTCACAGACAAAAGGCCCAAAAATAAATTTTCCCCAAAGTAATGTTGGCGAGTCCTTGCGTAATAATGATGTCAAAGTGCAAAGCGTTGAATATTTCATTAATTGCAACTGAGCAGAGGAACACCGAGAGAATGAGAGAGAGAGAGAGAGAGAGAGAGAGGTCGAGAGGGGCAGAGGCTGTCAGGAAAGTTCCTTTGATTTATTAGCAACTTTAATTAGTACAGAGCCTCTCTACTGGGAAATGCAGTCGCTTCCTTACAGTTGATTACAAGAGAACTCGCGCAACGCACATTCATCAAGGCTGGGCAGAAGGGACCTGGCGACACACTTGAAAGCAGCTTGATGGAGTCTGCTTTCAAGTGTGCCCGAAAATTACTTTCTTCATATTTCTTGCCTCTTTTTTTTTTCAAAGAAAAAAATGAAAATATTTTACCCAAAGTTTTGTCGCTTACTTTCAGAACTATTTTGCATTTTTACGCAGCAGCTCGACCAGCTCTGTCAGGCTCTATTCGTTTGCTCTACTTCTACGCCTCTCTCAGTCTCTCCCCCTCTCTCTATGATAAGAGGCACTTTGCAGAAGGACAGGCAACTCCATTTTTTAATGTGCTGCAATGCAGTTGTACTCTTTTTTTTTACTAAACCGTTCAGGTGAAACAGTCTGACAGCTTTAAAGTTTCAGCTGCAAGAGGCAGCCGTGACAGTTTGCATTAATGCGGAAAAATGGAATTTAATGAATTTATGGCTAATTGGATGGGAAAATATTTAGCGATTTTTATTCATAGTTCCAGAGTCCTTTTAAAAATGATTACGAATAAAAAAAAATGAGAGAAGAGTTGCACAAAAAGTTTAAATTTACCTCCAATAAACATAAGCAACTTAAGCTCTTTCATTTTTTGTTAACAACTTAGCTTTTTATTAATATTCTATTTATTTATATATTTAGCTCAAACCAAAAGCAATTTGAATACCCTTTGCAAAGCTGTATTTATGTGGATCGACTTATGGTTGGGCTTAAATTAAATTGCGCTGAAAAGTATGCTACGTTTTATTTCAATTTGCATAGCTCCCTTTCTGGCGTACTCACTCCTCACTCTCACTCCCTATCTGCCTCTCTCTCTCTCGCTCTCCCATCTATCCTCTATAGCGTACACGCTTCCTGTACTATGCTGAGTTCCTGTTCATTTGTGCACTGGGCGTTTAGTTTAGTCAACCAAAAGCTAAATACACGAGAAATAAACTTTTCATTTCAGGGCCAACAGCAATGAGGCGGAGCTCAACAGCACAGCAACCATGTCGACGTCCACTTCAGCGGCCGCATCATCATCATTTGCGGCTCACTCAGCCAGCAAGGATAACAACAGCAACATGAAAAATCACAGCAACAACAACAGCAACAACAACAGCAGTCAAACAGGAGCCGAGCAAAATAAATTGAACAATTGGAGCATGCATAATGAGAGCAACAACAAGTTAGCTGAAGCCGAACGGAAGTTGGAGACTCATAAACAACAACAACAACAACTACTACAAACTGCCAACAACAGGTCCTCGAGCTATGAACTGTACCAGGAGGCAGCAGATATACTTGGACTTAGCTGCAGCCTCTGTGATAATTGCCGTTGCTTGGATTGCCAGGTGAATATTTGAATAGAAATTTTCAAGTTTAACATAAACTCACTCTGTGTATTATACACAGAGCGGATATTTTGATTGCGCCGACGATGATGATGAAAGCTACTCTGAGCATTCATTGATGGATGAATACGATGAATATGACTATGGCTATAGCTATGAGGAGCAAATGCTGCTGTTAACTAATGCGCAACATCAAGCTGGGCAACAGCAGCAGGAGTCGCAGTTAAAGCTTTGCTATGCAGTCGATTGCCAAGAAAATTGCTGCAGCAAAACTGAAGAGGAGGAGCAGCAGCAGCAGCACGGGGAGGAGGTGCAGCAGGAGGAAGAGGAGTTAAAATCTTCTTCTGAGCATCGTTTGGCCATTGATTTTGATTTAATTAATGCAACCAGCAGCCAAGTGCTGGAAAATTGTTCAACATTCAACGATTTAAGCTTATTGGATGCCGAGCAGCAAGTGGAGCCATTTACTTAAATTTCAGGTATGTTTAGACTCGCCTATTTCCCTTTCTCTCTCCCGCCCTCTGTCTGTCTGTCATCCTTTGTATGCCCAAAATACTATAAGCCATAATCCTCTAGCAAAGCAGCAGTGTCTACATAAAGGGCACATGTTTTGAGGTTTTTGTTTCTGTCTATACCTTTACTATCCACTGTAAAATGCTGTATATATATAGCTGCAACGCCATATCAGGTGCTTGAGTTAGTTCAAGGCTCTCAACATAGTTTCCATCATGCTCATCATATTGAAATTTCATCGCATACTTTTATCCTGCGGCTATGGTAGTACAACTATGCACTCGTAGTTTACATTAATTTCAAATAATTTATCTACTGAAAAATGTGTGTATAGCTTAATAAAATATACATTTTATTTGTTTTTTCAAATTTGTTTCTGAGCGCTAATTAGCAAAAGTTTGCTTTGGCGCATGAAAAAACAGACAACATGGCAAAAACTTACTACAAATTGCATAGCTGCAATTATAAATAACTATAAATTATAAATAACTATGAATTTTATACCTATTAAAGGTAATTCTATATAAAATCCATTATATCTGAGATAGCATTTTAAAAAAAATTTGTTTATCGGTTAATTTTTAAACTGATTTGCATGACTATGATGCAATTGCTAAACAGAGTAAGTTTTACTATAAAAAACTTTTTTTTAAATTTATTTGTTATTTAGTTTATTTTAAAGCTTGTGTACAATTTCTATTCAGTTCAATTTTTTTTTTATATTTTTTAACTTGTTTACAGTTTTTTAATTTCTTTCATATTTAATTTTTTTTTTTTTAGGTTTTATTTAAAAACATATTTTTAAAATTGTGTTTTAACTTTTTGAATTGAACTTTATTTTTTCTTCATTTATTAGTTAATGTTACTGCTTTTTATTAAATTGTATATCAAATATATTATTATTATTTACTCTTATTTTTTATATTTTTGTACTTTCTTAAACTAATTAAAATTTTTTTTTATTTAATTTGGTTTTTATTAATTTTTTACATTTACATTTCCAAAACATATATTCTTTAATACTGTGTTTGCTTTCTCATTTCATTTCCAACTCAAATACTATATTTTCAAGTACTAGCTCTCACTTATGAAACTCAAATTAAACCAATTCAATTAAGTCTGTTGTGAACTAGTTCCCTTTTTGCAGTTCATTTAACAGCAAGCTCGCACAGCAGAGTAAACTTTAGCTGTAGTTCTGCAACGGAATATGAAATGCTCAACTCAATTTGAAGCAATTCAGAAAAATAAAAGAGAAAAAAAAAAGAAAGAATGCAAATATGCAGCATAATAAAAATTTGCTGAATTTGCTAGGGCCGACAAATTCATATACCCCTTAATCAACGCTTTGTAGAGTATGAGAGTCCACAACGACAACAACAACAACAACAATGAGGTTTTTATGCAAAAGTAGCAAATTGCATTTTACACAAAACTAAATGCCTGCTGAGTTGGCAAAGCGCCACTTCTCAGCAAGGACAGCGGCGCAGGAGGACGAGCGTTATATGGGGGCGTGGCAGTTGATGGGCAAAACGGGAACCGCAACACTGGCAATGCCAAAAAACCACTTGGCCAACTCAACCAGTTTATTGCTTTTAGTCCAGTTGTGTTTTCTGCTGTTGCTGTTATTGTCGTTCTCGTTCTCGTTGTTGTTGTTGTCGTTGTTGTTGTTGTCGTTGTTGTTGTTGCTGTTGTTGTTGTTTTTATTGTGGATTTTTAGCCGATTGTTGTATATGAGACGCAACAAAATTTTTGGCTGCACCCACAGCTGGCCACAGCAAAACTGAGTCCCTCGTCGCACAGCATCCCTCAACACTTTGGGGAAGGTCAGCAAATTTGATTTTACACAGTTCCATGGAACAAGTGCCATTTCCATATTTGTGCGGAGCGCCACAAAGCAATATGCAAAAACAATTTTGATGGCCAAGTGCTGCTTTTACCCAAAATACAAAATACAACAAAAACAAGTAGCGAATATAGTACAAACCATTTTGAAATTTATAATTTAATTGAGAGAGCAGCAATATCAGTGAAATTGCATTCAGCGCACTTGCAAAATGAATATTTTATCAAAGCTTAAAATTCATAGAAGATAAAAAAAAAACTATGATCAAATAAATTTTCAATTAAGCTGCAACAGAAGAGCTTTAGATGAATCCATTTGGATAGCCAAAAGAGCAGCTCAGTTAAATTGTTTGAAATTGCAATCAGGTTGATGAGATTTTTTTTTTTGGAGGGGGAAACGCTTAGTTGAAGAGGAATTTAATCAGTTTGAAGCTTTAGAGTTTTAATTTTTGGCTTATTTAAGCTTTGGCTTGATTGACAGCATTAAATTTCATTTAATCAACTGCCACTGTTGGCTGATTCATAGGGAAAATAAGGCTTTGAGTTGAGTTTATAAATATTTAAAAAAGAATCAGCGTAAATTGCAGTATTTGTTGGCTACCTTTTGCCTTACTTATACCTTGAAGATGCTTTAATTTCCGTCACGAAAAGAGTAATTAAGATTTGTAGTAAGAGACGTTAGGAACTGAGAGCTTTGTAAAGCTTGTCTGCAAATAACTATCTCTAACTCACACTTTGAGATGAAACTCAGAGAGTAGGAAATTGCGTCGGTTCTTCAACGAGTTCATTTACGATTGTTCGTATTACTTCGTTTCGATTTCGTTTCACATTCGTAGCTTACATGAGTGTGAATTTGCGCATGTGTATGTGATGTATGTGAATGCGAAGATCGTTTGCCTAGCCTCTTTTGAGTTGTCATATTGCTCTCCAAACGATGTTCGGTTAAATAACGTCCAAAACGAAAAGAACCGAAGGCTCTTGCTCAGAGCGAGAACGAGTAAATAAGACTTTTTTCGGTTGATCTCATAAGTAGAGCATGAAAAGTATAAATTTTGGCAATGATATGCAAGTTTAGGCCTTTCACAAAATTGCTCTAATCTTGGTTTAGATTTAATTGAATGTGCAAATAGAAAATGCAAAATGTTTTCATATACATACTTTATTTATATAAACTCAATCAAAGAAATTTATAATTTAAATTTAAAAAAAAAAAAAAAAAAAATAAAGCACTTTATATTTATTTATGTCTAAGGGAAACCTAAAAATAAAATAAGTTAGAGAAATGCATTTTATATTTATCTGCTGCACTTTGCTGTTTCACAATGAACTAAAAGCTTGCAGTAGAAGGGATAGACGAGGAAGAAGTAGAAGCAGGAAAAAGGAAAAAAAAAATCGGGTAGCTATGAAAAATTCATTGCAATTCTCTTACAATGGCATACGGCAAAAAGCAAATGGCTAAAAGCAAATGGCGAATGCCTTAAACTTAAATCGAATTACATTTAGCAAATGAAATTTCAAGCGTTCAAGCGCGCCGAAATCCTCGCCAGTGAAAAATGGCCTCAACAAGAGGCGCAATAAATAGAACGTTGTGAACGTTAAGCCCATTTAAGCCAAAAGAAAAGGGCGACGCTTCACACTGTGCATGAGAGTGTGTATGTGTGTTTGTCTGGGTCTATGTCGTGTGAGTATATAAGTGTGTGTGTGTGTGTGTGTGTGTGTTTGCGCCATCCCAACTCACTCGACCAACAAAATGCGAAATGCATTTGCTGTTGTTTAAACCAACAAGCGCAGCTGGCATCATCCCTATTACATTTTTTGTCTTGGCTAGCTGCCAGACATTGGGCAAAGACAATGCATTTTAGCTAGTCGACAAAAAAAAATGCAGTTTCATATAAAACACATAAGCAAAGAATGTAATAACAAATTTTGTGTTGTCTTTTAATTTATACGTGCTTAAAGCAAATGTCTCAAAAAAATGCCCAATTTTATATCTCCTCTCTCTTTTTGGCATTTATGAGCACTTCTGAGGTCAGAATAATGCGCTTGCATCTCATTTATGCATGCTTCAAAGCAAATGTCCCGAAAAAATGCCCAATTTAGGCCTCTGCTCTCTGTCTCTTTCGGGCATTTATGAGCATGCCGAAGATCAAGCATGTGTGAGTATGTGTACATACACATATTTATTCATTTGGTGAGAGAAAAAAGCACTTACGTATAATAAACATAAGTAACATTTAAAATTTCCCGCTGCGCTCTGACACATTTATGAGCAAACTCATGACTCTTCATATGTATATATGTACTTGGGCATATGTTTGTATATGTGCATATTCGCATATTTTCAATCATTAATTATTAGAAATTTGTATACTATTACCTACTTTCTTGTGGGCCTTTCAAACGGTCTCATACTTGATGATTAATGATGCCGGCTTCGCTTCTCAAGCCCAATTGAACACTTAACACACACTTTAATAGACATTGCGAGATAAACAACAACAGGCAATGCCATTAAATTACACTTGAACAAATGAAATTTTACGTAACTAGCATCGGCGAGGCTAGCAATTTTTAATTACACGAGGCTGCACTGTGGTCACAAACAAAAAAAACAAAAAAATGTAATTGCACTTTCACTTTGTGATATAAGAAAATTAGCGACATTTCGCAACATTTACACACAACGGGTGAACTGATGTGAGAATGAAAATTAAAGAAGACTGCAAAAATAACAGGATAAGCGCGCTGCTTTAAGATCATGTGTGCGAGCGAGATGGCATGCAATACTTTCGAGCTGTAACTAGAGCGAATGCAAGCACTGAGCGCCAATATCGATAGTGGATGAGCGAAACTCTGTAAATGGAGAAGCGAAGAGCACGATCTGGTGTGCGAGCGAGATGGGCAGCTAGGCTTGGCAAATATTGCATGCAAATATCGATAGGTGCTAAGTGCTTAGAGATTATACAGATGCTCAGTGCAAAATTAATCATCGCGTGCACACTGTGCACCACTTGGCGGCAAATCCAAATGCAGTCAAGGACCACAGCCACGCCCACACGGTAACTGCTGCCACAGTCGCTTAATGATGCTTGATTTAATTAATGCCACATCGGCCACGTGCACACAGTCAAGTAGCAAGCAAGTAGGCGACTCTGTGTATGTGTGTGTGTGTACGTGAGTGAAGCGTTTGCAATAGTATGCGGCAATTGGAAATTGTAAACGCAGCGAATGAAGGCAGAGCGAAGAGCCACAGCCCACAGCCCACAGCCCACAGCCATTTGCTGATGATGATAATTTATGGGCCCGAAGGGTTTTGCGGATTTCGCATTGGAACCTTATTTCCTCTCTTTGGGCGTGTACAAATATTTGCCATGGCATTTCAAAACAGTGCGAGAGAGAGAGAGAGAGAGAGAGAGAGAGTGTGAGAAGTGTAGAGAGGGAGATGGCATTAAGCATCAGGCACAACAAATTGTTTACAATATTTATTGTTTGCGACTGCGACTGTTGACAATGATGAAACGGCAACTTAATGCCCCACTCGTCTTATTGGAGCAAAATCAGCGCCAAGGCAACTTGACTTGACCAACACACACACACGCACACTCGTGCAATTCCTATTGGAGGTCTCTAAAGTCTCGAATGCCCAATACGCCAGGCACAGCAGCAGCAGCAGCAGCAATGGCGTCAATGCTCATTTCCGTCGACATATTTTCATTTCCTTTTACATTTCGTTTTTTTTTTTTTACTGTTTGCTCAAGGATTTACCGAGACCCGTACTCTCTCCTGCTCCTGCTTCGAATTGTAATTCATTAAAGTTTATTGTACAACATTTTTGTTGACCTGCTTTTTTTTTTGTTTTATATATATTATATTTTTGCTTTGTTTTTCAGGTCTTGGCTATAACTCGACCGCTTGACCATTATTATTATATTTTTTTTTTTCTTTGTTTTTCCAATCTACTTGGAGGGCAAATTTTTTTTGCCAATATCCTAAAAGTCTAATTAAAAATGTTGTCCAATAAACAAAGCAAGCAAAGGCTTGTTCGTTACAAGAGAGACTATGTGATGCCCTATAAAAAGTAAATATTATTGGTTTCATAAATATTAAGAAAATCCTAATAAATCGTAAGCATTTTCTTTGTTGCTGAATGACTTCAAAAGTCTGCTGAACGTTATAGAAATGCGCTGAATATCTGAAGAATTGTTTATATATAGAAAATTTGCTGAATTTTAATTGAATCAAATTTTTTTATTGCAAAAATTCAAAATAAATATCAATTTATAGCATTGCTGAATGGCTGAATTGCTCACATAGAAAGTCACTGAATTTTCAGCAATTTTTTATTGAACTGAATATTATAGAGATTTATGCTGAATTTCTGCAAATTATAGAAATTATCACGCTAAATAGTTAATTCATTGTTTTTAGCTAATTAAGAGCAAACTTTCGAAATGTTTATGTTGTTGATTGTTTTCATTAATATTTCTCGGAAATTTACCCCAAAAATATGAACTCTATTAAGCTCCGCTTAAAAGCGGCTAAGGTAACGTTGCCTTCGGCTTTGTTTGTTCTGCTGCCCCGAAATAAACAAAAATTACTTCTTTTTTTTCTGTGTTCATATTTTTGTTGAGCCAATTATAAATTATAATAAGCAGATGCTATAAATATATTTTTTAATGTGTGTGTGTGTGTGTATGAAAATTACTTGCAAATATCTCACGCGCCAAACAAATTTTTACCAAATGCATTAATGAAATTATTCAAAAAACTTTGCTCGAGTTGCTGCTGCTACTGCTGTTGTTGTTGTTGTGATAATTGTTGTTGTTGCTGTAATTGTTTTTGTTGTTATCAAAAAAGTAAAAGCAAACAAAAGCGGCAACAATTCGCACACTTTTGGCGCCAGCGGCTACGCAATTAATTTTACTTAACTTTATTCATGGACAAAATGAGGCACGTACCCGATAATGAAAGCCGCAACAGACACGCCCACACGCCTCCCTAGCTCAGCCCCTCCAGACAGCAGACGGCAGGCGGCAGCCGCCACGCCCACACTAATTGTGCCAACAACTTGATTCCAGCTGAACGACTTACAACAGGCAAATGGACACAAAGTCGCAGAAGGGGATGGGGTGGGGAGCATGGTCTGGAGTTGCCAGACTATTCATAAAATTTGCACCACATAAAAAGGTTTTTATGACGCGTGTGTGTGTGTGTGAGGAAGCGCCCGAAAAAGTATGCTATGCTATCTAATTGTAAAGGCATCAGCCACAAATTTGTGCGTGTGTGCGAGAGAGAGATGGAGAGAGGGGGCAGCTGAAGAGAGAAATGCCCATACATATATTAGCAGCATGTGTGTGTGAGAGAGGTATGCCCATACATATATTAGTTTCTATCTATGTGTGTGTTCCTCAACTGCTGCAATTTCATAAATTTGAATTTCAAATTTAAGACATTGCTAGACGCCCACACACACACCACCACCATTCCCACACACTCTAAACAAAGTTTTGGCTGTGGCAAGTTACAAAGTTTCAATCCTCATGCAAATTGATTTGTGTCTTGTGTTTCTTTCACAATTTGCTCTCTACAGTTTACCTTACAAACTATGCGATGTGTGTGTGTGCATATTTGATTAAGGTCTTATATGTTAGACATTTTAGTTAACATTGTTAGCTTAGGTACAACAACAACCACATCAGCAGCAGCAGCCGCAACACGCCACTATTAACAAGACAACAATATTCGCATTTAAATTCATTAAAATGCACACAAAATGCGCAAACAATGCGAAATCAAAGAGAATTAAAAATTTGTGTAGCTTACTCTTAGGCTTAGCTGTGCATATTTGGGTATTTGCAAAAAAGGAAATTATTTAAAAGGGGGGAGGATATATGACAAAAGTTGCCTTTCACTCACACTCACACTGTGCTATGCCTCCACTCCAAGTGAACGAAACCCAAACAAATAAAAATACCTTTGATTGTGCATTTTTTATGAGCAGTCTATGAAAAAAGGAAACAAAAGCAAATTTATACAATATCTATTATATTTATGCTATGCTGTTTGCTGTCATGCTAACAAAAACATATCTATTTATATTTATAAATATTATTAAAATGCAGAAACAATTCCAAGAGGGGGAGAATATATCAATTTGAAATTTAAATTGTTGTAGTATATTTTCCGGCAGTAATTTAAAATATGCTCTGCAAATATGCGCATCTAGCTGTGCTAGATCATAAATAAAGGAAATTCCTTTAAAGGATATTTTTGTGATAAGAATTCCCTCTCACTCACACTTCCATCTATGTGTGTGGCCAACGCTCTATACATTTCTTTTTAGGAAAAGAGTTTAATCAAAATATTTATGCAATATTCACGATATTTATGTTACGCTGCAATTGAATGAACAAACAATTTCTATATGTTTTTAACTTTTTTCTTTTGCAGTTAGACGAGCGATAAATCAATGGAAAATATAATATATATATATACATACGTACAGGCATCCATACATACATACATACATAGATACAGAACGTAAATAAAAATGTCAGCTAATTAAATTTCAATAGAATTGAGGCATGTTAATTGCATGCAAATAGTAAGCAAACAAGCAAAAACACGCACGCACACACACATTCAACCACTGTGTATGTGTGTGTGTGTCTGGGATTTTTATTTAAATATTGTGCAACAGGCGCAGAGCAAAGCTTTATTTATTTAAACGTAAATTGAAACAAAACTCTATATATGCAGAATTATAAAAGAGAATTGAAATCAAATAGAAATTGTTACAAATTATAATCGTAATATATATATATACTTCATATATATTATATATATATTTCTTTATTTAATTCTCTTTATTTTTATCTATTTCCAAATACTGTGCCAAGTTTTAATAATAAACAAATTTAGTAATCTAGAATGTAATATAATAAACAAAAGTATTAACTGATAAATCAAAGAAATTCATGTTAGTCATATATATAAATATATATATTTATTAAATATATTTAATGTGAGTAATTCAAATTGTTGTATGAAAAAACATAAAACTTTTTCGTGTCTGGTGCTTATTTCTTTATTTGTTTTATTGATTTGAAATCGAAATATATATATGTTCGAAATAACAATAAAAACTGAGTTTTATTTAAAGAATATTTATTTAAAAAAAAAATGAAATGTAAAATAGTTCGAAATACTATATAAATAAAAAATATATATATGAGACAACATTTTATTAAAATTATAAAGTTTAATTTGACATATATGAAAATAAAACAAATTTATTATAAATAGATATGAAAATAAAATTTATTAATTCATAAAATATAATATAATTTTAAATAAAACAATAAAATAATATTAACATAATATATTCAAACATTTTATTACAAAAAATATATATATATATAAAATTTAAATTAAAATATATTATTAATAATGTCATGTTTTATATAAATTTCATTCATTTATTATTTGAATGAATCATTTATTAATTTGTGTTAATGTCAGATTGCATTAACAGGAGCTGCTCCTCCCTCACGTTGACATGCTATGCTATTGACAGTGTTATGTTCTGTTAATAGCATAGCTCCCGCTCCAGTTCTCCTACTAGTTCGCAATCGGCGATTAGGATATTCTTCCTACGAAGAAAGAAGACACAGCTTTTCACACTAAATAAAGTCGAGGAAATACAACCACGATTTTGTACTTATTATCGCACCGCCACTACAACAATTTGAATTTTAATATTTATTAAAAACCTTGAGGGAAGTCTTCAATTTCAGAACGATCGAGCATAATGACCTTTGCCCTTTGCTCTTGACTACGCACCATGCGAAAACATGGCAATTGACATTATCCGATATCAGATAAGAATATCTAATATATATAAGCTAGCTCACTCAGTAAGTATAATTGTCTAACTAAATTTTATTGCCTTTCTAAAGTAGTTTTATTTAAAGAAAAATAATCTCAAATGGCATATGACTTCATAACTACGATAAACAGATATTATTACCTGTTTTCACTTGTCTTATCAAATTTGATAAACATAATGACGGGTATAGATAGAGTTAAAGATAGAAATATTTGCATAGCTTTCATATATTTTTGCACAACAATTTTTGTATTATTTTTAAATACAAATTAAAGCAAAGTTTACTTTGGTAAAGTGTAAAAGAAATAAATGTTTTTCCTATTAATTTTTTTGCAGATATTGTTCTTAGTTTATTTTTCTTTTACTATATTATAAAATTCTAAAGCGATTTGTCTTAATGCTAGACACAAAGTGAAAAAGCAAAAGCCAAAAGAGAGCAAACACACTGGAAGGCCACACACACACACACACACACCACTTCAACAGCAGCACTGAGGCTGCATAATGCAATAACAAGAAAAAAGAAAGCAATAACAACGGCAGGATTTTCTTTTTATTTTTTTTTTTTTTGGTACGCCCAGGTGCTCGCTTGTTCGCACCTGCCATAATTTATGTTCGAGCCGCGGCGTTATGCAAATGAGCAGCAACACGGCGAAAATATCAGCCAGCGCAATGCACAAAAGAGCGATAATCATATGCGCGGCAATATGTGTGGGTGTGTGTGTGTGTGTGTGTGTGTTTGTGTGCTGATGGCTTTGGGCCAGGTCAAGGTGCATCTCAGCCAGAAAGCCAGAGCGGCCATTCACTTTAATTAACGGTTAACGACTGCAACTGCTGGCTGCTGGCTGCTCCGTCTACGCAATTTGCTATCATACAAACTGTGCGAGCTGGGCAATTGGGGGGGATGGTGGGCGTGGCCAAACAGACAACACGTCGTCTCGCCTGTTGGCGGCTTTGCACAGCGATAACCCAAAAAGCCATAAACAGGCGAATAGCGGAATGCAATCTGCTTATTGAAGTGAAGAGAAGGCCGCCGACAGAGCAAAAATCGAGATAAGGCAATGCCATGCAGAAGAGGAAGAACTCAAGTGAGTAAAGGCTTGAACCAGCTACAAAATACCCTAAGTGAAAGGGGAAATTTAATTGAGTAGGGAAATGAAGAGCAACGAAGAGAGATAGATATTGGAATAGAAGACGAAGTCTTGTAGGAGTTTATGTAAACTCATATGGACTTGTGGTCAAAATCCCTTAAAAAGGTATTAATATTATAATATTACTCAAAAAGAGAGAGTAAGAGAGAGAAATGGAAAATCAACTTAAATCTCGCACATAAAACATTTGATATGATAAATATGTCGATATAAGCAACCAAGTGTTTTTATAGGATATAGTAAGCCGACAAAAGATTTCAGCTATAGCAGCATCAAAAAACTGTCAAATACTAAAAAATTTACCGAAAAAATATTTGTTTATTTATAACAAAAAACAGCTTTTAAGAAATATAATAAAAAAAGACAGTGAACAAGTGAAATTCATATAATTCTTCAATAAATATGCCATTATCTGTGATGGTTGATAAAAATGAAAATACCCGTTGGAAGCGCATAGAAAAAGCTTAATAATATTAATTATTTTTATTAGCACGCAACAGCCAGCTAAATCCATTCGCAATCCGCGAGCCAAATCGAGTTGTCCTCACATAATTGGGCGAGCGCCCACGCAATTTAACTGTGAGTGCGAGTGAAAGAGAGGGAGTGAGAAATAGAGACAGTGAAAGAGCGAGGGAGAAAGATTTAGAGAATCGATTTGTGGTGCTATATAATTCTTGAAATACTGATTAAAATGTAATCAAATACAACGCAAATAAACATATAGAAACCTCTATATATACTTCAGTATATATACAAGAATATACATATGTATATATGTATATGTCAGTGTATCCATATTCATATCTTATCGTGAAACATGCGCTACAGCTTACTGTGAATCACCAAGCTACTGAAAATCTTTGAACAATACAATCGAAATTCAAATACGTAAATTATTGTTTACTAACTAAGAAATTGCAATAAAAATGGATTCGTCGGGTCTGCTGATCATCTTGGCCATCGTCTGCTTCTGTCTCTTCATCATACGCGTAAGTGTATCTAATTACGATTAATATTATTATAATTGTTAATTGCTTATATTCAATTTGACATTGCAATTGCAGTCGATTATGATTGCCTATCGGTTTTATATGCTCAAGCAATTGAAGGAAATGTCGCAAGGCGAGCAAGGTAAGCAAACATGAAAAGTGCAAATATTTGAACTAAGTTTCTTATACCATAAGCAATGTCGTTAGAGATGGGCATAAATCGTGTTTTCGTGTTCGTGAGTAGAGAAAAATTAATGAATAATGAAAGAGTCACGATGGGCCTAAGAGGTAGACTAAGCCAAGCAGAACTATAATTAGTTTGTATAGTTCTACCTGGCATAGTCCAGTCTAGCCTAGACCGCTTAATTACTTAAGCAGTTAAACATCTAATCTTTAATTACTGTTATATACTTAAGAAATTTATTAAATATTCAAAAAAATAGTTTACTTAATGAATTAATGTAATATATTTAGTTTTTTTTTTTTAATTTATATGTAATTATAAAAAAGATTTTCCATTTTATTCAAAATATTTCACATATAAAAATTGCAATACAAAAATATTTAAGAGCTTGGAAAAAACGACCAAGACAAGTTGAATAATAATAATTATTTAATAACATATATTTTATATTTAAAGTTGGTTTCAACAATTTACAAGCCCTTTATGTAAATAATATTTGTCAAATGGAAGCTGATTAGCATATAAATTATAGAAATAATATGGCTTCACCTATATAAATTATGCAATTAGGGATAGCTACAAGCTGTTTAATTCAACATGATTCCATTCTGTTGCGTGAGTCGTTCACATAAATGAAAGTCCATGCCTAAAACAAATATTACACCTCCCAAAAAAAAAAGGAACGTCTTGACAATGGAAAACTTGCTATAAATCATATAAACAGACAATAACACACACATCAAGATATCTTACACACATATCTTAAATATATAAATATATAAATATATAGATAGATACACGTTCACACAGTTTGTGTGTCATATGCACACATTTATCATAGCGCCTCATTAGATAAAGCTATGCCTTTGCCAGTGGCAACCGGGGTTGGGGGGGAAGGGTCAGGCAAACAGCACACCAAACTTAAGCCCTCGGGCCTAGGTAGTGCTTTGCTTTCTTTCTTTTTTTTTTTTTTTTTTTTTTTTGTCAACCTTATCAGCTAATGATTACAAAGCAAATATGTGAGCCATGAGCCTGACCCATGGATGACTGGTCGGTCGCCCATCAATTTGGGGGGCTTCAGTTCAATTTGAACGGACACAACGAGTGGAAACTATAATTTTTGAATGGCACCTGCAACGGCACCTGCAATGACAGTGACCGCACCAGTGTCTGCCACTACGGCTGCCACAATCCATAGCTCGACGAATAGCTCCTATATCTACAGCAGCACACTGTCACCGTTCTACAATGGAAACGAACCCTATTACGATCAGCCAACGGAATATGTGTATTTCTATTCGGGCTATGCATTCTATATAGTTCTCGTGTTTCTCTTTGTCATAGTGATGCCATTCGGAATCATAATGGTAACATCAATATCTTATTTAAAATCTTATATCAAAACTCAGTTAGCTAATTCAACTCCTTAAACAACCACAAAATTAGAGTTCCGTGCAGCGCAAGCGTCGGGAGAACGAGCGCAGGCTGATCCTGCAGAGACAACGAGGTAATTGATTTTTTAGTTTGCTTTTCTCCCAATTTAATTTGTACTACAATTCAAGTGCTATCCATGTTAAAGCACTTGCTTGAGCGCCGTTAGAAATCCAAAATTAATTAAACCCAAATAGAGGTAATAGATATTCAATTTGAATAGATCCCAGCGTTCGCGCAGTCTCAAGTGCCAGCGTTTCGCTGCCTCCGGTTGTTGTGCCCGTTGCTCCGCATAGGAGGATTGCACACAACACTTGGACATCACCCAGAAGGCGGTCATGCGATTCTGTGTGCGCAACGTTGACTCAATGCCACGTATCAAGTCGTTTGTCTTCAGTATGAGCAACATTTGACGATCCACCTGCTCGAGCACATCCGAAATGTGAGGCAATACGAGCGACGTGTTGCTCTGCAGCGTGTTCTTCTGCAAAAAAAAAAAAGGCGAAGCAGAGCATATATAAGACAAAGTGCCATATGAAACTTGAGACAATTGAATTGCTTACCTCTTCTTTGGAATATTTGACTTTGTTAATGCCCTGCATTAGCGTATCCCATGGCCGCCCCGTCACCATGCAAACAAACAGTCCATACAGATCTCCTTTGATGCCCAGCTGCTCGCTGTGTTGTCGCATGGATTTGCGATCAACATTCAAGATGCTTAGCCAAAGCTTTGAGTATTCATAGCGAAACTTATCGCTAAGATTCGCATAGAGCCCATGATCCAGCAAAACAATTTCTAAATCGTTTTTGGGCGTCTGTCGAACGAGTATATTGCCCGGATGTGGATCGCTGTGCACAAAGCCCGTGGAGAAGATCATCTCCGAGTACAGTTGTCCGATTCTGTTGGCCACCGCAAAGGCATCTATTTTATGTTTCTTAATGTAATCCAAATCCGTGACATGTCCACCCTCCAGGTACTCCATGACTAGCACACGTGATGAGCTCAGCTCCCAATAGATTTTCGGCACACGCAACCAGCTGTATTTCTTAAAGTGCTGGGCGACCTTCTCAGCATTTTTGCCCTCGTTCAGGAAGTCCAGCTCAATGGGCAGATTCTGCAACAGACAAATTGTATGTAAATATCTCGATAATCTCTCTTTAGCAGACGCATTACCTTCTTCGACTCCTCGACTAGCCATTGTATCTTAAAGTCGGGAAATATGAGTGCCAGCAATTTGACAGCCATTTCCATGGTCTTCATGTCCACACGCGAGTTGCCCTTGACATATGGATGCTGCACCTTAACAGCCACAATTTCACCTGTCTTTAGTCTCGCTTTATGCACCTGTGCCAGTGACGCAGTGCCCAGCGGCTCGCGTTCGAAACTTTCGAACAGCTCCTCGGGATTACGTTTCAAGTCCTGTCGTATGACCTTATATAGATCCTCAATAGGATTCTGTGGCGCATCCGAATGCAGCACCTTCATTGTCTGCACAAACTCCTTGGGCAGCAGATATTCAAGTGCTCCAATATGTTGACCCACTTTGATGTAGACGCCCTTATTTGTGCAAATAAGCTCGAGTAGTTTCTCCGCGGCGATTTTATGCGCACGACTCTTCTCGGCTTTATATTCGGGCGTCGTTTTGTCCCACTCCTTATAGTAGAGCTCCCGCTTATAGGTGAGCGCCACATCGACCACAGTGTACGCAGAGCGCGTCAAACGCACAATTCCTAGCGAATTGAGTTCATAGTCATTCGTATGAAGGCTCAGGCCAGTGCCGACGAGGCCAGCGCCTAAGACGCTGTAGCCCAGCACGCGTCGCAGCATCTAAAACAGGTGTGACGCACAGTTCAAACTGCAAAGATGCAAATGAACTCATGTTAGTTTACTACAAGTTTTCTTAGCCAGCGCGAGCTGTGTTCAATGAACCGTTAAATCAACAGGTTGTCATTTCGTTTTACCGTCAAATGCTCAACCCCAAAGGAACTAAGATTCAACTCCGCTCTTCCACTCTCAACATTAATTAGACTCTGCCCTGTCAAGTTGAAACTGCACGCATTGAACCGTTATATCCATTTAAATGTCATCCCTCTAACCCAAAGAACTAGTTCAGGTAAACAAAAAACCTTTGGACTGCGGAGCAGTTTAAAAGCTAAGCATGTAAATGTGCTTGAACTTTGTTTGCCCTTTTATGGAGCTCATGCTGATAAAATGTAGATCAGTAAACCGCATTAAACACGTAACACAAACTCTTTGGCCCTTCGTTTTAAGCTTTCACTCAAAATTGAGCTGCCAAAAAAAATTGGCAACACACAAGACACAACATGAAAAACATTTATCAAACACTTTACACTTAGTTAATATAGATTTCCGTGATTAATTTGCCAATGGCTTTTAACCCAAATACCTGTTGCAGCCGCATTGAGTCACAATTTACATATTTTACCATTCAAAAACTTTCACCTTGTATATTGGCTAAACAACGTCAGCAACTGTATTATTTGTCTATTACATAAATGACTAATTGAAGTTTTGGGCCTAACTTCTTGGCCAAAGCGTTTCACTGACGACGTCTGTACGCGCTTCAAAATTCCTTAGTATCAGTACATGTGCTTGTTTACTAGTGACTGTTGTTAAGACTTACACACAAATATTAGTAAAACTAAAGAGAAGCAGCTTTAAATCTGTTGCTGCTTGCTCAGCTGCGCGCAACTGAACCGAATTATCAGCTGTTCAAGGCGCGTATACAGTGAAGCAAAATAGAGAGTGATAAAGGCGCGATGGCGCTGTTATCGATAAGTGTCTGCAAGTTGATAAATCAAAATTTGAATTTGAAACAAAATTGAGATAAGATAAAATTATATCCAGCTCTGCTAATAAGTGATATTCATGTATGCAGGAGTATTTGTTAATGGCATTTGATGTATATTTAAATAATTATATATTTGATTTGCCATTTTTTGACTGCAGCACGACGTGAAATGGAAATAAGCGTCAATAACACAAACATGGGCAATGGGAGCGTTTGCCTTGAAGTGGACAACAACGACATGACCATATTGCCAAAGGGAATGGATCTGCCGCCCAGCTACGATGAACTTAACATCTGTAACAAGGACGGTAACTTTGGCGCTTCCACTCTGACCATCACAACGGACTTAGGTTGCAGCAATCCGAATCTGGTTTCAGCAGCAGCTTTAAATGAGCCGCCGCCAGATTATCAGGGAGCCATAAACATTGTCGAAACTCCGACAACCACCACAACTATATCCACAACAACAGTTGTTTCGGTTATGCCTAGAATCTAAATATACAAGCAGCATTTCACGTATATCTCTTATGTCTCTTATATAAATCTTATAAAAATATATTTAGCTTCTATACAATTTACATTCTACTAATTTTAGCGACAAACAAAAAATAGGAAAAAGAAAAAAATAATAAACTCTTTATTAACGCTAACAACGTAAAATTTCAGCCAATGGTGGCCCAAATCTTCCGTATGGATCCTTGGGTAATATCAGTATATTATCGCACCACGAATATCCAATCACGCGATTTTCAATAATCTTTTTGAAAGCCGCATTTTCATGGATGAGATCCCGATAGTTATCATTGGAGACAACTGCTGCATTGCGCTCATAAGCTAACTGAAGTATAAAGCTGAAATGAGAATGTTGAATGAATGAATATATAACATGTATAGATAATAATCAATTTGAAGACCTACCGATCATCGTAGCTGATGGCCTGTTGATTGGGTAAATTTTTACAGGGTGTAAATACAATTTTGCCCTCTTTATACAATTGGTCGAGCAGAGCAGGATTCGATGACTTGTGGGCGTTACGGCGAAACAATGGAATTACGGCCTTTACATCGTGACCCATCTTCTCAAAATACTCTACACAATATTTTATGCCCTCCGAAGAAAATATATTGGAGCGACCATGACTGAAATAGGAATGGAAACCAGATTAAATCAGATTGAAGCAAATTCTGAAGAAAAAATGCTCACCCAAAGGCCACATTGCTACCATCTATGATAATGGAACGTTTGTGGGTGACTGGCGCATTCGACTCGACTCCTGGATTATATGTATTACTATTATAATCGGCGAGTTTCTTGCGCTCCGTTGAGGTAAATAGGCTTTCGTTCATACGCTGTGTAACCATCTTTGGTGTTTTAGCAGCTCTTGATTCATCTTCTACAGATTTCGTACGACGCTTTCGCTTTGGACTAATACTATTATCATCATCGGCCTTTCCACTAGACAGAGGTATAAAGTCTTCTACAAATATCACACTATCATCTAATATATTCTTTGCAGCAGACTGTTGTTGATCTACTTTGTTGGATGAAGCACTGCAGCTATCATCAATGGTAATGCACAACTTAGTTTCCTTTGATGATGGATTCGCATTATTTGTGACGTATGCTACGTTAGTGGAGTTTGTGCCACTTACAAAACGATTCCACAATTGATTTCCACGCTTAGTATCTATTTGAAAAAAATTATCTGTGGGACTATTATCCTCTACTTTGACGACGATGGACTCCTTCGATTCGATTTTCTGATCGTCTTCCTCTTCATCTGTATCTATAATGATTTTAGTCATAACCGGTTCCATGACAATGCAATCATCCTCATCGCTACTCTCAATCTCCTCAATTATCTCGCCATCTTCCGTTTTCGAATAAAACTTGGGCTTAGGCAGTGACTGTTTCGGCGAAAGTTTACGTTGCTTTTGCGGCTGCTGCTGCTTCTGCTTTGTGATCTGAAGTTGAAAATACCGTTTAGGTGTTTTGGGTGTAGCCGATGTATTCCTGCCTTGACTATGAAATACACGACGTTTAATGGAATTTGAAAGCTTTACTGAATAGCTTTTATTTGACTTGGATATTGGTGATTTCTTCTTCCGTGTCAAGCGCATCAACTTCTTCTAAAACACAATGAGTTAATTATACAAAACAAAAAATCAATATATAATTCACAACTTACTTTAGCCAAATTATCCTTAAACTTTTGGAACTGTGACTGATTCGACGGCATTGTGGTTGAAGCATCGGTGTTTAATTGCAGCTGATGACGGATGACATATAGTATTAATATCGACATTTGACAAGTTGACATATAGAAAGTTATTTTTTTTTTTTGTACTTACTGCGGTTACTTTACTTTAAGGTGCTTTTTGAATAAAACTACAAAAACTAATCGGTTTTCGATTTATATATACATCGAGTTTTTTATTGAATTGGATGAAAACATTACGTATGGCAATATCAGTTTACATTTATTTTGATTAAAATACCTCTATGGCTAGACATTTAACAGGAGGAGCTTGTTTGAGAGTGTTTCAGGATTAACTAAAAATATGATTGGCGCATCGCTTGTAAATTCAGCTAGCTAAGATCGTTCATATCACTCGAATGATACACTATCGATAAATCGACTTGCTATCAATGTCTGTTATTAATTGTTAATTGAATTAATTGAAAAAGAAAATCCTATTTTGACAACATTTAGTTATATAAAAAGGCAACACACACAAATTTGTAGACAAAAAGCTGCATATTTTATACTATTGACTGGGAATTCTTGATCCCAAATCCTTTACTAACTACAATCCTTGCAAATATTTTACTGCTTAAGCTCACGTATCTCATTCTGTATATTGGCACGTGCCTGCTCTTCGTACCTCTCGTGGTACTCGGCTGTCGCATAAATGCTTGGTATTAGCAACAATGTCTCCAAGACTTTGACACGCATCATTTTATAGCTCGCATCATCTAGATTGGCGTACTCGTGACGCAGCAGTTGAGTATAGTGTTTATATTCATCCGGCGGAGATCTGAACGTGGCAAAAGAACAGCATTTACATTCTACTTAACAAATGAGCTGGTCGAGTATGCTTAACTAGAAAAATGCCCTGTATCCAACTATCTGTATTTAGCATATATACAATAGATACAGATATTTTGAACGATAACCTATCTAAAGAGAGTTAGGCAGGCGGATATCGTCAATATTTGGATACAGGGCATAATCAAATCTATTATATGTAGTACATACGCCAGCACAACCAAATCGACATCCTGTAACAAATTGGCTTCGTCATCATGCGACCAGGTGACCTCATTGTCAGGTGTCTTGCGACCCAGCAGATTGCAGACAAGCGACTTGGCATGCTCCTGCATTACATCATTTCAAAGCATTCAGATATTAAATTAATATATATAGGTATAGATTACTATATCGTGTAAAGCTACTCACATCCTCAATCATGGCATCGCGACAAAATTCCTCAAAGACTTCACAGTTCTGCTGCACACAGCTGCGATTGCCATCGAAATGATAGTATTGAAAGAAGGCAGCCAGAGCAATGCTCGGTGCACAGTCCGATAGATGCTCATGCTTGCGCTGCATCATCTCTTGCCAGTTGTGGTAGGCACGAGTGGGACTATCCTCGCTCAGATGCTGTTCGATGCGTGAAAACCAGGCATTGGTCACATCCTCGGGCACGTCGTAGTGGGCACAGATATTACGCCAGAGTTTCTCCATTTCGATTAGTTTACTTTATATTGAACTTATTCAGGTGGTTTTTGTTACTCTTTTTTGACACTTTTCACAAATTTGCACTGATTTAATTTACCACAAATTTTTGTTCTGGAGCTCGCGCAGTTTTTCACAAAAAAATTCCTTCTCTTTTTTTGTTGGTGTTTCGGGGGACTGACGCGTGCGCAATTACGATTTGCCTTAAGCGCGTCGACAGCCCCTTAAATTAAATCAATTACAACGAACCCCCGATAATCGCGACACGTTAACTAATGCATAACAAATCATAATGAATTAAATACAATTCAATACTCACTTCCATTTCCATAGTTTTGCTGGAACCAGATACTTCTGGAAGCGTTTGATTTTCGATTGCAGCTGCTGCGCACGTGTTTGATTTCTCTGCCAATTGATTTAGTAAATCTTTGCGGCTTTTGCGCGGCGATACCTGTTTGATCTTCTTATTGCGGAGCTTATGGATCTTTCCTCTCTTTTTTCGGCCGCCTTTATTTTTGTTAACCATTTGAAAAATATTATTTGAATGTGCGAAAGTTACAGTATACAAAACAAAATGTAAAAGACAACAGCTGATTGACGTTGCCACCATGTCAAAAAAGAGTAAAGCTAACCAA
Source organism: Drosophila antonietae (assembly GCA_030914385.1). Classification (NCBI taxonomy): domain Eukaryota; kingdom Metazoa; phylum Arthropoda; class Insecta; order Diptera; family Drosophilidae; genus Drosophila; species Drosophila antonietae. The sequence goes on along the minus strand of JAUESO010000017.1, from coordinate 369,213 downwards.
TTAACTTACTCAAGCATTTTGAAGATAATTTTCATCGGTGCTATTGTCCATCCACAAGTTCAACATAAATTTACATTATATCAGTTGTTAAAATTAATATTTGTGATTTTAGTAAGAATCCAATTTAAATTTCATGCCCGTGGCACTTTGATCGTGCGACGTTGGCAACCCTGGCATGTGAAATGTCAAATGTACTTGTGAAAGTAATCATTCCCAAACCTGAATTTTACTGTATAATTTCAAATAGTTTGTTAGTTTCTAAAATTGTTGGGTCGTTTCAGTGCGCAAACCGTTTGAAAGTTTAGCACTTAAAAAACAGTTAACGCCACTGACTGTTCATCCACAATTAGTACCCAAATTGCACCACATTTAGAGTGAGTATCAATGGCAGTGCCCAAATTTGTTGGTTGTGTTTTTTGCCCTTTGTTCCATGTTTCAACGTTTTACGTATAAATCCGTCAGCTTATTATGGACATCGAAAAATCTAGCAGCAGTTCCTTTGAAGACCTAACCAATGCCGATGACACCAACGATATTCGTGCAGCACATGCTCATGTGGATGGATCGGAAACATCCGAAGCCGAATCTGCTCCCGTGCAAAGTAGCAGCAACAGCGAGAACAATGTAAAGAATCAAGATGAAGATGTAGAAGATGAAATCGAATGCGATATTTTGGGAAATAAGCAGCTAATCAAGCGCATTATCAAAAAGGCACCCGCCAGTGCCAAACGACCCAATCGCGGTGATCTGGTAACAATAACATACACTGGAAAGCTGGAAGATGGCACCATTGTGGAAAAAGAAGAGCGCTTCCAATGTCATGTAGGCGATTTCGAGGTGGTCCAGGGCTTGGACATGGTGCTACCAATGATGCATGTTGGCGAAGTGGCACAAGTCAGCATCGATCAGCGCTTTGGCTACGGCACCATTGGTCTTAAAACTGAAAATCCACCTGAAACTGTCATTCCACCCAAAGCTAATGTAAGTGCAGCGACTTATATAACCAACTTTAGATAAAGAAGACGTAAACATTTTTAATTCCAGCTGATTTACGAATTAGAACTGGTTGATGTTAAGTATGAAGACTATGCAGATTTGAAATCTTTTGATGTGCTGCGTAAATATGGGTAATAGATAAAAGATAATACTTAAAAGGGTATTGATTATCACTTTCTATTTAAATATAGTGCGAGGAAAAAAGAGCGCGCTAATTACTTTTACAAACGTGTGGAATACAATAATGCAATACACCTGTATAGACGTGCGCTTGATTACCTAGATAATCGCGATGGTGATCCCGATGCGGAATTTGGCAAAGAAGATTTAGAGGTAATAAATAATTACTAGCGTTTAATAAATCAATATCTCATATATTTTTCAAATTTGATTGTATAGCTATCGAACAGTGACCTGCAGAGCCTGCTAGAAGATCGTCTGATTGTTTATAATAATTTGGCAATGGCTCAAATCAAAATTGGAGCCTACGATGCTGCTTTGCAGTCTGTGGAGCATGTGCTGCGTTGCCAGCCCAATAATCCGAAGGCCCTGTATCGCAAGGGCAGAGTAAGTTGAATAATGCTTATTGCACACGTGGCACTTAACACAGCTTTATCTCTCCACTTGCCCGTTATCAGGTTCTGGAGGGCAAGAATGATACGCAGGGGGCGATTAAGCTGTTGCAGAAGGTTGCAACATTGGAACCGGATAATCGATCGGTACAGTCAGATTTGGCTAGACTCTTTATAAAGGCGCGCCGAGATGAACACAACGAAAAGGAAATGTACCAGAAAATGTTAGGTCAGGCAAAAAAAATGGAGCAAAAAACAAACGTTCGACAGAAAACACCCTTGGTAGATAATTCAAAAGTAAGCTGCAAAACATACCATTAATGGCATTTTCTAAATTTTTGCTTTTCTCTGTTTTGTCTTTCAGTTGAAACTAATTGGATTTTTGATGGGGACTATTTTGATAGGCGTAGCGGGCGTAGCTATTTACCGCTACAAGTACTGAACAGGACAGAAAAAATATACAAAAATTATAATTTTCAACTCGGTACTTTAAGCAATTTCTAATGCATTTTAAGAAGGATACATATATATTAATATATATATATATATAGCCATGTCAAAATTATCAACGTTGGAAAATGGTTGCTTATAAAGATACCACTTTTTATTTGCACAGAGGATTATAAAGCACACTTAAAAAAAGTAAGGATAAGTCAAAGAGCTACGGTTTTGGATATCGTATGTTAGATGAACTTCAACAATTTATTGCAAATATATATATAAATATATATGATTACAAAAGCCTTTTGAGAACAAACGGATGTATGAGATTTAATCAAAAATTATAAAATTCATCAAGTATTTATAACAATAAAAGAACAGATTCAGTTACTGAACGTTAAATACGATTCAGCCCTGGTTAAACGGGACTGGTATTTCTGGTCAAATTTAGTATATTTTGTTTGCTGAATCATTTTTCGTTGCAGCGCCGCAAATATTTAATTAACTTCAACACAAACAGTTCCAATCCAATCAGTCGAGAGCGAATTTCACAACTTAAAACATTTAAATTGTCTGCAGTAGTCATGCAGAAGTCATTGCTACTAATTGCCGCTTGTCTGGCCCTAGCCTGGGCCGCGGAGCCACAACTCTTGCGAGTGCCGTTAAGCAAATTCCAGTCTGCACGCCGGCATTTTGCTGATGTCGGCACCGAGTTGCATCAATTGCGCATTAAATATGGCGCCGGTATTTCACCCGAACCTCTCTCCAATTATCTGGATGCCCAATACTATGGCCCCATATCTATTGGCTCCCCACCACAGAATTTTAAGGTAGTCTTCGATACGGGCTCTTCCAACCTCTGGGTGCCATCGAAAAAATGTCACCTGACCAACATCGCTTGCCTGATGCACAACAAATACGATGCCAGCAAGTCGTCGACATACAGCAAAAATGGCACTTCATTTGATATACACTATGGCTCGGGCAGTCTCTCAGGTTATCTATCCACTGACACAGTCAACATTGCTGGCTTGGACATCAAGGGCCAGACATTCGCTGAGGCAATAAGTGAACCCGGTTTGGTCTTTGTCGCTGCCAAATTCGACGGCATCCTTGGATTGGGCTACAGCTCGATATCGGTGGATGGTGTTAAGCCACCATTCTACAGCATGTTCGAGCAGAGCTTAATCGCCCAGCCGCTGTTTTCGTTCTACTTGAATCGTGATCCCAAGGCACCCGAAGGAGGTGAAATCATTTTCGGCGGTTCCGATCCCAATCATTATACTGGCGACTTCACCTATTTGCCTGTAACACGCAAGGGCTATTGGCAAATCAAAATGGATTCCGCTCAGATAAATAATGTGGACCTGTGCAAAGGTGGCTGCCAGGTGATTGCTGATACGGGCACCTCGCTAATTGCCGCACCTGCTGCCGAGGCTAAATCTATCAATCAGGCTATTGGTGGCACACCCATTGTGGGTGGCCAGGTACAGTTTATTGTATATATATAATTATATATATGAATGCATTTCATCTTTTTTTTACTCTTCCAGTATATCGTCTCCTGTGACTTGATACCCAATTTGCCGGTCATCAAATTCGTGCTAGGCGGCAAGACCTTTGAGCTGGAGGGCAAGGATTACATTTTACGCATTGCTCAAATGGGCAAAACTATTTGCATGTCCGGCTTCATGGGCATGGATATACCACCACCAAATGGTCCTCTCTGGATTCTGGGCGATGTTTTCATTGGCAAATACTATACTGAGTTCGATATGGGCAACGATCGTGTTGGCTTCGCCGATGCCAAGTAGAGCTGTCTCTAAAAACATTTTTCTCCATTCAATTATATATACTACTTATATCCTAATGCAAAAGGCAATAAACAAAAAATTGTACTTGAAATTATACATGTAGTTCCAAAGAAAGACTTTTCTTGCGATTCGAGAAACTAATTAAATATCATTATAGTCCATAAAAATATGTTGTTTTATGTAAAGAATTTGACTTTCTCGTTGTGGTGTTATTGTTAGTCATGGACCGCTGTTTATCAGTGGCAAATTGTTTTTATTTATTTTTTTTTATACTTTGATAATTTTGTATATTTTTATTTATAACTTATATACGAATATGTGTATATATTCACTTTCCAATGTATATTCCAGCGAAAGAGAGCCAATCGCTGTTTGCGCTCACAATGCATGACGATCAGTCATAAATTAAATTGATGTATATGCATATAGACACATATATTTGTTTTTTCATATGGCGAGAGCTTATTACAATGAGCTTCGCTGATAGAACAAAGCCTGCAAAATGAACTGATAAATAAATAAATACATTTGAACATGTATATATAATATATAATTTAATTAACACTATGCAACAAGGCACTTAAAATTAGTTTATATAAATAGTTGCATTAAAATTTGTGACTCTTAGGTGAATTTTTGTGAAGTGCATAGAGAGGCGAAGGCAGTGAGAGGGAGAGAGATCTAATTTGAGAGAGGGAAAGAGGGGGCGAGTAGATATGAAAGAGTGGGAGAGAGAGTTCTTAGTCAAGATAACGAACTGTTATATTTGAGATAGCTAACGCGGAAGAGAGAAATAATAGCTTAGAGAGCAAGTTGCCACAAAGGAAAGAGAAAACTGATATATGAGAGAGCTAATAGTAAGAGAGCAGATAATTAATAAGATAAGGTAAAACAAACTGTTATTGAAGATAATATAAGAGTGTGAGATGTGAGCGTAAAATTATATAGTTAACAGTTATGATTTGGCTATAGGTAATTGGGATATGAACTAAAATAGCTATTGAGTTGCTCAGTGAATAAATTATTTTAGCTTTGGAACAAATTTAAATAATTTCTCTAAGTGCATTGCCATATGTTTTTGTAGATTGCAATGCTTGATTAATTGTGATTAGCTAAGCTAAAAGTTAAATCAATTCTGTTGTCCAGGCCACTGGGTTGGGTCGATGACTGACGCAGCTAAACATGTGCGCTGAACCAACGTCAAACAATTGATACGAAGTGAATGTTTTGGCCAATGCGAGCTTTTAGGCGCACTCTTAATACAAGAGAGAATACAGAATGATTTATCACAAATTGTTAAATAGAATACTTGAACTTTGTACATAATATTATAGCACGCGTAATTAATCAGATGCGAGCACTGAATCACGCAGTAACGTTGGCTTGGGGCACAAGGGAAAGAAATGATTGTGTGAATGGACTTGGGTGACAATGGAGAATAACAAACTAAACAACTAAGATAAGACAACATTTAATACTACGAAAAACAGGCTAATAATAGAATAAAAAAAATAAGTATAATAATAATAATAATAATAGACACATTGTTGGTATAGCAACATTTATAATAATTTAAAGGCCGGCAAGAATATTCATTGGGCTTTCTCTCATTTTCATTATCATTTCCGTTTCACATCGGCCAAATCAACAGCTGGATTTGTTGACTGTTCGCCCTTGTTGGCCTTTGTCTTTGCTGTTGTTGTTGATGTTGCTACGGCTGGTGTAGCTCCTGCCAATGTATCTTTTGTTGTCGTGGATGTAACATCCTGGGCAGCATCTGCCTCGGGTTTGATCTCCACGGATGCCGCAGCTGTATTCAAATTGGGCACATCGTGCTCCTCATCCGATTCAGCTGAGTTTCGCATCATCTGTATCGCCGCCGCCACCGGCGGCGGCAACTGTTTCAGCTGTCGCTCATCTTTGCTCACTTTGTAGATATCACAGGTCTCGTTGACGTAGCGGTTGAATACGTCCGGCTTATCAGCATACACATGATGCCCCGCACCGGTCACGATCTTAATGTCGACCATATTTATGCCTCTTTGTGATTTGATTTTCTCACCGGAAGCGGAATCGATCCAGCTGCGTGAGCCATAGATGAATGTGATCGGTATATCGCTGCGCACATCCTTGATCCTGTGGATCATGGGATGTTTGGCCCAGCCAAAGGACTGCATCATACTATGAAATGCAGATTCACCACTCGGCCGCTGGGCATTGCACTGATGTATATATTGGGGCAGCAGATTGATGTCCTCCTCGATGGTGCTCTGGAATTTACGCATAATATCCGGCCGTGTCTTCTGCACCACCCACTGGCCAAACGGGCCCGCTGCTCGCAATGCCCACAGTGGATTCAGTGGCGTCAGAACACGTGCAATTGCACGCAACCACAATGGAATTTGTTTCGTATTTGTCGATTCGGCGGGTTTCTCGGGAAATCCCCAGGGATCCGCGAGTATTAGATGTCGAACACGCTCCGGATAGCTCAGCGCATAGCTCGATGCAATAAAGCCACCCATGGAGTGACCCAATAATATCATGTCAGTGATATTCATTTCGCGACGCCATTCCTCAACAGATTTAACGAACTGCTTCTCACACACCAATGCATCCTTAGCAAACATTGGCCTGGAGCTGCGTCCAAAGCCAAGAACATCCATGGCATAGACGGGACGATCCTTGGCAAAGGCATCCAAATTCATCACCCACAACGCAACGCCGGCGCCCAGGCCGTGCAGCAATACAAGCGGCACCTCCTTCGACTCCGTATTCATGCTCACCGTCCAGATCTTATCCGCATCGCCCACAGCCGGGCCTATGTCCACAAAGAAGCCGCGATAGGGCAGCTTCAGATATGATAGTATCTTCTTTTCTACGGCCCGCAGCATGGTTGGCGATGATGCTGTCCAATTATGCCACCATTGCCATAGGCTGAAACCGTTAGTTTTCGAAACCTAAAATGTAAATTTTCATAGAAATTAAACACGAGAATTTGACTACACAAAAAAACATAACTATGAGAAATATGTCGTATGCTTCAATTATCTAATATGTCAAATTGTTTTTGCCACACAAATGTAAAAGATAATTTTGTTGTGAAATATCCCGCTTTTGTTTGGCCTTGCGTATGGAAACAAAAAAAATAGCTATATGATTAGATATAGGTAAATACATATATACATATACACAATATACACATACATATATTGATAAGGATCAGGAATATACATACATGTCATAGAACTGCAAAGTAACAGCAAGAATATATAGCTATAATACTTTATAGTTGACGTATGTGTGTACAAGGAGTATTGTTATACTCTCATATACACATGGGCATGCATCTGTATACATACATATGTTTATATACATACGTCATAGATGCCACAGCAAAACGCGGAAGTGCCGCCAAATGGGCGTGGATTACCTAACGGACACAATGATCGCGCCCATAGAAACTGCGCATTTAGCTACATATGTACGTATGGATATTTATATGTACATATGTATATGTATGTATTAGAATGTATGTTTGTATATATGCGCACACACATGTGTATATCGTATTTCCTGGCATTTACAGCTTGTTGTTTGACCTTTGCGACATTATTATCAATGTGTCACAGTTATTCGAAATCCTTTCTCGTTCTCAATTTGCTTACCTCAACGTCCATTGACCGAGCCTCTAGCGGAGCATCTGCAGGGCCTTCGGCTTGGTTTGGCAATGACAGTGTGCCACTCATTTGATTCTATTTTGATTTTTTTTCTCCCTCTTAGTATGTTGTTGTTTGTAGTTGTTGTTAATTTTGAGTGTTTGCCAGAAGAATGACAATTAATACTAGCAAATGGCTGCGACGTTGCAGCATTTGCGCGAATTTCGGAAATCTTGCATAGGCCAAGTTAACCCTTTTTAATTTTTAATTTAGTCGAAAAACGGCTCGGTTAGTGTCGAGTTGTGATGACTATGAATTTTTATTCTAAGCTAGCTAGCTGATAGTATGTGTTATTCGGTATGAGTGTGTTTCTGTGTGCGGCCGCCACTTTAGTGTAATTTCTGTCTAATGGTGAAATTGTATATTGTTGTCATTTACTTATATGTGCTCACCAAAAAGTTGACTGGAGCAACAGCTGTTCGGCATACCGCAGCCCTGACATATGTTCGCTGATTGGTATTAAATTTGCCACGGAAATAGCTATGGGAATTTGAAATAAAAATACCAAAACACTACAGCTCTACTAATTAAAATTAACTGAAATCTGTTTCATATAAATATATGTACGTATACATAATTAATTCAAGCTCTAACGCTTACTGATATCGATTGCTGTAATTGTCAAATTCAAATATTTATTAGTCCTGCCCTTTAGTATTTTCAATAGCTACTAACTAGTATATTTTAATTGTACTAAAATGTCAAAATATAAAAATATACCATCCATGTGCCGGGTGCAGGCAGTGCCTTTGCTACGTTCTCGCAGGCGATATGGATGGAATTAATAGATATAATGAGTTTGTGGCTCTGCATAAGCCTCAATTAGAATCTGCTGCAATTCCTGTGCATTTCTGGCCAGCACTCTATCGCAAACTTAGCACGGAACACTTTGATGCAGGGGAAGCGCTGCAGTTAATGCTCATCGACTACGATGAAGCGGAAGATGAAGAAGATGACGTGAAGGAGAAGGAGCAATACGATGAAGACGATAATGCAAAACCAGCCTTTGCTTTGGAAGTGGCATGCGAAAATGGCATCAAGGCAAGTGATCCGCAGGCCATATATCTAATAGATCATGCTTGGACATTTCGCTGGAATACCGCACGTCAGCAATTGGAGCGCTATCCACAGCTAGCGGATCGCTTGTGCGCCATCATGGGCGTTGATCTGGAGCATGACCAGCGAATCGATAAGGTAATGAGACGCATATGGAGATATTGTCATGCCTACACTATTGCCAGCGAGGACTTGACCGACGAACAGCGTCTGCCCATTTGGTATGTGATGGATGAAGTTGGTTCTGCAGTCAATCATTCGGACGAGCCCAACTTTCGTCTTGTGCCGCTGCTGTACCTCACAAGTCACATTACCTACAGTATACTGTTTCCCATACGGGATTCGGTACAAGGCACACCAGTGACTCGTGACTTTGCTGAATATGTGGCCAAGGATGCGCCGCAACGCCCTGCTTTGCTCCTGCCCTGGCAGGAGACTGATTTGAGCGGAGAAAGCTTCCTACAAGTGGAACCGAGTGCTGATTATTTCACCAGTGGCCATATACCAGAATCGTATCCGCGTGAGGACGAAACCTTACCAGCACCCACTCCTCCTGCTCGCTGTGATCCCCTCAAGGTTTACGCTGAATATGATGTGATACGCGAGCATCTAACAGCGCCCGAATTTATACTGGTCGACAACGAGGACGAGGCGGATGTGCTCTGGCTCACCTGTCATTACAAAAATTTCGCCGAATTCGCTAGGAACACACCGCATAAATTCGTAAATCAATTTCCCTTTGAGTACGTTATAACTATTAAGGATCTGCTAGGTATTGTGGGACGTCGTGCCGCTCAAGAACATCATGATGCGGCCACGCTGGAGACTTACCCGGCCTGGCTTCCCACCACATACAATTTATCCACCGAGTTGAAGGAATTTGTGGCCTACTATCAACGCAGAGCAGCAATGCGTTTGGATAACCACTGGATTATCAAGCCCTGGAATCTGGCACGTGGTCTGGATACCGTCATCACGAATAACATTAAGCAAATTGTGCGTTTGCCTATAACTGGACCAAAGATAGCACAAAAATACATAGAGCATCCTGTGCTGTTCAAGCGTGAGGAAATCAATGCCCAAGTCAAATTCGATATACGCTACGTGCTGCTGGTGAAGCGCGTGAAGCCTCTGGAGGCTTATGTGCATCGCAAGTTCTTTTTGCGCTTTGCCAATCACGCCTTCTCCTTGGACAACTTCGATGACTACGAGAAGCACTATACTGTGATGAATTATCAGGAGCAGGCCCAGTTGCATCACATCCAGTGCGATGAATTCTTGGACATGTGGCAAGCACAATATCCACGATACGACTGGGCAACTTTGGAGGATAGCATCTGTGAGATGCTGCACAAGGTGCTGCAATGCGCTAGCCAAGAGCCACCGCCTTGTGGCATAGCGCCCTGCGCTCAATCCCGAGCTCTATATGCTGCCGATATAATGCTAGCATGGACGGGTCGGGGTGAGCAACAGCAGCAGATGGAAATGCAGCCAAAGCTATTGGAGATCAATTGGACACCCGATTGCAAGCGCGCTTGCGATTACTATCCCGACTTCTTCAATGACATCTTCAAGCTGCTATTTCTGGACGAGCAGAATAACGAGACCTTCCGCTTGCTGACACCAAAGGAAGAAATCATGTAAAGAAGTATTCGAAATATTAACTATAGTAATTCATGTTCACGACAATTTCTCATACAACACCAAACACATTAAATAACATACATATGGTAGAACCATACGCATTATACACATTAAATTTGTTGAAAATAAAGTCGTCGTTACTAATTGAAATACGAGAAATCATGCCGAACTTGTCATTAAAATTTACAAAAGCTAAACTTGGATGGAATGCCAAACATGTAAGTCCCATAATTTATATACATATATAAGAATTCTCCGCCCTAAATGATTTCAATTGTTTATTTTTTTTACTTAACAATTAGGTTGTATTTTATTTGTTGATAGTATCTTAAAAGTCATTTGTAAACTACATATACAACTTAATTAGCGCTCATTTGTACAGTATACAAAGTATTGTATATAGATAAATATATATATATATGTATATATTTGTATATATATCTTCTATATGTAGTTGGGAACTATTTACTTAACTAGGTGCGCAATATGTTTCATGTGAGTGTGTTTGATTGTTTGTTGATTTTGTGTATGTGTCGCAATTTGCTTACATTCTCAATAACTCTATCATAGCTTGATAAGAAAAAGAAATAATATAGTTAGTTGCCTAGATAGCTGTTTGCGTTCAGTGTTCAGTGTGTTTATAAGTGTATGACGTAAAAAGTGAGCTTAATTTTAAATATTTATATATGTATATGTATAAAAATGTTTTCGCGTTTTGTTGTTTACCAATTCTTAATTGTAATGGCACTTGAAAATGAAAATGATTTCAATTTATATAAATGTAGGCGATTCGCGTAACTTATAAGGCTGATACTTCTAGTCAAGTTAGTTGTATTCTTTTTACATTTAAGGCAATTTGCAAGGCACAAAATTAAATATCAATTCATGCAGCTATAGACTAATGAAGAAGAGTACAATGAAAAATAAAAACTTCAATATATCGAGATGAATGAAACTTAGCCTGCTAGCAAAATGAACTCAACTAATGTCACTTATAGCTAATTAGAAACTAAAACTTAACCTGTCTAATAATTACTAAACGCACACTTCATCAAAGTCTAAACGTATCTTCTCATCAACGGAAGCTAATTTATGTATAGTCTTTTTAATGCGCAACGCTGGCAGGCGAACGTTTGGATTCTGATGCCAGCATTCCTTCATCAGCTTGGACATGCCAGCCAGAAGCTGTAAATGTATGCATCCATTAGTGAATGTAAATATAATCTATATAGTATTGTATACTCACAGAATCTGAACTCCAGCGATTGGGTATGGACGGCCTATAGTTGTCAATGCAGACAACTTTACGCATATCCTCAAAGCTGGGATCCATAGGCACCACATCATAGAAGGGCACCTTATACTCCTCCGCAATGCCACACGAAATGGTGCGCCGACAAACCTCCCATAGAACCAAGCCAAAGGCATAAATATCAGTGCGACGCAGTGCCTCAAAGCATTCCATGTCGATGCTAAATAGCAATGATAAAAGCAGAATTAGTTTAGCTGTTTAATTGTTTAAATTGAACAGTTTGCTCACCTCTCATCCAGTACTTCGGGTGCCATATAACGTTTAGTGCCTACTTTTTTATTATTTCCCAAATCCAATTGTCCCGTAACCTGCGAGTGTGTAACTGCGAGGCCAAAATCAGCTATCACACAGGTGCCATTGTTAGTGACCAATATGTTCTTCGATTTCAAGTCACGATGTGCCATTGCCGGCTTGCCCTCAGTGCCAAAGATTTCAGTGTGCAAATGCACAAGACCATTTGCGATCGACAAACAAATCCAAATCATGTCATTATGACTGAGTGCAGTGCGATTCAGATGATCGAAGAGCGAGCCTTGCGGATAGTAATGGGTCATTAACCAGAGCTGAGTGCAAGAATTGCGAGAGGTCATGTCGGAGCCAATAAAGCCTAGGATATTCTCATGACGCAGCAAAACGGTGCTGAAAGAGTTAACATTAGTAAACTAGAGCTCAAAGTAATTAACCAAATGTTAACCTACCTATAGATTTCGGTTTCACGTTTCCACGACTCCTCGTCACGACTGAAAAAGATTTTGACGGCAATGCTTTCGCCGTGCCAGTGACCGCGCCATACCTCGCCGTACTTGCCGCGGCCTATGCACTCGATCAGTGTCACCTGTTTGGCCAACGTGCGTTGCACCAGCAATGGCAGCCCTGAACCAGAACCGGAAGTGACCGAATGCTGCAAATATTCACGCAAAGTACTATCTCCTGCGCTAGTAGCGCGCAACAATTCATCGTTAACCAAATATGATTCCGGATCCTGTTTAATGCGCGTTGCCGCCAGTCGCTTGCGATGGCTGCGCCGCATAAAGTATACCACCGCAAAGCCCATCAGTGCGATTATCAGAAATGGTCCCAAAATTGCAGCGATCATTTTGCTCAAGTTGCTGCTGTCGGCTGTGATCACTACATCGCCGCTGACGAAAGGCGGCAGTTCGGGGAATTCGCCATCATTGCAAAAATCGCTTGCACAGCAAACGATATTTATGAACTTTGCTGTGTTGCGTTTCGAGGGGCCGTTGAACTTATTCAAAGCATTTTGATTGCAAATTAACGGCAGCTGATCTTGGGATTTAGTGCAGCCGCGCGACACCAGCTCCTGGCCGACGGCATCACGTGTACGTGACTTCCAGCACTGCAATTGAAAAAGCAGGAAGTGAATAATCAAAAAGATTAGACAGACCCTCTATCTATCTACTCACCTGTATGGCATTCTGGCATGTATGGGCATGTTGATTCGGATCGAGACAGGGTGGCTCACACGCATAACATTTTAATCTGTGCATGCAAAAAATATCAGATTAGCAAAAATATTCAAAACATACAAATGGTGTTTCTGTCTGTGTGACTGAGGGGGCTTTATGAAGGCAGGCAAATGAATTTTACCTTCTTTTCATGCGTCTCTTACTCTTAACATGTCTTCTAATAAGGAGTGCAGCGTGTAAATAGATTAGGTAGGTCGTAAATGTATTATGGTCTTGGGGTATTAGGATATAGCAATAGTTGTTAATTGTATTGATTTCGCTATTACTTGAAGTAGTGATTGGCAGATGCATATAATTCTACTCAAATGAATTACCTCGGATGCGTTAATAAAGAGTTTTGCGGTATTGCTGGAAATTCTTTGCCGTTAATGTGCGGCGGCAATTCCATATCCATATCCTGTTGCTCATCTAACAAAAGTCCACTTATTTCCGCTGCAAGAACAACAAAAACAACAACATGACAAATGAGTCTCACAAATACACGCAAACGGCTAGAAATACTCAATGCACACACACAAACGCAAATACATTTTTGTATACACAAATCAAAAGCAAGCATACTTGCTGTGTATGTGTTCGTTAGTGTATGTGTGTGCGTAGATTATAAATGCACTTTTGTGCTATGCTCGCCCACATAAGCATTCTTATGCGTTTATATAATACATATTTTTACAATTGGGTATTATTTTCATGTTGTTTGATGCATTTCGTGACATTTTTGTATCACACTTGTCTTTATTCGCGGCGCAATTGGTCAGAACAGTAGCATATGAAAACAAATTGTCGTCCAAACACACACATACACACAAACAAATAAGCAGCGCGTAGGCATCATTTTTTTCGAAGCAATATGCCGCTATTTAACCGCCACACAATCATTTATATGATAGTTTTAGTGTTGCACATCCACTAAGTGACAATTAAACATATATTTTAACACACCTTTTGCATTTTTATATAAAAAAAACGACAACAGAAAAACCAAAAATAAATTTGACTCCATTGCCATTGTTTTTTTTCCCAACACTAACAACCGAACGTTAGCCAACACCAACAGGTATACATTGATGGTTGAGGTAACCCTAAAAACAAATTTACATTTGCTTATACCGTTAACAGAAGAAATGTGGGGTGCCCGTAGCTATAAATGTAAGAATAATACCAACTACTGTTAGAGATTACTATTTAAACCACTCGTCGTTATGTTGTTCAGGTCACACTGAGCCGGTCCTCAGCTTGCTTCGCCTGGAAAAAATTGATCAGCTGAAAAGTTTCTAGAATATCTGAACCAAACGTCAGAGACAATATCACAGTAATTTTAACAGAAAAAATTAATATAAATCAAAGTTAATAATTATCTAAGTACATACACGTATGTATTTACTTAAATATATATTTTAGGTAAGTTTGGATTATATGTATCTCTGCTTGTTTGAATGTGTGTAGTTTCTGGAACAAAATGCATCAGTGTTTGCGCTAGTTATATTGTTGTTTTTTTTTTCTATTAAATTGTGATTGCTGTAAAAGCTGCCTAGTGGTCATTAACTTTTCTTGTTGTCTTCAAGTTCATTCGAATTGTCAGCCTACAACAACAACGTCAACAGCGCCTGTGCACTTCTCCACAAATCCTGTTTAGGGGGCGTGTGCTTGGTAAAGGTCTGCTTGGTTTATTTGGGACCGGTTTCATCTAGTGGGCCACACTCTTGATGCAGAAAATCAATCAATTTGCTACCATTCGTATCGATATTGATCAAACGCCGCATTTTGTATGTAAGACCTCCATACATACATGTGCTCCCCTTGGTCACGTAACTGTAATAATTTTTCCACATTTTCTTTTGCGTGTGTACACACACAAAAACACGCGCACACACACGCTCGCCAAGGGGCCTAAACATGTGCTTGCTTTTTTGTTGTCCCTTTTCTATCATTTTATTGTCCTGTTTATTTGTGTATACGTGTATTTTGACATCCTATCTCGTTCGAGCTGCGCAACACTAGCAACGCATACAGATTACATACACACAAACGCACATTATTTATATACAGAACATCGCTAAACAACAAGAATAACAACGCAGACACAAACAATTGAGGGCAAGTGGTTGGTTAGCTGCCTCTGCTTATCTATCGTTGCTCCCTCCATTCTCCCCTTTCGCTCTCGTCATACGGCCTGCAAAACATTTGCCGGCGTTTCAATGCTCATTCGTAAAATTTCGCTCGCGCCGCAAACATTCACACAAACATACACAGACACCGATACGAAGCGGCGGTCACAACAAAACGGCAAACTACGCAGTACGTTTTTACTGTATAATAATAATGAAACGATAGCCCCACTATGTCTATATTCTGTTCGCCTTCGTGTACGTTACATAATCTATGTAATTATACATTTCGCGGTTGCCAAAAACAAACAAGAAAACTAAACTGCAACCGGCAAACAGTTACTGAGAGACAGAGATAGAGCGTGTGAGTGTGTGTATGTGTGACTCTGACAGACTTTTGGCTGAATATTGAGTATGCTTTTATTTTTATATAAAATGAAAAGTAGACATATATATATGTATAATATTATCATATAAGAGCGTCAGAGAGTGTAGATTACGAAAGGGGTTTGCCTGTATGTAGCAAATTGAAAACCTACGACAATTGGGTGATAAGCTACTCATCGCTTTATCATACGTGGTACGTGTATGCATGCATAAGTATGTGTGCGTGTGTGTCTGTGTGGGGTTGAGTGCGTACGTCAGAATGCGGCTTCTATCAAAAATCAATTTTGCGTGTTATTGCATCAGCTGTCATTTCAATATCTCAAACTTTTTCTCTTTTCTTTTCAGAACCCACTCGAACGTAACAAAAAACAGCAGCAATCAACTGTTATTCGTAATAGTTCATATTAACTGTAAAATTATTAAAAGAGTGCAGCAAGTGCTTGAAAGGAGATCTTTGTCGAATTGCGCGTGACTTCGTAAAAGTGCTAGTGAGAGTGAAAGTGTGGGTGAGATAGTGCTAGTGAGAGTGAGTGCAAGCTTGAGGATCAGAAGCTATGTCCGCTTCCACTCGTAATAAACACTCTAAGATTCATGGTAATGAAAAAGTGGATATTACCAATGCTGAGTTTGACCGTATTCGCGACGCTTTAAAGAACGAAGAGTTTCGCAAATTATTTTTCGATTACGTGGACGAAATCCAAGATCCGGCGAATCGCAAAATCTACGAGGAGGAGATAACACAGCTGGAAAAGGAGCGCGGCGTTGATGTCACCTTTATACATCCCCAGCCGGGCTTTGTGATTAAAACATCGATTGATGGCGAACTGAAATGTTTCATTAACATTGCCAGCTGCAAAGTTGTGGAGCGGCCCAACAATGAGGTTTCAGTTAATTCCCAAACGGGCCAAAAGGGTCTCAACTGGTCCATTCCAATGGCCCAGACACCGCCACGCGATGATCTCGATGCCAATAACAAACATTGCAAAGTCTTCGATGTTGTCTTCCATCCCGATGCACTGCATCTGGCTAAGCGCAACGAGCAGTTCCGTCAATGTCTCATAGATACTGCGCTCGATGGCGTGGAGCGTGAATATCATGTAAATCTGGATCGTGCCAATCTCAAGTTTCCCAAGCTTGACTACAAGGGCATGGCGCGTCCCAGTGTGTTGCGTACATTGGCAAAGAATCCTTCAGCCGAAGAGAAGGAACCACATCCCTTGGAACACATGTATCCAAAGAAGCCCGAAGCTGATGCCGGTCAGGCTAAGGTCTTGCCAATCAAGACAAAAACGACACCCGTGCCATCATTTACAGTGCCCAAATACAGCATCAAGCACAGCCATGACGTTGATATGGCAGAATATACAGATGAGCTGGATGCCAAGCTGCAGGTGACAGTGCCACGTGCTCTGGTCGTTGAAATCGAATTGCCGTTGCTCAGCTCCACGGCCGACTGTCATCTCGATGTGACAGAGAAGTCAATCTATCTGCTCAGCGAGCGGCATGGCGCCAAATACAAACTGAAGCTGGATTTGCCCTACCCTGTGAACGATAAGGCTGGCAATGCACGCTTCGACACGGATCACAGATGTCTACGCATAACGTTGCCCGTGGTGCGTTCCAGTGCTCGTCAAGAGCGCCAAATGCATGATACTGTGCGAAATCTCAGCCGCGAAGATAGCGGCGTGGAGCTCAACTCGAATGTCGAATCGCCAGTCGATGATGAGGAACTTATTGTTGAGCTAAGTGAGCACAATCAAGAAAATGATTCCAATGCATGTAAGTAGCTCATATACATACATATATAACATATAGATAGATTTATTCTAAACTGCTTTGCTTTGCATTCATTTAGTCCCACCCACTGCCGTTGTATCGCCCCGCTCATTCCTGAAGAGCAGTCTGCATTATCAGCTGCCCGCCCAGTTCAATTGCAACATTCTGGACAATGTAATTGTCTTTGTGTTGCATGTGACGAATGTGCAACCGGACTCGGTGCAGACATTGCATGAGGCACGCCGAGTGCATTTGCAGTTTGCCTCCATGGGCACTGGCTATTATCCCACCCACTATGCGTTCCTAATGCAGCTGCCCGATGCGGTGCAGCCCGAGCTGCGTATCGATCATATCGACGTTGATACTGGTGATGAGAATGTGGTCTTACGATTGACTATGAACGAGCACTGCATGCTGCTGCCCAACTATCTGGCTGGACCCGATAGCAATGATCTCAAGGAATATTCAGTGCTTGGTCAGCATCAAAACAATAATGAGAAAGGAACTGAGATTGCGATTGAGAAGTGCGAATTGGTCTCAGAGGAGTCACTGCAGTTAACATTGATCACAATGATGTGGAGCATGCACTGGAAGTGACAATTGAGCCGCAAGAGAATAAAGCTCCGTTAGACAGTGTAGAACTGCTGCATGAGCACCAACAAGAGTTGCAGCAGCTGCAGCATCACAAGAAGCTGAACAAGAAGCAACGCAAGCGCAACAAGAAGCAACGCTCGCTCTCCGAGTCCGCCTGTGAGGATCTGAAATTGGCTCACGAACATCATGAGCAAGTGCAGAAGCAACAGAAGGAAAAGCAGAAGAATCAACAACAGCAACTGCAACAGCAGGATCAGCAGGATCAGCAGGATCAGCAGCCACAATTGGAGAAGGAGAAAGAGAACGAGGTTCTAGAACAGACTGAAGACGCCTCTTCAGATAGCTTTAAGAGCATCTCTCAGCCGATGGATACGCTTAAGCTGCCCCATCGCAAGCAGCGCAGCTACTCAGAATGCAATGAGAGCAGCCTTGGTAGCAGCTGCGTGCAACGTAGCATCTTAAAGCGCTTTAGTCGCTACGGACCACATCCCTCTATCTCCGATAGCTGCTCATCCATTGATGATTGCTCCTCTACGTATTCATGCTCAGTGGATGCAGCTGGGGGCAATGGGTTCTCGCAATCGTTCGGCAGCATACCGGAGGAGCGAGGTGGCGATGAGGCAGGTCTCTCGGAGAGCTGTAAGAAGACTGTTAGATTTAATGATCACATCATGAAGCAAGTGTTCAGGTGCGTCTAAATATAAAATGATTTCAATTGCGAGCAATTCCATCTAATTGAAAATTCGCATCTCTATTTTTAGGCTTGACTCGAGTATACTGGGCCAACGGAAGAAGAATCAAAAGCGACGCGATTGTAAATTGCGCGCCCAGCAGCGTCGCCTCAGCGAGGGCGACTCGGTCGATTACGTGGAGATGGATTCAACACACGGCAACGGACAGCAGCCCGCCCACAAGGTAAACTTGTGATAGCAACTGATTGGCAACACCTTGTTAATTTGCCGATTTGGGGAGCTAATTGAATTAGTGCGACAAATGCAAATATTGATTTTTATCTACAGCCAGGTCTAGTCGAAGTGTTAAATTATCTATTGTTTGGTCAGGAATTTGGTATTTGGAATTAGTAGTCGCTTACGTGTGTAAGCTAGTTAAATATTTAACATAAATTGCAATTTAATTCGCAACTAAATGCTATAATTCAAACTAAAGCCAAGGGGGGGGCGGCATCAAATTGAACCAGTTTATAGCAGTCTTATTGCGATTCAAGCTAAATCAGCCTAACTATTTATTAAACGAAGGTCAAAGCTTGGAATGATAACGGAATTTTTCGGTTTACTTGCAATTCGTGTGTGATTTAAGTAAATATTTAATTGAATGATGATGACATTTGAGATTAGTTTAAAATGATAAAGTTTATTGCAGAAAGTTGTTAGATATAGGTGAAAGCAGATAGTAGTATAACCAGCTTATATTATAGAATAGGTATGATATTATATTCTTAATATTGATATCATGTTATCTACCTTTCAGACCGCTGCCAATGCACAGTATTTCAAGCAACAAAACAAAATTCATTCTCATGATAAGGAGAACAAGAAACTGTCGCTGCATGACAGCGGCCTCGACTTGACCAATGGTTCCATAAACAACAAAAACAATCACCGCAACGAAAACGAAACTAAACGCAATGAGGCTGATGCCAAGAATGCCATGATGTTTGAAATGGATGATGATGAGGATGAGAATGAAGCTGAGAATCAATAAGATGAGCCGAGCTCAAGACACTCTTGATCAGCGAACTGTGCATGTGTTATTTTTCGAGGCAGGTTTTCAAAGGAATTTTTGAAGCAACATATATTAAACTATATTATATACAAAAACCACAATATAAATTTACTATTATTATTGATACTTTTTTTTTTGAAAATGAAACGTTTTTGATTGTAAATGTGGTAAACATTGTTTATCGGCAAACAGGCGCTCAATTTAATAACCATATACAATTGCAAATTGTTTAGGTACATCTATTTATAATAGATAATAATAATGAATAATAAATCAGGGCAAACATGAAAATCAAAATAAACAAAAGAGGAGTATAAATTTACTTATGTGTACATGGTTATATACATGCATAAATATAATTGTTATTTAATTTGGTTGAAAAGAAATTGGAGACAAAAGTTCTCGTAATACTATTTTTAAAATCATAGAAACACATACGCATATATATACATCTGAATATATATACACACAAGCATACACACATGTTTATATATGTATACAAATTTAATTATCAACAAGAAATCTCTCATGCAAATACAAATTACAAATGGCAAATAAACAATATCAATAGTTAACAGTGCATATATGCAATATACACACACTCACATGCATACATAGTGTATAAGCTATTTACATAAAGTATATACTGGCTGCCGACACTAGATGTACGTGTAGTATTTTAACTTTTTTAAACAGCCACAAGTTAAATATACAAAAACAAATATATAATTTTGTGTATGTCAATTTTATTGGGAGCATATGAGTACTTACTCTTATATATATATAAAGCATTTACTCATTCTCACGTTATTATATGGACTTTCCCCTAAGTTTCCTCAAAATCGAAGCGTATTTGACTTTGATATGGTCATTTAAAGAGTGCGCTTTATTCATATCTCCGCTGCCCTTTAACATCAGCTACAGTCTGTTAATTGGCAACAGTTGCTTAGCAGTAACAGAAGATTGGCTTAGCAACGGCTTAACAGCTGTTAATGGCTGCCGCCTAAGCGCGCAATGAAATTTGTCTTAATTTGTTTGTTGCCTTGCAGCGATTTCTGTTCGCCTGGTAGTTCAGTCGAATTTTCGTTCGAATTTAGCGAACCAG
Source organism: Drosophila antonietae (assembly GCA_030914385.1). Classification (NCBI taxonomy): domain Eukaryota; kingdom Metazoa; phylum Arthropoda; class Insecta; order Diptera; family Drosophilidae; genus Drosophila; species Drosophila antonietae. Next base: position 348,462 of record JAUESO010000017.1, on the reverse strand, counting down.
CGCAGCCGAACTGGAATTTTTCGACTGTTAAATTTTGAAAATTAAATTATGCTCATTAAAAGACAGGTTAATTTAAATTTCTTTTTTATTTTCATGCATATTATTTACAATGTAAATATAATATTTCTTCAACAAATACTTAAACATCAGTTTCACTGGCAACAATATATACATGCAAAATATATACATACTTACAAACAAAAACCAAGTTAATTAAAACGCTCTTCCAGCTGCTTACGTATAAATGGCATCTGTTGTAGCTCCCGACGTTTCACTTCCATAACATAGAGCACTGGACAATCCAGTGAGCCACACTGCAGATCGCCCAATCTGCCACAGCAGGCCTGACAGATCTGCTGCGTCAATCTGTAGCCACGATCCAGCTGCGCCAGTTTCGCCTGTAGCGTGACAATGCATTTGCTAGGACTGCGAGCACACTCCTTACAGATGCCCTCTTTGGTCTGGCGGCCGCACTCAATGATGCAGTTGGTTGTCGAGAAATATTGTGATATGGTGGACTTGGCGTTGCCGCGATTCAGCAGCTCACCAGCTGCCGACTGGGCGGGTGTCATGAGCAGTTTGCGTGGCAAGTTGCTGAACCTGAAAGAGATATCGATTGGTTAAAGATTATGATCCATGTGTCCAGCTCATTCATTTACCAATCATTCACATCGGCTCCTATGAGCAGCAGACAGCGATTGAGCGGCGGTATAATGGCCTTAGTTATATAGTAAATCGCATTGATTTTGTAACCCTCATTGGCCAGTATCTCGTGTGGACTGCGCACTAAACGTATGAGTTGCACTCCTGGTGGTCCATTGATGATGCAGAAGGGCACACGCTCGCCACGCCGTGGCACGCGCCTGGGATCCTTTAACATCCATTTACTGGAAGCAGAGACAAGGAGATATTAAATAATATATATATATTATATCTCAAATTCCTCTTCTTACCGCGTCATCTCCAGTGCCGGCACACACGCCGTGGGCTTATAGCCATTCAGACCCCGAAACTCCTTGGCAAATATCAAATCCTGCAGATTGGCGCGTCCAGAGAGTAGCTTGGTGAACTGCCGACACACGTACTGCTTGATTTGGCTTACGTCCGCCGTTTCGAAAAGCAGGCGCAGCACCTTCTCCAGCATTTTGGCCACTGCTGGACAACCATCTCGTCGCACTGTTTCAATACCTTTCGCCTCGTAGACGGGCTGCTCCTGCTCAGGCGTCTCGTACATGTAGCCGACATAGCGCTTCTTGGTCTGCAGCATGCATGGCTGATAGACCTTCTCCAGCTTCAGCTTAACCGGATGTGGATTCATGTCAGTTACCGCCTGAGCAATTTCCTCGCCTATGCGAAAGGCCTCAGCACGATTACGTCCGGGCACGAGAACGAACATGGAATCTGTATCGCCATAGACAACACGTACATTCCACTTCTCATGCGTCTCCACCAATTTAATGGCACGCTCCAAGGTCTCACGACCCTTCGATACTACCGAATCACCCACCTCAACGGCAGGCATGCGTCCACTGAAATTGGCCGCCGTATAGCCATAAGTGACATTTGCCATTAGCTTCAGGCCCAATTGCCGGGAGTGCAGCACACGCTGCAGCGCGGAGCTGTCGCGATGCAGCTTCATTGACTGCTTCACCATGAGACGCGTATCCAGAATCTCGCTAAGCATACGCGGTAATATGCCCTCGCGCACCTCTCTCTTAACGAAGACGACGCCACACGGCGAAATGGTGACCAAATCCCTATCGAGCAGCTGCTGCAGCAACTGCCGTGAGACGCGCAACATCGAAGCACCGAATTCAAATGGAGTGCTGCTGCCCAGATGCTCCACACGGCCCAAGCATGTGGAGAAACAATAGTTGTACGCGATAATCATACTCGGATACAGACTCTGAAAGTCCAGCACGATGAGTGGATCAGCATAGAAACGTGACTCTGGCTCCATGATGAGTGCCAGATACTCGGGGGCACGCATATGAGCGCGCTGCTGCACACTGGGCGAGAGCGGCACCAAATTCTTCGGCTTGGCAATTCTATAAATGAAAATTGAAATGAATATTAATCATATTTATAGTTCAATCAATCTTGCACCCACCGTAACATCATGCTCTCCACCCGAAACTGTGAGCCACGCGAGAGCACCTCATAAAACTGTATGCCAATCAATTTGGCCATCTCACTCGTGCGCCCCAGGAGATCCAGCTGGTCGAGTAGGGCCAAAGTGCCCCTCACACGCTCCAAATAGTACTCGAGCACAATCCAGCGAGTGCAGGGCGAGGCATACCAATCGCTCAAGGCACGTGGACTGTGCCAGGGACAACGTTTGTGCAGAATGTGATACATCACGTTCTCAAAGGTGTACGACGTGAGCGCAATCTCGGAGCGCATTAGACGCCAAACATCTAAGAGAATGCGACCACACAGCTTCATCTCCACATCAAGATCTGTAAACGATTCACGCTCTTCATCCACAAAGTCGCGCACCTTCTGCGTGGGCACACGTGACAGCAAGGGCGCAATATTGAAGCATAAATGCTTGGCACGTTCAATCACATAGCCCCAGGAGCTCATTTCGATCTCGTAGCCAGCATAGATGTCCGCATCCCAGCGTGCGCAGAGCGCCAGCAGCGCCTCAAATGCCTGCGCTTCGCTCTGCACCACCTGCAGCTCAATGTCCGCATCCAGGCCATGGTTACGTCCCTCATTCAAGATATCCTGTGCATCGCTTACTATAATATAGCCACAGGCTTTGCTAGGCAGCGACTGTGACTGCGCCGGCAAACTGTGCTCGATGGCATAGAACAGGCAGCGTATCTCATCATGCAGCGGATCCGGCAGCAGTTCGCCACGTGTCGGCACAAACAGCTCCAGAGTCATGGTGGTCAAATAGTTGCACTAAAGAAATACAATTAAGATGAATTAGATAGCTATCCAATTTGTGTTTATATCGATTCACCCACCTCAATGTCCGCTTTGGCTTGTTGCAAATTCTCCAGATTTACCTTGAAGCCAAACGTGTTGTCCAGCGTGGCATTGGTTAGGCCGAAGCTCAGTTCATGACTGTTGCGTCCGCTGCTGATGCTCCTAACGAATGAGCTGCGCTCCAGTGCCTCCAGGGCAGCATTGCTGCTCACGCTTTTCTCGCTCGATTGACTGCTGCTCGGCTGCTCCTCCTGCACAGCTTCAAATTGAAGTTTTGTGGCACGTTTGGAGCGCATCTTGCTGCTTAGTGGTGTGCCCTTCGCATGCGTCTTGGCTGTTCCACTATGCTGTGGCGTCTGTGACATGGGCGTCAGAGTTAACCCACTGCAGTTTAGATCCCCATCTTCATCGCCACTGGCTCCACACTCAGCTTCGACTTCATTGAGCATCATTGTTATTTTCTGGCGCTTGATTTTGATGGGACTATCCACATCATTGCCCACAAGACGCTGCTCTTCCTTCTCATCTTGGCGCTGCCTGTGCAGTTCTCTTGCTTTTAGCCACAGCTTGGCATCCTGACTGCTCGGCGGACTCATTGCTGGCTCCATCACCAACCGTTGCTCACTGCTAAAATATTCCCGCACCTGCTGCTCATTGCGAAAGCGCTGCAGCATAGCCGGACCACCAATCGACACCAACTGCCTTCTTCGCCAGGCAGCCAAACCCTGATTGCTATGCAGAACGCTGCTTTCAAAGGGCTCCAGATCGTTGATCTTATTGCCCGGTATGCGCAACACCAAAAATCCCACCTCGGTCATTTTACTAACATCCGCAGGATTGCTATAGTAGGGCTGCTGGAACACATACTCGGGTATATCCAATTTGCGGCAGCTGTGCAACACTTCCTCATAGCTGGGCGGCAGCTCCAAAGGAGCTATCACAAATGCCTCGGGGTCGTTCGAGCTCACTGCACAGGGCTCGACCATCTGCTTCGTTTGTGCCGACGATTGTGGACTGTCTATGTCATCGCTGAATACGGATGGACTGTTTATGATGAACGAATGTTCATAGAAACTTTTCATTAGCTCTGGCGTATTATTATCGTCTATGGTACGTGGACTACATTCTGGTGTGCCAATTATTTCCTCTGCAGTTACATCTGCTGCGGCAACTTTCAAAGATTGGATAGGAGTTGCTGGCTGAGGAGTTTGACTATTTGAAGTATGATGCATAGATCTCACTGGCATTGCGGTTGATAAGATTTGACTTTTCGCACTTGATACTGCAGCTCCATTTCTCAAACTCTCTGATATTGGACTTGCTTGTTTCGTTGCATTCTCTGGCATTGAACTTGCCGAAGCTTGACTTTTTGCTATAGTTCGATCCAGTAGAATCTCTGGACTTGAACCTGTAGCTGGACTCTTTGGATTCTGTGACGTGCAACTTAATGCAGCTTGACTTTTAAATTTCTCTGGCATTGGACTCGCTACAATTCGACTCAGTTGAGTCTTTGAGGAAGCTTGAGTCATTGCATTCTCTGGCATAGGACTTGCTATAGCTCGACTTCTTGAACTCTCCAACAGTGGACTTGCTACAGTTTGACTTCTCATATTCGCAGGGCTTAGATTTTCAGGAGTTTGACTCGTTGCACTCTCTGGCGTGGCTGATGATTGGCTTTTTAATACTCTACTCAGTGGTGTCGTTTGCTTGGCCTGCAATGATGCACGAAAGCTGCTTCGTAATCGCCTCAAATTTGGCCTAACCACAGATCTGTCGCTCTCTGTATCAGATACGATTGCCTCATCATCACTAGTTGCCGCAGGAGATTCTGCAGCTGGACTAAAGCTAGCCAAATTGATCTCTGCCTTAGGAAGCGTTTGCTGCTCTATATCGCGTTTAGCTAGCTTGCGTGTGCTGCGACGTGGTTGCTTGTGCTCCACTATAGGCGTCACTGGCGCAGCTGCAAAGACTTCCGAAATGCGTGAATTTTGCTGGTGTGCTGGCCTCAACGAGCAAGTAATATGCGTTTTGTCCAAATTACGAGTACTCCGACGTGGAGTAGTACTGCAAGCAGAAAATCTGTTAATTTAAATAAACTTTGAAGAAAAGGAATTGGTTTACATACGTATCTTCCCGCATGGCTTTCAACTCTGTGAAAGAATCTGTGGAAATGGTCTGGCGGCGCAGCTCTGACATGGCCACCTTCTTGCGCAGCGTTATAGCTGGACTACATATGAAGAACATATAATTGTTAGTAATCAGTTCAATTTTACTTGTGAGTGGCAATACCTCTTAACGTTCGCTTCAAGCTGCTGGCTCAGGCGCTTCTTGATGGCGTCGCTCGCTGGCAATGCAACAACTGCTGTTTCCTGCTCCTGTTCTGTAAGAGAAAAAGAGTTTTAGCATTATGAAGATTTAAGCTCTGTTGGCATCCACACCTACTCTGCGCAGATCTGCTCGTTATGATCAAAGGTAACGGCGCATATTTTTTGGCTGCACTTGATTTGGGCGTGCGTGGCTGTGGCCTGCGTAGGCGACCTTTGGGCGTTGTGGGCGTGCGTGGCGGAGTGCGTTGTTGTGCCCTGGTCTTGGCTTTAGTGGGCGTGCGCTGCAGTTTATCATCGGCGCCATCAATTTGCGGCATCTCACGCTGCTGACTGGACGGCGGTTCAGGCACACTTTGACTCTGGCTGAGCTTGAGCAGCAGCTCATCAATGTCATCCATAGCTATGGAAAAGTCATGCGCATTGCCAGCTTCGTGCTCTTCATCCGAGTTGTCGCTTTCGTCCTCGGACAGCGGTTGCTGTGTGGCAGCTGCGGCTGTCTGTTTGTCCAGCAGCTCAGGCGTTAGCTCGACTGAAAAAGCAATACATTAACAAAAGTAATTACATAACTTCACTTTTAGAAGACTTTACACTGCTTATGCTGCTGTGAGAGCGGCGCTAGAGAACTGTCCAAATCAATATGCGATTCATTTGCGTTCTGCTCCTCCAGCTGCTGCAACACTTCAAGCAGCTCCAAATCCTCTTCGCGCACTAAATTCAGAATTAAATTAGTTATTTTATACAATGCTATATATCATTTACAAATTTACATGTTGCATCGTGTGGCACTGGACCATTAGCTAATTGCTGTAGTTCCTCGTCGACTAGCGTATCATCGAGAAAGGCAGCTTCATCATCATTCTCCACATCACGCACCAGACTATGTACACTTCCGCTGCCCGATAGATGATTTTGTATAACCGATGCATTGACCAACTGCTGCTGTGCATCCTGGCTGCATTCCTCTGGGTAAACGGAGTTAACCAACAGTTTTTGCAAATTAAATTGACGACGCTGCTCCTTGGCGCTAGTCTGCAGCGTGATATTTATATTGCTGATCTGTGTTTGATCGGCCAGAGTTTGCTCCCCGCTTACTGTTTGGTCCAAAGACAAGAGCTTGCTCTCTAGCGCAGCGCGATAGAAATTATGGCTCTCGGCTATTTCCACATTCGGACGTTCCTGTGTGGGAGGCACTTCCAGCACAGGGAGCTGCAATTGAGTCACATTCATGAGTAAATTATAAGAGAGAAATTGGCTGGAGTGAGTGGTTTACCGCATTTAGTTTCTGGCTATCTCCGCCATAGCTCTCAGCCAGCTTCTGTCTGCGCACATGCTCATCGTGCCAGATGGCCTCGATGCCGGGATTTGTGTGCGTTGAATTTGACTTGGTGACCAACTGAAAGCGATTCAGTATAAAGTTTGAGTTTATATCTACTTCCAAAGTACTGCAGGCGACTTTCTTAACAGAATTGGGATCCAAGAGCTGTTGAGGCTTCACATTCGCATAGGGCACAACTGTAGAACAAACAAAAAGAAGTTAAACTTCTTGCTAAATGGATCATATATGATTTTATACCATCTTCCACTGTTTGCCGACGAAATTTGACCACCTCCAGCGGCACATGCAAATAGCTCATGCCATACAAATTATAATCGATCATGAATTGCAGAATGTAGGGTACATGCGATTCGTGTGGATTGAAATTTCTGCTCAGTATAGCGCCGCTTTGCAATAAATTAGCAGCGCGTCGCACAAAACGCGGATTGAACATGAAAATCTTGAAGAACTGATGCTCCGTACGATGATAGCCATAGAAAGGGCTGTAAAAGAGCAGAATAGTAATATTATTGCAATAATATTTGTATAATTTATTCATATATATATATTTGACTAACTCACATTCCCTTAACCAATTGTATTTTAAAGACATGCTGCGCATTGGAGCTGCCTTGTCCCAACGATATATTGATAGCCTTGTCCAAATGCATCGCAATTTGCAGTATGCCCCGTTCGACAGTTTCAAAGTCCCGTTTGTCGTAGGGTATGTAAAAGTAAGGAAAGACGCCATGCACATGCATGCAACATTTCTGGCCATTGGCATTCGCACCAAAAATGCGCACAATGGGCACCTACATATTAAATAAGAGTATAACATTAGTTACATTATTCATTGTAGCCAATTGAATTGTATTTACGCGCTTAATTTCCTTGCCGCGCAGCTCAGAGTAACACGGATCGAGTCCAAATACCGGCTTTTCCATATAAAAATCGGCAATCACCAGACGCACCGAGTAAATGCCGTCTATTTCCGACATTTTCTATTCCAGTTACAGCATATATTATGGTGAAATTCATTAAAAGATTAACAGCTCACTTAATCCAAACCAATTTGTTTACTATTTGCGCTGAGAACTGTCAGGGCTGGAAGAACTTTTTACGGCAGCATTGTGAAATTCGTTTTTAGCTCGTATTAGTACGAAAGATTGGCGCCAAATGATGGTATGTGCCAGGGCTGCACAGATCATGTTCCATCTGCCAACGCTGTTTAAATCCTTACTCAACGAAAATTAAAGCTTACGTATCGTAACATTTATGACGCTTATAAGTACTTAACGAAATTTAAGTCGTTACATCATAAAGGGCTCATTTTAAATATGAGCGCCAATTTCTCTTTGATATTGGAATTTTAGAGTCAAGTTGGCATATTTTCTGATCATCTTGTCAAATTTAGTTGAAAAATACTTAATTTGTTAATGAAGCTTTACATATACTTTATAGCTATTTGCTTTTTATCATATTTAAGAGGTAAACACATGCCGCAGTCGATAAAGACTTACACAATGACTTTGTTTAAGATATTGACCATCCATTGTTATCTGTTATGGAATAATTATTCAAGTGAAATTGTCGCCTAAAAGTCCCCTTGTACGTGATCGTCGTGTGTACTTAAGAGGTTCACTGAGATAAAACTACCCAATGGGAATCCCTGAGCACAGCTCACCAAATACAAAGGCAATGCGTGGGTGTATATAAACTAGGTGCACCGTCAGTTGAGACAAGAGTACAATTCTAGAGTACAGCACAACCTTTACCATGAAGTCTATCGCATGCTTAACTCTGCTTGTAATACTGGCTGTGGCAGTGGCTCAGCCTGTGGCCAAGGAGCCGCTGGAGCTAAATGATGATGTCGCTACTCCCGCTACACTGGAGGAAGTGCTTTCAGAACCTATAGCACCTGTCGCCCATCAACGTCAAAAGCGTGCCACCTGCGATCTGCTCAGCTTCTGGAATGTGAACAATACAGCCTGCGCGGCTCACTGTCTGACTAAAGGCTTCAAGGGCGGCTATTGCAATAACAAAGCCGTTTGTGTTTGTCGTCGTTGAACTGTACAATTGTAAATTTTCCCCCAAACTGTTAAATCTAATGAATGAATCAATAAATGAGATGAACACATTTGCTGAAGATCATTTTATACGACTTTAAATTGTTGATGCATTTGCATGCTTCATTTATGTCATGTTGTTAGGGAAATAAACAAAAAATTGATTAGTTTCAGCTAGTTCAAATTGGATTTGGAATATTAAACGGCAAGGCGTGTATGATATATATAAACTTAGTGCACTGTCAGTTGAGGCAAGGGAATCGACAACAGCAACAAATATCTACAATATTTACAATGAAGTCTATACAGTGTTTGATTTTGCTCGCACTTCTGGCTCTGGTCATGTCCGGAAAGTGTCCACAGTTGAGTCGTTCCATGTGCATGGGTGGTCACGGAATCTGCCTTAGCTACTGCAAATCCAAAGGGAAGTCTTTCGGCATGTGCATCGCTGGCAATTGCAGTTGTAAAGAATAATTATTTTCAATTGTAAATTGTCAAGATTTTGCAAGAAATTATATATATATATATATAGAGAGCTAAAATTTGATTTCTAATATTAATGTTAAAAAAAAAAACATGGATTAGTTCTAATAAGCATTTGCGAAATGACGAATGTGGACAAAAATCTTGAATATGTCTGTATTTTTATTTTATTTTATAAGATCTAAAAATATTGTTAACGCTTTTTATGGACAATTCAAAAATCTTGAATATGTCTGTGTTTTTTTCTTTTTTTTAATATTGTTAATACTTTTTATGGACAATTTTGCGTGACATTTTGTAAAATACAATTGTATAACGATTGCTAATCAGCCGTCAGCCGTCACCTGCACAACAGTTAAGAACGGGCACTACCGACTGCAGAATACTCAGTGATTTGTCATAAAGTTAGCAGCTTCACTCTCTGGTTCGCCACGCCCACAAATGCCATACATCTAAGACAAACCAACTGTAAGACTAGAAAATAATGTATTCCACGATTTGCCACAGCGCGGTATTTTCATTTCTATACAATCTTTATCGATTCTCTATGATTTCCAATTTGCCACGCGTTTAAATTGGATTTGTTATATTCAAGTTGTTAAAGCTACGTGGATATACGTCTAGCCTATATATAAGCTGCATGTGAGACAAGAGATCAAACAGTTCAAGAGCACAGCATATGTAGCTAACAAAATTTACAATGAAGTCTATCATTTGCTTGATGGAGATGTGGCTGAATCTGAGATTTATCAGCAAGTACTTTTTCCACTCTGCAAGGAACCTGATTCCATCTGCAGTATTTACTGCGAATCGGAAGGCTATAGTTCCGGCGAGTGCGATGGTGACTATTGTGTTTGTGTTAAATTTGAATAGCCAAATTTTGACATTTTGAATAAATTAAATAAACCATAATAGTTATATATATATAGTATATATATACATTTTTTTATTGCTTCATCGAGTCGCCTTCAGTGAGTTCATCACCCCCTTTGGTTCGACTTCTTATAAATTGTTGTTAAAAAAAAAAACAAAAACAAAAACAAAATTTGATTAGTTTTAGCTAAGAAACATTTGGGAAATGGCATTTGGTGCAAAAAATCGTTCATTATTTTTATATATTTTTTTTCTATGTTGCTTATTTTTATAAAAAATTTTAACATGCATTTCGTTAATTCATTTAACTACAGTTTCGATTCTTCATTTCGTGGCGTTCTTCATTTTTTTTTTTTATAATTTTTTTTAGTATAAAATTTGTTAATCAATTTGTTATATGTATAATTATTCGATTTTCTTGTTGCATATACATATATATATATATATAAAGATTTATGTACTAAGTTAACTTGGTTAGAATTAGTTAATGTATGTTTTTTTTTATGTATGCAATAAACATATTCATATTAAATATTATAATTGAGAAAAAAATGTGTTGGGTATATTATTTTTTTCGTTTTAAATGAATATTTGTATTTTTCAGTTTTTCATATATTTGTAATATTTATAATAAATTTTGGTTTTTTTTAAATATATATTTTTCTTTGCATGAATTTCGCATTAAATAATTTTTAATTTCATATATATGCATTAATAAATAAACATATATATATTTTTTTTTCTTTCAATTTTGTGTGAATTTATTATTTATTTATCTATTTGTTATTATTATTATTTTTTATTTTAAATATATATATATTTTTTTTAAAGTTTTGTATAAAATAATTTTTGACTTTTTTTTTAATATTTATGTGTTTTTTTTATTTTTAATATAAATTTTGTTTAAAATATAAAATTTGTTAGTTTTGTTATATGTTTTTGAAAGTTTTTTTTTTTATATAAATTTTTTATTATATACGTATTTTTTTTAAATATATATTTTGAATATGAATTTTGTTTAAAATATAAAATTTGTGTTGTTATGTTTTTGAAAGATTTTTTTTATATCAATTTTTTATGAGTTAATTTATGTATTCATTTTATATATATGCTTTAAGTGTTTTATTTTAATTATATAATTTTTTTTCTATTATTTTTTGCCTGAAATAATTATTATTAATTGTTTAATTTAGTATTTTAAATTGTATTTTGTTTTAGTATATATCTATTTTTTTTTTTATACTCTGTTCCCAAAGTGAAAAAGAGTATATTGGGTTTGTTTTTCGCTTGAATTTTGTATGAAATATTTTGTTTATGAATTATTTTTTAAATATATAACATTTTTGTATAAAGTATTTTTTTTTTTTAGTAAAAAAAGTTAAGAACATATAGCACAGATTTTTTTTATTTTTTTTTTGTGTGTGTGTGTATTAAAAGCTCCATAAATTAGAGTACTATAAAGAGTATATAGATATATATATATATATATTATATGTAGTAATATTAATATATTTTTTAAAGAGGCTAGCGAAGTTTTGAATTTAATGTTTTAGTTTTATTTATTTATTTTTATTTTTTTTTTTTTTTGGCCAAATCACAGGAGAATTAGAAGTTTTAATAACAGAAGAGTCTAAGAGAGTTGTAAACATATATATATTAAATATATATATAGAGTATATCAAACATGCACTCACACACACACACACACACACACACGCACACACATACTATGTTAAATAAAAGTTTTTTAGTTTAAAGCTTATGAACACACGAGATTTGCATTTTGTGCTTGACCAAGTTTTTGTTTGCTCTAGGCCTCTCTCTCAATTGTTTATATATTTATATAAATGTTAGTTTGTGTATAAAGATTGTATATTCAATTTTGATTTAATATTATAAAAAGAGCATAATTATATATTAAAAAAAAAAAAGAACGCTCAACTTGTTTGCTTTATTTTTGCAGCTGTTGCACTTCTTTCATCTTCATCATTTTGTATAATAAATTATGACTATATGTATATATATGTTTACGAAATATGTAAGTAGGAGGCGCAGATTAAACATTATTCATTATATTCTCTCTCTCTCTCTCTCTCTCACTGTCTAAGAGTTCTGAGTGTTTTCCTTATTCCTTTTCTTTGACTTTACTTAGAAATACAACTTTTAAAAAATTGTTTTTTTGTTTTGTTTTTCTTGTAGAAAATGTGATATTAATTATTGAAAACAAATAAAAACTAATTGTAAACAAAAACAAGCATATATAAAAAATAAATAGTAACTAGTGAAAAAGATATATATATATATATATATAAAATATGAATATATATATATATATATGTAAAGGTAAAAGGTAAACCTAAACGCATTTAGCTTCAGCTTCAGCTTTATCTTTGCCTCATCATTCGCTTAGACATCCACAACCATCTTCTTGTGTATGTCCGTATTGCCCACAACCGAACAGAATTCATCGAACGATATCTTGCCATCCTCATCCTTGTCCGCAAAGCCGATTGTCTTGTCCACGATCTGCTGCAGTTGCGTGTCTTTCAAATTGTTGCCCACCATCATTTTGAGTACCTATTGCAATAGATATTCATATAGCTGATCTGATTCAGTTGTTATTTTCAATTATCGCACTCACCTGAAAGAGTTCTCCATTCGATATATAGCCATCGTTGTCCATGTCATAGATGCGAAAGGCAAAGCGCAGCTTTGACAATTTATCGCCCTTCACGCTGAACTGGGAGACGCCTTGGATGAACTCCTTAAAGTCCACCTCACCATTGCCGTCCGCATCGAAAATATCAATTACACGCTGCACGAGCGGATTCTGTTGCAGTTCCGGCAGTGACATGAACTCATCCACGCTCAATGCGCCCGAATTGTCCAAATCCAATTTGCGAAAACGTTTGCCCAAACGACGAATCTCATCGGCATCGACTGCGAGAGTGAGAGAGAGGAGAGAGAGAGAGAGAGAGAGAGAGAGAGAGTTAGTTACATATGCAAACAGTTTCCTCAAGCCACGCGCTGTGTGCGCCCTGTGTGCTCGTTGCACCCTGTGCGCGGCTCGTGATCGTCTCTATTTATAGAGAGCACTCGCCCACCCCCGCCCATAACCCAAAAATGACAATGAAAATGTTTATTGATATTCATAATATGCATAGGCTAATTAAAAATAGAGCAACATTAGCCAAAAAAAAATTGTGAATGCAAGCCAATTATGCTAAATGACACTTGTTTACTTGCGTTAGGTAAATATATATATCGTAATATATATAATGCATATTTGTTAGATTTTTATCTGCTTGTCATATATATGTATATTAAAATGTTTAATAATATGACATGTAGGGATTACTTCATATTAAACATAATTCGAACTCTTATTGGAAGCAGTCTAATTAACTTGCAAGCACTTTTGTGTATCTCGCATTATTCCTATGCTCATAATAACTATCATCCCAGCATAATTCAAATTAGCATAAATTCCAACTAGCTTATTATAATCACTCTGACATCATGTCTTTTCTAAAAGCAAAGTCAATGTATTCCAATTGGAATAAGTTACGCAAATAAGAGCTGTCACTCCAGCACACTTCATATTCCTAACTAACAAGTGTCATAGACTAGGAATCCTATTGCAAATATCCATGCTCTAATCAGAGCCAATCGGAATTATAAACAGAGACAATTCTACGCCCAATTAGAAGAGCAGCAACTGAGTAGTTTTATTCAAATTGAAATCAAATTATTATTAACAATATGTAATATTCAGGCAAGAAAATTAATATAAAGTATATTTGAAAACATTACAGCTTAATATTAGCATAATAACATTTTCCAATTGGAGCGCATTACTTTATTAACTTAAAAGTCTTACTCTAGCAGTCGCAGCACTCTTATTAACCATCAAGTTTAATTGAAATAGTTTCACATAGTAAAATCATCCTAGCACAATTTTCTATTTTCAACTAACAAGAACCCCTCCAATAGGAAAATAGCCAACGACTATTATCACTTCACTGCAACTAATTTTTCAAATAAATAAATGTTATATTCCCTTTTGCTTACATTCACATATCATTCTATTACAATTCCCATTGTTTCGCATTTGGCGCATGCCACAAAGCAAAAGCAAAGAAAAAAACACACACAAATATAAACAAGTGTCACACTGGCACAATGCTTATATTCCAATTGGCAATAAATAAATACTGCTCCCATTGGGCAAACAAGGCGCATAAAGTAACGCAAATAACTGTAAATGCTAAAGGCGCCCGTATATACTAATTGGATTGCACGCGTTCAAATTGTGTTTTGTGTGATATTTAAAGTGTTTCAGCTACGTGGAATATGCATAAGCAGCTGGCCAAATTCCGTTCAAATGACATTGACTATATAGAAGAAATATGTATATATATACACATGTATAAATATGAACTTACAATTCGAGCACATTTCCATGGGCAGCGACGTTTCATTTCCCTGCAAGGCAAACGTAAAGTTTGTGTTAATAAATTTTGTGTGAAACGATCATTTTGCCATTTGCATTTTAGAAAAGAAAAAAAACGCCATAAAAGCACTTTTCTCAAATTTCGTGCTATTTGGCAGAGTTTTTATTACCATTTTGTGTGCGTAAGTGTGTGTTTCTGGCTTGAAAATGTAATTAGCTAAAAATGTATGAACGAACACCAACAACACGACAGCAGCGAGGCGACCTTTATTTTTTTCTTATTGGCAATTTATAAAAGATTTGCACTTTTCTCTCGTTTTATTTGGCGACTGCGACACACTTTTGTACACAATGGCGTCTGACCATTCGCAGGTTAACGCGCACACAGAAAGTCAGCTGTTTTGCTTTGGAGCAGTGTGATGGGGGAAACAAACGCGTTCACCCTGTTGACTCCCACGCTTCGAACTGGCATACGGTTGGACAGCGGCGCTGTTATATAGCATTCTGTTAAGCACACCAACGCAATTATGAGCGGACATCGAACGAGAGAGAGAGAGGGAGCGAGTGCAATGAGCGCCAGTGAGCGCCAAAATGCGCCAGCAGTGCTGTAAATGTAAAATTAGCTATTAAAGGGCTAATAAAATTATTGCAGAGATGAGAATATAAGAGTGCTCGCAGCGTGCATTTACGAAAAATACAAATAATAATAATAGTAATAAATAGAGCTGCAAACAATTTAATGTCATCAGAAATATAAGAGAGCACAACTGCAATGCAATGAGAGCGAACACAGTACAAAGCGCAAATTGAGTAATTTAAGCGCAAATTTGTGTTAACATTGCTCTAAGAGCGATTTTAAGAGGCAAACGATAACTATTGCCTATGTCTATAGAATTTAAATATTGCCCGCGCATTCAAATGTTTATTTGAAATGTAAGCAAATACATTGAGAAATCAAACCAGAAATGTTAAAACACTGTCTAATAGGAATTGATTATCTATTCTTCTTGCGTTGACCTACAAGACAAACAGTTGACAATTATAATCGTTTTGTAATGACAACTGAGCTGAGACCTTATGACGATCAAGTTGCTCCAAATTGGATTGCCCTTTGATAACTGCCATCAACGGAAAGTGAAAACTCAACTGGCTGTCGGCTGTCGGCTGTTGGCTGTCGACTGGCCCACTGAAGGGAATTGCGGCTAGACACTTGTAGAGCTTCCCGCCCCATCTAAGTCAAGAGATAGTATTTACTGTCTTCCCATATTATCATTATAGCCAACAGACTTGCCAACTGCCAGCCCATTTCGTTGCGAACGCGCCGAGCGTACGGTCGTCGCTACCAATATTGTATAAAACACACTCCACACACCACAGACTCCCACACTCCATCAACTCAGTAACCACCTCAAGCGAGCTGTCGACATGTCCCAGAGCACATCGAACTATGTCTATGCGGAAGGCAATGGAGCTGCTGCCACGAGACGAACTGTAGCCATTGTAGGAGCTGGTCCGGTAAGTCGTCATTATCTACTACTTGTTATTAGGGGGGGATTAGGCTCGCAGCCGAAATATACATTTTTGGAGCTCATAAAGCTATAAAAATGTAGGCATAGATTAGAGCCAAAGCATAAGTAAACTGAAGCAGACAGCATGAAGAATAAAGTGTAGCCAAGAATTCCATCTTTTATAATCAACTGTAGAGCATTAGAGATTTGTACAAATGTGGTCCATGGATCGATAGAATATGGAAGTATAAATTATGAATAATTTAATTTAATTTATATTAGATAGATTACTAAATTTATCGAGTATAAGAGATTCAGTTTGCCCTTTCGAGCAACTCTTCTAAAGATGATCATTATTTAGATGATCATTCATTCCAAAAGTCATTATAAAGAACTTTATTAAGAAATTCTACATAAAGCACAATATAGGGGTATTATCACTATATCATTATGTATAAGAGTTTAACAATGTAATATAAGTAAATTCATTTCTAGCGTATGAGTTCTATTATTATATTCTCAAGCTCATGTACTTATGTTGTATAAGAGTTTTTATTTATTTGATCATCAAACTAGTCTCTGGCGTATAAGAGTCTCATAATTCTATACTTAACATATAGAGAGTAATCTGATGCGCTTATACTATACTGTGGTACTTGTGGTACTATACTATAACTCTTTCATGATACTAACTTATAGAGTATAAGAGTGACAGTTGACAACAGTCAATAGAGCATAAAGCTTTTATGTGTTGCTGAACCCTTATACTGGATAGATGAGTATCTTATAATTCTATTCAACTCTAATATATAATATAAGTGTCGTATTGAGCTGTTTCATAGAGTATAAGAGCGTTATATTAGTCTCATTAAGCTCTTTGAGTATAAGAGAACTCTTACAACTTAGCTTCTATTCTTTTATTTAGTATAGCAATGTCTTCTAAGTCATATTTACATTACATGGAGTATAAGTCTGATTAAGCTCTAGTCTGTTTAATCTCTACAACAGTATAAGAGTGTCTTAGAGGCCTTCTCCAATGCTCTTATTTAGTGTACGAATATCTTATAAGTCGTATTTAGCTCTTCCATGCAGTATAAGAGTATTTTATTAGTCTTATTGAACTCTTCTAAAGTATAAGTGTGAAAGGCCATCTGCAATTAATTTATGTTGTATGATAAAGTCTTATAAATAGTATTGAGCTCTGCCATAGAGTATAAGAGTGTCATATTAGTCTCCTTTCTTCTCTCTCTCTTCGATCGAGTATAAGTTTAGATTTTATTCTACTCATCTGTTGAGTATCTTAATTAAATTTCCCCCACAACTTCTACATCGTATTAGAGTCTTATATGCCTTATCTTATATTTAATCATTCACTCGCACTCGCACAGGTGGGTTCATTGGCCGCACTGAACTTTGCTCGCATGGGTCACACGGTGCAGCTGTACGAGTACCGCGAGGACATTCGCCAGGCGCAGCTGGTGCAGGGACGCAGCATCAATTTGGCGCTGTCGCAGCGCGGACGCAAAGCCTTGGCTGCCGTGGGCCTGGAGCAGCAGGTGCTGGCCACAGCGATACCGATGCGTGGCCGCATGCTGCACAGCGTCAAGGGACGCACGAGCATTGTGCTCTACGATCCTTGCCACAATCAGTGCCTCTACTCGGTGGGTCGCAAGCAGCTGAATGAGCTGCTGCTGGATGCCTGCGACGCCTTTCCCAATATTGAATGCCATTTCGAGCACAAGCTGGTCAAGGCCAATATCAGAGAGGGACGCCTGCAGTTCAAGCTGGGAAAGGAGAAGCTGAAGGGGAAGGAACCGGGGCAGGAGCAGGAGCAGGAGCAGGCACAGCTGATCTCTGCCAGCGCAGATTTGATTGTGGGCTGTGATGGCGCCTTCAGTGCGCTGCGGCAGCAGCTCGTGCGTCAGCCGGGCTTCAATTACTCGCAGGAGTACATTGGCACAGGCTACCTGGAGCTCTGCATACCGGCCAAGGATAATGAGTTTCAAATGCCTCCGAATTACTTGCACATCTGGCCGCGAGATTCGTTCATGATGATCGCCTTGCCCAATCAGGATAAATCCTTTACAGTGACCTTATCGATGCCATTCGAAGTGTTTGGGCAACTGCAGACGCAGCAACAGCTGCTGGACTTCTTTCGCGCCCACTATGTGGACGCACTGCCTCTGATTGGCGAGCAGCAGCTGATCAAGGACTTCTTCAAGTCACGCCCACAGCACTTGATGTCCGTCAAGTGCAGGCCGTATCACTATATGGACAAGGCCTTGATTTTGGGCGATGCGGCGCATGCGATGGTGCCCTACTATGGCCAGGGCCTGAATGCGGGCATGGAGGATCTGACGCTGCTCAGCTCCATACTGAGTCAGCAGCTGCCACTGGACGAGGCGCTGGAAAAGTTTACGGAATCACGCTGGCGCGATGCCCATGCCATTTGTGATCTGGCCATGTACAACTATGTGGAGGTGAGCATGGCTTATACAAATCCACTCAACTTGCATTTAACTAACTCTTCTATCTATTGATCCTGGTCAGATGCGCGATCTAACCAAGCGCTGGTCGTTTCGCTGTCGCAAGTGGCTGGACACAACGCTGTTTCGCCTCTTTCCCAATCACTGGGTGCCGCTCTACAATAGCGTCTCCTTCAGCAGCATGCCCTACAGTCAGTGCATTGCCAATCGCCAGTGGCAGGATAAGCTGCTGGGCAAAGTATTCAGCTCTACGATCTTGTTGAGCTCTATAGCTGTTGCTGGCGCCATCTATGTGCGACGTTTTCGCTGAGCGGATGTAATGACAATAATAATAATAATCAAATTTTCATTGTACATTTGTTGTGAATTATATTGAGTGCATTTATACTTGTAAAAATAAAAAACAACTAAATTTATTTAAAAATATAAATATATCAATTTTGTATTATTTCATTTTATTCTAAACTACATTGCTAGCGCCATCTATGCGTGATGTTTGTGTTTAACAAACAAAGCATTTCCCCTGCTAGCTGCGCTGCACGCCATTGCGCACGCTTTTGATCCCGTTAACTGAGCATGCTTGGAAGGAAATAGAGCGCAAGCGCAAGCTCCATTACTCAATTTAGTTCATCCGCGTTTGTCCTGCGAGTTGCAAGTAAGATCTGCGCGTGTTAAAGAAAATACTACTCTAAGAATTGAATTAAATAATTTAATAACTTTATGTGTATCTAATTTGTTCAGTAAAATGAGAGAAATCAGTATATATGCACATAGACATATAAATATAACTATATAAAGGCAGAAGAGTAAATATAATTCATATTGTGATGTTGCGTGCAAGCTGCAGGCAGAAGAGAGCGCAGCAACTGAAATGTGTCCATGTGTTGTATGTGTGAGTGAAGGAATGAGCATGAGAGCGATTACTGCTTACCGTTATTCTAGCAAGGTATTCCTTAGTATAACTGTGGAACTGCAGAGTGAATGAGAAATGTTGTATTTGAACATTCTTAGTATGCTGCGCGAACTCTTATATTTATTCACTTATACTAGTAGTTATACTAACTACTATACGGTGCGCTGTCGTCTATGAGTAGAGATCTTTGATAAAATTCCAATTAAAATTGCACATCATTTGTTTTGGCTTCTCATTTTTGTTGACACAAAAAACACATTTCCTTACTAAATTTTAATAGTTTTTTATTTACCATGTCTAATATGTACAATTTCAACAGAATAAATGGCTTTCGTAAAAATATAAATATACATATTCTGTATGTATGTGTGTGTGTATATATATTTGTATTTAGCGCGTGGTTAAACTACTACGCATCGCCTTTGGCAATCTAAACATTGTATGTGCATATATTTGGTTTTTATTTATTTCTGTTTATTTTTGCTGCGTTTAAAAAGTCGATGGCATTGTGCAAAGCCAAAAATATGCTACGCTAGTGTACAATTGCATGCAAGAAATACACAAACTAAATTTATAAATACATATATACATACATACATACACATACATGAATATCTAAATATTTTATGCTCTTCTCACGTATCACGTGTACACCATCGTATGTTTATGTCGGATATCAATGAAAGAAGAACGCATTTTGTTATGATTAACCTCACTTATTTGCTAATTAAATAGATAAAAACAAAATAAATGTATATATATGTATGTATGCGAGTGGCAGCACTGTAATTAAAAATGGCAGCACTGACACGCAAGGCCGACGCTTTCTCTTCACGCGCGCACGTTTGCGCTCCCACTCTCCCTCTCTTATTTCAATGCCGACGCCGGCCGGTATTTCTTCATGACTCGCCAGCAATAATAACAACAACATTTTACATTGCACCAAATGCGTTGGCTGATCTTCAAGTTGAAAGCTCTCTCTCCCTCTCTCTCTCTCTCTCTTTTCACTTTGTCATACTCGCTCACATACATACATACGCATAGAGTTGCCAGCAGCGCGCGCCAACCACATTTTGCTTAGCGAAAAACTAGGCTTAAAAGTGAAAACATACCAAAAGCAATGGACACGCCAATCAACGACTGACCCAGTGCTGTCGGCAACGGCAGAGGCAGCGGCAGAGCCAGAGAGTGCTGAGAGTAAGAGTGTGAGCAGCACACACTCACACCCGCAACAAGACTCTCGACTAATTGTTGTTATTTAAATGTGAATGTTTAATTGTATACACAAACATACATATATATTATATATAAGCACATATGTATATACATACACGCTTATATAAATGTGCTCACCTCACACACACACACTCATGCATTCGATTATTGTTGCTATATGCCGGCGGCGACTTAGTTATTTGTGAACTTTTTCGCTGCTCACTTTTTATATTACGTTTTCTTTTTGCTTTTATTTCGATTCTTGACTCTCTAGAATTGTCGGCGTCGCACAGTGCTTTAAGTAGCGTGACAATTTAATTGAGCAATCATCAAATAAAGTGGATTCTTTTTTTTCGGTAAATCGAATGTAAATTAAACTATGTATATATACACATGTATATTTAAATCTGTATATTTTTATCAAATTTCCATTAAATAATATAACTGAAACGTGAACCAGACACGTCCCAGAAATATTCAAAAATTGTTTGACCAATGGCATTTGGCTTTGGCCCACAGTGCACTGTCGCTGGCGACGACGCGTAGCTGCCGCGATTTGTACAAACATACGGTTTTGCTTAAGCAACGGCCATCAGTTGCTCGTCACATGTTCGACACTCAAGTAGAAACCAACCAGGAGGTAACGGAAATTGTGCACAAAGATTGGACCGAACGACGATCAGTTCTGTGACCCACCAAACAAACACCAACATTAACAGCAACGACAACAACAATAGTTCCCGCTCATATTGTGCAAATTAAAATTGGGAGATTCAAGAGATTTAACCGAAAAGCCGCTAAGAAAAACTTGTGTGAGTGTGTGCTCTCTCTCTCTCTCCCTCTCTCTCTTTCTCGAATATAGTATATTAATCGAGCTGTTAACATTTCAAACCCAACTACTAGTTGCCAACGCGCTGTTGCCGCCCACAACATTCTCGAAACTTTGCTGAGCAACGTGCTTTGGCTACACGCGTTTCTGTCTTGTGTTTGTCTCTCTGTAAGTGTGTGTGTGTGTGTTGGGAAAAGGAAAAACTAAAACAAAAAACAAAAACAAATATAAGCAATTAGGGTTTTATTTGTCAGTCTATTAGTGTAGTTCAGTAAAAATCAAGTGCACTCATCTTGTCGGTTGTTGGCTTGCGCACGGTTCACGTAATATTTCAAACAAATACAAATTGAATACCATCGGAACATCATTTTTGGGCCAGCTGAATTGATCCGTTACCTTTACACCGGGTCGTCGCTGCCGCTGAGAATCGAATTGCATTGCTACCACACTCTCCCAACATCATTAACATCAGCATCAGCATCGGTCTCATCATCATTATCTCTCACATATACCACATCTCACTGTCTGTCTCTCTCTCTCACGCTCTCACCGATCTGTGTGTCGAACGTTTTAATTCTTTTTGCTTGCTGCTGATTTATTTTAATATACAGTGGCTCTGCTGTGTTCTCGATTCAAATTCAACAAATAGAATATCTGGCTGTGTGTGTGTGCGTCTGCTCTATATACAATCAAATATACATACATTCACATTAGTATCACATATATGTACACGTGAGCCAAAACGAAAAGAGACTGTAATCGTGTAACCGTAACCAATAACGTCACTCTAACTGTAACGGTCAGCAGCAGTCGCGCGACTCTCTTTGCAAGAAGAGGAAAAGTAAACGGCAAAAGACGGCTACAGTAGCAGCATCAGCAGCAGCAGCAGCAACACCAGGCAGCAGCAGCAGCAAACAAAAAAGGCAGCGCGGTCTAACGGCTCTCTCTCGCGTTACGTTGTAAGCGCCATCTAGTGTCGTTTCGCGAACATTCGGCGTGCGTTGTCCTTGTTTATTGGCCGTGGTGCAAAAGTGATTTCCCTGCCTCTCGTTCGCACAATCTTCGTCTCTTTCGTGTTCGTCTACGTGTTTTGCTGTGCAAATCGTGAACTGCATCTTGAGAATTCGGATAGCAATCATTAAAGCACGCCATATCGCTCAATTTACCAGGTAAATATTACAAAAGAAATCAACAAACTTTATCAAAATATCGAAACTGGCAATATGTGAACTACGTGATCGTGCTGCAGATGGCGCTGCCGGGTCTCGGGTTGCCAATAAAAATAAAAGAAAAGAAAAGACGCCAACCTCAAAGTGCTCACCCCCAACAAACGAACAGGCAGTTGCACTCTCCGTCTCTCTCACACACACACACTTTCTCTCTCTCTCTCTCTGTGTGTGTATATTAACACACATGCATCTCTTTCTATTTCATTTCTGTCATTTCCGGCTTGGGCTGAAACAAAATTTACCTTCAGGCCGTTTTTGGGAACTTGGCCCTGACGCAAGTTTAAAGGCTTTCCTATATACTCTGGCAATAACATCTGTGCTATCTAGATATATATTTATACATAAACAAGTGAAATAGGGATTTCATATAGCAGGCGAGCAAAACAATGCACAATTTCAAATCGATGACAAAATATTCATTTCAGTAACTTTAAACAGCATGTAATCAAAAATTTTTAAAATTCCGTTCTGATTGAGGAGATTTCTTGGACAATCCCTGAAGCTGTTTAGCTTTTGTCAGCCATAAACAAATCGCCAAATGCGAATCATACGCTAACCTATAAGTGTCAGCATGAAGAGCTATTTAAAGTTCCAGTTATCCAACCAAGGAGATTAGACAAATATTTCAAATATTCCAACAGTCTTCTATGAGGTAAAGTTCTGCTCAACCGAGTTATATATTATAATTGTGTATATTCGTATGACTAATTGCATTTACAGTCTCAATTATATTCCACTTTTATTTTCTTTTTGTCTTGATTATTTATCAACGTTGAGTCACGTGGATTATGATGTGATTTGATACAGTATAGAATATATTTTCCTAGAAATTCTTGTACCAATTTGAACAGTAATTAGTGTAAATAAGGCCTTAAGGTCTTTCATAATATCCGTATATCCGTTTATCTACATATTGGGATTCCCAGCTAACAATCTTGCACTTTATGGCACAAAAATCCCCAATTCTTGAACGGCAAACTAATTAAGCGCTTCGCCAAAGCCCAATAAAAAAACAATTGTGCATTGCACACACACACACACACACACACACATACAAACCTATGCATACATTTGAATTCGTTTGGGAATGCAAAAACATTGGGATATATACGCGCAAGCCTACCTAAATACATATCAAAATGTGTTTGAAAGAAAAAAACTTACATCATCATCTTTTGGGCCGCAGAGAGGCGGAGCACACGCTAAGCATGGGAGAGAGTGAGTGTGAGAGCGAGAGAGTGAGCGAGGGGAGAGTAAAAGAACGCCAAAAATGGCAAGCCAATGCTTCGTTGCTGTTGTTGTTGTTGTTATTCTTGTCGAAAGTAATAGAAATTGCGCGTTGGAATTGGAAATGACGCCGACAGCAACAACAACAACAACAGCAATAACATCAGCAAAACATTCGACAACAACAAAAATAACCGTAAACATGCCGCGCACTTTGCTTAACTTTGCTTTGCTTCCTTCCAACAACAACAACACCAACACACACGCGAAAAAAAATCTTAAGACAAGTGCAAAACTAATGTGATAAACAACGGCAACAAGGTTACTGGGCGAATATGCTAACACATAAAATAATAGTTAATTATTTTGTTGTATACTAAAATAAATTTTGTTATTCATTGTTTCTCTTCTTATGCATCTCTTTCACGCATTGGCAGCATTAAATAGGGCAAACATTTAGAACAGAGGACGCAGTGAGAGAAAAAAAAGGCGCATTCACGAAATAAAACGTCCGTCAGAGCCAGCGAAAGAATAAAAGCCAAGCTACAATAACAACAACAATAACAACAAATACAGCGACCACCAAACAGCAATAACAACAACAACAACTACGCTACGCAATTTAATGAATTTTGTGATTATAAATATTGCAAAGGTACAACAAAAGCTCATTTAATAAAAAATCGCGGCGTCGAGCGCAACGCCGAACGGCAAAAACCCATCAAAAGTAAAGTCAAAATCAAATAAGAACAAAAACAAATAAATAAAGAAAAAAAATCAAACGCACTACAGCAACAACAAACGTGGCAATAACTAAAACAGAAAGCTTTTGCAAGTTAGAAAAAATAACAAATAACAACAAAAACAACAAGCAGAGCAAGCCCGTGAGAGAGTGCAAAGTGATAGAACAGTGTGAGTGCGTGCGTGCGTATATGTTTGTGTGTGTGCGTGCCCAAGTGCTTGAGTAACAGCAGCAGCAGCAGCAGCAGCAGAAGTGAGAGTGCGAGTTCGAGTGAGCGCAAAAGAGCGAGCGTAAGCTTAAGAGAGCGCCGAAGCAAAAGCAACAGTAATTCAACAGCAGCGCTCGTCGAAGCGAATCAGCTACCAAAGCCAATTGCGCATAGAACAAGCACAGAGGCACATTTAGTAGCAGCGCAAAATCAATAAAAAAAAAAAATAATAAAAAAGGTAACTAAAACGTTAAAAAAAAATTTAAAAAAAACCAAAAACTTAAGAAATTAAAAAATTTATATTTATAAAAGTGCCAAATCAAAACAAAAGAAAAATCCATAAAAACGGCTGGAAAAGTTTTAAGTGCAACGACAACGTTACCGTTGTGAAAATGGTAAACAAAGCCCAAGGCAAACAGGCGAAGGCGGAAAAGGACAAACAAGCGACACAGCAACAGGAAAAGTCGCAACAGCAACAGGTGCTACAAATTCACAAACAACCAAATAGCAACAACAACAGCAAAGACAACAACAACGACAGCAATGGCAATGGCAACGGCAGCGGCAGCGGCAACGGCAACGGCAATCAAATGAAAACTAGCGAAAAGACTAAAAATGCAAATAACAAATGTAACAACCAAGCAACGCGTGCCAAGACGGCCAACAACAAATCACAGCAGCAACAGCAACAGCACCAACAACAGCAGCAACATCAACAGCAGCAGCAGCAACGCAGCAAAAAGTCACGTCGCCAGCGGCAGCAGCTATTCTTTCAGCCACTATCGCGCAGTAGCGGCTGCCAGCAACAATTGCAGCTAAATAGCTATAGCAATAGCAATAGCAATAGCAACAGCAACAGCAACAGCAACAAATGCAGCAATACATCTATAATAGCTGCTGCTGCAACAGCAACAGCTGCAACAACAACAACAACAACAACTTCACTTGTTACCAAAGTTAATTCTGCTGATCTATTAACAGCGGCCTTGGCCGTACCCTGTGCCAAATGCTCGAAGCCAGCAATGCTGCCTGGCCTGCTGCCCTCATCCGCCTCCAGCAGCAGCGCCAGTTCGGAGGCCAGCAGCAGCAGCTATAGCAGCATCAGCAGCGCCAGCAGCAACAGCAGCAACAGCAGCAGCAGCGAGTTGCAGCAGCAACAACAGCAGCAACAGCAGCCGCTGCAGTTGGAGACGGCTATCGTTTATACAGGCAAACAATATCGTAAATCCAAATCATATATGGGCGTCTCTCAATATGCAACGAAATCAACAACTAATAACAACAACAACAACAGCAGCAGCAACAACAGTGGCAGCAACAATGTACCCTATAGACGTTCGCAGAGCGATCGACGTAATTCATTTGATCGCACTTTTGCGGAACGTAATCGAGATTTTGTGCCCATTGTCCAGCCATTGCGTCCGGTACTCTCCTCATCGAACATCGCAGGTGTTATAGCCAGTGCCAGCAAATTGACCATCATAGAACGTTTCGGCAAAGGACGCATCGCCTATCCCATAATGCAGGTGAGTCGAAAACGATCTATAAATATATCACATATAATGTATAACATATAAAATTTCATACTATACTATATATTATATAAATTGAGTTACTAATTGAAATTAGCCAACTTGAAACTTGTTTTGATTCGCATCTTATAAATTGAAATTCTTAATCTTTATTGGCCATAAACTTGATTCATAAACGGGTGATCAGATTTTTTTTTTATGCTATATGTATTATTGAGGCATTTATTTGGGAATTAGAAAGTTTAGATGGCTTCTAACTGGATTATGATCATATAAAGTATTATATACTATAAAGTTCTAAAAGTTGTATATATTATTATAGTCTTATAGACTGGTATAAACTGTTATAAATTGATATAATTGAAACTGATTATATCTGCTCATAATCTATATGTAATCAAGTCACGTTATATACAATTCTAGAACTTTCTGTAAGTATAGAATTAATGTATTGAAACAATATCTTATGTGGATGTTTCACATCACTGAGTTTTCTCTTATTCAATTAATACTGTTATAAACTGTTATACTTCAAGTTGATTATTTTCGCATTTAATCAGATTTAATTGATATTTGTAGCAATCGCTCGAAATATACACTATATGTCGATTATTCCTATTGAAGTATACTGTTATAAACTGTTATACTTTAAAGTTGCTTAGTTCTGTCTCTAATCAAGAAACAATCTGATTCCACTTATAATTCTAGCAATTTCTCCAAGTAGAAATTGATATATTTCAATCTAAGAAAAGCTTCCAAACATGCCATAATTTCTATTTATAGATTAGATAAAAAAAAAAAATGAAGTTCGTATGTTTCTCACCTTGGTAACTCTACCTATAAACAGTATTTGTTGTTCTGTCTATTGTTATCTTGTTTAACGCAGATCCATAAAATGATATGGCATAACTGATCTACGATTAAGATTTTGCATTGACAAAGCTTTATATTTAAAACGTGATGCATAGCTATTATATAGTAATATAGTCTCTATATCGTAATCTTTAGTAACTTTCCATTTGTCTTGCTGTTGCCACATTGAGATTCGAGAAGTTCGTTTCTAATCAGCGCTACCGAAGGAAGCAGTTCTAATTAATGGCGGAAAAGCATTTAGATGATAAGGCAAACAAAAAGTAGTGAGAGCGAGAAAGAGACACAGAGTAAGGGAGAGACAGAGAGTGAGAGAGAGAGAGAGGCAGAGAGTATTGAGTAGATTGCAGAGCTGCTGTTTCTTAGATTAGTCATCTCAATATGTTTTCAATGCAAATTGCATCACTAAATGAAATGAAAAAAAAAAAGATTATATATAGAAATTATTACCTTTATATTACCTTTATATGTATATAGCTCAGAGAGCTTAGTCAACTAAGGTAGCTTCTAGTTTCTAGTTTATTTTTGTGCAATTTACTTGGAATTTATATATAACGAAGCTTGTTTATTTGCACGGGATTGTTTAAGTTGGTTAAAGCATTCCTTATCAATGCACATTTTGTGTCGTACATATAAAATTGCACTGGGCTAAAGACGAACCCACTTCTGGTGGGTGTTGTGTATTCAGTAAATTACGTATACGGCATGTTTAATACATTTGTATTCCAATATTGTTTTACGCTACAAAGAAAGGCAGTTGCAGTAATATATATAAATTGTAATTGAATTAATATATGCTGGATTAGTATGAAAACTCGTATAACTCAGCTCTTAGTAAAGCTATATATTAGAAATCTTCTATATCATGCATATTACATAGTTGTATAGATCCCTTGAGTATATCAAATCATATAGCTGTCATATAACTAAACTTCACATAAACAATCTCAAGTTCTTATCAAAGTCTGGCCACTGACTCTTGACAGCTATGATAGTAATATTTCATTTATTGACGAACAGCAATCTGAATTTCGACTAAACTTTTATAAATTACGATCATTAATCATTATAGTTATATATAGAAAAAGTTAAAGCCATTGAGCTTCTAATCAACATCGCACATGTCCGTATATGTCTAAGAGCTAGAAACTAGCTATATTTGAATTCAATTTCTATATATTAAGTTGAGTTCAGTTTATCGTCTTTTGCCATATAGAATTGAAGAGTTCTTAAGAACAACTCTTAAAGCTACGCTCTTATGAATTATTTCAAACTTTTATATATGAAGCTCGACTTGACTCATGGAACTTGAGTTCTTTACAACTTCTTTTCAAACTCTGTTCTATACTTTTATCAAAGAGTCCCTCAATTTCTACTAAACGTCTTTTTATTAAAAGATCATTTAGATCGACTCAGTATTTCATATGACTGATATATTGTATATCAAAGTCTTATTAATAGATGCTGTTCGTGAAGCTTAAACTTCAATAAGATCTGTTTAGTGTATAGTAATTCCGACAAGAACTCCTTTTCCCAATATGATCTCTACAGTTTCTTCTCATAAACTATGTTTACAAACTTTACAAAGAGTATTTCAACTTCATCTTGTCTGGTTTTAATTTGTTTTGGTCTTTGATCTAAGATATTGTGTGTCGATTTTGACAGAGCCAGCTTTATTGGATTGATAGATATTTTCTTTAATGCGGAAATTGCAAAGCCTTGGAATATATTTAAGAAATCGAAACAAAAAACGGCATGTGGCTGCTGCAGAGATGAGAAAACAATACAGATATCGATATATCTAACGATATATATACATATATAAATATAAATAAAATAAGAAATTTAAAAAAAATAATAAAAGTTTCAATAAAATATTTGATTTATGTTAATTTTGTTGAGATTCTACAAAATCTGCATATGTGAAAAAAATAGCATCGCCCAAAATATATATTTATACAGTATATATTAGCTTTAGTTTCGTCTACTTCTGCTTCTTCTTTTTCTACACTGATTAGCATGTGCGTCAGTTTCAGTTGTTGTTGTTGTTGTTATTATTGTTGCTTAGTATGTTTGATTACCTTTAAAGACATACCGAAAACTAGTTCTAAATGTATGCGAAAAGGGAAACTTGTTTTACCACTTGGGATACATTTGTCTCAAATGAAGATCGAGAGTAGAAACCACTGACAAAAAAAAAAAAAAAACACTCACACACACACACACATACAAAAGTTACTGAAATTCAAATTAATTTTTACCTTTGTGTCTTTTTTTTATTTAAACAATTGACAGCGCCATGTCAACAGTCACGAATTAAGCAACTTAGTTTAAACAACTGTCGCAAGCACCTGAAAGCTAAATAAAAGCTAACCTTCAGCATAAAATTCTTTCCAAACAATCTTAACACACATTCTGAAGCAAATACAGGCCGACTATTCTTATTAGCATTACTATTATTATTAACATTATTATTATTATTATTTGGTTTAGTAGGCTCAATCAATTGCAAAGCTGTTGAGAGAGGTAGAGAGTGGGCGGGTATATTGTTTCTGTGCCCGTTTATGCAATAGATCGGCTGCGTTGATACAGTTATGTCTGTCTAACTGTCTATCTGTCTGACTACTGCTTATCGCAGCGATCTCGTAAGCTGCAAAAGGCATGTTGGCTTCATATTTCGAATATATATGTATATATGGGAGCTTTTCCATAACTAAATTTGTGTTTTTAATTATCTTTAATAGTCGATCATAAGATTATAAAGATATCATGTAATTTGATTATATTTAAGCGTTATAGATTTTTGGCAGGTTTTATATCTCTTTGATGCTTACAAACAAATTAATTTGCTGTAATTTATAATTGATTAATATTTGATTCATAATTTTATTCATAAATAATATGAAATTCAGTACGTAGAATATAGAGTCTATAATCTATGTAAGATTTATATATTATATATGTAAGATTTTGGCCCTCTCTGCCCTCTTTATACTCTTTCTCTTTCCTTTCCTTTCGCTGAATGCATAACTTAAAGCAGTTAGATTGAAATCATCATATACATACATGATTAATAATTTATTCCTAATTTTATATACATATAATATGATACATTGTATATATAATATGAAATTCAATTCGAATATGCACACACTCGAATGCCTTATTCATGATGAAATTGCATTAAGATTGTATAGGAGCCTGGTTCTCCTGCTGGCTGGCCACGCCCACGCCGCCTACAAGCTGCAGGAAGTTATATTAGTGTACTTTAGAGAGAACAAGCGTATATATATATATGAATATATATTCATATTCATATTCATATTCAGCAGCTCTGCTAAAGTTTTAGCATAATTGCTAGTTTTATATTAGCATGCATCATTTAAGCTAGCTCTCATGCTCTCTCTCTCTCCCTCTCACTCTCTCTCTCTTCTGCTCTCTCACGTGAGCAGAGCTTTGTGCGCACAGTGGTTCGTGCTGCACAACACGTGGCAAACGCTGATCAAACTGGCCAGCGGAAATGAACTGACGTGAAAGATAAGATAAACAGGCAACAGACGTAAAAACAAAAACACTTTGCTCTCTTTCAATATATATATATATATATATATAAATATACTACAGCTAAACTATATGGATACATATGTATATATATATGTATATATAGTTAGGTATATATAGGTATTTATATAAATGGGGAATTTTTCAATTCAAGCTATGCAATAACTGAATATTTGTTATCAGCAGCGAAATATATATTTAAAAAAATTAATAAAATTAAAAATCTATAAAAAAAGAATAAAAAATAATAAAACAAAAAAGTAAAATAACAAAATGTACAGGCATTAGGTAGGCTTGGGCAAATATTGAAACTTTTGTTTCATTTTTTTCGCTTACGTCAGTCAAGCCGCAAACGACTTCAATCGATAATAGTATATGCATATATACACAGATGTACTAACAAATATATATATATATATATATATCATCCATATATATATAATATATAATTGATTTGTTATAATGGAAGTTGTCGTTAAAGCTTGAATGAAGTCAGTTATGATTCGTTTGGCACAAACTGGGCGCAGTTCTCTAATATTTCACTAATTAAGTTTAAGCAACAACAACAAAACAGCTGCGTTGTAGGACTTGAAAACACTTGGGGATTTTTTCTTAAAATTATATTGCTCCATATATAAAGGCAGTATATATATATATACATGTATATACGCTTGTTCTTTATATACATTTATTATATTATATTATGATACATATTTTTCATATACTATATAAACTTGGACTACGACGTGCCTTACGCGCTCATATTTGAATTTATTTAATTATTTTCTTATTTTTATTCATTCAATTATTTATTTATTTTTTTTTAAAATATTATTTCAATTATTTACAGTTTTCTTATAGTTTTTTTCCGGCTATATTTTGAAATTTTAGTTTTATTTATTTTAATGTATTTCGTTTTTTGACATCAGTTGAACTTATTGAATTTTATCGCAGCCAACTTTGTGCTTAAGCGCTTTACCGTTATATATTTCAATAGTTGATATAGTTTTTTTTTGTTAATTATTTTGTCAAATAATTGGTTAGGCACACAAATTTTTTATATATTTTCAAATTTGCTTTATGATTTTTAAAACAAAATTCAAGTAAAATTTGCCTGAGATGCAAAAGTTTATTGCACTTATTTTTATTTATTTTTTAAAATTTTATTTTTAGTTAAATTTGTTCTATGGTAACTTTTAGTCCATCACTCAAGCTTATCTCAACTCCCTAGCATTTCCATTCTTTTATATAATCAATGTGTTTCTAAATATATTATGGCTCTTGAGTAAATATCGGAATATTTATGACGTGCTTGGTACTGTTTAATTTTTTTTGTTTACGGCATTCCTGTATGCTATTTTTTTTTTCAGATTGTTTGCAAATTTGTTTATTTTGGTGTACTTTTAAAAAGAAATGTTAATGGCTATATCTGACTAGCAGTGGAGTTATCACAATGTGATATCGATAAGTTGCAGGGTTAATTCTATCTTGTAGCATACTATTCAGCTGTTGGTTTTAGACTCGGATAGAAGTTTGAAAACATTTTTTATGATATTTCTATGCTGCTTTGCATCTTGGCTTGGAGTAGTATATCTTTGCTTAGCAAATTGAGCTGACAATTAACTTTGCATTTATGCAACTTTCGCCCTGGTTCGGGTATGTCAAATGTATTGAGCGTTTCTTGGCTTCGCCCTTGTACGGGTATTTCAAAAGTCGAGCGTTTCTTGGCTTCAGCGTTAATTGTTTCACATTTTTTTTTTTCGTTTTGCGTCAGCCACAGCCACAGCTGTGTGTGAATTTTGAGCTGTGTTACCCCCGCTTACTCAAGTAATTGCTTTCGCAAAAAGGAAAAAAGCAAAAGCAAAAACAAAAGTTAACAACTTGCGTTTATTGTTATTATTATTATGCCCATTAGATGCAGTTGAAATGTGGTATAATGATTTTATGAGGCAATAGCTGCTGTCAATCTAAGCTCGAAACTAATTTGATGTGTAGCACAGCTGTCGATGCAGAGTATCTGTCAGTCAAGCATGCCTCCTTTTACCATACTCTCACTTGCTGCTGTTTTTTTTTAATTTTTTATTTTTATATAATAATTTGCGTCGTTAAATTTGCTTTGCTGACTTGGCCAAAAAGTGGACTTCAAGAAGTGCCAAAGCAGCAGCAGCAGCAGCAGCACAAAGTGGAGTGAAGAAATTCAGATAATGAGCATAATAATAATTATAATCATGATGATAATCATAATAATTATGATAATGATAATGCCTTTATGATAATTTGTTATCACGTTTCGAACGTTCTTCGCCTTATCACAAGTAAAAACCCCGCAAAAAGAAAAGAAAAAACAAAAAAATGAAGAGCAATGTATCAAAACAAAATATTTAATCAAAATAATATTTACCTGCTTTAAATTTGAGCAAAAGTGAGTTCGTGGCTTAGAAAGTGCCACATGGGCCAAAGAAATAAAATGTGCATTGTTTATGATTTGCTGTTCATTAAATAGAAATATTTACAATCGTTTGTTATTCAAAAGATTTGCTAAATGTCAACTCATTGTCTACGAAAAGGTGTCAAAACTAAGATATGACCTATGTGAGAGTAGGCTGACATAGAGAGGAGAGGAGAGAAAGAAGAAGAAGAGAAGGAGGAGAAGAGGTAGAGAGAAGATGAAGAAAGAGAAAGATAAAAGAGAGTAAGATAAAAGAGAGATAGAAAAATCTAAGAGAGCAACAAGAATGTGAAAGAGTCAAAGAGAGAGACAAATCAAGGAGAGGAAATGTATGTGAAAGAGAGGGAAAGAGATGAATTGAAGACATTGAGCGAAGAAATGCAAATGGAGAGAATGGAGAAAGGGAGAGCGAATAGAGGGACATTCAAAGTGAAGAGAGGTAGATGGAAGAGACAGAGACCAAGGGAAGAGGATGAGAGAAGGAAAGTATAGGGAAGATAATGTGGAGGAGGATGAGAGAGAAAGAGAGAGAGAGAAAGGAATGTAAAAGAAAGCGGTAAAGAAGAATACAAAAGGATGGGAGAAAGATATGATAGAAAGGGTCGAAAGAGAGAGAGAATAAGCAGAGAGACAGAAGAAAGAGTGTGATTCGTGAGAAAGAAAACGAATCGAGAATGTTAGAGAATTGATGTACATAAGTATATTATAATTTTTGCCCAAAATTGAAATACTTTACATTACTAATTAAATGAAATGTCGCCCAACAGTGAAATCTCTACTCGTGTAAATATATATAAACGTTCATGAGACTAATATACTTGACTGATATATCTAAATTACATGTCACTGATAGCTCTTAACTTAGTGACTTACTTACCGTACTTATTTAGTAATCTACACTACTTACTTTATCAATATGCCCTTTCCATGTACTTCTTTGTTAGAACTTTCTGGTATTAACGGTATATAAATACTATATATTTATAAACTGTTTGATGTTGAGAATACTCTATCAATAAAGTTATTTGGGTTATTTAAAATACATTTAAAATATAGTTTTTGCATTTTTGCTTCTTAATATTTCATATAATATTTCTTCTTCTTAATTTTAATCTTTCATTTATAATACGATATTGAATCGACAGTTATTATTATATTCATTTTTCATGCCCTATACAATTTCGATATATGAATAATATTCAGTTTCAAAAAAGTATGCACTACAAATTATGATTAGCTCTAACTTAAAGCAATCTTTAAATCTAGCCTAAAACTAGGCAGCACTTTTTACGCTTCATATGAACTCGATTCGAAAGCTCTGCTTAAAAGCTTGTCAAACTTTGAGGTCTGTCGAGCGAGAGACAAGCAGAAAGCAGCGGCGACAAGCAGACAAAAACCCTAATTTGACCTTTGATCAAATTTGAGCTAATTAGAAGCTTTTGTATAAGACGAGACACATTACATTATCCAAAACAATAAGAGGCACAATTAGTGTCATTAGATAAAGGCAAAAGAGAGAGAGTGAGAGTGAGAGTGAGAGTAAGTGGGCGAGTGCGCTCGCCCAACAAAGGCTGACCCCAGTTGACATATGCGACGAGCTGTGCAACAATGTTTTATGCCCACAAATTAAATAAAGATTTGAAAAGCAAATAAATGAAAGTCTAAATAAATATATATTTAAATAATATACAAATATTTATACACATGCACAATGATAAGCCAAAAAAAAAAAGTAAAACATTTGTTTTTGCTTTCATATTGATAACAGACAAATACTTAAGGCAGTTATAGAAAATATCAACTCATATGTTTGATATATGTCTAATATTTGAATTATTTTCAATTTACGTTTGCAATCTGCATTTTAACTTTATCAATATGTATATAAATTTAAATAACACTTGAAACTCTTTTTTTTTCTAAACACTTGACACTCGCATATCGCATATTATGCAAAAACAATTTATCATCGTCTATGCAAGATTGCATCATAATTTTTTCAATTTTTTTGCACTTTATTTATTGTTGTTGCTTTTTCTAGCTTTAACTTTAATTTATCACTTCGTTTTTTTCGAAGATAACTGTTGTTTTTTTTTTTTTCGGCTCGTACTTCTTTTTGTCTTATTTGTGAGCTCTAAAGAAAAGTATATTGGTTTTGTGGAATGTCTGCATGAATGCAAAAATATCTTAGAATTCAAGACTTTAAATTGGCTGAAGTTTCAATTAAATATATATTTTTCAAGCCGAAGGCCAGTGCTTTGGCTTTTAGCTAGCTTTACTTTAACATTAACTCTAACTGATGTAAATAAATAAATAATCTATTTTAGTTTAGCTTAAACTAGCATCGTGCAGTCGCTTTTGCCTGATTGTAATGTTCTTACTTTAGTTGCTTTATTGATTATTATTATTATTATTATTACTAATTGTAGCTTGTCTTCACAAATTTCTTATAAATTGTATTATTGATTAAAAATTTAAAAAAGTAAATAAATAAATACAAAATAGAACACTTTGAGTAGCTTCTGAGAACATCTTTAAATTAGTTTTATTATTTAGCCTTCTTTAACGACATTTAATTTATTAGGAAATTTTCTTGACTTGCTTACCATAGGCAATATAGATTCTTTTGTTCAATTAACTGCCTAGTTTTACTTAATTAATTAATTAACTTAATTTAACTTACTTCTATACTTCTCTTTAGCAAGAGCCTCTATCTATCTCCCTTTGGCTTGTAATATTTTCGAACAAATGAAATTAGCTATAATTACAAGATTTGCATTTTTTAACTCTCTCTCTCTCTCTCTCTCTCTCTCTGTCTCTCTCTCTCTCTCAAATTTCCTGTGCTTATTAAGCACCCGCAAATCAAATGGAATTAAACAACTAAATTATCGATTGCTGGCGCTATCGATGATTATACAACAACTCATGGCAGCTGAGACGCATCTTAAGGATGTGAATGCTCACTTAAGCTATGAATTTAATCACATAGCAACAAATGTATGCAAGGCATGCAACATGGCAACATGTTGTTGTTGCTGTTGCTGTTGCTGTTTCTGTTGTTGTTGCAGCTGACTGACTGACGACGATGTTGTTTGTCTATGTTTGTGTTTTAACCAAAAGACAAACAGACAGAGGGACAGGCGGACAGAGTGCTGTTGTTGTTGCTGTAGTTCTTTGTTCAAAATGCTTGCAATGCATTCGTGTGTGCACCTTTCAAATTTTTTCGCCTAATCTGAGCTCTCGACTTGCAATCGTCGCGTCGTTGTCGTTGTTGTTGTTGCAAGTAGTTGCTGCTGCTGCTGCTGCTGTTGCAAGTTTGCCACACAGAGCAGAGCCGAGAAGGCCGCAAATGTATTTCTCATTTTATAGTTTTTTAATATTTTTTTAATATTTATAAATTTAGCAAATTGTTAAATTGTTAAGAAAAAACGGATGTCAAATTTTTATTGTTTTTTTTTAATATTATAATTATGCAGAAACTTTCAAAACTGAAGCCCCGAAAGAGGCGTTTCAATTGGTATTTAAAGAGACATTTAACATTTTATGCAGTGCTTAGCCAGCTTTTAGCTGACATTTAAGCCAGACGGCCGAAACGAGCGTAGAGCAATCCATGGCTCAATGACACTAGCCGCAAGCTCCACTTGTAATGTATTAAATATACATATCTTGCGGCTAAAGATCAGCATTAACAAAGAAGGCGGCGGTTGCTTCAAAGCAATGCAAACATGAGAAGTTGCGAGAAGAGAGAAGAGAGAAAGATGACGAGAGTCAGAAATTGCAAAGATGATGAAGAGAGATGTGAGAAAAGAGCTTGGCAATTCAGCTTCAGATAGAAAAAAAAAGCTGAAGTAAAGAAAATGCGCTGAAAGGCCTAGTTAAGCTTTAAACTTTTATTAGATTAGGTTTAATCATGGTATGGGATATTATAGCTGACTTTACGCTAAATTTGCTCAAAGAAATTCTATGATAGACATATATTAGAGCTTTGAGCCTTAAGTCTTGACAAAAAGCTTTTATGAACTCTTGATGAATACAAACTAAGTTTTAGTCAAACAAGATTCTTAGCTACATTGAAATGTCCATGCTAGAACAAAATTTGTTGAAAGCACATTAGAGCTAAAAAGCTTTAAAGTAAATGCAACACACTCTAAATTGAGCTTTCTTGCATTGAAAGACTTAAGCTGCTTCAAAGCTCATTATATAGAATTTCATGATCAAGTCTTTTGTGTAACTTACATGCTGCTGTCTATAAAAGAAAACTCTGTTAACTGTTAACTGTTAACATAATTTGCTGAACAAATCAGCTGTAGCTAGAAAAATAATTGACTCGATTCTGAGCTTAGTTCTGTTGCGTAGCAAGGCTTAAGCGACTTTTATGTGTATCAAAGAACAGACAAAAACTCTAAAAGGTTTATTATGAGGCAAATGTTAACTGAAAGACAAACAAAATCTATAAAACTAAAAGCTCACTTATTTGCCGCACTTAGGCATTAAGAAAGCGTTAATAAACCTAATTAATTGACTTAGTTTAATTAACTAATTAACTTCAATAAATAATGAACTTAACATGATTAACTAAACAGCTTTCTGTAATTAATTTAGTTCTTTAACGAAAAATTGAAATAAGATTTGATTTGATCTTAAACTTAAGTTTTGAAATTTATAAAAATTAAATATGGCAACTTAATTTGATCTTAATCAAAATAAAAAATTAATTAAATTAACAACTAAAAGCAAAATTGAATTTGAATTGAATGTAAGCTAATTCACTTATCACTCAACATCACAGCTCTCAGCTGACAATCCATCATCGTGTTGAGCTTCTTCATCTGCTGCAGTCTTAAGGCTACTGTCATTGCAGCAGAAACTATAAGCAGCTTTGCCTTCAGCCTCAAGTCCGGTTCATGTTAACTGACTTTGGCATTTATAAATTTCATAAATTTCTGTAGTGCAGCTTATCTGCTCATATTCTCAAGGGCTTCATCTTTCTTTCTTTAGCTTCACTTTTGATTAGTTTTACTTTTTGAGTAGACAAAGAGTGTGAAGGAAAGGCAGCGTGCGTAACAGAGAGAGAGAGAAGGAGGGTGAGTGAAAGGGAGCGGGAAATTTTCATGGGCTGTGGTCGCTAGCTTATCAGTGCGAGGAGCTTATCAATACTTAAGTGTTGACAATTGGACTGTGGTTGCTATATTGTTGTTGCTAGTCTTCTTTGCTATGCTTGTTCAGTGTGAGAAAAAGTAGGGTATATTCGTTGTGTGTAACTGGAAAGTTTGTATATAGGCAAGTCTATATCTTATCTAGTGGTTTATTGTTGAGCTAACAAATCGAGGAGCTGCTCTATAGTTCAACTTTTGAACGAATATTATGCAGTCGGCTACACCTCTTGCTATTTGTCTGTCTTGTTGTCTGCCCAACTCTAATTGTAAAATATTTCTAGATTCTTTTTGTTGGTTATTTTTTTACTGGGGTTTCTTTCACACTGATAGCGCCCCATTACCACCAACGCATGGTATGGAATCTGTCAAGTGTAATTTGTTAACCGAAAATTTCCAAGAACTGTTTTCGCCCTTCAAAAAGATGCCAAAAAAGTGCTGCCAAATTGCGCCAAGCAGTTGATAAAATTCACTATTATCTCTATTGTTGAAAATATCTCGCATATTTCTACAATTTTACAATTGTTTATTGTGTGTGTGTGTGGGTGCACGAAAAAACAAGTTACTTCCGCTAATTATCAAATTTTTCAAGTTTCTATTCTCTGCTTATGTCTTGCTTCTATAAACAATAAAGTAAAAATCGAATAGGTTCAATCGAAATGTATTTTCAGCCATCAAATGTTAATAATACGTATGTGTGCTTATTTTCCAGCTAGCTTGTTATTATATATATTTCTCTCTGACTTGCAGAAATTATTTATAGATATATATATATAAAGAGATTCATATATGAACAGCAGTACGCACCAAATTCGTAAATACTATATTTAAAATTAATTGAAGCCAATTTCAAAACTATTAATGACAAAGCAATTGCTGTGTCCACATAATAGTTTTATGAACTGGGTTAGGCTCTAGTGTTAGTACAGTTGTGTTGCCAAATTATAGTGGCGATGATTATGTAGCCAAATTATAGTTATTTAGATATGGCCCTTAACTGTAAACATAATAGTTGTGTGCTTTAATAGTAACTTATGTTTAGAATGTTGCAAGAGAGCATTGAATATGTTTTTATATTGATTGTTTCTTTCTTTAAATGCGATAGATTAAGAAATTTGAGAGAGGAGTTTAGAAGTTCGAGGAAAAAGCTAGAAAAAATGGCTAGAAACTGCAAGAAAATGCTGGAAAAACAAGCTAGATGAAAAAGTAGCTTAAAGTAAATGAGAAGTAGTTTAAAGTCAAATGTAATCTAGGATGAAGCAATTGTATAAATTAAACTAAAAGAAGGTAAAAGTTATTGTAGAAGAAGCTCTAAAGGAAAAAGAAAGAAAAAGAAAAAGGAAATTTATAAAGTTAGAGCTGCAAATAAAAACTTGAATTTAGAGCTAAAAGTTAAATGCAGAAGTTATAACTAGAATTAAAAACTAGAAATAAGAACTTGAAATAGATGTTAGAGCTAGACATAAGGCACAGAAGTTAGAACTTTAAATAAGAGCCAGAAGCTAACACTAGAATTAAAAGCTAAAAAAAGAAAAAAATGAAACATGCAAAAACAAAAATGCAAAAAAAAAGCTAAATGGCAAAGCAAAATTTATAGCTATAAAATAGAGCCAAATCAATGGCTAAACAACAAAGCTATAAGAAATAAAACAAAAAATAGAAAAAGCTAAATTTATAGAGATAAATGGGATTACGATTTGAGTAAGATAAGTTAAGAGTTGTTGAAAATTCTATAAAATCCCATTCAGTGCGCATCAAAAACTCATTCATATTAGCTCAGGCTAAGCACATACACTCAATTAATAGAGAACAACAAATTAAACGTAGCTGAGGCTGTGTTTAATTGTTGAAACGTCATCATTATTATTGTTATACTCATTTTTGTTATTGTTAGATGAGTACGCTTAAAGACCTGCTGTGGCTATATAGCCTCTATATAGCAAAACAGTTTTCAATTGACAGCTACACATGTCGACTTGTCAGTTAAGATATTTATTTAATCTTATTTTTTTTCTCCTAAATCTATATTTATAAGTGTTTATGGTGTATTCAAAGAGAGTATATTAGTTTTTGTGTGAACAAATTAAGATAGTTCAATTAAGCAAATAATGAAGTTGTGGAACTTCAGAGTTGGGAATATCTATAGCTGGCTGATGAAGTAATTAAAATATTGCTAAAGATATTCCATTAGGGGTGAGTTGAGTTATTCTTTAGATAGATTCATCTATCAGAATTTGATCTAGTATGCAGTCGAGCATGCCCAATGAGAACTGTTTCTTACTTGTTTAGTTTTCTCAAATAATTATCAATTCTCGTATTCCTAAAGCTCAATTTGTTCGAATCGTTTTATAAGTGCGCCATAATTCTAATTGCTTTGACGTGGCTTTAAGTATAATTCAGGGTATTTCTAACTAAACTGAGTCACATCTTTCTAACACTATCTTCCTCTCTCACTCTAGCGTATCACGTGCTCCGATCGCAACTTCAATTAACATTGAAATAAAACTTCAACAAAACTATTAATCAAAACAAAAAAAAA
The DNA here is from genome assembly GCA_030914385.1 of Drosophila antonietae. Classification (NCBI taxonomy): domain Eukaryota; kingdom Metazoa; phylum Arthropoda; class Insecta; order Diptera; family Drosophilidae; genus Drosophila; species Drosophila antonietae. The sequence goes on along the minus strand of JAUESO010000017.1, from coordinate 307,547 downwards.
AAAAAACTTTTATTTTTGTGGAGCGCCACATAGAATGCGGATGTTGTTTCGAGCATCTATTGTAGATTGTTTGAATGTGTGTGTGTGTATATATTTAGTCATATGTGTACATATATATATCTGTGGCATCCACTTATGAATGGCTCCAAATATACTCTAAAAATCATTTGCCTTGTTCCGCTATTGTATTTTGTTTCGCTCATTGAAAAAAATTAAAAAAAAAAAAACCTCCACAAGAAACCCCAACAACAAAAGATGACTAACAAAAAAAAAAACGGATTTTTTTGTATAATTTTTTAGCGATTTTTCAGTTACGCTTGCGTATTAAGCGCCGCTAATTCTTTTATTATTGCGTTAAAAAAGAGCTGCAAAAAAAAAATAATAATATAAAGAGAGAAATATAAAAATATAAAAGAGTTGAAAGAGTTTGGAAGACTGCCTTCGGCAAGGTCGTTCTACACGCACACACATACATAGATACATTCACATATATGCTATCTTATGGTATGGTTTATATATACTGCAATAACTGTCAGCATTATTTGCAGTAAATACTCTAGGCCAACAGATCATATTTGCTATATCATATTATTTGCTTGAGATTGTTGAAGACGTTCAGATATTTGCTATGTTAGGTAGTATATATGATGGTATGTCATGAAATATGGTAGATGTTTAATATATTATAAGATAAAAGTTTGAGAGATTATTAAATATGATATCTTATAGACTGAAAGATGGTATTTATAGAATGTGATAGAGTCTGAAGTATACAGATAGGAGATTTTATTATTATATAGAGTAAATGAAATAAGATTTAAATTATAAAACTAGAGATTAAAGTATATTAAAAGTTAGAATTTAAAACAATTCAAACTTGATATGACCAGTAGGAAATATAAAGTTATATAATGAAATCTTATACTTATTTATCCTACTTTAACAAACTCAATATACCTTTTAAAGACTTCAATGTTTATCTTCAATGCAGCAGCTCAAAAATTGTATATAGATGTTAGAGTATTGGCTACTCGTCTGAAATTCCTTGAGTAACTTTGTTTGTTTACGTTAAGTTGGGTCATTTCTTGGAACTTGTCGACGATGATCACAAATCTTGAGCAGTTATATTTACCTATATATATACATACATTTATCTACCATATATATCTATATATATGTATATCTATCTTTAATTGTGCTTTGGTATTAATTATTTTTCTTGCCTGTCCAAATAGCAAAAAAAATAAAAAAATAAAAAACTTTGCCATATTATTAATACATAGTTTCATCAAGTCTTTTTTATAGAGGTATTTGGGCTAGGGTTACAAAAGCACCAAGAAATACCACGCAAAATGAGACACAGAGAGAGAGAGAGAGAGAGGGAGTGCTAGAGAGCGAGAGAGGCAGAGACGCCTTATAGCAAATATTTTCATGTTTTTGTTTAGTGTCCGTAGGTAATTAAGGCTTACTTTATTATGGGTATTTCCAAGTTAAGTGCCTGGCTTTTAGGTATTTCAAGCTTCTAATTGGCTTTTATAAACGTTTTGTTTTTGTCTTTTCGAAAGGTAATATTAAAAAAAATACAAAGATTTCGATAAAACATAATTAACTAATATGAATCAAATGTTAAGGGAGATTCCTTCAAGAGATTAGATATATTGTAGATATTAGAATATAGAATGAAAAATATAGAGATAGGACAGAAAGAAGGGTAACGTAGGTGAGGGATACAGCGATCAAGAGGCATAGACAAAAACAGTCAGTGGGAGAGAGAGAGGGAGAGACTAGAAACATCAGTAAAGAGATACATTAAAGACATATATATCCAATATATAAATTTGTTACATACAGTTCTATAAATGATCTATAAATTTGTTCTAAATTACATTTATTATTGACTTTGAATTCTCTCACTCTTCAATGTCTTCCCAAAACGTTTGTCGCTTGAGCGAAATTTGTAACTCCCTGATCTGCAATTTAATCTAGAGTGGTTCAGAGTGAGAGCTGGGGCGGCTGCTAATGGAAGCACATAAAGATAAGACGCTCTGATATATCAGCACTTTCATCAACTAAAGCTTTCGCTGTCAAGCAAGATCCGAACTTAGGCTGAGCTAAAGATATCAAATATACACAGACATACATACAAAATATCTGAATAACTTAATCTGTAATTATAATTACTTAGTCTGAAATATTATAAATTTGTTTATCTTGAATTCCCTTGATCTGAATTCACATTACGCTTGAGTGTGGCTTGGCTTGCTTTATTATTGATTACACTTTTCGAATGTATTGATATTCATAATGAATTATATTATTTATAAGCTGATTATACTTACCTGCATCTATAGATCTATTTATGTAGATACAGCCAGCTATGCAGGCAGAAAAAAATAAAACTTAAAACGCCAATTGCAAGAAATGAAAGGCACAGCCGCAGCAGCCACAGTCACAGCCACAGTCAAGACAACTCGTAGGTTTGGTCGTATAAAAAAGCTTATAAAAAGTAACCAGATGCGGCTATGATTGACTTGAAAACACCCTGAATTTGTTTGTAATGCATTTCATAGCATTTCTTCTATATATAATATATATATATATATGACCTACCTGAAGGCCTCTCTCGCTCTGGCTTAAAAGAAAATTGTTATTTAGAATTAATTCTTAGTAACAATAAATAAATAATATATAAATTCAGTTGAAAGATAAATTTAAGTTTGGTTTTTCTTATTTTTCATGTTTTTTTTATTAAATTAAATTAAATTTTTTCTGAAATTGGACATTGAGTAAATATATAAACAAATATATTTATATATATTTATATTTTAAATGTTTTTTTTTTTTTATAATTTTATAACTTTTTTTATTTAAATTTGAATATATAGAAAACCAGATTTTTCTTTAAAAAAAATTGTTTTAAATTTTTAAAGTACAAGAAAAAAATTTTTTTTAAGTTTTTAGAATATAAAGAACTTTATTGCTTTAACTAAAAAAATTATATAAACAAATTTAAAAAAAAAAGAAAAATTTTAAAAGAAACATGTTAACAAATTTATATAAAATGTTATCCTAGAAGTTTTCAGATTCAGATTCCGCTTATATATTATATAATTACGGCCACACCTAAGGCTTGTCTGTGCCGTGCATTATAGCCGAACCAATATACATTTTTTTTTTCAAAAACCAATTTTCATTTCGTTTCGTGGTATTAAAAAGATACATCAATATAAAACAGCAACAACAACAACAAACAGCAGCAGCAATAAAATCCAATAACCAAACGACTTCAATGTCAATCCAATGCAGGTGGAGTTGCGCCCCAGCTTTCGGTTTCATTGGTCAAAATAAAAATAAGAAAAAAACAACAAACAAAAGAAAAACAACAACAACAACAAAATACAAATAAAAGATACAACGGCGCTTTGATTTATCTGTAACGTTCGTTAAAAAAAAGTGAACAAGAGAAACAAATACAAAATTTTTACTCAATCCGCTCGGTTTGGTTAATTGTTTCGCTTTGGTTTATATATACATATATAATAGATATATGCACATTTATATGTGTGTATATATATATATATTTTTTTTTTTGATATTTTGTAATCGCTTTACGCTTGCTTTTTTACTGGATGTGGTTAAAGCGTTTGTTATATCGCCTTTTTTTTCTATATGCTGTTCTCCTTTTCAAAAGACTTTTGACGCTCAGATCCGGTTCGAAAGGATGTTTGTTGTAAGCTCTTTTTTTTTTATAAAAATATGTATATATATATGTATATGTATATAATTCTTATATAATTTATTTGGCTTCAAACTTGAACCGCACCCAATAGCGCAACCCAAATTCTTGACAGGTAGCTGAGTGTACACTGTGCCAAAAATCGGGGGCTAGTTTGATTAGTATACAAAATATTGTAAGTAAATTACAGAGAGATAGAAATTTGTTCTGCATAGTATAGATATTCTATATCTATAAAGACAAATAATTTCTATAAAATCTTAAATTATATAAATATTTAAAAAATGTTTATTGTTTAATGTAAGGATTTAAAATAATTATATATATATATATATAATAGTGTTACATTGGTTTCACAAAAGATATAGAAATAATCAAACTAACTCCTACTAGATCGCTATATTCTGCATATTTCAATATAACAGCTTATTTTGCTCCATTTGATGACATTTATCTGTTAATGTATTACGTAATATACATATGTAATTTCTTGCAGTATAGTGTAGCACTTGTAATTTGTTCAGGTGCTCACTGAAGGATTACAGTTTGCCTCAAATTGAATTCGATTGGAATGGGTTTTAGGTTGAATTGGATTGGTCTGGGCCAGCAGCAGCCGCAGCAGCCGCTGCAGCAGTCGTAACAGCATCTTGGCAAGTCCAAGTTTTGAGTTCGTTGTCTGGCAAGTTGCAGCAGCAGCAGCGACGGCGACGACGACTGCACTCAGCTTGTAAACTGGAAAGATCGGTTTCAGGTTTCAAGGACTTTTGGTGGACATTCACTTTTTTGAGACAGCAGCAGCAGCAGCAGCTATAACTGCTGCATAGAACCACTAGCAGCAGCAAAGCTGACTGACGACTAGTTCAGCTACCTCACTCACTCACTCACACTTTAACGCTCGCTCGCTCGGCTCACTCGCACGCACACGCTCATTGACTGACTGACTGAGTGGCACACTGAGCTGCATTTTATGCCATTCGAATTGCTTGCGTTTTTTTTTTTCTTTTTTGTGGACCACGAGCGCAGCGCATGGGCAACTCCTACTACCCTACCCTACGCTCACATTAACCATTGGGTGCTCTCCCTCTCCTGTGCTCTGCCTCTCCCGCTCTGCGTCTTCTGCTCTTTCTCTCCTGTGCTCTGCCTCTCCTGTGCTCTACCTTTCCTGTGATCTGCCTCTCCTCTGCTCTACCTCTCCTGTGCTCTGCCTCTCTCCTTCTCGCTCGCACTCGCCCTTGCGATTCAACAGGTTTCAGACAACAGAATTCGCAGCAGGTTAACTGGATCACGCATAATAATTGAGAAAGTGCAGCTGAGCTGTGCTTCCAGAAATATTAACATAAAATTAACATAAATAAAACTTCCATTGATTCGAATTCTAATTTTAAATTTCATAGGCTGCTCCTCAATGTGCGTATTTTTTTTTTTTTTCATTTGAAAGTCAGACTCTTTAAGCTGTGCTGCGCTGTTGCTAAAAAGCAACGGTACATTGTCTGTATATTTGCTTTTGCTTTTGTTTTTCAGTATTTCTTTGCGTTCGTTCATTTGCAAATGATTTGCTTATTGCATTGAGAAGTCGCAGCCGCAGTCGCAGTCGCTGTCGTCGCAACCGCAGCCGTTGCTAGCGTCACATACTTGTCTCATGATACCCTGTGGAAGTATAATACGGGCATAGGCTATGTGTGTTGTGTAGAGTGAGCAAAGAAACTAATTGTGTTAATTGTTGGGAAATGTTTATGGAAAATATAATATACTTATATTTATTATGCATAAATGACTATTGACTAATTACTTAATGTTTGTAAGTTGCCATCAATTAGTTTAGTCGTAGGGTATTTTGCGGTTAGTTCACTTGTTTACTTCACTTTTCAGACATTCTTGCTTCATATATTGTCACAGTTGTTTCTGTTGTTGTTGTTGTTGTTGGGTAGTCATTGCAGTCATTACACAATAAATTTATAATACGAGTTTGTCAGTTTGTCGTCGAAAAGGTTTGGTATGCCAGCCAGCCAGAGAAACCAATTGCTGCGCATCATCATCATCATCAGCGTCAGCATCATCATCATCATTATTATCAGTTGTTCTAATGCTCTTTGGGAACTTGTTTAGTCTCGCGTTTTTTGTTTCGTTTCATTTCGTTTCTTCTTTGCGTGTTGTTGTGTCGTCTCGTTTCGTTTCGTTTCGTTAAGTTTGGCTTGGTTTTATTTTATTTTCAACCAAGGTGCAAACTTGATTCGCATTTGGCGTCGCATCTGCAATTTTGACATTTCGAGTCAACCTTGAAATCAAATGCGAGCTGCTTGTGAGCTGCTCTGCCTACCTTTTCGCAAGCACATCAGCCAGTGCCTCCCCTCAAGCGCCGCCCACCGCTGTTAAGAGTCTTTGTCAACTCTCGATAACAGACGCTGACGCGCGCTTGGCTTTTGTACTTGTGTTTGTGTGTGTGTGTGTGTGTATGGCTCATAAAATTGAACGGTTTACGAGGTGATTGCCGTGCAACAATATGGTTTGATTGGATGCAGATGCTGATGATGCTGTGACCATTGCGGTTCTGCTCTGTTCAAACTGACCGCAACTGGCTTCAAATAGTTTGACTTAAAGGTCATTTGACCGACTGACTCTGCTCTTTGGCTTTGACATTGTACCACACACACACACACACGCCCATGTATACTCACATATACCATGCACTCACTCACTCAAGTCCTCTCTTAGACTCACTCTCCCTCTCTCTGTGCAGCTCTTACACTATTTGAGCGCATTAACTGCGCAGTTCTTGGGCTAAGCTTTCACTCAAATAAAATAGAAAAGTTCTTGGTGAATATTGCTATTGCATTCACACTCAAGGCTTGCGCATTGGTAAAGGTCAACAAAGGACTCGCGCATGACAGCACGCGCACTCGCTCTCTAACACGCGCCTACGCTCGCTTACTCGCTCACTCGCCATCTCTCCCTCGCTCGCTCTCTCGCTCTCTCACTCTCTCACTCTCTCTCTCTCTCTGCCTCTCTCCCCTTGCCCAATGATTTTTATGAATGAAATGCAGGCAAGCGTACAGCAGGCGCGCTTTTTGCGGGTTCCACCCTCGTGCTGCAAGCAAACCTACGACAATTGTGAGCGTGTGTCTGTGTATATGCTTTTATTACTTTACTCTTATTGCTGTTGTTGCTGTTGTTGCTTTTTTTCGGTGAATGAATGACGCAGTTTGCGGCATGTTGGAAGCTTCGCGACTCATTCACAATGACGTCAGCATGCGTAATTTTTTTTCGCTGTACCAGATTTTGCGTGGGCGTCAACCGACAAAACAAACCACCCAACTGCCCAACCCCACCCACTGTCATCAGCTTGCTGAAGTATATGTGTGAACAGTAATCGCTGATTTCTAATCCTTAGCATTTATTGCGTTTGCTCTTTGCGATTAGATAACTTGGCTTTGCTATTTGTATACCCTTTCACTCGCCATGGCAACTGCCTGCCCTGCCTTATGGCCATCCACACCTACACCTATTGCCTTCCCTCTCTTGCTTCCTGTTCCACTGCCACTCTCGCTCCATTTCACCATGTTAAGCTAGTTTTGCTTAAATTGCGCTTAATTGAATGTCATGTTTCCGGTGGTGTTGCCATTGTCGCCATTGGGTCGCCACGCCCCAAAACGCCTCTTTAGCAGGCGCCAGTCGTCGCCACATGTCATACATGGCATACGCCGCACGCCACATGCCGCATGCTATATGCAGCTCATACTCCACTCCCAATGCTCCAATTTGTTGCCTCAACCATACGGCCGGATTGTGAACTCGTAAACCGCAAGTGCGTTTCTCTAGCTGTGGTTCATCCATCTCTCGAGCCTCACGAGAGTTGGGCGTGGGCGCCTGTCGGCTGCCCAATGGCTTTTTCTTGTTTGTTGTTGGCCCTTGTTATTGTTGTTTCTTTTCATTCTATTCCTTCTATTGAAGCCGTGGCTGGAGCTTTTTGCTGTTGCTGCTGCTGCTGCTGCTGGCTCATTGATTTTTCATTACGCCAGGCATCATTGGAGCTTTGCCACGCTGACGAACTGGCGTCAGCGTTGTCAGCGTCAACAATCTGTCGATGAGTGAGTGCTTGTGCGTCTTAAGCTCCCACAGCTCCTTGAAGGCTCCTTGTTAATGTTTGCCTGTGACTGTGTGTGTGTGTGTTTGTGAGTCTTTGAGTGAGTGCCAAAGTGCCCCCAAGGCTTTGTAAATGCTGTTACATGCGCTAGTTCCATGGCCAAACAGAAGGGATTTGTCCTTTAGCTAAAGGGGCTTTATAGCGCAACGAATATGAAATGAATATGGGAATCCTAATGGAATTGCATTTGCCATTTGTAAAGGTTCCATAATGTATGATTGAATGAGTCAGTTGTGGATCTTGAGAACTGTATCTATATGGAACCAAATCAAATGAATCATCCTTAGAAATCAATCGAGTCTTTCTAATGCTTGGATCCAGTGCTTTTCTCTAACTGGTTCCATGAAGTTCTTCCAAATGGAATCCCATTCCAATTTTTAGATCTTCCAATTTTCTAAATGGTTTCATAAAGCGCTTCAAAATGTAACTAAAACAAATTCAGTTTTTGTTCCTTCAGTTCTTTAGAACTACTCCTTAACTAGTTCCAAATGGAACTGCGAACCTAACCATAGATAAAAAAAAATATTCAATTGATCGAAACTCCATTCAATTTTCACTTTTGTAACATCTAATTGGACCAAGATTCAGCTGAACAACTTTTTTTTTCTTGATATTTGATCACGTTTTGTCAAACAATCACATGATTTTGCTGTGCGACCTTTAGGAACCAGTATATATATAGATATATATGGATATATATATGCAACTATGGAAAATCAGGTTTATTTTAACTACCTGTGCATAAAATTAGTCTACGAGATGAGATTTTTTTTGGGAATGTATTAGCTTTAATACAATATATGCAAATCGTATTTGAATAAAATTATTTCTCCTAATTTTTTTGTATTTTTGTATTTTTGTATTTTTGGGTCTCTGTATTACAATGTAAACTAATTTGAATATGTTTGTGATTAGTTGGAAAGAGTTAAGACTTTTTTTTATTGAAGATTAAAATACTTAACATAAATTACATAATATAATTTATGTATCGAAATGAAATGAACATGAAATTTGTAATTTACATTGAGTGTAAAAATTGAATAAAGATTTATTAGAAATTTTTATAAAACCATTTTAGGCAGATTTATTGCATGCGACTAATTAATTTTTCCATGAAAGATATAAAGATTCCAAATTGGGAAACTTTTAAGTGTTATATATGGAAAAATTAAATGATTATAGGCCAGATTTCTTTGAAAGATATGAGATTGAAAAGTTGGAAAGAATATTTTGGAAATTGGAATCCTATAATATGATAAATTGAGCTGGGATTGATATAGGAATTGTAATTTATTTGTGTATATTTCTAATATATAAGTTGAGTGATGAATAAAAGTGAGATTCATTTATAGGAATCATAATTAATTTTTAAATTTTTTTTTATATATGAGATTTATCTTTTAAATGTGAGTTAATTTAATTTGTAATTTTTATTCTCAAATTCAATTTTTCACTATAAGCTTTATTTATTTTTTTGCAAGCTTTGTTAGCGTATGCCACAATTCGTTTTTAGCCTTTGCCTGTTTGTTTGGCATACTTTTCTTTTCGTTTTTCGCATTTCGCATTTCGCTTTTCCAATTTTCTTTCTTTTTTTTTTTTTTTTTTTGCTGCTGGCGCATTTGGCGCAATGACGATATGCAGGCGGGGTTCTACGCAAGCGTTTTGTGTCTATTTTTAGATGCCAATTTGTAAATAGACTGGCAATAAGGAGGACCCTCAATCAAGTTAAGTCAAGTGTGTGTGTGTGTGTGTGTGAGTGAGTGAGTGTTGGTTGTGTGTGCTTCAAGCTGATAAACATTAAATGCTTATCAACAAATTTTTGCCAACACTTCTTTTTAGCACATACAGAGAGAGCGAGAGTGAGAGAGAGAGGTTGGTTGAGTAAAAGACAGAGAGAGAGGTAGAGACGGAGACAGTCGCCCACGCAGAAAGACAGACACACAGGAAATTGATGCCGTGATTCGTAGCTCTGACGTATTGTTTGTTTATATAAGTATATGTGTGTATGTATACCCTGTAATCAACAGTTTGTTGGACTGTAGAAAGAGAAAGAATGCGATGGAGTGTGAGCCAATATAACTGTCCATATGTTAGCATGAGACGTAAAGGAAAGAGTTAAATCATGGAAATTTTTATATGTGCTCTATATGAGGTAGATAGAAATGATATTTAACTCAGGTGTGTTATACGCTTTATAGATACTATAAACTAAATAGATGTATGTAAATTATATATCGCATATCTTATAGGTCTCAAGTACGAATACTCTAATTCTGTATTGTGTTTAGTCTTGAAATATTATAGATATATAAATATTATTATATTATTATATTAAATATTGCTCAAATTTAATCATCCATCAGTTTTTATATGAAAATACTAAGGACTTTGATGTTTTACAGGGTATCTGTGAATCACTTGTTATCTACAATTTCTATAACTTCTATTATTATTTTATATTTCTACAACCAATATCTAGTTACCTAGTACCTTCCTCTTGTAGTTCTATATAATAAGTAATTTCTTATAGGGTATCTATCAGTAATTACTTTTATATAATTAGGATTTGACAGAGCATATAAAAACTTCTAAAAGTTAAGACAATAGCTATACCATTTAATCTTATTACAGGGTATCTATTAGTCGCCAATTTCGTAGTTGCTTTCACAGTATTGATGCATTGCAATATTGTCAGCAGAAATACTCATTAATATTCATGTTAGATGTGCATTAATAATGTCTTATAGGGTATTTGCAAGTCGTGCACAGTCAGTGCTCTGCTATTTGCTGGTCTTTCCATTCGGTTGTCTTTAGGTAACGCCTTTTGACGCCAGCAAAGCGACAGGACATCAATTTCACGGTCATTTGTTTAGGGGGCTCGTAAGAAGCGGCTGGCTTGGGCTGGTTGGGGTTGTGGTTGGGGTTGGGCTAGGGGCTTTGGGTGGGTGTTCTATCTTATATGGCATAATTTACCGTTTTTTACCCATTTATATTTTATTGCTTCTGTTGTTGTTGCCGTTGTTGTTTATGTGTATTTTGTTGAGTTGTGTTCACGCTTCGCCAAGTTTTCAAATGCGCCACAAAATGTTGAAGGCAACTTTCAATTTTATGTCGAGCCTCACAAAAAAAAAAAAAAAAACGGCAGCAAATAATTGTTGTGCGTGTGTGTGTGTGTGTTTGTATATTATCAAATTGGTTCATGGCAATTCTTGTGCGTTGTTGTGGCAGCCACAAGCACGAGCTCGTTAACGCCGCCTAACGGAGGCTGTATGCCACGGAGGCGTTGCGCCAAGTGTTAGGACACAATTCAAACGATGCCAAATGCTGCAGCAACTGCAGCAGCAGCAGCAACAGCAGCAACTGCAGCTGCAACCAGTTCCATTCTAATGCGCCTGCAAAGTGAGCGTTTGCCATAGATGCCGAAACAAGAGCTACACTGGACGAAATACTATTTGACTAGAGCCGAATAGATGAGAAATTAGATAGTAAATAGACTTATGTGTCATACTGTAATACTGTTATACTGCATTATAATGGCGTTGTCCCTAACATAATGTTATATTGCTATAATGTTATACTATTATACTCTTGTATTGTTATAATGCTGCATTGTTATACTTTTAGATTGTTTTAATGTTTTAGACTGTTATATTATTATACTATATACTGATAAACTGTTATACTGCTGAGCTATTATACTGATGTACTGTATATATGTATACTACTTTACTGTTATACTGATATATTGTTATATTGATATACTGTTATATTGGTAGACTGCTGTACTAGTATTATACTGTCATAATTCTGTACGTGTGTACTATTAAATTACTATTATAACGCCATAATGTTATACATGTATATACTGTAATACAACTTTAATACAGGCATGTTGTTATACTAGTATATTTGTGTACTACTATTCTACTGTCATGATGGTATACTGGCTTACAGGTAAAATGATATACTATCATTATGTTATACTGTTATACCTCATCTTATTTGTGTCTACATTTGTCTTTGCAGCCAGAAAATTTTAAAGCCAAATTGTGCCAGTATTATACTGTCATATGTATATATATGTATCTGTATCTATTTCTTTATCTATGAAATTTAAATTATGAGCAAATAGATTTGCAACAGAATTGTGCAACTGTTATACATATACTACTATTAAGAAATATAGCAGATATATATGTTTATAAAAAGTCAGGTATATACGAAAGAATTGCTCGAGGATAATTGAAATTTTTATAAATAACTGTACTACTGTTATATTGTAGCACAATCTGCTAACTTATGACTCTATATATTCTCATTTTTGTTCAGCTCTAGCTATATAAATGTAGCAATATATCTTCCGGTATCTGCAACGGTATCTGCATGCATATTTGAATCCGTGTTTCTCTATATTCAAGTAAAAGGAAGCTAACAAAGGCATTCTTTAGGGTTTTTTTTGCGAAGGTATATTAAAATTCTTAAAGTGTAGCACAGTTGCATATGGTTACATATATGTATATAGATATTTATATATATGTATAAATATATTCTATATGCCTTTAAGTATGTTTATAAGTCGAGAGCGCAGGCTGCCCTTGGAGTCGTTTCTTGACGATGTATCTGCCACAGAATTAAGGTCGTTGTTGCCTACGTTGTTGTTGCTCTTGTTGTTGCTCTCGTTGTTGTTGTTGTTACACGTTTGCCTGGCCTTTCGTTCTTGTTCGTTTCGTAAATTCGTTTCGTTTTAGGGGGCAACGTGTCTGGAATTCAGGATGCGCATCTGAAGCACGAACAGCAACGCCCCCAACTGCCACAAACAATTCACATTGCGTATACGTAATGTGTGCGAGGCCTCGCAGTTGTTGCTGTCGCTTGTCGCTGGCTCGCAGTTGACTTTCACTTTTTATTTTATTTTATTTTTTTTTTTTGCAATTGAAATTCTTGCATAAAGCCAATGTAATTAACGTGTCTTACATAAGGCCAGCCGAAAGCCTGCGAAGACAAAAAAGAATTGTATATAAAAGCAATAAACAGAGTCGAGAGCGGCTGCAGCTGCTGCCTAGTCTAGCCTGGCCTGGCTCGATTCTTTAGCCAAATCCTCAAAAGCTCTTTCTTTGCAGGCACAGCAGCACACACTCGAGACACACACACATACACACATGCATCTTAGTTACACTCCCTTTTGGCTAAGTTCGCCATGTAACTTGAGGCATTTCAGCAATTCACTTTGCATTCAGTCAACAATAAACGACATTCTTCTAACTTGTTGGCAATTGCAGCCATAACAACAACTACAGCTGGCAGCCAACACCCAGCTTAACACACACACACACACACACAAACATACACATACACTTTAAAGAATTAGTTTTTGTCTTTAGTTGCTGCCGTTTAGAAGTCTTGCAGCAAATGAGCTGTAACCAAGAAGCCAGCCAAAGCTACAAAAACACACAAGCACACACACACACACACACACACACAACTACAACTACTACTACTGTGTCTCTGTAGTCAATAACTAAACCAGTCTTGAAAGGTGTCTTTGTTGTTAACCTGGCATAGGCCGAACAACAGTTCAAACCAAGAGCAGCTCTTGTCGCTTTTGCGCGCCAGCAAACCAATCGACCACAACCACTAAGCCAAGTTAACAGCAACTTAAAAGTAAACAAGCACAAGCTGTGTATTGGCTACGACTACTAGATACCCTATAGCGTAGCGCAAGATTTAACTAAGCTGAAGGAACTTGAATTTTCACATGCATAAATGAAAGCTATTACAAGAGAGCAACACTTGCAGTTACCCTGTAATTTGTGTATACTTTTAATATATTATATTAATAATTATTATCGCTCAACAATAAAATATATATTAGTATGCATATATTAAGTCTAATAAAGTTTCTTTTTGTTCAACTAAAATATACCCTATAACTGCTGCACTTTATATGATTAATGATAAACATTAAAAACGCCTTGGCTTTTATAAGATTTGCTCATTAATAATGCATTTTCAAATTTAGGCGCGTTGTTAAACCTATTGACAGATACCCTGTAATTTCAACAGTTTATTTATTATTTAAGAAAACAAATTGACCTACCTTTATGATAATTTTTTCAACGTACATAGAAAAATATCAAAAAGAAATATTTACCTGTATTAGATTACGCTATAGAGCTCCACTTTAGAAATATAGAAGAAGAAATTTATACCCAGCTTAGACTACTCTAGAGCTGAACTCAACGTTGCCCTGTAGTTTAGTTTATATCTTCAAATATTTCTAATTAACTATCAAAAAAGTTAACACCTAAAATTAATGCCTATAAATAAAGAAAATTTTATAGAATTTGCTGCCACTTAGAGTTGAGTCCACTTATACCCTGTAATCTATACATATTTTTAGTCGTAGTGTTTCTCAAGAAAGGTAAAAGTCATTATAAATTCGTAATAAATGGACATAAGACATAAAAAAATATGCCCTGTAATTTCTGTTATTAATTTATGGCATTTCGTAAAGGGTATTTTAGAATGTGTATAAATCTTGAAATGTAAATTTTTAATAGGCAGCGATAATCAGCCAAGCAGTTGTAGACTTTTAATTTGCAATATGGATTATAATTGAATCATATAAATATAAATTAAAATTTTTTATATTATCGCTGTTCATTATCGATAATTATTATTATTATATAATATATTATTTGTTAGCATATGAAAATCCAAACTATACTATATATTGGGATTACTGGAACTAGTTTATATATGTTTTCAATCGATATCTGTATAAGTACAATAATCGATAACTTCGCCTGTCGACTAGTTAAATAGTTATCGATCAACTTCTAGTTGTTGTTGCCACAGGGTATTTAAACTAAAACATTTTGGTCAACAAGTTCTACAAACTACAACGACGTCAACGACAACGTCAACGACGCGACGCTTGCTGCTGCTGCGCTGGCAGCGACGTCAACGTCGCTGTCAACGCAGTGAAGCGTGCAGCTATCGAGAGATGTTGACTTCGCTGCTGCTCCTGCTGCTGCTGCTGCTGTGGTTGCTACAGTTGTTGTTGTTGTTAAACTTTTTGGCTTGACTTGGGCTTGGACTTGGCTCTCGCTGATCAGCGAGCGGCGCAGCGCAGTAGGCGTGGCAATTGATACAATTTATAAATGACTTTGCTTTGTATCTATAAGAAAAAAGTTGTGCTTATTTTTTTATAATTTTATTATTTTATTTCTTTATGTTTTTATATTAGTTTATTTGACTTGATTTTATTTTCATTTGATTTGATACTTTTTTTTCTTTTAATATTAATTTTTATTTGCAATTTGGGTTTGTTGGTATTCCATAGTCAGATTTCAGATGCATAAAATAGCAATTTAAACGTTTCTTGTTGTGTGTGCGACTGACTGTGACGTGTGTGTGTGTGTGGTGTGTGTGTGTGCGTTTTTGAAAATCGAAAGCAAGGTCTTTTTATTCTGCGCAAAACACGCAGACAACAGCTCGAGACAAGAAAAAAAATAAAGACTGGCAAATGTTGTTGTGTTGCTTGACTGTTCTTTAAGCTCCAGTTTTTAGTTTAGAACGTAATTTATATATACATGCATATATATATATAGTTTATATATAGTTAAACAATTTTAGTTAACGCCCCAAGTCACATGCAAAAATATGTTGAAAAGGAATTCGCTCTTGTGTTAAACGACTTAAGAAGGCCTTAGACTTAGACTCTATTGGAACTATATATAAATATATACTATTTTTATCTATATATCTTTTTGTTTATTCTACTGCTTATGCCAGTATAGATATACGTATACATTTATATATATATAATTACCTTTCTATTTGCATTCATTTTCTATCTCTTGGGCACGTGTCGCGTTTGTATGCAGCGCGCCCTAATTGCAATTAGTCAAACAACAATTATAGTAAATGTAACGATACACTCACACACACTCACACACACTCACACACACACACACACACACACACACATGCTCAGCTGTTTGTTGTTGCCAAGGGTAATGGGCCATATAAAGGAAAAAGAAAAGAACTTCGATAAGCAGCAGCTACTTCTAAATATAACTAAAAGCTGAAGTAAAGCATATGTAAGAACTTTGAAGTTGAGTGTCAACAACTGCTTAATTCACGCTCAGAGCTCTTAAGTAAGCTTTGAAAGATGTGAGAGTGTTGCTTGCTGAAGTCTGCTCAGCTGAAAGACACTCTGTTAACACGGTTCTCTCTTTATCTACCTTTTTACCATATGTTACTCGACTCAGCTTGAACAAGAATTTATTCAGTTTATGTGCTCTAGATAGATTTTATATACTGAAATCACATTCTAGCTACATATATATTTTCCTTACTGTATTATACAGCTATACGGAACACTTCACAATAACATCTTCCCCCACAAATACACCCTTTATCATTGTGTGAGCATGTATAATGAGCCCTGTTTGCTTGTAGCTACTGTTGCTATCAGTAGCCCAGCAACAGCTGCTATATATATATACATTTATATTTATCAATATATATTTATATAACATTTGTAAAACTCGAAACACTTGAGAGAGAGCGAGAGTGAGAGAGTTGCAGTTCAGCGCACTCTGCTTGAAAGTTAAGCAAATAAGTCCTATTTAAATAGAATATTTTCATTTATGTATCCAGTTTAAGTATTAAGCAACCCTTTCTAGTCAAGCCCTTTTTTTTTATTTTATTGACTTTCAGCGTTCTTCATAATCATTTTACACTTGACAATCAAACGATATCGATAAGGTTGTCTAGATAAACAATAAGAACTACTTGGAAAACCTTTTAGACAACGTTGGCAAAAACGATTTATTTGTACAGAAATTTATAGTTGACTAACAGAGAGAGAGTTACATGTGACATAGAAATCACATTTTTATATAGATTTTTGTATATAACAATTTAATAAAAAGGCATTTATGGAGAGATATACCTAACTAACTATCTATATCTAACAGCTATACACAGATATTTCTTATATTCACTTGATATTTAGCTAATTCTTTCTTGAGATATGACCAAAACTTGAAGTATACAAGTTGTAAATCTATCTACATATATACCTAAAATTTTAATATATAAATACAAAAAAAATCATTAAGGAACCTTTTGTTTCAATACTAGCTAAAAATCCAACTGAATTTCAAAGTGTTTATTTCATATTAATATAAAAATTTCTTTAATAATTTACCTTAAACTTCTCTTACCTTATCTTAAATATCTATCCAAATTCTACTTAAATTTATCTATCTATGAAGCTTATCAGAAATTACTGCATGTCAAATTGCTCAATCAATCGAATCAGCTATCAAAATTGGCTGCACACAATAATTTGTCTTTTGTCTCTTAGCCAAGTTAAATAGAATACAATTTGCTATATGTATACAATCTATACATATATGTATCTATGTATTTATAAATATATATATGTACATATATATATTTGCTTTTTTCATTGCCATTGACTTTGACTTTTTGATTATAGACATTCTACGAGTCTACAATCTAGCTAATATGTCTATGTGTGTCTGTGAGTGTGTATATGGCTTTAATTATATTAAATGAGTAGGTAGATAGATTGGATGCATTAATTACTCAATGTCACCAAAAAATATATTTATTTATATGTATAAATGTATATTTAACTATTTTCTCTATAAGTGCCCTATGAAATAAGCAGGATATTCCCTATTTAGTGATAAGAATAAAAAAAAATTGTTTATTAAAAAATTAAAAAAATATATTTCTTTAAAAATAAAGGTTTGGTATATATAAAGTCTTAAGTTTTAATTATTAAAAATTAAAATTTTAAGTTTTATTAAATTTAGTTGTTATTTTTATTGAAAATATATAAAATTGTTTGCTAATTTCCTTTTAGAGATTATACGAAATGCTTTTCTCTATTATAAAATCAGAGATAATTATTAAAAATAAATTGTTTTATATATAAATTTATTATAATTCAATTTAACTTTTTATGCTCTAAAAATATTATATAAATTATATACAAAGTTTTGACCGATCTTTTTATAAAATTTTAAAAATTTTTAAAATATTTTCTCTAGTTGCCACATAAGAATTAAATTACAAAGGAATACCCTTAATAGTATTATGCTTCAGGCAGTGCTTCAGGCGAGCAATTGAGCTCTTCTATCAAATCGGGTCACACGCTGCGTATGCGCGATATTTCAAAATTTGCTTTCAATTGGGGATCTTAGAAGATCTTCGAATGAAATATAAATATAGTTAGCGACATTGCAATCTAATGCAAATAAACAATGCCAAAAATAAAGTCCAACATCAAGCAGGCGACAAAATTGTATAAAATCAACAAAATAAAAATCGCATGCAAAGAAAAAAAAAAAACAAAAAATTAAACAACAATTTTTACAGTTGTTTTTGCGCAGAGTTGTTATTGTTTTGTTTTTTTTGTTTTTTGTTTTGCGGCTGCCATTTCGATACGCTTTAAAGTGAATTGCATTAATTACGCACACAGACACACACACACACACACACACACACACACAGGCACAGGGTATGTGCTAGTGTGTGTGCGTGTGCACAATATTTATTTCTAATTAATTTAATTTTTGTTTTCGCTCAGCCGTCGCCGGTGCAGCTTGTGAGTAGCCTAACTAGGCATACATATATGGGTGTGTGTGTGTCGTGTGTGTGTGTATGCGCACTTGGGTCGCGTTGCTTTGGGTCGCGCATGAATTGAAAGCAAAAACAAAAAATAAATAAAAGAACGGCGCACGAAATTCGTATAAGAAAACTTTTAGTGCAAAGCTTTGCGGCCGTCGCTGTGAGCAGAGCAGCTTGTTTGCATGTGTGTGTGTGCGTGTGAGCATTTCTGACGTAATTCTGCTGCTGTCAAACGCACCAATACCAAAAGACACACACACATATGCATACGTAGAGCACCATAACAATAAGCGCGTACAATTTGTTGCTTCTTTGCTGCTGCTTGCTGGTGGTGCTGATCGAACGCAGTCGACGTCGCTGTCGCTAGCGTTTGCTACTGTTGTTGTTGCTCTGTGCGCCTTGCCGGTTTCGAAAATCCAAATAGGAACAACAACAACAACAACAGCAACTAGCAGCTAGCACCAGCAGTAGCAGCAGCATAGCAACTAGTGTCGGTGGCGCAAATATAATTAAACTTTCGAATGGGATCAGCAGCAGCAGCGGCAGCTATAGCTAGAGCTAAAGCAACCGCCGCAATGCTTGACAAGTTTTTTGTTGTTGCTTTTTCATCTTTTTTGTTTGTGTTTCTTTTTTTGTTGTGCTTTTCACTCAATTTAAGAGTCGCGCTTGTGCTTTTGAGAGCTTTGCTGTTGCGACCGCGTCCGTTGCTGACGCTGACGCTGCCGCTGCCGCTGCCAACCGTCGCTGCTGCTGCTGCGGCTGTTGCTTGCGTTTTCACTCAATTGCCGTTTGCTTGGTTACCGCGTAGTCAAGTTTCATGCCACCAGCGATTGCCGTTGAATTCAGTCGTTCAACGAGAGTGACCGCGCACGAAAGCCCCAACAAGTCCACAGCGGAGCCGCACAAACAAAAAATAAAACAAAATAATATAAAAGAGAAAAAGATAATTAAGAAACAAAATTGTTAAAAGAAAAGAATTTTTAAATACAGCCACAAACAAAGATATAGAGTGAGAATTAAGCAAATATATATATATATACATACATATGTTTTATTATTTGTAAAAAGCAGCAACAAGCATATTAATACGAGATCGATAACTTAGCGAACGAAGTTTATGCTAAAAACAGACGACCCCAGCTCAAACCACATGCAAATGCGTAGTGTGTGCAAAATTCCGTGCATAAGCCATTAAAAACTAGCAGGAGAAGCAAGAGAAACGAACGCTCCAACACACAGGCGATTCGAGAACATTCTAGAGAAAGACACACAGCGCTTACCGTTACATCCTAACAACAACATACGCTCACTCCTATTGTCGTCTGCCTGCCTGCCTGCCTGTGCCAGACTGCCTGCCCACTCCTGCTCACTAGTTCGCATTGCTCGCTCTCACACTCTCTCTTTGCGCCCTAGCAGAGCTTACGTACGTGCCTGGCTGGTCAAACATATGTTTGCTAAAGCAACAACAACAGCAATTGCAGCAGAGGCTTCTCTCTATCAACTGGCGTTAAATCTAACATATGTTGGGCCGCCAGAGGCCGCTTCGCTCTAAAGTGCAGCTGTGTGCGTGTGTGTCAAATAGCGTTTAACTAAAATAGAAGAAAGGAAGCAACAAAAAAAAGAAAAGAAATAATATATATCAAATAGAAAAAATTTGAAAATAAAAGAGAAGCGCGCAGAGTTTCGTGTGCATTTCGTGTGTGTTTTATATATTTCTCTGTGTGCGTGCGCGTGTTTGTGTCTGTGCAGTGTACAAAATCAAGAGAACAACAACACGAGCTAAAGAAGAAGAGCAACAGCAGCAGCTAGTGCCAAGTGCAATTGAAAAGTTGTCACGCAGCGCCCCCCAACGGTTCGCGTACGCAACTGAATAAAGTGCGCACTTGAAATTTTTGTAACTCTTTTTTTGTGCAACATTTTTGTGCGGTTTTTACCGCCCACAACAGATTTTTAAATGAAACCGGAAAATTGGCTCGACTCATCTGCCTCGACATCAGCAGCAGCAGCAGCAGCAGCTGCAGCAGCAACAGCAGCAGCCTCAGTCGCAGCAGCTGCCACAGTCAACAACGTCGCCGCCGTTGCCGTCACCACCTCAGCCGCAGCATCCTACAGCAATGCTAAGGTAAATGTCACGCCCAATAAAACACGACCCCTTCGCTCTCACTATCTCCTGTTCTCTCGCTCTCTCTCTCTTGGTGGCTACTGAGCTACCCCTGCACCAGAGGTGGCCACCCACAAGTGGCTGCTATAGCCACAACCACACCCACACGCACCCACACACACACGCACAACCTATTTGCAACTGTAGCATATGGCGCTGAAAAGTTTGCCCCGTTGTGTAGCTCGTTAAAAATGTTGTTGTATTTTTTTATAATATATGTATATTCCGCGTAGCCATTAAGAACGCTTAAAAAGGGGTATAAATATGTTGCTCAGATGGCAGCAGCAGCGGGATACATAGACATACATGCATCTATGTGTATATATCAACATTAGTTTCTTGATCCATATGTCTTTTTGATTTAGTGGAATTTAAATGTCAGCCAGCTTAAGTCGAAATGCAAAAACATGTTGCTTGCCATACGGCGGTAACTTAATTTCATTTGCATTGAATCGATTAATATCGATTTCGCAATTCCAAGTAAACAAGGTGCGACCAATGTTGCCTCCATATGTTGGCGATTCTGTTTACCTATGGTGAAATTAGGAACTTGATCAGTTTTTACGTAGTGCTTCATTGTAATCTAGCATATCGATAAATTTGGATTTTTATAAAAATCAAATTTAATACTTGAAATATATATAGAAGTTATATTTTTTGTGGAATGATACTTGTGTGGCATATTATATATTTTATTATAATACTTCGATAAATATCGATTGTCATACAGTATATCATACTGAAAATATTCCATATGGCTTTCATCTGTTTACTTCTTTACATAAGGTTGTTGCCATATTGTAAAATAGTTTCATTACTTATATATTGCAAATCGATAATAATCGATTTTTAGCATTTCAGTTTTTGCATTGCAAATATATTGCTCATTTCAAATAACAAATGGATAAGATGGATGCTTCAGTTAACGCCCTGATTTTGTTGCAACAATGCCTAAAAAAAACAGGGTATCTACACTTCATGCTTACTCATTTTGACATTTGTTTATGACATTTATCTAGCTCTTGCGTTGTGGTTCATTAAGTGCCAAGAATTTTGCTCAAAAACACGAAAAAAATACAAAAAAAAAAAAATCGTGTTTATAAAAGTTGTAAACAAATTTTCCAATCTCTTGAAACGCGACACGTTCGAAACGCATTTGAATTGAATTTCAAATTTCAAATTTGAATTCAAAATCAAAATTGAAATTGAAATTGAAATTCAGTTTCAATAGACGAAATTGTTATGCCCATACGATACGATACGAAATACATGCAAAACTTTTTTGATAAAAGCTAGACGAAACGACATGTATGGCATATATACTATATAGTATATACTAACTATAGGTATATATAATGAGATATATATATTGCTATATGTATATATATCCGGGTTCATTAGCGTTGCGCGCAGTGAAACCTAATGACTTGGTCAGTTTTTTTTTTGCATTTGCATTTGCCAGGTTTTGCACTTGGCTGTGTTGTGTTAGCTATAGGGGATGAGTTTTGCTTGAGTTTGGTTAGCTGGGGGAGGGTTTGTGGTCTTTGGGCTGTTTTGGGTCACGTGTGACACACAGGCCCAATCCCCAGACACATTTCACAAGCGCAAATTACATTTTGACGCTGCAAACCCTCACTAATTACATTACATTACATTGCGCTTTAGACGGACTTGTCTGCATATACCTATACACCACACACACATATATATATATATATATAACACTTGGCACCTATTTGGTTGCTTTTTATTATTTTGTTGGTCTCGCTGTTTATTCGTTTGTCTATTTGCATGCAACGCACGTTTGCCAAACGCCGCCCAATTGGACTATCAATGGGAACTAGACACAAATTGTGAGACTTTATATATAAAGCAGAGACACATTTTTACATGTTTTCATAAGGCGCAACCCAAGATCTAAGATCTATATCTGAGTTGATTTATTTTTGATTGGTGTGCTTGTACAACATTGTATAGAACTGTCCACCCAATCAGGTCAAATGGTTTTATTGCGAATATTTATTATAATTGTGCAGCTAAATATGTTAGATTTGATATTATGATATTTGAATACAGATATCTACATATATACATTTATATAAATGCACAAATGCAGACATTGATTCTTGAGCTCAAGGTATAGCACCATTTTCATATTAAATCTTTAGATTTTACATTAAAATTCTGTGTATATCTAACTAAGAATCTTATTGGCATGGCAAAACTATAGAACTCATCTATTGTATATTTTATAGATATTCCATTTTATTTTATTTTATTTTTTGTTACCAAGAATTAATTTAGATATTCCATTTTATTTTCATTAAAAGTTCAGCTTAGTTTTATTTTCTACATATTTTTTTTTTAGTTCTCTTATTTACATCAAACTTTGCTACATTAACATATCAATAACATTACTAACTAAATTTTATTTATATTTATTTCTTTTATAGTTATTTCTAGAAAATTTTCGCCCATCAACTTTCAGGTTATTTCGTGCACTTAAAAAAAAAAACAACTATTAAATCTAAGTTTTGACAGTTTTGCTATAAATAAGTTTGCTTCTTTGTTTCTTCTGAAAGCTTAGCTTCTTTAACTATTTTAAGAAGTTTTTGATCAGTTCTATCTCAATTTATGTTAAGAAATTTTAAAGAATTTTTTTAAAAAGTCTTCCCATCAAATCATGCTGGTTCCACTCAAGAAATATCTATTTCAGCTATAATTGCTAAATATTTATTATTTTTTTCTGAAAATAACATTTAATCAGCTTTAATTCATATATATATTATTTTTATAAAAATATTTTACTATATCTTCAAACAAAATTATAACAAAATTTGAAACTAATTAAATTATAGTCTCATATTCTCACATGGGTTTTTCTCTCAGTGCACTTAAGAATTCGCTGTCATCGTGACTTCTATGCCAACAATTTATTGTCTTTTTTTTCTTCTGCTGTTTGTTTTCGTTGTGTTTGCCTTTTTTTTAATGCAGCTTGTCTCTTCCTCTTAAGTGTCAATTGATAATATCGATTGTGTTCGGCCACGTTGCAGGGTTCTGGTATTTATTTATTTGTCTACGTTGTTGTCGTTGTTACAAATAAACAAATAAACAAATATTTGAGTTTATTTGGAGCAAATGCCGTCAATACGGACAGATATAGTTTATTGACTTTAAAGGGTTGCAGATACATCAAGTGTGGGCGGGTTATATTCTTATGAAACATGACAGCTATGGCCCTTTCCTCCCTCCCCCCTGTCCATGCGTTACGAAATGCACACGCAATGCAAATTGTTTGTACGTCTTATAGATTGATGGGGGGGCTCAATATGTGATCTGCCTAATGATGTTTATCTCACAATTTTGTTTTCTTTGTTGAGGTGAATAACCTTATCTTTTTTTTTTTCTCTCTGTTAAATTAGCCAATCGCTTGGACAGCATCTACCTGTAAAACTTTGATGAATGTCTGTGCGTGTGTGTGTGTGTTTAGTATACACGCTCCGTTATTGATGTTTGTTGGCATCTGACCCCATTCAAAGTCATATATATCTATAGCAACCAACTGTGTTCTTGTTCTTGTTCGTCTCGTTATTGCTGTTGTTCTTTAAGCTCTTGGCATATGGCAAATAAATAATCTTAACTCTTTGCCTGCGGCACTTTTTCAACTTACATCTGAGCCCGGCTCTCTGCATTAGGTAAATGGCCTACGCATTCATTCTATTGTCATTCAGCATAAAATCGCCAATAAACAGCTAGGCTTATTGTTTTATGGGCTGAAAAAAAAAAATAAATAAAATTTATGCTGAAATTATGGAAGAAAGATCAAGATAAACCAAGCCTCAAAAAAGGAGAAAAAGAATATGGAATATAGAATAAATCATAATTAGATTTGAAGATTTGCTAATAGGCATATATGCAAATTTTTATTTGTTTTTTGCATATATTATATATATTTTTAATCCTAATGCATAGCAAGTCTAGTCGATCAAAAGTTTCCACTAAATTTCATTTATAATTCACAATAAATGTAAGCATTAAAATATATTAAGTATACGTACTTTTGAGTTCAAAGCATTTCAATTCTACGAAATTATAATATTTAATTGTCTATTTAATGATTATTGATGTAATATATACATCTATCAAGTAAATCTTTGACAAACTTTCAATTTACTATTCAAAAATGATATATTAGTTAATTTTCAAATACTTTTACCCCTACAATTCACAACTAGTTTAAGCACTCTCGAACCAGTTCAAATAATAGTTTGAAAAATAACTGTGCATACCTTGGCATAGATACATATTCAAAGTAAACCACCCCAAAACTGTTAACATTTGCATTTGGTCGATAAGTAATTGTGCTAAATTAGCTATGGGCTCTAAAAACTGTATAATCTCTCTCTGTGTGTTTGTTCATTTTCTTTTTACCAGATAGTCAAATAGGTAAACCCAAATAAAAACCACAAATATATGCAAATAAATGCAGCTCGGCACGGGGCTGAAGTGTGGCTTAAATGTGGGGCGTTCGATAATGTAAGAAACAGAAACAGCAACAGCAACAGCGATAGAAAACAGTTAAAATTACTCCAAATAGAAGTTGAACAAATATATATATACATGGGTATATATCTAAGCTATAATTGCTAAGCTCTCTGCTAGGATTTAATAGATTATAATAGATCTTGCATAAGAAGTGAATAGCTGAAAACACATAAAAACTGAAATTGGGAGCTCAAAACTGAAGCTGGCCAAAGAATTATCACTTGTGTGTGTGTCATTAAATTTTTAAGATTTTCGTTTTTTTTTTTTCTTTTTTGCTTTTGCAAGTCACGAAGCCAAAACCCAAAGCGAATCGCACGCAAAACTGTTTTTTCTTGTATTTTGTTGCAATGTGCAATTAAATTTTTTGTTTTTTGGCCTAAAGTCACAAAGTGCCAACAACAACAACAACTACAATAGTGAAACAATCCAAGTTGAGGTTGGGCAATAACTGTTTAGAGGAGTTTTGTGTATATGGGGAAGCCTTTCTCCCCTTGGCAGGCGTTATGCTGAGAGCAACTGTGAAAATGAGCTATAAAATGCTGAAGTTTTTGGTATTTATTGCATCAAAGCGGGAAGTCAAAGAAATAATGCTAATAAATCAAAATTGATGATATACATAAATATAAATTTGTTAGGAATAATTTAGTTTAATTTTTGAAACAGATATAGATACGAATACAGATACAGATAAAGATACAGATACAGATAAATATAAAGATATAGATACAGATACAGATACAGATACAGATAGAGATACAGATAGAGATACAGCTCCCGGATTTGTGTCTAGCGTTGATTGAACCGGAGTTGAAGTTTTCAGCAACTGCATTGGGTACAAAGCCGAACAACTGCCGAGCGTTTGCTCTAGTTAATGCGCTTTTATCTATTGTTGTTACTTATGTTGCTGCTGCTACTGCTGCTGCTACTGTTGTTGCTGTTGTTGTTATTGATTGTTAACCTTGAGCTGAGTATGCCGCCGCGTACACGGCGAAGGTCGGCAAGTGCGTTGTCCGTCGGGTATTTCATGCACAAACTAAATAGCTAAACAGCTAAATAGCTGTGAGCTCTAACACACAGATAATATGTATATATATATATACATACATTGTTAGACATGCAGTATGTACATATGTATATCTACTCTGGCTATATGCATTGGACTGTTTGGCATTAACATATGTGTAGCGCGATTTGACTTTGATTACATTATACGACGCAATGCGACGTCGAACTCGAACGTCAGCAAAATAACAAAAAAAAATTTGCATTCTTGTTGGCTAGCGTTCTAATTACTAATGGGCGCAGTTAAGCGCCAGTTGTCATTGTTGTTGTTGCTTTTCGTATGCAGAAGCCAAAGCGTCAGTTAAGGACAAGAGCAGCATGAAAAGCCAAATGCTAATTGAATTAAGACTCAAAAGCTCAAGCGCAAGCAAGTAGCAATGTGGCAAATACAGAGAAGACAAGGTTGTGTTGAGATAGTGAGAGTGTGAGTGAGAGAGGGCAGCTAAAGAGAAGTGCAGTTGCAGAGAGAGAAAGACAGGGAGGGAGAGAGAGAAATCATGTAATCGAAAAAGTCAAATAAAACTATGTTTATATGTGAGAGGAGGTGAGGATAGAGAGAGGGGGGCATACTGAGGGTGCTCTGAAGCATAGTGAGAGAGTGAGACAAAGAGAGAACGAGAGAGGGTCTCGAAGGGTCACAGCAATGACCCAAAACTCAGCCAAACAGGCGCGACTGTAGCTGAACAGCAGCCAAACTCACGAGTCATAGATACATTTGTATCTTTAAGCCTGGGGGCTAAGTAAATGCCATGGTCTCTATATATATTTATTTAGGCACTATTTAAAGCTATTTTCGGTCAGTCTCATAAAGAAAATATAAACATTATTTATATAACAAAAAAATACTATAAAAAGTAGCCCACAGTGTTTTGAACTTCTTAATATGAAATATATGTATATATATTTTGAAACAAATCAAATGCCTAATTAAACATAAACAAAAACTTGTTTGTCCATCAGCAACTGTTTTTATTTGCTATTTTTTACGACTAAATTATTAAGTTTATATTTAAAGGGATCATAAAACAAATCTTTTTAGGCAGCAAAACTGAAAAGTCTAACTTGTATAATAGTAGCCGAGTTCAATGAGGTTTTTTCCAATTATAATGGTAGCCAAGTGACAAAGCTTGGGCATATTGAAATAAACTCAAAGAGAAACACTTGAATAGCTCGCATACCAAAAATGAAAACTTCAGCTTGAGTATTTACCGAGTTCAATGAGGTTACATTGGTCGCGCAGTGTCAGACCGTATGCATATTGAAATTTATTTTAAGAAGTGCTGTCAAAGAACTTGCGCATACCAAAAATGAAAACTCTAGCTCTTATAGTAGTCGAGTTCAATGAGGCTACTATATAACCATGCTGAAGAAGAAGAAGAGCTTAAGAACTGTAGAACTGTGCAGTAAATAAAGAAATATAGCTCAAGAGAGCTTACTTGCTAAATACATTCAGTCTAGTCTAGTCTAGTTTTTTGTAAGAGTCGAGTTCAATGGGATAGAGATCTACAACTGTTTTCATTTCTTTTCTTTTTATATCTGAAACATGTTTTGTTAATGTTCCCATTTTGTATATGGAATATTCATATCATACAATAGTTTCGATAGGCCTTAAGTGAAAGAAATAAGTTAAACAACACAGCTGTAGCAACTGTACAAATAGAGCCTATATAAATAATTATTATTTCTCCCACTTTCAACTAAAGTGGAGCACAAGCTGTCGAAATTTTGAACTGAATACAATGGGATGACCAAAACAAGAATTTTCAGTATTATTAAAAAAAAAAAAAAATCAAAATGAAAACAAAATCAAAACCAATTTTAATTCAACTCTTTTATTTAGTTTATTTATATTTATATTTATATTTATTTAATTTTTTTTTTTTGTTCTCGTTTGCCTTGAGCAGCAGCACAAAAATTTGCGAATTTGTATTTAAATTTTTATTTATTTATTTATTTGTTGTTAATAGAATTCGCGTCCACTTTTGATTCGAGCGGCGAGTTGTCAAGCGCTCAAGATTTTTATTTTCGGCCACATTCAATTTGTTGTTGTTGCTGCTCTTCTTCTTTTTATTGTTTTTAATTTTGTTGTTGTTTGTTGTTGTGTATATTTTTAAATAGCATTTCACATTTAGACGCGCAGCGTAAATTATTTTATTTTAATTTTCAGCTTTTGTTCGTTGTTTTCTTGATTGTTGACTTTTACATGAGCTCTGTGTGTGTGTGTGTGACGTTGGTCTTTTGAGACGCTTCATGGCGCCCTCTATATATACTCTTTTTTTCTTATAGAGAGATAGATACAGAGTATGTCAGTTATGTCTTTGAGTGTGCCTAGGTGAAAATTTAGGCATAAGAATTGAGCAAAGTCGAAACTGAGTACATTTTGAGATTGAAGAGGTTGAGGTAGTACAATATCATATTGGAACCATAAAAATAATAGATGAGAAAACTACAATACATATAAGTTTATGAAAGAATCCATATATGATATAAGTAATATAGAAGTAATTTAGTTCAAAAACAAACCCAATATACTCTTTTTCCCTTTGGGAACAGAGTATAACTACTTTAAAGAGATCTTAACTCTTTCAGTTTCAAATCCTAATTCCAAAACTTAATTGAAAGAGTATCTCATATTCGCTTTGTCGACGTGCTAGAATTTTTCACTTGTTGCCAATTGATTTCGCATGTAATTGAAATGATTTAAATAAACTGTTTATTGATGCCTGCGTTTTACATATATATTTTTTTTTTTTCTTCTATTTGCAGGTAAGCTAATTCCACTGACCACTGAATCACTCGAAACATATTTAAATAGTAAAGTCATTGAATCATTTGAATATTATTCAATTGCTACAATCGTAGGTAAGCATCTCAGTTGATAGACGAGAGAAAAGTAATGAAATGAAATGAAATGAATGAGAGAAGACAGAGGATGAAGCAAAAGCTCAATTCAATAGCCGCAAACAATTGTTGCGTTTCTTTTTCGTCGTTTTTTATTATTTTTGTTTTCTGTTTGTTTTTTTGTGTGGTTGCTGTAAAATTTTTGGCCGCAACAACAACAAAGACTGTGAAGAAAAGCGCGTTTCCAAAAGATTTCACTTTCATGCCGTTTAGTTGAAAGAAGAGGAAAACACACACATAAAAAGATGCAAATGCCGACAAACGATAAGCATTAGCTCTATTAGCTGGCCATTGTAATCGATAGAAACTGTTATCGATAACAAGCAACAATGGCTCATTAACAAAAGCCAACAACAGCTGCGTTAAGCTCTTTCTTCAATGATGCAAGACTTGCACAAAATTAAAGAAAAGAGTTGAAATGGCTAAAATTCAAATAAAAGGATAAATATAAAATGAGCCATAAATAGAGGCAAAATAAAGAAAAAATTGACAAATATTTAAAAATATTAATTCAAAATATTGCAATTGCAATTTGATATACAATTTTGTATAATAAATAATTAAAAATATATATTACAAATTACAAATATCTAAAAAGTTGAATGAATATAAAAGTAATAATACGATAAATAATTAATTGAGTTATTGAAGAGTTCTTTTAAATATAAAAAAATATAAATATATAAAATATAAATTTTTATTTGCTAGTAACAATATTTTAAATGTTACAAAAATTATTAAAAAAAAAAAAAAACATTTTATATTTTTATACAAAGGTTCAAACATTCAAATTTGAAATTTATAAATTTGTCAATTTAAATTATTTAAATATTAACTAATATCTAATTTGTTGCTTAGTATTTATGAGATGTATATATGAAATATATATACTTTTTATTTATTTATTTTTGTATATATATATTTTTTATTTATTTTGATACTTTAAAAAATATTTATATTTTCATATAAAATGCAATCAAACAGACTTTTAAAAAAACTCTTTCAGCCGTGCAACTTTCTTGTAGAAAACTTGTATTTATATTTGCATTTGTTAAATAAAAGATCTAATTGACGTTAGAGAGAGAGATAATGAAAGCTTGGCAATATCAAAAGTTTAAGACTAAATATCTACCTGCTGCTGGCCACAAATGTAACTTGCGGCTGAATCTCACGAGTTGCAGTTGCAATCAGGTGGTTGCTGTTGCTGCTGCTGTTGCTGTTGTTGTTGTTGCTGCTGTTGTTGTTGTTGATTGTGGCGCAATGGTTTGGCATGTGCATGTGCATGTGCATGACTTGGGGGCATTGTAACAAACACACACACACACACACGTATATGTTGCTTGTTGTGTGGTGCATGCTCATATTTTGTTGTTGCTGCTGCTGCTGCTGTTGAGGCATTCAATTGCCACAGCAACTGCAACAGCAACAACTTTGTGGTTAAGTTTTTGTTTTGTATTATATATATATATATTTTTCTTTTAATTTTTTTTTGGTTTAAGCTGCTTTTGGGGTTGGGCATTGGCAATTGTTGTTTGTTTTGTTTGTTTGCTAAGTGAAAAGCGTTGTTCAATGCTCATTTTCACCAGCAACTTTTGCTGTTGCCGTGTGTTATCGCAAAAGTTCAACATGCTTTTTGCATGATGTGCATCATCATAAAAAAAAAAACGAAAAAAAAGCGAAAAAACAAAATCGCTTTTAATGACTTGACCCGTTGTGACACGCAATGTCCAGCACCCACAAAAACAGCCACGATATGGCATATAGCAAATTATTATATATATATATATGTATTTGTATATATTATATAGTCAATAAAAAACAATATGAAATAATCACATACAGCAGCAGCAGCAGTGGGTAGCAGCCTAAAGTGTAATTACTCAATTCGCATCGCCGCCGACTGCTCATTATTTCTCAGCCCACTTTTGTAGCCCTTTTATTGTTGCCTTTCACTGAGCACAGACGCCCACAGTAACTGAGTTTCAACTACAATATAGAAATAACGCAATCAAATTGATCTATAAAATTGTGGGCACGTTTTGATGCTCATTTAGTGAAAAGGTTTAGATAAAGGGTATATGCTTTTTGTTGCCATATGTTGGTAGCTGAGAGAAGCTGATTGAGTTGAATGGATTAAGTATTGATTGAAGACAAGTCATAGAGGAGACGACTTTCTGCTTAACTCTACCGACTCGCACTCCACCAACTTTTCATTAAGTTTAAATGAGTTTTCTTTGAAAAAGTCGAAGCCATGATTGAAGCACGCTCAGTTTAAATTTATTTCAATTAATCGATAACTTTTTCTTTCTAAATCAACAATAGTTAAAGGAAAGAAGGCGTAGCTATATATATCTATCATTAGACCTTATACCTAAAACGCTCAGGTCTAGTCAATCTCTCAATTTATTCGCCTTCTTTATGAACTTTTCGTAAGTTGGAAGAGCTACAGAGCAGAGTAACTCGATATATTATTATCGATATTTTCCTAACACAGCTTTAAGTAATCGATAACTTTCATATTTTATCAGAAATAAACTGCAAACGATAATCGCTTACAATTATAGCTCTCAGCTTTAAAGAGCTAAAACCACAAAATGTTATATAAAGCTAACGCTAAAGCTCAACTCAAATATCAAGTATACGCATTTGAAATACCTTAAACCTTTTGTTGCTCTAATTATACACCCTTTGTCCGGGACTTCAGGGCATCAACGAGTCGTGCACTTCCGTCTATAGTTCAGTTTTCCATCGTTAACTCTGTTGGCTCTCAAGGAAGTTATTCATACAAAAATTATTTAACTTTGCCGAAATATTTAAAACCTATTATTTTAGGCAATAGCAAAAAATTATAAATAATAAATAATTTGAAAAATGCATTAAAGATATAAAAATAGTGAAGCAAAATAAATGTTTGTGGAAAAAAAAAAACAACGAAAAACTCCTTTCACTTTGTTGAAATCAAACGAAGCGCAGTTGCGGCTACTGCAGCGGTGTGTGCAGAATGTTTGCCACATTGCCACACACACATATATATATATATACATGTATATGTGTATGTGTATGTAGCCTGGCATTTTTCAAAGTTCGACTGACACAGAGACCAACTAAAGCGCAACGAACAAACCGTAGCAAAGTCTGAAAAAAAAAAACGCGACGCGTTGAATGAACTTTTCGCAAAGGCAACAGCCAGAGGCAGCTACAGAGCTGTATTTGAAGATATGTGTATATGTATGTATGTAGTATGTATGTGCTGCTCGCTTTTAGCATAAGAATTGAAGTCAACGAAATTCAGTTTAAGGCCGTGTGAAATACTCAGCGTAAGCATGCAGCGTGCAAGCTTGGAATTCTTAAGGGAAAAGTGTTTATAATGCAATAAGAAGTGTCATACTATTATTATAGGATATATAAGTGTTTATAATGCAATAAGAAGTGTCATACTATTATTATAAAATATATAATATTTAAGAAATATTTAAGTGTAAGCTCCAAGTCTATTAACTTTGAAGTTAGTTAATAGAGAGTTAAAATATATTAATTATTAGATTTTCTTAACTTTATGTTCTTGAAGTTGTGTTCTTGAACAATAAGAATGAAATTTAGATATATGTGCTAATCCTATATATAATATATTATATAATTTACTTATATTATGATGTGATATATAGTATAGTATACTCTTTACTCTTGCCTATAGTTAAAGGTTCTTAAAAAACTTCATAACTTCTTTAGGTCTCACAGCTACACATTGCATATGCAAAATATCTTTACACATTTTACATTTCTTATACATTCAGGTCTTTGGCATAGCACAAAGCGCTAAACGTAAATAAGTGTTAAAAAAAAAAAAAAAGTACACGGTTGCAATTTATGCGACAGTCAACGTCATCGTCAACGTCGTTGTCGCCGCACGTGGCGTATGCGTAATGTGTCGAGCATCATAAATCAAGCATGAGATGCAAAGTAAGGCAAAAAGAAGAAAAGGCTAAGCAAGCAAAAAAAAAAAAAAAGAAAAAATAACACACTCGACTCGACTCGACTCGACTATAGCGAACCGGAACACGCTTCGTCGTAATCCAATTTTGTGTTTTGTTGTATCTGATGGATGCACTTGAGTACTTCTCGCAGCTAAGTGGCTTAAGCTTCGAGTTCGCAGAGAACTATAATTGAAATTCAATTTCTATTTTTAATAATAATACAATATAATATAGCAAATATAAGTAGTATGGCGAGCGTGTGTGTGAAGCGCGGGGCCTGCAGCAGCTACTGCGCTCCACTGCCTTCAACAAATTTCTGCTATAAGCCGATTAAAATTTATAGCTTAAGACGCAGCCCACATACATGTATGTACATACATATGAAGGTGGATATAAATATAGGTATCTGGAAGTCTCTTAAGAGGAGTACCAATTAAAAATTTCTCAAGAGCTGACAATAAGCGCAATTCGTTCAACTAGAAACAAATAACGAGTATTTTAGTTTGGCAGAAGGAGTGCACGACTAGGAGATACCAACGATGAGCTTGGAATGGAATGATGGGCATATGGGGCAGGTGTAGCAAAGGATATCTAAAAGATATGATTGTGTTCCTAAGAGCCAACATATTGCAAGGTTTATGGCTAGAGTTCTTAAGGAATGGAATGGAATGAAATGGAATGAAATGAAATAAGTTGATGATGCTATTAACTGAAATTGTTTATCGATTTTAATCGATTTCAAGGAAATAATGCGTGAATTTTAATGAAATTTGATCTGTTTTGAAGCTTTGATACTCTACTATATGATATACATATATCTGACAGATTGATACATATATGGACAGGTGAATAGACAGACAGACTGAAAGATCAAACATCTTCTAGTATATTCTTGATCTTTTGGCGCGCAATCATGCTTCCTGCACAATCTCACACACATTTCAGCGCAAACAATATACCCTAATGTCTAATCCAATTTCCAGGGTATACAAAATCGTGGGTTGTCTTTTTCACAATATGTTATACTTCAGAGTGCGCAAATATTTCTGTTTTTTTTTTTACCCTATTTGATATTTTTTTGTTACCTTCCTTTTTACTTTGTCTTAATGGACAGCATTACGTAATCGTCATATTCTTGCCGATTGTTGTTGTTGTTGTTTTCTGCTTCTTCTTTTTGATCTGTAGTGCCTGTTGATAATGTGTGTTGTTTTGTTATTTATTGTATTTCTTCTTTTAATTAATTCAATTTCGATTTGGATTTCGAATTCGATTTCGTTTTCAATTTGTTGATGCGCCTTTTATGCTTTGATTCTAATTATATATAAATCTTGTCTGAACGGAAGCAAACATTATAAATAGAGTACATGGAAATTGTGATTTATGTTGATTGGAGCATTGGCTGTTTCTTTTGGCCACTAATTAGGTAAAGTTAAAAGATTCCAAGTCCAAGTTGAAGTTAGTTCAAATGCTGCTAAGGTCGTTTGCTTAAACATTTTGCGAATTCTAATGAAAAGCTCTTTGAAAGTATTTGAGCTTTCGGCTTCGAATTGCGCTGCCAGCGCCTATTTTGTATTAGGTATATCAAATGGTTTACATTCGAGCTTTTTCTCGTTTCTCTTTCTTCTTCTTTTTTTTTACTTTTGTGCTTGTAATATAATTCGATGCACTTACTTATTGTCGTCACTGTCGGTAGTTCAACGGGGCAAATGAGGCCGGATTACATAATACTCGTTATAAAGTTGCTTAGTTTTTTTTTTTTGCCTTTTCATTTTGATGGCCATAGCCAATTTTTAATGGCACGTAGCCAGCAGAGAGTCCGCAGCGCCGTCGCACGTCGAAAGAAAGTGAAATTACGAAAATTCATAGACTTTGCATAGTTACGAAAGGAACCGAGACAGCTGGAAAGCAGCAGGAGGCGAGCGGGCGGGCGGTTGGTCGGTGCCACATTGTAGGGAGTTAGGGAGTGTGCGTTGTACTATGCTTAACAATATTGTCGAAATTATTATGTTAATCAAAAATCAAAAAAAAAAAAAAGAAAAGACAGGAAAAGAGATAGAGAGGGGAGAAAATGAAAAATTTGTAATGCAGTTCAGTGGATTACGAGATAGCCTAATCGAAAATTCAAACACGTCAAGTAGACATAGTTTGACCCGCAACAAACAAATTGATTATACAAATGTGTTTTGCTGAATGAAAATAGTATAATGTGTGTATATCATATAAGTATATAAATTATATATATGTATATATAAAATACTATATAGTATGTGTATAGTATATTTTTGATTGTGATTAGTTCAAAGTAAACTAGAAATTTGCAGTTTCAGTAGGTTTTTTTTTAAGAACTATTATTATAACACAAGTTGATTATTCTACTATGGAGATGACAGTTAAAGTTAGCTCAATATTGTAAATTTGGTTAGGTAAAGTGTAGAAAACTGAAGCAGTTTGGATTAGAATTGGAACAGAGCGTGCAGAGGTAGGGAAACAAATTGGGTTATTGAAAGTTCAGGGATAAACATTTAAACATTTAAACATTTAACAAACATTCCTTTATGATGCTCAACTAGCTTAAGAAAGCATTTCATATCATATGCAAGAAAAAGAGAACCAGAGAGAGAGAGAGAGAGAGCGAGGTGAAAATGTGAGAGAAAAACGAATGAAAGAAGACGGGAGAGAGCGTTCGGTAGTCTGACTTTTAAGCTTAATATTTTTGTGCAACGACAGCAATTTAGAACTTTCGAATTTGCCAACTCATTAAAATAGTCGCATATATATAAATATATATATAATATATGGCTGTAGTGTAGAGTGTAGTGCCCCCTCTATCTCTGACTACGTTGGGCTTTGCACGTGCTGACAAGTTTGACTTGGGCCTTAGTCTAATGAACCTTTGGGCTGTGATTGATGTTGATAAGTGAATCGTCGTACTATATATTATATACTAGGTATATATATATATATGTATATATGTATGTCTACATATATAGATATACTATGTGTGCAAGTCCATTTATGAACCGTAAAAAAATTGTTTGTGCCAGCACTTAACGCCGGACTTAATATATTTGAAAGCTGTTGCCGGCTAGCTGCAGCTCTCTCGCTCGTATAGGCTATCTCTATATATGATTGACTGACCCCATCTCTGTCGCACAATTCGAGTGCATTAAACTCACGTCGCGTCTTGACATTTTGCGCTGACAAGCTGAAAGAAAGAAGCAAAATCACAAATAAATATAAAAAAAAAAAACATATAACGTAAATTAAATAATAAAAAAATTAAATTTAAACAATAAATTTACAAAGATGGCATAAATAAATGTATATAATATATATAAAGTGAAGCCAAGCTTTACAAGAGGCTCACTCTCGCTCTCTCTCTTTGTCTCTGTCTCTGTCTCCCTCTCATGCTGTGAAAGTCACTTAGCTTAAGCACGACAAAAATGCATAAATCATATGCAGCAGAGGCAACACGTGTTGGCAGCGGCAATCCCCAGATTCTTAAGCATTAGTCAGGCGAATATATATATATATCGAGATATAGATATCGTACAAGCAATATATATTAATAGCTAAAGAAAAATTCATCGGCATATTTATAGCAAAACACACAAAACATATATATACTTAGCCCACATAGCAGCAATTGCTGGCGTGGGCTGTAATTTTATTTTTTATATACATATATACAGAGATGTTTCACTATAATATTCATATATTTATATATAAACATGTATTGGTTATTACTAATCAGACATCTGAAAGGCGAGACAGCTGCTTGTCGTTATAGATAATTGAAGCATCAGCTCGTCTATGGGCTTGTCACACCTCTCAGAGTTATGAACTATTTGAGAATTAGAAGGTATTTAAAGGCACAGTGTCAAGGCTTTGACATTCACATAGATATATACATATATATATGAGTATATATAGTTCATTTCATATTCCAAAGCTTGGCATTATATATTCATAAACTTTCCAAATATCTTTTTTCACTTTTTATTTCGACTTGTGCTATAAATTTGTTTGCAGTTTTTTAAATTCATTATTTTATATTCCATATTTAAGCACTTTTTTCCTTATTTATAATATGCATATCATATAATCGTATAGTGCGTACTGGAATCTAGAACACACACACTTATTTAATCGACTCTTTTTGATATTGTTGAAACAGTTGTTTCTCGACTACACATTTTATTTATCGAATCCAGCTGACAATATTTCAGTTTTTGTATGCCAATACAATATTTTGTTTATTGCTTAGCTGGCATCTGTGCCCATTTACTTTGTAGACATATAAACTAGCTTTGAACTGAAACAAAATTGTTGCTTTCAAGTATTTTTTTTTTTTTGGAATACAAGTTTTACGAATTTTTTATGTTGTTGATTGAGCTGCCATTGGATTGACATTTAAAGTTCTTTCAATATTCATGTGTAGAGCTGATGAGAGGTGAAAATAGCTTTGGAAAAGATCTTTATGATTCCCAAATAGTTTTAGAGAGAGAAGTTTATGATAGAGACAAATGAGAGAGAGAGAGACAGATGTGAAAACTAAGATGTTTCAATGAAAATTTTGAGAAAAGTTGAGAAAGGGATGAGAAGAACTAGAAAGAGAATGGGAGAGAGCGAACTCAATCTTTATAGAGAGAAAGCAAAAGAAGGGAATATTTTTAGAGAGATAGATAAACGATTTCCGTATAACAATATGCATTTAGATTGAACAACTTCTTGACATATGCATATATACCAAAGTGTCTGGTATCTTAAGATCTAGATTTCCTCAGATATGCATATGTACCAAAGTGTCTGGCCTATCTGAAAGTAATCTATGCATCTGTAACTTTGATTCTCGCTTCACTTAGCATCCCATTAGAGAAGTGTGTGTGACACGTGCTCAGCCTGAGGAGAATTATTTTGCTGAAACAGCTGGAAGGTCGATTCTATGCATTTATCTATCGGCTGAATATAATTAAACGCTTAAATGCCGTAAACTCTTTAGTATTTATTTATTGCTATTCTGTCTCACTGTCTGTTGTTGTTATTGTTTTTTCCAACTTCTAAAGTTTAATTGCGTATTGCACGTTTTGATTTTGATATTATTTTGTTTTTGCTTTTTTTTCACAATTTAATTCTGTTTTTTTTTTTTTATGTTCTGTTTTTATTCGCTTCCCATTGTTTTATGGCGTGACTTGACGAAATATCATGCAGCTTGTAATTACAGCTATAAAATGACAGATGAGTATCTGTAGCTCTTCTGTATGTATATAGTGTCTATGATTGATTTCCGAAAGATACAAATACTGTCTATGCACAAACACAATGTGTGCATATAGTATATAGAGTATGAATCCTCTTTGAAAGCAACAATTGAAAAACTGCTCTTAAGTGAAGCGCAAAGATACTTTATAGAAGGTGAAAGACCTTGTGCTGCTCTTAGATATAGGCAGATATCTTATTAAGTTTCGTTCTATGTCCTGCAATAAGGAGCTCCTGAAACTATTATTGGAAGATGTTAAGCTGAAGTTTCTAGCTCTAGTATCTCTCAGATACTTCTTATTCCAAGTTTTCAGCTTAAGCTCTACTCGAATTGTTTGTGTCTACTCATCAACTATCAAATTTGAGTTTATTATTTTTTTTGCGCTACTTCAGCTGAAGTTTTAGACCTCGTTCCAGCATTGATTTCTCTTGCTTTTGTTTACGTTTAAAAATAGTTATTGTTATTGCGTAGTCGACGTAGTCATGCGAGTTGTTGGGCTGGCGACCAGCCTCTCTTTCTCTATTGTAATTAAAAATTGATAAATGATGATTTCGTGCCACAAATGTTCTCGAGGGCTGTCAGTGCTATCAATTACTTCCTGAGAGAATTGACTAACTCAGTTGATGCAACAATCTAATTGAGCTTGACATATTAGATATACATATGTATATATATATATATAGCTTTAGTGGGTATTTGAAAGTTACATCTGTTGCAGCAGCGCCTTCGCTTTGTAATTATAAACGTGATCATGATAATTATTATTGCTTCCAACTAAAAAGTCGCAATCTAATCAGGCAATTGCATAGGCCATAACAACAACAACTACAAATGTTGTTTTCGTTTTCTTTTGTCATTAGCAAATTGTTTTCTTAGTTTCGATTCTAAAAGTTTGCTTTAAACGACAATCGAACCAAAGGCGAACAAACAGCTGTCGCCTGTTTATGGCATTTTGTCCAAATAGTAATCAAAGATATCTCAATTAATTCTAATATAAATGAATTAATAAATTAAAGCTGTTTATACAGATGGAACTAGAAGAATTTCGAAAATGATTGCATAATTTGCATAATAAAATAAAATAAAAATAAATATAGCTGATAAGGAGAGAGAGAAAGAAACAGTTGGAAGGAGCTAGAAATTTCTTACAGAAGAATTAATAGATTAAGATGTGTGAGAAAAGTTTGATTAAGAGAAAATGATGGAGAACAGAGAGATAAAGAAAAAGATAGAGTTACTGCATTATAGAAAGAGAGAAAAAGAGAGGGAGAGCGCGAGAGAGAGAAAGAGAGTTGAAAGGATTCCGGAAAATTCTAGAAAAAGCAAGAATACAAAATTTGTAAAGGCAAAAAGTCTTACAGAAAGTAAGATACAAACTTTAAGAGAAGAACAATGATAGAAAGGTAGAAGAGAGAGAGAGAGAGAGAGATGGAATCAAAGACTGTGAAAGAGCACGAAAGCAGGCATGAAAGAAGAGAAAGATGTAGAATAATGTAGAAATATATAGATGGCAGTTCCATCATGGGACTACAAATATTGACATCTTGTGCACTTACACTTCTAAGCACAAGACCTTAACCAATTGGGAATTACAACACAAGCAAAGAATAGTAATCAAAACAATTAGGCAGAAGAATGCGGTCACAATTGAAAACTAATTCTTATCGCATTCTCTATTATGGCTGGCAATTCCAAATTGGCCCAATCGAATGTTTGTTGTTATTACTAGTTATTAAGAGATACAAGAAATGCTTCTTGGAATTTGCCTTTTTTTAACTTATCTTTCATTTTCATTTTCAGGTAAATAACGCTATCCCACACACACACCTCACCACTTCGACACCTGTTTGTTTGGTAATGTATACAAATCGAAACTGAAAACGAAACTGATGCAAAAACCAAACAACTGATAGCTTCTACTAGTAGAATAATAATAATATTTAAAAATATTTGCACAAATGCGTTCGCAATTTGCACAAAAATCTGTTTGTTATCTATAGCTGAACAGCTCTCTCTGTATTTGCCAAAATGATGGGAAACAAGCAAAATCTTTGATGAATTGTTAGTTAGGTATATCTTATATATTGTTAAGGATAGCTTCTGGCTATGAGTAATTTGTTAGCTATATGAAATAGAAGCGCTTAGTATTCAACAAGAGAATATAGATCTATTCTATTATAATACCCATAAATGCGATCACAATGAAAATGTTTATGAAGTATGACAATGCATAATATAATATCTGTATATAGTATCTTTAGCTATATTTTTTTAGTCATATTCCACTTAATTTGCATAGCTACAATTAGGTTGATTATCATTTTTTTGCATGGTAAATTTTTAATATTTTTTTTTCTTGTTTTGACTTTCTAATTAATTTTTTTATGGCAATCAATGCAAATTGTTTAGCAGGTTTTTTGTTGCTAGCCGTATATTTTTGGCTTGGCTTGGTTTTTTTGTTTTCTTTTCTTCTGTGTATGAACTCTGCAATTTAATTTTCACACTATGCTAAATAGCAATAAGTAAGAGTGTTCTAGGCGGAGAGTGCATGACTAAGAGATATTTTGTAACAATTTGCTATGTCAAGATGATGAGGAGTAGGTAAAGACGGATAGGTAAAAGCGGATACATGTTAAGACTTGTAAGTGTTAGGCTTAATCGATAATTTTGTAGATTCAGGATAGAAATATTCCAAAAGGAGCTAAGTAGGGAAAGACTAGAAGTTACTTCTTGAAAAAAATATTCATTTGAATATAAAGACAGAATGATTAAAGTATCTATGTATGATATTTGAGAATGGCGTGGACTTAAATGGAATGTAGAGTGAACAATTAAAAGGTAATGCCTAGAAGATACGACCTGAAGCGTATGCCTAAATGGCATACAGACAGACAGGGAAAGTAGACTAGATCTAACCTTCGATTGCTCCTTATAAGAAATATATAAACTGAGTAAAAACATAGCTCTTCTTAGTTTTAACTGTTATCGATTGTTATCGATGACAAGGCGTGCAATAGATAATTTAGTCGAACAGAGATAGACAGCCATATAGATAGAAAGACTGAGGCTAATTTTACTTGACTCTTGATATCACGAATATCTATCTATATTTATATCGAATTAATGGTATCGCCCACGTTGCCCTACTGTCGATTATATAGTGCGCCTCAACACAAATATTATACCCTGCTCACACTCATGTTCGTAAGGTATAATAATTGTTGATGACAAATTCTTTGGTGTCTGTGTGTGTTCGTTGATCAATTAGAGAGTTTTTTTTTGGGTGTGTGTGTGTGTGTGTGTAGATTACATAACTGTCGCAGTGTCTGTCCCAATTCAGTTTGTGTGTGTGTGTTTTTTTTTCTGTTATCTAAATTTAGGCATAAAAATGCAACGCAACGAAGAAGCAGCTAATGATAAAAAGAAAGAAAGAAAAAAAAAAAAGAAAAAGCAGAAAGCGAAAAAATAAACGGAACAAGAGGCACCAAAGACAACAACAACATAAGAAAAAATAAAGTAATTTAATTATTCAAATTTATTTTTGGTGTCGTGCTATTGTCGTAAATATAGACTCGTGTATGTGTCGCACCACGGCCGTCTCTTACACCTGGCTGCGCTCACCTGGTCACGTTTTGCGTAGCGTCGGGTCAAGATTAACTGAAAACTAATACAGAAACGAAACGACGTCAAACGAAAGCCAAATCAATAATACAAGACAGACGCATTGACGTACGAGTCCAATACCTGGATACCCTGCAATAAGACATGACAAGGCAAGGGCAGGCGGTAGAGGCGAGCGGTAGAGGCAGGCGGTAGAGTCAAGCGGTAGAGGCAGCCGGTAGAGACAGGCGGAGGCTCTGTTATCAAAGTCACCCAAAATTCACTTCCGTCACGCTTCCAAATTCTCGCAGTGTACGACGCTGCACTTTCATTTTCGCTTCATGTCCGGCAAAGGCCGTCATGCCACGCCTCCAACGCCCACTTAGCCAAAAGTATGTGAAACTATGCCAAGAAAAAAAAATATATATAAAAAAAAAATAATAAAACCGCAAGTGAATCTCTTGTTGTTGTCTTGGCCTGGCTTTAAACAAGGTTTTGACTTTTGGCTCAAACGTTTGTGGCGCGTCGTCGTCGTCTCCCCACCCCTATTTGTAGCGCCCGCCTAGTTGTATAATTGAATTGTAGTCCGGCGCGTATACACGTATTTGAAATGTCGGTCGAACCGGTTTCAATTTGGCACTTGCTGCCAAGCCCGGCATAATAATTAAGCCTCATTTGCATCGTTGTGGAAGGCGCGCTAGAATTCAATTCAATTCAATTCAATTGAATATCGAATTCGAATCGATTTGATTCGATTTTGGTATTGCTATTCGTATTCGAATTGGAATTGGAATTGGAATTGGAATTGGAATTGGAACTGGCGATGGCCAAGCTTTGAGTCGCACTTTCGTTGGCACATAAACAGCAACAACAACAATAGCCACAAATAAATCAAGTAACTAAAATAGCCTCGACCATATCTAAAAATATTGTTGTTGTTGGCATGTCTAGAAAATAGCCTTGTGGCAGGGTTTTTCTTGCTTTTAATTTTGATGTAAAAGAATTTTATTACACTGCACAAAAAAATGCTGGCTTATGTAGTGTAAATATATCAAATAAAATATATAAATTGATAGTAATGAAAAGAGTGAGCTATTCATATCTCCAAGTCGGTTCAATTTGAAGTTCTTGAATGAACTTGAAGTGAATACTGAAATACCTATTCATACTCATATATTTATAATCAAAAGAGTATTTGATATAGTAAATGTGCAGCAATATTTAGCTACTTCTCCAGGGTTCTTCTTTTTAACTTTTAAATTTTTAGTTTAAATTCCAACAATTAAATTGAAACGTTATACAAAAAGCATTTACACTGCAAGAAAAGAAAATACAAGTTCAAAGTTCTTCATTATAGTAAATAGTAAAGCAAGAAATATTTTAGAAATTAAAAATTTTTAAATGTTAAATTAAGCATATTTAAAAGTTTCTCTATAAACCAAGATTTAACTTAAAAAATACCCTTACACTGAGAAAAAAAATGCTATAAATGTTATATGCATTCAATACTAAAGTAGGTCACAAACCTAACGATTTGCAAGTATTATTAATTTTTGTTTATAAACAATGAGAAAAAAAAAAACAGTTAAAAAATTTAAAATCAATTTGAATGATATACAAAGCATTCAGATGCATATATAGATAATTAAATATATTATTAGTAATATAATTAAATAATACAACTAGCTATATAACTATTATTATTATATAGTCTATCGAGTGAGGAAATCTATTTGAAAAGTTAATACTCTGCCGCTCGCAATGCTCCTTGAGCGCGAGCGAGTTCAAACACAGATTTAATAAGCATTATAACATTGCTCAACTATCGGTTACATGAATCTAGCTATATATAGCTATTATTAGACTAAATGAAGTCAGCTACTCGTATTTCATATGCGCTTAAACTGCTTGGGAATTTTATATAAAAAAAATGCCTTTCAAGGCTTCAGCCTAATATTTAGCACATAAATTATATATAGCAGATAATTAATCAGTTGCGTTTGGTCTGGCATTAACTAAATTTTTCTGGAATTTCAATGCAATCAGTCTGGCAATTGCAAGAAGAGAGATAGAGAGAGAGAGAGAGAGAGAGCGGGAGAGCAGGGAGATGTACAGAGGAGAGAGCTAACAAAAACAATGCTAAAACTTATTAGGTCAGGGTCACATTGAATGTCTTGTGACTGAGTGCCACACTGAAGCGAATGCTCGAGTCTGTTGCCAAAGACAACGCCAGCAGCAGCAGCGGCAACAAGTGGTGGCTATGGATACAGCAGAGAGACAGCTACAGATACAGCTACAGCTACAGCTAGAGATACAGATACAGATACATAGCTTACAGATACATGCAATAAATGGCATTAATAATAGAGCCAAGGCAGAGCAGAGATGTATGATGGAGGAGAGGGATTTGCGGCAGGGGCAGCGGCAGGGGCTTAAGCGAAGCGGAGACACGCAAAAAGTTGCGGCTCTTTGTAATGCAGTGCAGCCAAAAGTATCGCTGTGTGTGTGCGTGTGTGTGTGTGTATCTGCAAGATACATTAGCGTGCGATGGCTGAAATTAAAGTTTTGTGCAGTGCTTACTTGTGCGAAGGGGCAAACCATCCATCATAAACGCTGAAACTGAAGAAAAAA
Source organism: Drosophila antonietae (assembly GCA_030914385.1). Taxonomy (NCBI): domain Eukaryota; kingdom Metazoa; phylum Arthropoda; class Insecta; order Diptera; family Drosophilidae; genus Drosophila; species Drosophila antonietae. The sequence continues at coordinate 262,862 of JAUESO010000017.1, read as the reverse complement.
AAAAGAAAAAACATACAAACATTAATCTTTTGAAATTGCGTTACTTGTTGTGTGTGTGTGTGTGTGTGTATGTGTGTGTGTAGATATTTTGGGTGTGTGTACAGAGTTATTGTAGCTGTGTTGTTGTTGTTGTTGCTGTTGATTTGAGCCGCTGATTAACATTGAACCACGGGCCAGCAGCCAGCAGGCGGCGGCTGAGCCAGCAGCAGCATTCACAATAAATGCCGATCATTGCGTTCTCCATCGAAATGCCAAAGTAACGGTACATGCATATATCAATGTGTATATATATATATGTGTGTGTGTGTGTGTGTAATTAAAGCTTGCTGTTTACGATTATGCCTGCGAAATTGAAAGGCCAACACAATTTAAATGACAACAAAAATTATTTAAAAAATGCAACAACAAAAAAACAATGAAATTATGAATACACAAATAAAAAGAGCAAAAATATATGGCAATTATTATTAAACTGTTTAATTATAAAAAACATATTTATATATCTACATTAGCTACAATTGCGGTTGCTATTGTGCTGTTCATCTATTTTTGGCAAGCTTTGGCATTACATAATTTTTTTTTTTTAATTTTTTTTTGGTCTGCGTTAAGCCGTGATCAGCGCTTGAATTAGAATTCAGATTTTTGTTGTTGTTGCTGCATTTGTTGCTTATCTTTGTGTGTTCTCTCATCAGCTGCTGCTGCTGCTGCTGCACTGTGCTTGAGCTTTAGGCTGTACGTGTGACAATGTGTGTGTGTGTCCGTCTTTTTTTTTTGTACATATTTCCTTTCTAAGCGGCGCACGCTTATCAGCTTTTGTCCATTTGTCGGGCCTCATTGCGGTTGATTTGTTTTTCGGTTGTTAATGGCGCGTAAGTGGGAGCGTGAGAGAGAGAGACAAAGAGCGAGAGAAGCAGCGGTCTAGCGGGTAATTAGTAAAAAATAGCAATCTAAAAATAAACTGGACACAGCAAAAGCAAACGTCAAAAAAAAAAAAGAAACAAAACATGGCAAAAGAAGTATTTAAACAATTTACGTTGCGGCACCAACAGCAACAGCAACGGCAACGGCAACAGTAACATTAAAAACAACAACAATCACACAAAAAAAAAACCGAAACGAAAACGAAAACTTGTTTGCACAAACACAAAAGCTTTTGGCTTTTGCCTTTGCATGGAAATTAAATAAATGTACAAAAATAATGAAATCGAAAACGCGCAAGCAGCAAAAATGCAGCACAAATATGGTAGAAAAAAAAAAGCAGCACACATCGATACCAACACACACACATACACACAGTTAGGCAGAGCAGCAAAGTGCATGATCGCGCTATCAGCTGAGCTCTCGATTGAGTGAGTGAGTGAGCGAGCAAGGGAGCACACCAGTGAGTGAGTGAGTGAGTGAGTCAGTCAGTCACTCAGTCGTCGCGCATTGCAGCGAGCAGCGACCGACTAACCGAGCGACCGTCAGAATCTACCTGCAGCACGCTATGTTTATGCTTGCCCTTCTCAAAAATATACACATACATATACAATATAAAACAAGCGCACACTCAAAACTCACTCCACGGTCTGGGCGTCGCAGTCAGCGCGCAGTCGGCAGCGACAGCGGCTGCTCGCTCTCTCTCTCTCTCTCTCTCAACCACTTGCGCTCAACAAACGAAACTCACTCAAACGGCGTCGTGACGTCAGCTGGTGGCAGAAAAAGCTTTTGATTTCGGTTTGCCGCTCACTCGCGAATATTCTAATAAGCATTTCAATTCATTTCGTTTTCAAACGCGCAACGCAACGCAACGCAAACGCAAACGCCTGCCACAAACCGGAGCTCGCGGCGCATTAGCTTCAAAATTGTTGAACAGAAATATTATCATAACAGTTGTTGTTGTTGTTGTTGTTTGCTGTGTTTTGTGTTGTCTTAATATTACAAGCATCAGTTTCAATGTGTGCATATGCAAGTGGTGCGTGTTATTTCAAGTGAAAAGTGCATAAATCAAAATTGCAATAATTGAATTGAATAATTATCGATAGAAGCAAAGTTACTAAAAAAAAGAAAATAAAAACACGCAGCTACAACAAATAAACGCGAAGAAAACGTAAATCAAGTAAATTGTACGCGGGTGCGTCGTCTTCGCTTGTTTTTTTTTTTTTTGTTGAAGAAAAAAAAAACGGTAATTGCTGCTTGCTATTGTACACCTCCCCTCTCATGCATACACTGCCTTTGCAATACTTTTGCTGCTTCTACACGGAATCCATATTTGTTTTTGCGTTTTGGACATTACCACGCACACACACACATACAGAGACACACGGATAGGCACAGCTGCTAAGTTACACTTGTTTGAGCTTTGCTTTGCAAAGACTTTCTGCTCGTGTTGCCGTTACCTTTGCTGTTGTTGTAGTTTTTGTTGTTTTTCTCTTTTTTCGCTGCGGCTGCGGCTGCTGCTGCTGTTGCTGTTGCTGTAGAAAGAAGTGAAAAAAAAAAAAAACGATTTTCACTTTTATTTGAGACCAGTCGTAAGTCTGTCTAGGCCAGCAGGCACGCCATAGACCGATACACCTGTTTGCGTGTCTCTCTCTCTCGCTCTATCTATGTGTGTGTGTTTGTCGCTATGCAATCCAATTGCAGCCAAAACAACATCATCATCATCAACATGATCAGCAGCATTATCGTGTTAAGACATAATGAAGTTGAAACATTCATAATAATAATGAGCAGCAGCAGCAAAAAGTGCCAAGAAGAAATTGGTGAAAATTGCAGCGTACATTTATTACACACACACACACACACACGCACACACACACACACATACATGTATTAAACAAATATATATTGTGAAATTCGCAGCAAAAAAAAAATGTATTTGAAGTGGTAAATGCCAAATAGCAAAAATAGTTTTTTTTTCTTACTTTTGCCTTTTATCACAGTTAATTAAAAAAAATTATTTTTATATAGACACAGCTCTTATCTGGCATGCAAAAGCATATAAAAAATGTGTCAAAAAAATGTAAAAAAAAAGGAAATTAAATTGCATAAAAAAATTGAAAAAAAGTGTTAATTTAATTTTGAAAAAAATATACATACACACATATGTATATGGCAAAAGAAAGTAAAGCCTCAGACAAGAAGTTACGAAAGAAATTCATATGGAAAAGTGTAAAAAATAAAATAGAAAATAATTTATGTGTTTGTGTCTCATGAAAATGCAATAAACAATTACAAAAATTAACAATTAAAGATAGTAAATCGTATGGCAGACAGCAATTAATAAATAAATAATTGTTAGCAAAGAGTTGAGAGAGAGAGAGAGAGAGAGAGAGGAAGTGAGAGGAAGCGAGAGGAGAGATGTTATTTAACACACTGAGAAATCAACAGAAAAATGTTTGATGTAGCGAGAAACACACAAAATAGCACAAATAATATCACGGAGCATTTCATGTTTATGCGTCGCGCCATTATCATGATAAAGAACTGAAGCGAGCGCTAGAGTGAGAAGAGCGTGCAAGAACCTAATTAGGTATTTAATGAACGTACTTGCTGTGCTGCTGAAATATCTCTTGAAGAAATCATAAAAAAGCAATTTCAAAACGTTTCACAGTCATTAAAACAAAAATATATACAAATAAATACAATAACTAACACAAATTTCTAGATTATGTGATCTAAGCTAATTAGTGAATCTGTTGAATTAAACATGCGATGCGTCATCTAATTTGCTATTGCTATTGCTGTTGCTGTTGCTGTTGCTATTTGCCCTTTCGCTTTTAGCTGCACTCAAGTATTATAGTATATATACATATATATTTAAAGATATTCTCTATGAAGTGCAATCAAGTTTTGTAGATAAACCAAGTTTACGATCTAACGAATTAGCTGGAATGTTGCAGATGTATCTCATTAACAGCTTAAAGCTGATAAGCAGAACGGAAGTTATAAAAGCAAAGCATTCTGTGAGAGCATACACAGATAAAATAGAAAGCTAAGGAAATGATAAAAAACACACAAAAAAAAAAAAAAACAATGCAGAAGAAGAAGAAGAAGCAGTCAAATACAACAGAAACAAGGTCAACTTATTGTAGGAGATACTGATAAGAGAATTAAGTGAGAACATGTAACAAATGTTGCAATCGGGTAGCAATGACTGCATAATGCGCGTCACAGGTGCAAACATTATGGAATTTATTAATGTTCATGGACTTGAGCAATTAATGATTGTCTTTGTATTAAAAATTATTGTATATTTGAAAAACAAAAATGGGAAATCACAGGGTATAATGGTTTTGTTAAATGTATGTAACAGGCAGAAGAAGGCGTGGCAGACCCCATAAAGTATATATATTGTTGATCAGGGTGAGGAGAAAAGTTGATATAGCCATGTCCGTCTGTCCGTCTGTCCGTCCGTCCGTCCGTCCGTCCGTCCGTCCGTCCGTATGTATGAACGCGTCGATTTCCGAAGATACAAAAGCTAGAGAGTTCATTCTTTTTGTGTTAGGTCCGTATATTGCACGCGCAGTACGAGTTTGTTTCAGAAATTCGATAACTCGTTTATTTCCAAAGTTATCGATAAAACAATTGATCGACAAGCAGCTATAAAATTCTAGCTAATTCATCTTTAGAGTTAGAGTCTCCAAGTCTTCAGCATATATATAGTTACTAATTTATTGCAATTTCGGTTTTTGTCAGATTCCGGTACCCGATTCCCCGCCACACCCACAAATGTGTAAAAAATGCATTTCAAATACTAGAGACATGCAATTTGGTTTAGCATATAGTAGATATGAATATCGTATTCATAATCTGAAGAGCTGAATACGATTGTCCGTCTAGAAACAGAATTATTAATCAATAAAGGCAGCGAGACAAGCATAGATCAGCGTGCGTTACGCTTGGAGCATAACGAAGCATTCTTGGATATGATGACGACTGCGCAGCTTTCTTTCTTACTTGTTCAGCGAAGTGAATTCAAGTGAATTCTTCAATAATGAGCAGACAATAAGACAGACAGACGGATATTACTTAACTCCAATATACACTATTATTATTATTATTATTATTATTATTATTATTATATTTTTGTTTGAGCATAAAGATAGCTAGACAGCAGAATGAAGAGTGAAATGATAAAACTTAATTTGACAATAAGTGTATTTCTAATCAATGTCATTACTTGTGCTATGTGTGACGAGTAAACGTTTTATATATATATATACATATATATATAACTATGCACGATATATATACTAAATATGTCAGTGTGTATATATATAAATATATTGTGAATCATTCGCACGCAAGAATCTATTTGAATCGGTTTATGGATGTTGGCATATTTGCACGCCGCAGAACGCACAGCATATCAGATATACATACATACATACACACATAGGCGCACACCCCTAGATACACACACACACACACATATACACTTGGGCACATGTATAGCCTTTCGGTATGCTCGACCAGCAGCGAGATATGCTAGAATTTTTAATATAGTATATGTATAAATGTTTCTCGTTTTTTGATAAAATAGGCACGCATATGCAAATAAAAAGAAAGAAAAAGGAACAAAAGAAACCAAAAAGTAGATAGAAACGAAAAATGATAAAGATAGAGATACAGAAAGAGAGATATAGGGCCAGACCCAGACCGAGACCGAGACCCAGACCTATATGGCGATAGGCGTAGAGGCAGGCACAAAGCATCGATAACAATGCGGAAATTTGAAAAAAAAAAGAAAGGGAAAAGGCAAACGATTTTCAAAGCTAGAAAAAGAAAACACATATGTGTGGCCCAGTGCAGAGACAAAACGCTAAACGAGCCGAGGCTATCGCACAATAATAATAAACAAATAAATTAACGAAAAAAAAAGACGAAGCGAAGCGAAATAAACAACAAATTAAATGTGTGTGGGAATACAAATTAAGCGAATATCTCTATATATCTGTGTGTGTGTGGGCGGCTGGGTTAGCGGGGCAGCAGGTAAAAGGCCTGCCCCCCCCACTCACAGACACACACACACACCCAACGCTCTCAAATTGAGCAAATTTAAAGCAAATTAATTAATTTAAAAAAAAAAAAAAAAACAAACAAAAAATTGCGCTCCATTGGGGGCTATACAAAATATTCCGGCACATTAAAATGTCCAAAATGAAAAAAATAAAAATAAATAAATAAAGCAAAATAAATATTAGCAGGAATTCATGAATTAGAAGTTGAATTAGATGCAAAGATAAAAAGTCTGAAAAGTGATTTAAAGCAGCTCTTGAGCGGCATGAGAATTGAAATGAATTTGGTCTAGAAAAAGTCACAAATACTAAGAGAGATAAGCATTGGAAGTGATTTAGAGCTTTGGGATAAGTGTGCTAGAAAATGATTTATGCACAAGATATTGAGATTTAAAAGCTACAAATTAGCATAATATTTACAAATAATATCTAATACAGCTTTAGAGGCACGTTAAAGCCCCTACGGCAGCTTGAAAGAATCTACAGTTTTTTAAAATTGTTCTGCAAGCAGCTTTGAAAGCTTCTGAAAGCATTTAATTGTTATACAAGACAGGGAAAAAATCATATGTAAAATGTGCATAGATTTTCTGCACTTTTCGTAAGAGCTTTGCAAGCAGTTGTGCGTGTTTTTAAGGTAACTTTATTGCATATATAAAGTACTTAAAAATAAGTACGAAAGTAAAAACAGCTAAGTTGAGCTTAATACTTAATACTTAAATACTTAATACTAAAAGTTGTAAAGGTATTTCAATGGAATGGAGCATTATGGAGCTTTAACTAATGGCTTTTGGCTTGTGAAAAAGCAGCTTACTAAATAAGCTAAGGCAATTAAGGCTTTCAAACTTTATGTTACACATCTTAGAGTTAATCCCATAAATGTATGCTTTAATCCTCTAAAATTATATTCTTTTTATCTCAATCTCAAATGAAATGAAAGCTTTCAATTAATGTTAAGCAAACACTTAATGTGCTCAATGAGCTTTATCTACAAATATAAAGCTTTAATAAGACAAATAGCTAAGCTCATTAAAGCTTTGAGCAAAAGCTCTGTCGAATCCCCATCTCCTTAGCTCATTAAAACATATGCATATCTAACTATGTACATATATATTTATATATAGTTCTCTCTGATCTTGCTTTAACTAATGAAAGCTCTTCTCTTCTTAATTTTTTAGTGCGGGACACTAGACGGAGCCGCCGAACCACTATTTCATCAGCAGCGCAACAACAGAATGGACGTCTATCAGATTGATGATGGTTTTCACTCGGATGGTGGCACCGAAACGCCGCCTCCATCGCCCAGTTCGGGATCGTCGATAGCCTCGACATCGGACCATGGCTCGCTGGAGAGTGTCGATACGGGCGGAACACAGAGGCTGGCGGTGCTATCATTTGAGCAGGTGCGTAAGCTGCACACTGTGATGGACGAGAAGGTGGCCATACATGGACGCGGTAATTTTCCAACACTGGAGGTGACACTGAAGGATCTGGTCAATTCGGTGCGTCGCAAATTGGAGGCGGATGTGAATAGCGGCGGTGCCGGTGTCCTGGTAAAGGACATTCGCCTAAATGGCGGCGCAGCTAGTCATGTGCTGGCCAGCGAGGATCAGCCATACAATGATCTTGATCTGATCTTTGCCATCGAGCTGAGCTCACCGCGCGTCTTCGATCGCGTTAAGACCGCCGTGCTGAACACTCTGCTCGACCTGATGCCCGAGGGCGTCTGCAAGCGCCGCATCTACACGTGCAGCCTGAAGGAGGCCTACGTTGGCAAAATGGTAAAGGTCAACAATAATAATGACGGCGATCGCTGGTCGCTCATCTCCCTCGGTAATTCGCCGGGTCACAAGAATGTCGAGCTCAAATTCGTCGACACAATGCGTCGCCAGTTCGAGTTCTCAGTGGACTCATTCCAAATCGTATTGGATTCGTTGCTGCTGTTCTACGACTGTGCCGCCTTGCCCATATCGGAGAACTTCTATCCGACTGTGGTCGGCGAATCGGTCTACGGCGATTTCCAGGAGGCGCTATATCACTTGCAAAAGAAACTGATCTCAACGCGACAGCCGGAGGAGATACGCGGCGGTGGTCTATTGAAATACTGTAATCTATTGGTACGCAACTATACGGCCGTTGACTCGCAGCTGATCAAGACGCTGGAGCGGTATATGTGCTCGCGTTTCTTTATCGATTTCCCCGACATTAATACGCAGACAACGAAGCTGGAGGCATATTTGCGCAATCATTTCTGGGGCATCGAGGAGGAGCCGCTGCAGTATGAGTACCTAATGTATTTATATAATGTTGTTGAAATGTCCACCGTCTGCCTGATGGGTCATGAGCGTCGTCAGACTTTGTCGCTCATCCTGTCGCTGGCCAATCAGGTGAAGCAGCAACAGGAGCATCAGTATCATCAGCAACAGCAGCAACAGCAGCAACAGCAACAGCAGCAGCAGCAGCAACATCATCACCAGCAACAGCAACATCATCACCAGCAACAGCAACACCATCACCATCATCATCATCACCAGCAGCAGCAGCAACATGTAGCATACCTGCAACAGCAGCAACAGCAGCAGCAGCAGCAGCAACAACAGCAACAGCATCAGCAACAGTTGGAGTCGCAACAAACACAAGCATCGCCAGTTTTGGCTTTGGTCTCGGCAACGCCATCGCAGCAGGCGCCACAAACGCAAACGATCTATATGCAACAGGCAGCGCCGGCAACAGCGGCCATCTGCTGCAGCAATACAGCGGCCGTGGCAGGAGGCGGCGCAGCAACGGTGGCTACAGCAGCAGCGCCAGTGGCAGCAGCAGCAACAGCCGCGGCGGCAGCAGCAACTGTTGCTGTTGATGCACAGCCACAGACGCAGACCATACAGATACAGGCGGGTCCGCCGGGCTTGATCTATGCCAATGGCGTTTACTATGCACCTGTGATACCCAGCACCATTTGCACATGCAATTCGACCTGGTTGAGCACGTGATTGGAACAGCAGCAGCAGCAGCAGCAGCAGCAGCAACAGCAGCAACTCGAACCACAACAGCAGCAGCACCAACAACAGCAACACTTTAACAATAGCAACAATAGCAACAGCAACTATAGCGGGGCAGAGCAGGAGGGCAGCTTGGTGCTAATGCAGCAGCAGATCAATACTATGCCAGTTTACAAGCTGCAGCAGCAACAACAACAACAACAACAGCAGTTGAATAAGAAGCAGAAGAAGCAGAAGCAGCAGAATAAGCAGAAGCAGCAGCAGCAGAGGCAGGAACAGCAGCAACAGCAACAGCAGCAACAGCAGCAGCAGCAGCAACAATTGGTGTTGGATTCATATAGCGGACAATTTGCATATTTTTATCCGCATGATGGTTCGGCGCCCAGTTTGTTGTTGCTTGGCGAGGATACATATTTGAATGTGACAACAGCGCAACAGCAATATATCTAAAGGCAGTAGCAGATCAAGCATATATATATATATATAAATAGGCAGCAGGATATATATATCTATAACCATATATATATATATTTATATGAGTATGAATTGTATTTAGATTCCGTCTAACTCTCTACAAACACACAAATGGTTGCTGCAAATATGTTGAGCTTGATGTTAATTGATGTAGCCACACACACACACACACACACCACTACACTCACACACACTCACACACAAAAATTTGACTGAAGAGCCGCTGTTCAGGACGTTCGCTGGTTCAACGGGCAGCCAAGAAAGAAAAAAAAAAGAGAGAAAAGAACCTTGCTTATAAATCAGGACACGCCAACAACAACAACAACACATACCTACACAGCCTAGTTATATAAACCAGAATCAAGCCATTTTTTTTTTTTCTTTTTAAAAAATCAACTTTTTTTTTTGTCTTTAAGCGTCGCTCAAAAAAATTTCCTTGTATCGAAAAAAAAAATCAAAACAAAACAAAACTTGATCAAAGAACTCGACTTGTATACGATAACCAAAAACAAATTATAATTCTTACAATTTTTGCTAATTTCAGAAAAAAATTTCAAACTAAAAAAAAAATGGAAAAAATATCTACAAAAACAATAACAAAACACTTTTCACAAACCAATTTCTGCTCGCAAAACAAGTTTAAGATATTTTGATTTTGTAATAAATAAAAAAAAAGTTAAAATTGCGACGCAACACACTAAAAAAAAAAAAAAAAAATCGAGTAATTTTTTTATTCCTAACTTTTTTGATTTTTACAGCTCAATGAACCAAGCTAAACTATCCATCTATTCACACACTCACACACGCATAAAAAAATATATTATTTTATAATCCTTTTTTGAATTTGTTCGATTATATATATATATAGATATATACATATATATGCTATATAAGAGAAATTCCAAGCAAATTATCAACGTATATACATATGTATGTGCAACATAAATACAATATACTATCTATATATGTAGTGCAAAAAATACTAAATAAAATACTAAACAATTTAATATACAAAAGGCAGATATGATGACATGTATATATACATATATACAAATGTAATTCTTAGTCCAATTTTTAGCTGTCGAAATTGACATAAAAATAATAATAATAATAATTATAATCGATATGGAATGTATTTATATATTGTATATGATTTAACATTAATGTTAACTCACTGTAAACTGTAAAACTTTAATGCTAATTGTAAATGTTTTCGTTTTTGGTATATATATGTAGATCTATATACACTATATATATATAGCAAAAAAGCAGTTAAATGAAAAGCGTAACGAAATGTATCTCAGCTCAATGTGGGGAAGGGGGTAAATACAACAACAACAACAACAACAGCAGCAGCAGCAGCAATGAATGAAAAACTGTAACTGGAAAATGGAAAATATACTGAAATTATATAAATGTTAGCCATTTTATACAAACAGCTTGCAAATTGAAAACAACCAAAAGAAAATCTCTTAACAAAAAGAATATACAAAAAAAAAAAAATATTTTTTAAACCGAATGTGAGAAAAGATTGAAAATGAAAACTTTGCTACAATATTTTCAGTGTTTTTTTTTTATATATATGTGTATATAAGAAAAAAAAATATATATATGATATATGTATAACTGTAAAACTGTTTAGAATTGTAGTTTGTAATCATAATAATTAATAACTAACTGTAAAACTAATTATGTACATCTAGTTAACAGCAGCAGCAAAAATGATTGTTTGATTGATTGTGATTGTGAATGAATGTGTTTTCTTGTTGTTATTGTTTACATAATTGCTTTCGGCTTTTGTTCGTAAAGAAATGAAAGGAAAGAAACTGCTGGGTGATAATTTATGAATGATTCTTCAACTGTTATAAATGTAAAGCATATTATATATAAATACAATTTAAAATAATTATACAAATGTACAGTTGTCTAGATTCAATGAAAGACAACAACAACAACAACAACAACAAAGCAAAAAGTAACGCAAAAATTGTTTATGCTATGTTTCCTCGGTAATGCTTAACAGTGCTGTTAGCTGTTGACTGTTAACTATTAACTATTACACTGTGCGTCACATAGTTAGCAGTGGCACTGTTAACACTACTCTGTTAGCTGTGACACTGTTAACTGTGATGTTGACTATTAACTGTTAATGCTGCTGTTAATATATGCATTGCTCTTACAGCTAACACTCGGCACTGTTAACGTTGCTGTTAGCTGTTTTGGCACTGACACTGTTAACTCTGCTGTTAGCTGTTAGCTGTTAACGGTCACACTGTTAACTTTACTTAATTTGCGTTTAACACACTTTTCTTTTAATTATATATTTTATAACATTTAGTTAAGCATTGTTTCTTTTTGAACCTTTTTTGTAATATGTATTAAAATAATTAGTTTTAAAATGATTTTGTGACAAACTTATTGATGTGTATATGTATGTATGAGTGTATGTGTATGAGTGTGTGTGAGTGCGTGCGTGCGTGCGTGCGTGAATGTATGTGTGTATGAATTCCAAAGCAAAATTTAGGAAAGAAGAAACCGAAAATTCACAAAATGCTAATTTTGAGCAAGAAACTTTGAAACTCTGCTCACAGCCTGGCTGCATGACTTATATATCTATATATATAAAACATATATACAGATACACATATACACACACATATATATATAAATAGTTTAGTAGCTATATAAGAAAGCGTAGGAGAAGAGAGCGAATGCTTGAAAGCTAATGAAAATCGCATTCAAGTCGATGATGATGATAAATAGAGCGAATAGTCTGTAAGTGTGTAGAAAATATACTACAACAACAACAAAAAAACAACAAAACAAGAAAACCAATTAAAAAAAAAATTAAATATATATTAAAAACGTAATTTTAAATTTATACAAAACAAACAAAAAATCAAATGTAAATTAGAAAAAAAAAGAAATATGCAAAAAAGCAAATCAAAATGAAATGAAATGAAATCAAATCAATCAACAATCTTATTGAGATTTGTATATAATATTATAATTATGCTATAATCTACTATATATATGTATATGTATATGTATATCTAATTAATATACACACATACACAGTTACACTACACGACACACACACACACAGCAACACACATCTACAACCATATATATATATATACTATATAAATATTACTTACATATTACAAAATACATATATGCATATATATATGTATATATTATATAAATAATCTTAATTATATATTATTATTATTATGTATGTATCTACAACAACAACAACAATTTACCATATACATATTACTTCTGTGCGCTTCTTGCGATCGTAAGGAATTTCAATAAAAAAAAACCAAGAAAAATACCTAAAAAGTATAAAACCAACGAAAAATACAAAAAAATAAAAATATAATTTACAAATTGCATTTATTTATTTCGCGTCTGGACAGGCGCCATCTCCTATCTCGCCCTCCCTCTCTCACTCACAGCCACCCCTACCACGCTCCTTGCTAGCCATTGGCTATTTATCATTGGTTACGACGATTCACGTTGTGCTTCCTCCTTTCCAATTGGTGTTTTTTTTTTCTATCTCTCTTTTGGAATATTTGCGGATTATGACAGTTACAGCTAACGGTATACCGAGTGCAGCTGCATCTTCAGCTGCAGCTGGGAAGTCACTTTCGCCCGTTCGCACAAACATTTTCGCTTGCTTGTTTATTGTATAATGTCATGTTTGGCAAAAGCAAATGCAACAGCAAAAACAACTCAGGCGACAACTAATGTCCGTCTTTGAACCCTGAACCCGGCTGTGTTGATAATGTTGCAAGGTAAATATAAGATATAAGCTGTTTGATTATTTAAAAAGTTACTAAATAAAGATATTTACCTCAAATCAAGCACAGACTAAGTAAAAGCTCAATTTCAAAATTTAAATTAGTATTCATTTACGCGCCAAAGTAAGTCTACATTTATATACTAGCAACACACGTACAAAATCAAATTATATTATAGGTATTTAGTTTTTTTATGGAAATTTAAATTTGGTCACACTTGCGCACTAAGCTACAAAAGCTTTTTATTTTGCTCACACACATGCCAATCAGCTTTTTGTCTCGCAGCATGTTGGTATTTATTTTATTGGCCGCGCCATGGCCAGCCGAATTTGTCAATTTTTAGCGCCAACTGGCTGTAGCTGGTAAAAGTCTCAACTCGAGCTTTCAGTGTCGAACGTGGATTCGTGACGAGCGGTGGGCAGTACCGACGTGTTAGCGCCAGTTTAATTTGCAACACACACACATACACACAGAACACTATAAAACATACACATAAACACAAAAATAAAAAAAGTGCACAAAGTGAAGTTCGAGCAATAAAACAACAATAAGTGCGTGCAAAAAACAACATAATCAACTAGGCATCAAGTGCTGGGAAGTGCGTAAATTGTGAAACGAGTTGTATTCATTGAGAAAAGTGCGTAAAAATTAAACTAAAGCATTCAGGTTTTCATGTCAATACATACACATATACACACACACATACACATGTATATATAAATACACACTCGTAGAGTTACCTGCCACACACACATGCACACACACAGAACTGACTGCCGCATTTTTTCTGCTTTGCTTCTACCCCTCTCTCCCTTCCAATGCCCAGCGTACGTATGCGTGCGTATTTTCGTCTGTGTGTGTGTGTGTGAAAGCATTTTTAATGGCTTTGGCTTTTCTTTTGGGTGTTTTCATTTTGTAAAAGTCGCCAAAGCCGTTTATGTGTGTGTGTGTGTGCGCCTAAGTGGGCGTGCAGTTAAGTTCCTAGCGCTGTATAGATCTTTACTAATATAACAGTTAGTTTTGGCTGTTATACAATAGAAGTATTATCGAGCACAAGCCAAACAGACCACACACACACACAAAACACACTCAGCCAAACATATATCTTTGTGCAATAAAGAATTACACACACACACACACACACATGCACGTAGCTGTGTGGTCAACGTATCAAACGTAACCTTCACAGCTTGTGCAATGGCTTTGCTAACAAAACTCTGCAGAAGCCGACGCCAACACAGCTGAGTGGCAGAGAGCATAAGAAAGAGAGAGCAAAACAACAAACTAACTGTAAGTTGATGCCATTCAAAAGCTAATTAATATTGCCAGCTGAGCGCCGAGAATTGAGCAAAAATGTGCAGGTTTTTTGTTGCTTTTTTTTTCAAAGCTATTTTCTATTCTAGCTGCAGCTCAATGCATTAAGAATTGATGTGCATGTGCATAAATAAAAGAGTTGCGAGTAGTAAAAGACAAAAGGCAACATACATAGATATATGCGTGTTCATTTTATACCTATATATGAATATATTCTCGGGTGTGTGGGTTGCTGCAGAATTCCAAGCTAAATGGCAAACCAAGGCCTAGCTTTATATTCTATTAGACCAGGTGCATGATAGCCCACAAACATGCCCTACATATGAACTATCTGTGTGTACATACATATATATGTATATGTTTGTACATTGTATATATGAGTTATACGAGAGTATATGTTTGTTCACCTCCCTCAACTGATTAATTGTCAACGTTGGTTCGTCCGCTGCTATCTTAGCTGCCCCTGCTGCTATCCAATTATTTACAATTTCCTTGTCAATGCCATTGGTCTAATGCACACATGTACTTTGTACACTCTGTTTATTCAATAACATATTTGCCCAGTGCACCCTGTAGCTGTTATTCCCCGCTTGAGTGCGCTTTTGCAGCTCAATTATCAAATGCTTTTAAGGCGCTCTTATAAGTTGCTATTGATGTTGGCGGTTGGGTCACAATAGATGTCATATAGGTTGAACTAAGAGGAATACTTGGAGAAATACTAGATAGAGGAATACTAGATTGTGGAAATAGATAGCAGTTGGCTTCAAATACTCCAACTCAACTTGACTTTATGGCTTTTCTTCTTGTCCTCTCATTAATCAGAATTCTTTGTAGGGCAAAGTTTACCAAGCCTAACTTAACTATACAAAAATAGTTAAAATTACAAGATATTCACCGAGTCTAGTCATCATATCTACAACAAAAACATGTTAATAACTCTATTACCCAAGATATTTATGTTCAGTACAGTGGGCAGCGATACACCAGATGGGAAATATCTTTAAAACATTTATTTTAAGCTAAATACTGAGCGAGTCTAAGAAAAAAAACCTAGACTAAGTTCTAGCTAAATAAATACATATTTCTTTGCCACACATATTTTCCATTAAATATCTCATTTATGCCCACTGTGCGAATTCAATAAAAAAATGATGGCTATTACGATTATAATAATTATTAATAAGCAGCTTAGGTGGAAATATATTTATATGGAATTTACGACTGTGCGGGGCAAAGATAGATATATATATATATATATATATATATATATATATATATATATATATATAGATACACATCTATACAAAGGCGACACATTTTGATAACAATTATTGAAATTACTCAAATGAGGGTTACAGTTGAATGGGCGTAATGGAAATAAAGTGGCGTATATATAAATTTTGATTATATGTCTATAAAAATGCAGTTAGTGCAATTAATGAGATAAATTGGTAAAGCGACATCAATGACATCACTCGGGGACAATGATTGATCCAATCTATGAGATAGAGTATAAGCTGAACTTATTTGGATTTCGGCTAATGATTGAAAAAAGTCGGAAATCGCGCGCGAGACACGGGCTAAGACCGAGCCGACAAAGCGCGACGACGAATGACGCATTCAAAATAAATATAAACAATCGACAAAAAAAAAACAATAAGCTATAATACAGTTGACGTTGAACGTTAAGCGTCGAAATTCGAAGATAAACAAATCGAACGCTCGCTGACTGGTACAAAAAAAAAGCAAAGGAAACTTGGCATTGTCATTCGGCATGCCCAATACTTTGCCCGCCCGCTCTCACCTGTTTACCTGGTGTTATTTACGTTTGCCTTCTGGTCCCTTTATGGACAGAGATCAAAAAAGAAAAAAGCAATAAGAATAAGAAAGCAAAGGACAATGCCAACAGGCCGTATACGTTGAATGTTGAATTCCGTGCCAAGCGCAGCGGTTGCCGTATGCACGAATACGAGCCAAAATACGGTTACATAGCCCTAAATACATATATGTATATATACATATATTTATATACCACATATATGGTCATGGGTAAGCAAGCGCTATAACCTGTTTGTATTAGTCCTTGGCAGTCCTTGGGCATGTGGGCGACAAAAATTTCGCATTGATTATGCAACAGTTTTTGTTTCTTACGGCGGATTGAGCGTGTAGCGTAAACAAAACTAAGCAGCGCGACCAAAAATCATATAAAACTTGAATAATACGGTACGGGTAAGAGCCGAAGTAGCAGAGAAACTATCCTGGGAATCGACAGTGAAACGTCAGAGAAACTTACCAAAAGCATGATCGATACAGCAAATTTTCTTTGCATGCAATGCTAAATGTTGAAGCCTAAAGTTACAGCGTTGCGATTGCCATATATATATAAGACAATATACATTTTGGCAATATACAAAATAGTTCTTAAACACAAATTTTTTTAAATTTCTAACAGCTTGATCGATACAGCCAAATGCCTATCAATTAACAAGCTTTAAATAGCTATAAAACAAAATGCTCATATGATTCAAATGTTTTTCTTCTCTACATTTCAATTGAATTTAAAACAAACTGAGTCACACTATGGAGCAACTGAAGGTCAAAATGTTAAAAATATTATATGGTTCTCTCTGAAACTCCATAAAAATGAAAACAAAGTTCCATTAACCTAAAAACCAAAACAGCTTGAGCGCTCTTAAGTTTTATATTTCAGTTATATGCATGTGACATAAATATAATTGAGAATATTTAACATGCATGTTAAGCTAATTAACATTGTCTGTTATTAAATTGGATTATGCTGTCTTATATTTCATTTACTTATAACTTGAGCTCTCTTGAAAATGAGAACTATTTTGGATCTCAATGATTTTAACATGCATGTTAAATTATTATTTATTAAATGTTACAGAGAATTCATTATAAATAAAAATTTAGCTTAAAGCCAGAGCAGCAAAGGCCTGCAGACATGTTAAATTATTAAATTTAATAATAAAACTAAAAAGTCTCAAATATAGAATTTTTAAAATCAATTTGAACATATACAGAAAGTAGAAAATCAAATATTTAACATGCATATACAACATTATTTAACATGCATCATAAAATGTTTAAGAAAATATTTAACATGCATCATAAAATGTTAAATATTTTATAAACAATATCAGGCTAGCATGAAATTAAAGTTCTAAATTATTTAATAGCAAGAAATTTATATTTAAATAATACTGTTAACTTCATTAACAGGAAATCTTTGATAAAATATTTATCAGCTATTTACTATTCATTTCCATTGACTATAGCACAAAAAGATAAATAATTTACATAAAAAATATTTTAAAAATAGAATATATATTCTCGATGATTCAAATTCAACTGAAATATCCGAATTTATTTTAGCTATAAATCGAGTTGGGCACAATTTGCGCCCAAATATAAACTGGATAATAAAATAATTGATATGCATGTTAAAATATTATCAGTTTCATATGCAATTAAAATCTACTCAACTTGATCTAGCTCTATCTAATAATTCTGTAATTGAGAATTGTTAGACTTAAGTTTAAAGACACATTAAATTTGAAAGCTCTGAAAAATTGTAAAATGCATGTCAACTTCTCCAATAGAAATTTCATGATTTGCCATGTTTTCATTTTACAATCTATCCACTTATGACAATTACCAATTACTGTCTGAAACTTATTAGATATGTGCAATTTCGCGCTTATCTTTGCCATGCTCACGTAATTGCCTAGTAAGGGTAGAGAAACAAAAGTACGATTCAAGTCGGAATAACAGTTTGACATATATAACCGACATGAACAAGAAACTAACTGCGTTTTACTCTGGCATGTCAACGTCAATAACAAGCTAGGGAGTCGACAACAACAACTCGAACAATATATACAAATTCTTAGTCGCAGCAGTTGCTTATTTCACTTAAATGTGGGCTGTCCGCATGGGCGTGGCATTTTCATGTTGACATTTAACAGCGCTGCGTATGTACGCGACGTATACGTAATATAGCCGAAGTAATCAATTGGCTGGCGATTGATGAAGTGACATAAGCCAACATAAATCTCCTCAATAGGCACAGGAATATCTGAAAATGTAAACTATTTAATGATGATGATGATGTGATCGTGTCTGACGCACGATAATATACACACCCACACACACATGCAGAACTATTAGCAAGATTATGACCAAGTTTTTGTGTGTTGTGTTGACGGCATTTGTTTGCCTTAAGCTTTAAAGTACACGAGGCGCATTTAGCCAAGCCAAGTTAAGACGTAATTCATTCAAGAGTCAACACACACACGCACACACACACACACACACCCACACGTGCTCACAATGGCTACAAAATTTGCTTTTACAATGAATATGCACTAACAGCAAAATCAACTTTAAGCTCCCTCTCGCTCCCGCTAGCTCTCTCTCACTCTCGCTCTCTTGCTCACTCTCTCTCGCTATTTGCTCTTCTCTAGCTCTTGTTAACTTTAATATTTGTCAATTTTGATTTACTACCCAGACCCGCTTGACTTGTATACAGGGTGTGCCATGGCATAGCACAGTAATATGAACTGTAAACAAAATATGCAATGCAAATAAATCAACACAACATATATACTAGTTAATATAAGCGATTTTATATGGGTATATATGGGTAATGAATCAATATCTGTATATACAATTTTTTTTATAAATTTATATATATATAGAAAACATTTACGTAACACAGAAATCGTTTTGCATTCAGTATTGACTCAAGTTCTTTACTTTCTAATGCATTCCTGGCTTTTTGTCTTGTACATATATCAGTTCAGATCAGATGTAATTTTTAATTTTGATTTAAATCTATTGTAAGAAGTAAGCAGTGCTAAAATTACAAATATTTATTTTGATGACAAATTGAGTTGATCTAACCCTGTTCACCCGTCTATCTGTTTGTTTGTATATTTTTGAGTAAATATCTCTCTGTATACCTGTTGGTATGCCAGTCAATATGCTTATCTGTCTGTATACGTATACCTGCCAGTTTGTCTGTCTCCCTGCCTATTGCTCTCTCTTTCTACGTTTGCATTCATTGATCTCTGAAAGTGCATAGGCTAAAGGCATAAAATCTTATACGCGTCAGTGCCTATAGCAAGCGCAAATCAAAGTTTGTTTTAAGAGCTAAAGTCTACATATTTGATATATAGCTTATGTAAATATATAATATAGAGGAATATACATATATGCAGAGTATGCACAAATATGATATATAAGTGAATAAGGAAGAGAACTACTTGATAACTTTTCGAGAACTACTCAAAAATTCCCTGAGGACTGCTTGAGAACTTTTCTAGAGAACTCCTTAACAACTCTTTCAGAATTGCTCGAGAACTCATTGGGAACTCATTGAGAACTCTTCGAGAACTCCTTGATATCTACAGTATACATATGTATACACATTTTTTAATAAGCTAATGACTCATATTTAATAGCTAGTCGCTGAGCCATCTATAATAAGAGCTCAAGCGATGTATCAGCTAGCAGTAAGCATTCGGTTCACGACCTTTCTAGCTTCACAACGCTTTTTCTTTGTTTCTTTATCTCTTTGTTGCCTTTTCTTTTGCTAAAAGAATACAAATTATTCGACAGTTAAAATAGTTCTTCTACTCTATCATTACCACTATTTGAGCAAATTCAAAATGAATTCATTTATCTGTTGAAATTCTATTCAAAATCTTCTGACTAACTAATTCTGTTGTACTCTCTTCTCTACACTTCTGGAACAATCTTTCAGTAATTGCAAATTCCAAAAGAATTTGTTCATTAACTCTAGAAAAACTAAAGAAAACCTTTCGGAACAATCAGCTTTGTATTGTTATTGTTAGACAAGAGCAAAGCCGCGGCCAGACGTTTGTGTATTTTACGTTCAACTTTGACGTAGATCTACGGCTTCCGCGACTGTCAGCCGAGTTAGCTAAGGCTGAGGCAAACTCCGAAATTCTGTTTGTCGCGTCAAGTCATGGGAATTAATAGATCAGACGAGACGAAGCAAACAACTGAGCTATGGGAATGAAGTTACTTGTGCAAAATTTATTATAACAAATTAATAGTTAATTTGTAATTAAATTTTAGCGAAAATAAAACCCGTGACTTGACTAAAATTTGTATATAATATTTAAATACAAAGAAAATCAAAGTTTCGTGTTAGATAAGTTAAATTTAGTCATTATTCTCTATAATTTATATAATATTATTAAACATTTTATATATTTTCTTCTTTAAATTTGAAATTTGAATAAAAATGAGAGATTTCGTTTATATTTATTAGATATCTATTGCTATATATAAGCCTCATTCTCTCTACAGTAACATTTGCCAAGAGGCGAGCAATAGAGCTGTATGATATAGGAAATTATCTTACTCCCCTGGAAGCGTAGTGGAGCATATTTGCGTATGACTGCAATTCCAGCACTATAAAGTAGATCTCCTAACTCATTTATCATTTATTATACCTTATACAAAGATTTCGATCTTCATGAATGCTTTATTATAGCATGCTTAACAATCTCAGTTGTTTTTTTCATCAACTGAATTAACTTTTTATTTGTTTCTTTCTAAAATAAGCTGTTGTCTTAATGGAGCTGTAGTCAAGTATATTTGACTTATATATGTTAGCAAATATATTTTAAAGAAAAATATTGTTTTGTGTTATTGCAGCTGAAATAAATTTAAATATTTACTTAATATTAATTGTCAGACCCCCGTCAAGTAAACAACATTTGTATTATATAAGTCAAGCTTTTGGAGTTAATCTTCTCTTGGGGTATTCCCCGAATCAAGCATGCTTCAAAATGTATTTTTAATTGTTGCAGTTACACTTACAGTAGACACGTGCCAAAGAGAGAGAGAGAGAGAGAGAGTGCGAGAGAGAGAGAGAGAGAGAGGGAGAGAGAGAGAGAAAGAGAGAAAGAGAGAGAGCGAGAGAGTAAATCTATATAGGCTCTATTAAAAGTTGGACTGAATTAAAGTTAAATTTCTTTCGAATTATTTATTTTTTTTTTTAATATCTCTTTTTTCCTTCTTTGTTCACTACAAACTTATTTGCATTTATATTTTTACTGGGTATTTTCCTAGTTGTGCATACCCTCAGCTTAGTTGAAATTGTGAATTAAAATGCAAACAATATTTGCAGATTAATTTATCAAAGTACATATATTAAATTGTGCTTATATAATGTTGTGCGAGCGAAAGAGATAGAGAGAGGGAGAGACAGACATAGAAAGAGAGTGTGTGTGTGTGTGCACGTCTGTTTGTATTCGTGTGCGTGTTCATTGTGCTGCGCTTTTGTTATCAGCCGCACTCGAAAATAGCACCTTGAGCCAGATTACAGAAGCCAATTTAGGCCAAAATGCTGGAGCTACATGCGACACATATATATATATATATACTATATATACACTCATATATAAACTATATGCTCTTGCAGTTTTGCATATATGTTACTCTGCCAAAGGGCAAAGTTCAAGAAGAGACGATAGAGAGAGGGAGATGTATGTCAATTAGAAAAGGCAGCGCGTTGCAAGGGCTTTGGACATTGCACCTTTGTTTTTGCACCTGTCATTCAGCGTGTATGACGCACATGCCATAAATAGAGCATCAAGTGGTAAAGCGGGCAGAGAGTGGCAGGAGAAGGAGGAGGAAGAGCAGCAGCAGCAGCAGCAGTTAGCTGTGCACCACTCGAGATAGCTGTGAATGGGACGTTCAGTCAATTGTTCAGCTGGAAGCTAAGTTGAATGCATTTGTTATTCTCTTATACACGAAATGAATCAAAAAACTGTTGGGCTCTTCGCTTTTGTTACTTTTTGTTTTGTTTTGTGGAAATTAGAATGAAAAAAAAAAAAAAAAACAAAACACACAAAAAAAAAACAAGTTTGTTGACGCTTTTTGAATTGCCGTTTCCATTCGCTGACTCAGAACACTTTCCGAGTTTTAGATAAGGTGAGTGCGTCGAATGGATTCGCATTGGACCGGTTTGAACCGGCAACAACAGAACAAGCTGTTAGCATGGCCCACAGTTTATAAAAATATATAAACAATTGCAAAAATTAATATTAATGACAAAGTTTCGAACCGTTTTGTTCCTCTGTTAAGGTTCTCGAAACATTTATAAAAATTGTGTAGAATATTGTTTGTAGATAATTTGTGTAATCTGTAGATAGCTGCCCGCATATGGAGAGTAGGGGTATTCCCGCATTCTGTAATCATAATAAGATAACACACAGAATTCCTCTGCAAGATCGTAATCCAATGTGGTATCTTACAGAGTTGAGGTATTCCCGCTTTTTGCTGTAATCTACATTAGATAAGAGAATCGTTGAATGCTCTCTTCTGTACATAGCATCAAAGCCAATGAATAACCTGCAAACAATTGGAAGTCTTTAGGTTAAAGGTATTCCAAAAGTTTGTTGTCTTAAATATTTAATTTCTGCTTGAATTATGTCAGTTACGGTATGACCTAGGTCAGAGGACAATGAATGAGCTGTAAACATCTGGGAGGTATTCCGATTATGCTCTGTTACTCGTCATATGATTATATGTTAGTGAATAACCTGTAAACATCTAGACCGCAGCTATAGTAGAGGTATTCCCACAGCTTGTAATTACAAGGGAATCATAAACTAGTAAATAGTCTATAATTAATTGATGCATATAAAGTAGAGATATTCTCGAATTGATAAAAACCTTAATTTGAGTCCAGTTGAGCTAAGATTCTCCTTAAGATATTTAGTTTTGTCTAGAAATACTTTGGGCTTACGGTTTACATAGAGTTTCTATAATCAGTGTACAAAATTGCCTAGGTATGTTGAGATAACACAAATTCTCAGATATTATATACAAATGAATGGCATAAACACAGTGTTAACTTATCTTATAATGATACTAAAGATAATTTACATAATGCTAGAGCTGGCTACTATGATAATGTTGCCAAGAAACTTATTATTATTCCTCTACGCTCCCTCTTTAATCGATCTTAATTTATGGGCTGCTTACATACATATCACACACACATGCACACTCACACACAGTCACATTTCTCACTCATTGATATTTGATCAATCATAAGCATAAGCATCATCTTATAATTCCCAATCAATTATAGCGCAATGCGTCTCGACACGAACTCAAATGTGGACTTCAAAGCGTTCGATTCCAGCTCCAGCACCAGCAACAGCTCATGTGTAAGTTTAACAATTGTGATACTCTTATGGAGCATATAACTAAGCATGATTTCTTTTGCTTCTACTAAACGTAATTAGCTTGTCAAATTGGATAATTTGGCCACTTGGGGTGGCTCACAGAAGACGGACACACGTCTGCCCCTAACGGATTATTCAACGCTTGGCGGGCCACGGCACAACTGCAGTCCCTTTCCCTTATCCAAAGATGTCAATAATCGTTTTGTTATTTGGTAGGCGCACTCAATAGTTGGCCTTGAGGAATCAGCTTATAATCATGCTATCTCTCTCTCTCTCTCCCATTCTCTCTTTGTATAGGGATGGCGATATGACCACACTGGATGTGGATGCCATCACGAACAGCAGCGATGAAACCCTGACTGAAAGCAATAGCATATCGGAGCGCATTATTGCCGTTGCCGGCAATCAGCTCAAAGAGGAACTGAGCACAACTGTGAAGGGTAAGTCCATTGGGAGATTTAAATGTACAGTTGTGTTCATGAAAAGTAGTAAAAAAAAAAAAACAAACTTAAATCAAATGAATCAATACTTTTTGCTTTAAACGTGAGATAGCCAGACAGTAAATTGATTAATTTATTGAAATATATGTATGTATATCCAATAATTACTTGAACCTCATATATTCTCATCTTCCAGAGTGCCGCATAGGTGATGTGCGCGTTACGCGTGGATACAATCTGCCAGCCAAGTATGTTCTGCACACTGTTGCACCCGCCTACAAGGAGAAGCTCAAAACAGCCGCCGAGAATGCGTTGCACTGTTGCTACAGGTAAGCCTGGCTATATGATTATTATATGAAATATTCATTAATAGCACTCTTTTAATTGGGTTTTCCTTCACTAGAAATGTGCTGTGCAAGGCCAAGGAGCTGAATTTGCGCACCATCGCCGTTTGCAATGTGAGTGGCAATCAGAAGACCTTTCCAGCCGACATCGCTGCGCACATTGCCCTGCGTGAGTAAAGCAACTAAAAAATAAAAGCAGAACTGATCTGATTTGATATGGGATTAGTATAGCGTGTTCTACTTGTAGTCCAAAGCATGAGTCGTAATAATGACGTCTTTGCATTATCTGAGCTTGTTGTTTCTTGTTCTTGTCTGCCTAATTGTCTATCTCTCTCTCCCTATGTATGAATCACTTTATATTTTAGGCATATTACTCAGGATAATCTTTTCGTATCTGATTAGTGTTTACCTAGTTCTATCACAATCTATTTTGATCAGACTTTAGACTTATTAGTTGTTAGAAAGCAGTCAAGTTTTAACTATAACATTCTTAGATAACTTACCTTTTATAATGGCTTATCAATTGTTTATTTACTTTGTGCATTGGGCTAGTAGATATATGACCCATTGTCTCTTAATCTATTTTTTATTAACTCTATGACTCAAGTCTAAGTTCTTAGTTTAGCGTATGCATATATCTGCATATATAAGATATATGCTTATTAAGTAAATCTTCCTTTAAGAGATTTCAAAGAGATTTCAATTTGATACCAAAGTTTTACAAAGTTTTGGCTACTGTAGACTCTAAGCGTTAGCATTTGAGCATTTCGCGTTTTAGCATTTTCTTAAAATTCCCAACAAGTTTATGCAATAAATTGATCAGGAATTGTTTACTTAAGCTGACATCTATTGCTCTAATTCCCAAATTCAATCAATTCATTAATGTTTATAGTCCTCTATGGATTCTAATTTTCTATCTCATTCAATTTGATCACCATTACAGGCACAATTCGACGCTTTCTGGATAAATTTACACAGCAGGTTGTGATACTGTGCGTCAATAGCAGTGAGCGTGGCACTTATGAGGTGCTGGCGCCGCTCTACTTTCCACGCGATCAGCTGGAGGAGCGCAGTGCTTTGTGGCAGCTACCCAAGGATACGGGCGGTGAGCTGGGCGAGCCACAGCATCCCGATCCGGATCGTCAGATACGCATCATACGCAATCCGCAGCACAGTCACAGTGCGCATATGCGTCATCGACACGGTGAGTTGTACTGGAAACAATGACGTTTATTGGGCTATCGGTTATCAGTAATCAGTTAACAGTTATCAGTTATCGGTTATCAGTTATCGCTTTGTTGCTTTACTTTTACTCTGATATCTCGCTTGACTCGGTCTAGAGCATGTGCCTTGAGCTGATTGCTACGTTGTAGGCCCCACGACACCTGCCGATAATGTCGATGTCGATAAGATTAGACAACACACACACACACGCAGATAGACGTATGCTTGATATATGCTTGTGCGTTCCATTTCCAATCCGAATTACCTGCATACCCATTGCTAGGGTTTCAGTTACGTTTCGAAGACGCCAACGCGTGGTACGCCCAAACGGTTGAAAAACAAAATACACAAAAAAAAAAAAAAGAAGGAAAAAAGGAAAACAATTCTTCCCAAACGATTTTCATTGCTCACAGCTAATTGAACTAAATTGCGTTGCAATCGAAACAGCTTAACGCAACATTTGTAAGTGCAAATACGAAATAGCGCAATGAAAATAAGATCAGTGTATGACGATTAAACTCTAAAATATAAATATAAACAAATTGTGCTGTGACAGTAACTGCAGCAACAGCTGCTGCAGCAATAAATTGTTTTCATAATTACGTGACTAAATCTGATAAACAGTTTGGGAAACATTCGAAAAGCCAACTCATTCACACGTGTGACGTAAACAGCCTCAAATTTTAAATTTTAGCTAAAAAGTGTTGCATACTTTTAGGCTGTAAAAGAAATTCAATTGTGATATAAGGGGAAATCAGCAGCAGCAGCTGAGGTTGGATTGCCTGAAATAGGTGCAATAAAATAAAGTTAAATTGGCTAAAAATCAGCAAAATAAAGCAAATATGCTGAATTTTATGTGTCTATTGTAGATAAATGCACAGTCAAGCAAGACTGTTCTCGTTGAAAGTGCTCGACTAGGAGCTAACATGACATGCATGCTTGTGCTTACGACGCAGTTTATAAAGTTGTTTTGCCTACAGGCATTGATTAATGAAATAAATTCATTGGTAGATGTAATGAAATTTCTTAATGAAATCATTTAAAGGGATTATTTGCAAAAATCTTCTAAAAAATTAAGCAAAAATATCTGCAAAAATTTTAATTAGAATTTTGTAAAACTTTTCCATTAAAATAATAGTTTACAATTTGTAGAACTTTTGTGGTAACTTTACTTAAAAACAATATGCATCTATCTATTTGTTAAAGAATCTATAGAGTCAATTTTGTATCGTTCTTCTAATACTACTTCAAAAACCTAAAAAGCAGAAAGAAGTGATTCACTCGTAGCAAAAAATTTTTAAGTAAAACAGTATGAATATATATGTGTGCAGATTTGAATTTTTGTATTTATTTATTAATGCTATCTATCCTAATTTACGTTAGATTTAATATACCAAATTTTAGCATATTTTCCTTAAAAACATATCAAGAAGCTCATCATTCAATGATTATGAACAAACTTCGCTATGTGTTGCTGCTACGTCATTGCCTTGAGATGATTTTACTTTAAAGTGCACAAAGTTATTGTTTAGCAAGTTATAGCTAAGGTCTAGCTGCATCTGCATCTGCATCTGCATCCTAGCAGCTCAATATTATTTCACTTTCAGTTCAGTTATCTTCCATTTGCCGCTACCTTACTTAAGTTTTCCTTTTAATTTCTCTCTGACCTCTCCATCTTAGCATTGGGTTCTGTTAACTTCTTGCTCTACATCCCAGTGTCTAATGAATATCTGCGCAGCATTGCTTCTACGTTTTGATTTAATTCCGCACGTAACGCAAGTTTATCAAAGCAAATCAAAGACAAGCATTTAAATTAACTGTGCGTCTTATCGCGACAGTTAGTTAAGATTAGTCTTGGCCATGTTTTTGAGCTAATGTTGTTGTTGCTACTGCTGCTGCTGTTGTCGTTGTTGTTGTTGTTTCCGCTGCTGTTGTCATCTTGGCAAAACTCATTTTGGCCCACTTAAATCATGTCAACTTTAGTAAACAACGCAGCACGCTTATCGTTCCCACTGATGCCAACTCCCCAGCATCACATCAGCTGCAAAGGGGGCGTCTCGGCTGGCTCTGCTGTCTCCTGCTGCTCTCATGCTGAGTTATCCAATGTTGTTGCTGCTTCAGTCTCTGTCTCTGCTTCTGCTCTGCTCGCGTCGCAGCTGGCTAAAGCAACGTTTGTAAAGCTGTCGACGCCTGCGTCGCGTTCAGTTGATATCAAATTACGCAGCACTGAAGTTCAGACTTGGCAGCAAAAAAGTCACAAAAGTCGGATCTGTGCAGCGAGGCTAAAAAAGCATTGATAACATAATAAATAAAAAAAAAACAATATAGAAACAACAACAACAAACATGATAAACAATTCATTTGAGTTCTCCTGTAAATGCATTGACATAATCACAAATACAGCACAATATACTAAACAGCTCTCTCTCTCTCTCTCTCTCTCTCTCTCTTCTCTCTTTTTGTTTACATGTCTCTCTCCCTCGCTCACAGCTGACGACGATTCAGACGTTAGTCCACACGACATGGAGGGCAACAGCTCAGATTTGGAATACGGCGCCAGGGATATGAATGGCCTTAGCCTTAACTCTTACAGCAGCGGGCTGCAGGCGCAGCTACAGGTGCGTAAATGATCTCTTATTCTCTTTATTTATATGCCTAATATATCCCCTCTCTCTCTATCTCTCATCTCTTTTCTGATATAGTGCGATCTGGACAGACAGCATTTGCTGAGCGATCGGCCCAGAGCTGGCATCTATGAGAATGTTGTTGCTGAGGGCATCGAGGGCATGGAACATCAAGAGCGGTGAGTACTATTAGTCGGTAAAACAGATGAATAGAATATAGAAATAGATTGGGAGAGTGGCTTCAGGTTTAAGAGAGGCGTTAAAACTTTGCAAATGTATACAAATATTTATATTTGATTATTAATTGTTAACCATATTTAAATATTGTTTGTTAGTTTGTAATCTTCAGATATACATTGTCTTTTTCTTTTCTCTTACCTCTCCTCATTCTGTTCCTACATGTTCTACCACCAGAGACCCCGAATAACAGTTACCCGACTCACTTGTCTCATTCATTTCTGAGAGATACAGAAAAAAGGCGCACACAAACTTTATTCCTCTGAGTAGGAGAGATATTTTTGGTTTTTTTCACTCCTAGTCTGAGTGTTTGGCATGGAGGAATTCAGGCAATTCCTCTTTTTAAAAGAGTTATTTGCGAGTAATACTTTTACTCTTTCACACATAGAGTTATTTTGTGACTTATTTCTAAAATCCTCATTTATAAAACTTTGTATATGTTTTTGCTTTGTGTGTTTGTTTTGTGTTTGCTTTGTGTTTGCTGTGTGTTTGCTTTTAATTATAACCTGATTGAAATAAGAAATCAAACTATTATGGTTTTGATAAATGTAATTAACAGGCATAATGGGGCGTATATGACCATATAAATTATATATATTCTTGATCAGGGCGACGAGCAGAGTCGATATATGTATATAACAGGCCGAAGGAGGCGTGGATGACACTATATAGTATATATATTCTTGATCAGCAGAAAAAAAAAATTGATATAGCCATGTCTGTCTGTCCGTTCGTCTGTCACACTGTCTGTCTGTCACTCTGTGTGTCTGTCTGCTCGTCTATAACTCTGTGTCTGTCTGTGTGTCTATCTGTCTGTCCCTATGTCTGTCCGTCTGTCTGTCTCTATAACTGTGTGTCTGTCTGTGTTTTTGTTGACAAACGCACACATAGAATTATAGATCGTAATTGACCTGCTCCGCGAAAACAACCCTTGCATACACACCAACGCAGCACATACACAAAAAAAAATGTTTTTTTTTTTTTTTTGGCAAAAACAAAGTGCATCGCTGACCAATGCACTATGGGCGCAAATGTCGATTTAGTGGGATAAAGTCCAAAATTATTTTAATATACCTTCTTAGTTCCTTTTTAGAAATGTCTAACAATATCTCTTCCCATTCAAATTTCCAAAACAAGAAAATCCAAAATTCTAAAAAAGTAATCAAAGCATATTTGCTAAATTTCAAGTCCATATATTTAATTTTGGACTTTATGCCGCTAAATCGACATTTGTTCCCATAGTGCAACGCAGCAGCAACAGATGGAAAAAAAAAAACACACACACAAAAACAAACTGCGTCATTGATCAACGCAGCAACAACACATACAGAAAAAAAACTGTTTTCTTTTTTTTTGGCAAAAACAAAGTGCATCGCTGACCAATGCACTATGGGCGCAAACACCGATTTAGCGGCATAAAGTCCAACAGTATTTTGTTATATTTTCTTATTTATTTCCGTAGTTCCATTTTAGAAAAGTCTATGTATATGACTTCCCATTCAAATTTCCAAAACAAGAAAATCCAAAATTCTAAAAAAGTAATCAAAGCATATTTGGTAAATTTCAAGTCCATATATTTAATTTTGGACTTTATGCCGCTAAATCGACATTTGTTCCCATAGTGCAACGCAGCAGCAACAGATGGAAAAAAAAAACACACACACAAAAACAAACTGCGTCATTGATCAACGCAGCAACAACACATACAGAAAAAAAACTGTTTTCTTTTTTTTTGGCAAAAACAAAGTGCATCGCTGACCAATGCACTATGGGCGCAAACACCGATTTAGCGGCATAAAGTCCAACAGTATTTTGTTATATTTTCTTATTTATTTCCGTAGTTCCATTTTAGAAAAGTCTATGTATATGACTTCCCATTCAAATTTCCAAAACAAGAAAATCCAAATTTCTAAAAAAGTAATCTAAGCATATTTGCTAAATTTCAAGTACATATATTTAAATTTTGAGTTTATGCCGCTAAATCGGCATTTGCTCCCATAGTGCAACGCAGCAGCAACAGTTAGAAGAAAAGAAAACAAAAGCAAACTGCGTCATTGATCTACGCAGCAACAGCACACACAAAAAAAAAGGGTTATTTTTTTTGAGGAAGGCAATAAAATATCACACTGAGGACCGCAGAAAAACCCACAGTTTTTCTGTTTCTCACTGAGTAAAAGGAGTTCTCCTAAGCACATGCTGAAAGAGTTATTTTGAGAGTTTTATTTATAACACTCCATGCGAAACACTTATTTGTGGACTTTTTGAAATCCCTTAAGAGTTATTCGGGGTCTCTGTCTACCACCAATTCGTGCCCCTTCCTCTGGCTTCATCTTTTCTTACTATTCTTCTTCTTCGTTTTACTTCGCTCTGTTTCTACTAGAGAGAAGTAGTTATTTCTTTTCCTTCTTATTTCTCATTTTATCTTTTCTTCCTCTTCCTCTTTCCTTCTCTTTATACCATACTCATACTCTCTGTCCGCTTGTTTTCCTCTTATCTGTTCTCTTTACACTTTTTCCTATTTCTGTTTCTTATTCATCTCATTTTTTCCTCGTACCCTTGGTATTCTTCCTTCTTCCTTTCCTTTCTTTTTCCTCATTCTGCACGTGCCTTCTCCTCCATACAGATTGATCGATAGTAAGAAATATAAGTGGACTAGATTTATGGGCAAATAAATAACTGTATATGCAAATAGATCTATAGACTGGTGCATTTATTTATCGGATACCAACACAAATTGCTTTTGCATATTCAATTTCAAATGCCAGAAGGGCACGCAGAGATGTGAGCAAAATAAATTGGAAATAATAAGAAACCTAGAATATACAATTGTTATATTTCGTATAAAATATCATTATTAGGAAACGTGCAGATTGCAAAAAATTACATTTAAAAATTTTCTGCGCTGTATCAAATTATATTTTGGGCTAATCAATATAATGAGATTTGTCTAAGAATTATTATCAGCTCAGTCCAAGTTCAAGTCCAAGTCTACGTCTATGTAATGCCTATTGTTATGCTTACTCTGTGGGCAGGTGTCAAGAGTTTCACGTAAACAGTTCGCAGGTCCGGATCAGGTGTTTGCTTGCGTCATTAAATACATATTGTTCGTCCATTTGCAAGTCGACTTCCAACTGCCAACTGCCAGCTACTGTCGTCTGCAGCTCATAAAAGTGTCTTCCAGCTCAACTGTCCCCCACTGCACCCGTTCCCTCTAGTTGGCCACATAAACACATTTTGTAATATCATTCGTAATACTCTTAAATAAATAGAATTCGTGTGTATTTAGTGTGCGCGTGCCGGAAATATCTTAAGCGTCTAACAAATGACTTTCTTTGACCGGGCTTTCACTTTGGCTGCGCCTTTTCGAGCTTCTGGCACCTCCCTCCGGTATCGTCCTGCTCCTGGCACTGGCATTTCTATTGCCTATGCAAATTTTTACAGGCCTTTGGCACGCGAGTACCGCCTATTGTGGTATTTGTCGTACATTTTCTTGAACCTTGCCCCTCAATCCTTTACCTCTTGACCAGCGTCACTTTCTTGAGCTACGACACTTGTTTAATGACGTCATTGTCTTAGAACTAACGACGTCATCGCTTGCATGCTAAATGACCGAAACAATATGTGTCTTTGGACACTTTGTAAATATAGACTTCTAATTATATCCTTGCACGTGTCTCAATTGGGTTTGAGTTGCCTCACATATTCATTGCAATAATGTCAATCTATATATAAAGAAATATCTAGGTGATAATAATAGAAATTAAGTATACGACACGAGGTCAATGTCAATGAACAATTTCTTGTAGATGGAAGGGGAGATTGTTAGATTTCTTATAACTAATTTTTATTTATGCAACTCTAAAAATAACTTTTGATTAAATACGTTTATATTTCTCGATAACTATAATAAGTTGGAGTCTAAGTCAAAGTTGGAGATAGTTTCTAGTTTTCGTTCCATCTGTAATAATATTTGAGTAGATTTACATTACTACAATTGCGAGAGCTATATACGGATTTGCGATGGTTTCTAGTTAACATTTCATGTATTTCTATAATACTTGACTTTGCCTACTTGTCTATCCGCCCTCGCTGAAATTTTGTTTTTAACCTTAGCCTTTATCTTTATTACGTCGCGATTTGCATTACTCACTATTTATGCCGTTGCCATAGCCAAATCGAACCTGAAGTATTCATTGCGAATTATTTGCATAAAATTAAAAAATATATATATGTATGTATTTTGGTCTTTCAACTTGAAATTCAGTTTTTGTTTTCATTTTGTTTTGCTGTCAACTCAATTATGATCGTCTGACAATTCAGATTCCAATTCCCTGACTATATAGACCTCTATATATGCAATTAACACTCAGTTCTGACAGTTCAATGAATGCAACCGCAAATTTGGTTACATTCATTTCATATCGTGTGTCATCGCATTTTGTTGCCACTTAAATCGTAAATTCATCTAAATATATATATATTATCTTTTTTAAGTCGGATAACTGACATATCTTAATACATCTGTGTATGTACGTAAACAGACGAAGCTTTTTGG
Source organism: Drosophila antonietae (assembly GCA_030914385.1). Taxonomy (NCBI): domain Eukaryota; kingdom Metazoa; phylum Arthropoda; class Insecta; order Diptera; family Drosophilidae; genus Drosophila; species Drosophila antonietae. The sequence continues at coordinate 229,595 of JAUESO010000017.1, read as the reverse complement.
CTGCGGCAAACAGTTCAATGCATTTAGATGAGTTCATAGTATGTTGCCCTGCTTATACCCTGTACATTTAAAATTAGTATAAGGTGTATGCTAGGCGTGGGCATACGATAGGTGTATTAAAAGATACGAAGACGAAGTTTAGTATATGTAAAATAAAATCTTTTTATTTTTGGTTAAAAAAATATCAGATTATATATCTATAATACAATTATATAAAGCCAATGACAACTGTACATGTAATCCATTCTTAACAATTCACTAGCCAAACATGCCTGATTTTCACATTAATTTATAGCTATTTACATACATTAGCAATCAACTTGCTACAGGGTATCTTTAGGTCGACTATCGCTAGATCTTATAATTTGAATACTCTGCCATCGCCTGTTGGCCTGTTTTGTACTATATTTGCATTAGTTTTAAATGGTAATTGCGCATACGTCATGTCGGCGCTGTCCAAAAAATTATGCCACACACAAAAGAACACACAAAAATCAAACAAGAACACGCGAGAGTTGAACGATTCAACTGATTTCATTGGACAGTGCAAAGCAGACACGATATATGCATGCATGAACCGATTGGCGGCTGTCAGGCAATCAGGCAACCCGTCAGCCAGTCAGTCAATCAGTCATGCCATGCCATGTCCTTGGAGAGGCAGAAGCTACGCTCAAATACAATTGTTATTGTTATTGTTGCTGCCGCTGCCGCTGACTCTGCTGCTGCTGTTGATGTCATTGTACAGCTGCAGAGGCGCAGCTGCGCAGAGAGTAATAAACTGTTAGAGAGTAGCATGAAGAAAGTGAAGATGCGTATGACTGCGAGAGAGTGAGCGAGCGAGTACGAATCTCTGTGCACTTCCTGCTGTGCGCTGCGCTGTATGCTTCACTCTCTTAGTGTACACATAACCTAACTGTGAAACAGACAGACTGACAGTATGAGAGAGGGAGAGAGATAGAGAGCGAGAGAGTGAACGAACGTTATTGAGAGAGCGCAACTGGAGCAGGCTGTGGGCAGCTTTCGGCATACGAAAAGAGCTGAACGCCGTTTGTTCAGTCGTGAAACATAGCTCGTGGCGTCTGGTCGTGTGTGCTTTAGAAACGATTTGATTGAGTTTGGACCAACCGATTTATATAAACTCAATACTTCTATATACAATATAAATATACATCCAACTAATAGCTATAGAAAAACAATATTTTCGGTTCATAAGCATTTATATTATTGTCTTGACGCGGCTTCCTTCTACGCAACGCAAAAGTCTGGCAAAAATAGCTGCCACATTTCGGAAAAATACAACATAAATAAAATCAAACATTGAGAATTCTATTTATAAATAAAAGAAAAAGCACAAATCACGTTGAACGCGAACGTCTGCGCCATTTGCGTCAATTAACAAGAAAGTGCACTAAAGGCAAATAGGCATAATTCCATTGCGCTCGATCGATAAAAACTGTAAAAGGCAAAACACCCACAATAACAACAACAATAACAACAAGAAGAAGAAGAATATAATTGAACAAGAACTAGCAAAAGCAAAGCAGCTTAACCACCCACCGAGCAGCCAAGCAACCAACTAAAACCCCATCAACCACAATGACAATGCTCGAGGGCATGACGTCCATAGACTTGGGCTCCAGTCCCATGCAGGAGACCACCGGGGACATCATGTCGGCCGATGAGCTCATTGAGACGGCCGAGGAGAGGTAAACAAATTCAATGAAAATGGAAAGGAAAAAGAAAAACTAAAATGAAAACAAAATCAATTCAGACAAGCTCACACTATATAGACTCTTTGCCCGATGACGTTTGACATTTCTCTTCATATTCATTCAATTTTGTTATTGCCTTTTTAATTGCGTGACGTCATTGGCTCCGTGTATCGGAGAGAGCTCCAGCTTGTACTCCCACCGAACTCCCCCGTTCAAATTGAATTCCATTTGCTCGACTTCAACTAGTTGTCGTCTACTATTTATAGTGTCTCGATGGATGCTCGATGGGGCAGGTCCTTTCCACAGACATCAGGTCATCATCAGCCGAGTCATGCACGTTGGCGCGACCCTGACTATGGGTAGATTGATATGCTAGGGTATGCTTGGTACGCCCATCCGCCTATCTGTCGTACCTACATTACCTGTCAATTTCAAAAACTGAACAAAAGCATGCAATTTGCGACGTGGGCAGTGCGGTTAGAATAGCCATAGCTACAGTAGTAACTCGTTAAGCAGCAAAGGGGCAAGAAAAGGTGAAGCTATGTAAGAGAAAGAAAGTAAGTTTTAAAGAAGGTAAACAAAAGTAAATGTATGGAAAGAAATAACAAGCAAAATATGCATAGAGATGGAGAAATTGTGAGCCAAGATTTCAGTTTAATTTATATATTTAACATATTTTATTTATAACATAAATTTGATAGTCTAATCTCTGTTATACTCACCCAGCATTCATCTTAAGCAGCTTTCACTGTAGCTAATGCGCATTTGCTAATTGCTTGCTTTAATAACTGATTTTTTAATTTAGCCAACAACAGCAAAAACTAATGAAAACAGATATAAATGCGAGCTAATTTCACACGCGAATTTTTGTATAATCAATGCACAATAATTTATACAGGTTATAGTTGCTAAATAGATGAATATATGAATGTATATATAGCGAGCGTGTGTAAATGAGTCAATAGAATGTGCTAGAAGAGTTGTCTAGAAAAGGATGTAGTAAGCAGAGCTAATGTGTAGAAGAGTATGCAGTATGTAGTATACTGAGTATAAGAAGATTGTAATGTGCTCAGTGAGTAGAAGAGTGAACAGAAAGCAAAGGCCCAGGTAGACTTAATGAGAGCAATAGAAGACAGTAGACTTAGCAAGTATAAGACGTCACAACATAAAGCGTGCAGGCGCAGTAGAAGAGTTTACAGTTCATACGCAGTATACTCAGCTTCTTGTAGTAGAGTTTTTTTGTATAGAAAATGAAGCGTGTGTATGCTTGCATAGTATAAGAGCATACAGTATGTTGTAAAGTACTTAGTGAGTATAAGAAGATGCAGTAGAAGACAATGCATACACAATGAGTAGAAGTGCTAGCAGACAAGCAGACGCAATAGTTCGTTGAAGAGTTTATAGTATGCAACATATTTAATCGAGTATACGAAAATTATGTAAGCAGTATATTGAGTGGGTCGAAGAGAGCACTCAGTATATTTACAGTATATACCAAACTACCAATCTACGCAAATATACGTCATTCTTAGTTAATACAGGATGCAGTATACTTAAGTATACTTATACTTCGAAGCGTATATCTAGTATGCATTTATCTCTTACTATATATATGTACGTATTTATCTGCCTTGTTTACACTCTGCGTCACAATGCGTCACATTCAGCTAACTTTTATCTTAATCTGTTGTGAGGATGCGTTGCAGATGCTGTCGCTGCTGATCTTATCAGCTTTAGAGCTTATCACTTGATAAGCAGCTGCTACCGGAGTTAACTGCGTCACTTTGCACCAGGCACAAATACACACACACACACACACATACATGCACACAGCAGCTTCTGCAATCATTGAGGCGTGTGCCATGGCTAATTAACACCTTTTTCGCTAAAGTCAATGAATCAACTTGCATGAATCAGGCAGAAGTTTCTCGCCTGTCTAGCTGAAAATTGAAAGCAATTGCTAAAAATAATATAAAATTGAATTGGAAATTAAAAAATTGTTTGAAACTTTGGCTAAAGTTGGGAAATTCTTTATATCAGTATTTTTAAACCCTGAAAATCGTTTTAAAGTTATCGATAAAACCATATTTTAAACAATTATAGTCTTGAAGTATATATATATACTGATTTAATACAATTTTGATTTTTGTTAAAAATATCATCTTTAAATTTTGTTAAACCGGATCAGGCATTACAATACAAAAATTAATGATTTGTCATTAAATCTTCTTTGAAGATGAAGTAAATTTTTGTTATAAACTGAGGTCTCCCATCGAAAAACCATGTGAAGCTCAATAGATATTCGCCAGTTGGCATTGTATGCGGCAGAGTCATCCATCTGAGATAAAATCCATCTATGATTGCATGATCCTATTCAAGAAAATTAGCTCGGTTTTAACACTTATAATTTATATACTTACCGTATAGGGGCACGTATGGTTGAAGTTCGAGAAGTCTTTAACGAGTTTAAATATTAGGATTACGGCTGGATTAAAAGGTTTCTTTAGGAAACGGCAGATATCGATTGATGTATTTAAGAACCATGGTTTATAACCATTGGCCTTCATAAAGAGCTCTATTCGAGCTTGAACATTGTATGCAGGACGCACAAAGGTTCCATTCATAAACATACAAGTTTTATTACGACTTATAGCTCGAAGTCTGCATGTATTGAAGGTAAACCATGACTCATTGTAAGACTCGCAAATCAGATTCGTCATCTTGAATTCAATGGCATCAGCTTCCTTTAAACAGTTATAAAATGATTTTTATATATTTTGTATTTATCCTAAGAACAACTTACATTGTAACTCTGTTTGAGAGTTATCCAGAGCTGAATAATACCGAAAGCAATTAGAAGAGTCCGCATAGCGATGATATTCGAAAGACACGCTGCTTTTGAATAACATATTGTACGTGTCTATAAGCGTACATTGAACGATATTTCCGCTTCACAGAATACTAATATAAATTTTTGAACGCTCAATAAACATTTTAATAGGACCGTAATTGAAGGATTTGTGAAAATATATGCAACATTTAGATGAAGTCATTTTGTTTAAGTTGTTGTTTGAAAACAAATTCAAACAACATTTAGATTTGTTAAAGGTAAAACAAGTCAGGGCAAAAAGTCAATGCACTTTAATCTGGCTTTCTTTCTTCATCTCGATCTCACTCCCTCCTTCTCTCTCTACCTACCTCCCTCCCTGTCACTGTTTTCTTAACGTGCCGTCCTATCTGTTATATTTAATATATTACTGCAAAATGTGAATAATTCAATCATTCTGAGTATTAAAGTAGTATAATGAACCTGTCAAGGGATGTTATACTCTCATATCGGCTTTTCTCTATTAAACTTAATTAAATTTAGTATAACTTTACATATAAGCTCTACAATGATACAGATATCGTTTGGTCTAAGCTGCTGTTAACATTCGCTTTACAGTCAACGTTTCTACTGCATCTGTACTGTAGCTGTTATCTAGCTGCTGTTAATGGTCCCATTATCTATCAATGTTAACTCTGCTGTTAATTTCTTAGCTATGGAAGAGTATATTCATGTGTTATCAAAACGAACATATAACAATATTTTTATTTGTTTATTACTACTGTTCTTACTGCTGTTCAGCTCTGTTTGTTAACATAGGCAACAGTCCATTTAACTGTTATCTCTAAATGAATGCCGGCAACTGTAATAATAACCAGTATTCACGAAATTCCCAACAATTTTATAGCTTGGCAAAAGAAAGTAGATATATACATATATATTTATCTTCTAGTTTAATTAGTAAAAGTATAATTGCGTGCTCCCGTTTTGTTAGAGCTTATCGCATAAATATTTACTTTAATATTAGTAAAATAATAAAGTCAAAAGTAGCAACGTTTTTTTGTTGCCCAGGTAAATAGTGTACAACTCATAAAACTGGGTACAAACTTTTCAAAATATTTATAATCCACAAGCAGACAAATACGGTCGAACGTTAAAGTGAATGTTCATGTGAATGCGAATACGAATGCGAATACAAATGTGAATGTGAATGTGTGTTGCGAATTCGTAAGCAGCTCAGCAAGGTAAACACAATTACGATTACTGCGAACTGTGAGCTGTGAGCTGCGAGTGACTCGTGCTCATCTAAGTTATCGGATCAGTAGACAACGACTTAAATAAACAATTATGAACAGGCTAAACATGCTCCAGTTGGGAGTGCACACCTAATAGCTACTCTATCCAATCTGGAAGTCTATCATATGAGACTAGTTCAATACATAAATTGTTATAGAAATGGGAATTGACAGAATATAATATAATAAATAATTTCTTTAAATTTACATTTATATAAAAATGTATTCTTTCCATATATCTTTAGCCAAATACACACCTTAGCAACAATATACCCTTAAACCCATTTAACTAGGGTATACGCAACTTTAGTGCTTGTTAAACAGCTTTGAAACTAGGTCTATAAACCATTAGCACATAAGTGGAGTCAATGTTTACATACAATAGCAATAACAATATCAATATCAATATATTATTTACCTTTTACAGATATGAACGCCTGCTGCAGCGCGCACAAGTTGAGGATTTGAACGAAGTGTCTGGCATCGGTTGTCTATATCAGAGTGGAGTGGATCGTCTGGGCCGACCTGTGATTGTGTTCTGCGGCAAATGGTTTCCAGCCCAGAACATTGACCTGGAGAAGGTGAGTAGTGCACCATAAAAAAAGGCACCCTTTACAGCTAACCATATTAATAACTAATTTACCAATTTTATTTGATATTGCAGGCGCTATTGTATCTGATCAAATTGCTCGATCCGATTGTCAAAGGTGATTATGTCATTGCATACTTCCACACGCTCACGTCAACAAACAACTATCCATCGTTGCATTGGCTCAGAGAGGTCTACAGCGTATTGCCCTATAAGTAAGTGAACCAAAGAGTAAAATATAATCTCTTTGCAGTTTGTAAATGTGTAATCTAATGACATCTGTTTACTATTCTATTCTATTATCTTGCACAGATACAAGAAGAATCTGAAGGCCTTCTACATAGTGCATCCCACATTCTGGACGAAAATGATGACCTGGTGGTTCACCACATTCATGGCACCTGCCATCAAGGCGAAGGTGCACTCGCTGCCCGGCGTTGAGCATCTGTATTCGGCCATTACAAAGGATCAGCTGGAAATACCCGCCTATATAACCGAATATGATATGGCAGTGCGTATTCTAAACATATATTGACTTGAATTTATATAGATTGATTTATTCTATTTACATTTCTCTCTCTCTTTCAGACCAATGGCCTGCATTATTTTAATCCTGTGCCGACTGCCTCGTAGATGCCAGCCATTGTGGCTGTCTAGAGGCAGCTGTAAACCACCAGATATATAATACACATAGTTATACATTATACAGACACATATATATACACACACACACACACACACATACACACATATACAGAAGTGTATTGAAATTTTTATAAATTTTATAGAATTGTACTCTTTGTTTTCTTATTATAAATTGTAAGTCGAAAGAATTTTATTTTCTGTTTTCAATTGTTGAAATCGTTTTTGTGTAGATATAAACAAAGCAAAGTTAAAACTAAACCAAAATGGAACGCGAGCTGATCATGTGTAGAACTTGACGAATATATAGTATAAACTATATATATAAATATATATAAACTAAATTCAAATGTTATCCAAATTAAACCTGTTAAAACATTCTTATGAAAGTGCATGAGAAACAAAGATATTGTTGATTTGCTAATGAACAAATATGAAAAAAAGAAAGAAAACTAAAAAACAAATTAGAAAAGCTAAAACAAATTGAGAATTCGATTAGCATTGTTTGTAGTTAAAGAAAAATTAACAAAAAATATGAAATATAATACAAAATTATATATAATAAAAACTAAAAAATAAACTAAATTGTATTACGGCCTATGTACTTCAATATAGTGTTATATCTTTAACTGTATTACCTCTCTCAAGCAGAGTAGGAGAAAAAAAAAGAGAGAAAGCGCGAGGAAATCCCCCCAAAGTAAAGAAAACAAATACGTACATACTATATATAAATTCAATTGTAATTATACAAAACACAAAATGAAATTATAAAATTATATATACATAAATTATACACACTAAAAACCAAATATAAAAATAAAATATATATATACATCAAAATATATGTTGCAATAAATTAAAAGGGAAGCAAAACTCCCAAATAAAAAATGCATAAAATATATTTTAAAAGAATTGTTAAACGAGATGAAAACCTTTTGTAGATACTAATTATAAAAAAATATATAAAAAAAAAGAAATAAATTAATTAATTTAGAGCTCAAATTAAGGCCCGCAATTGAAACACCAAAAGAAGCAAAAGAAATTAAATTAACAACTTATAAATGTTCATTGTTGAAAATGGCTTGAATTGGTTTAAGCCAAAAACATCAACACACACACATACAAACAAACCTAACACACACATTTATATATATAGCTAAGTCCTTGTTAATCTTCCATGCACCTTTTGCGCTCAAAAATGAAAGAAAAAAAGAAAAACTAGTAAGGCTGTCGGCTGCAATCGACTGCATAATGCTCGTTCACAATAGATAACAAGTTATTGTATATCTCGCTTTTGGGATAGCTGAGGATAACGATGGAGTATAAGAGTACTTGAGTATAAGAGCATATGTTCCATTAATCTCTTATAGTAAGGAAAGAGGCGTTGCTGAAAACCAATATGCTCAACTCTCAGCAGCTGAACGAGTATTTAAGCAATTTAGAAATTCCTTAACTTTTTTCTCAAACTTTACTAAAGCACATTTCACAACAATTTTTGAAAATTGGTAAACAAAAATTAAGATAAAATTAAAAATGAAAAAAAGTGCGTTTACTTAATATATGCGTATACTAATCTAATCTAGCTAATGAAAGTATTACAAACTTTTTTCAATTAGGGCAAACCGCGCGCAAGGCAAAATCAATTCTAGAATGCTGAAAAAATATTTCAAAATAATTATAAAAAATCATAAAAAAAAGCAACAAAAAAACATTAAAAAAAACCAACAAGCAGAACAATTAAAAAAAGCAAAAAAATGCACTCAGGGATTGATTTAAACTAAAACCAAATAAGAAAAACAAAATCAAGAAGAAGCTGGTGAACACCACAAATAAAGAAACCCAAGAATATTTAGATAATACGCTTTTTTGGAAGCACAGCGAATATCGTAAAAACCTTTTTGCAAGAACACACAAATCGGCTGCCTGGCTAGTACCTAAAAACTAAATGTAGAAATAGAATTCAAATGAGAGCTATAGCATTTAACTATATGATATGGGAAAATTAGCAACATGTTTTTTAGGCTCTTTAAAGAAAATCTTTGAACAATTGTAATTGTAAACATCATCAGAAATTTATGCCAAAAGATAAATGAAAAAAAAATAAGCAACATTTTTATATTGCTAAATTAAAAACAAAACAAATTTATATTTATATAGTTGGAATATATAGCAATTGAATTGCTTCTACTACATGCAGACATATATAACAATATATATATTTTTGTCACCCACACCCACACACCTACACACACATGCATTACTAGAATCCCAACTATACAGCAGAAAGAAAAAAAGAAAAATAAAAAGAGTGTTATAGGTAAAATGCAAATGAAGCCCACAGAATATAATTTTTGAAAACTACAAATTGCAAAAAAAAAGATAATCATATATACATATATATACGAGATATATATATATATATTTGTTATAGCCTACATGCATTTTCTATAAGCTACCAAGTGTGTCAGATATACAAATTAGTAATCCGAACCCCAAGTCCAACTAAATGCCAAGTGTTCCTTCTACAGCAAAAGATTCCTAAATTAATTTTAGTTTTTCAATTATTTGTAGATAATTTATAATAATTTAGTAATTCGAAAGCCAACTATAATTAATTAGGCAAAATACAAAAAAAAAACAAAGAGAAAGTAAAGAAAGTTCAATAATTAATTTCAATTGATTTAGTAAAAGCTTTAGTAAAAACTTTTTTAATCGAAAAGTGATTTGTTGCTAAAGGAAGGAAAGAAAGAGAGATAGAAAAATTTAATTGTACCTTAATTGAAGATTCTGCGATTGAATTTAGTGTAGCATAATATTGTATTTTTAACAAATTCCTTATAGTTATTAATTGTTAAACCAAAAAGGAAAAACTTCTATTTAGTACATAGAACCTATCTAATATATATATATATATATATAAACAAAATGAAAAGTTAATGGCACAAAACACTTAAGCAACAAAATCAACAAGAAAAATCATTTAGTTAAGTTTTCCAAATATGAAATTTCGAATCCTCCTTCTCCTTTTTCTTTTTGTATATAATATTTATGTACGAAGTAACAAATCTAATTGGTAAATTAATAATTAATAATAATATTAATAAAAAGAACATACGCTTTCGTTAAAATTAACCAACTAACCTTCTTTATTGTGTACAATTGGTAATCAACAACTTAATACTAAAAGCGTAGACAAATGCTTAAACACTTAGAATCACTAACAATTGCACCTTAAATAATAATCCTGAATTTTCTTTTGGGTTTCATTGTATAATTTGAATTGTTTGAAAAGCAGCGCAAAAAGCTTTAAGTGTGACCTTGCTTGCTGTTTTATGAAAATCCCCAAAGCCTGAATAGTGTGTGAGCGAATTGGCAGTCCCGAACAGTTGAATCGTGTGTTTAGTTTATAATAAGTTGTGTTGTTGACGCGTTCTTCAAGTATTTTTCTTTATGCTCTTCAAACATGTCCTCCAATGCTTTAATCACCTTGGCGTGCAACTCATCGACATAGGCAGGATCCGGGTCAGCACTCTGCACCACTTCAATGGGCGCGCCAACTGAAAAACAATGATCCAGATCGTATTTGTTTGTCGTCTATGGCGATCAGGTGTTTCAGTCTACTTACCAACTTGTGTGATGGGACGACGATAAGGCACAACGCCGAAAGGATAATGGAAAATGTCTCGACCCAATGGTATCAGTGGCGCGATGCCTGTGCGCTTCTTCACAGCAATCTGAAAGTTGCGCAACCTCGAATTAGGTGGATTCGCCACCTGCTGGAAGATGTCAACTTCGCCAAATGAAAAGCTGGGAACAATTGCCGAACTGTTCACAAGAGACGAAGGGAGGGAGAGAGATAAGGAGAGTTGAGTGTAAGGAAAGAGTTATTCAGTTAGTTCCACTCTCTCCGTTTGTCTACTTACCCTGTTCGCACGGCCATCTTCACGAAGCCCTTACGATTCCTGAGCGTTAGAATATATTGGCCGGGATTCGAGTCGAGCGCCTCCTGTGCGCCGCCTACCAAAATAGCCAATGCATTGGAGGTGAAGCCATCGCGATTGTCAGGATGTTTGGGGTCATTGGACTTGGTGAGGAAGTACGTCAGCGACTCTTTTGACACTGAGATCAGTCCCCACGGGCGTATAAAATGACGCAAGAAAGGCGTGTAGAAATGCTGATCGAGTGTGCAAACCTTTGGACGCACCTTAGGGAACAGTTTGAACCAGTGGCTCAGTTCGAAAGCCATATTCATACAAATGCCGGTGCTGCAAGTAAGTTATATAATTTATATATATCAAATTATTGATAAGATATCTTAATGCAAGTGGCAGTTACCCAAGTATGCCGTGCGGAAAGCTAGCTATTATGTAGTTTTTATTCGGCGGCAGTTCAGCTGTCTTGATCAATTGAACGGGGAAATATCTGCGATAAATGCGGCTAATAGCATTGTCGCGCATTAACATGCAGCTGGAAGCAATGTTGGATATTAAGCAAATGTCTATAATGCCTGACTTATACATACCCATTGCTATCGACGGGAGAGTAGTTGTATTTGTGCAGCATATATAGAATGGCAATATATATTATGAACAAAGTGCGTAGCATATTGCTGCCAAAGATCTGCAAATGAAATGTTAAGTAATAAATATGTATGTATATAGGCATATTAAGAAATTACAGGGTATGGCTGCTCTCATTCTCTCTCTTCTAAATCAATGCTGCAGCTCTCAGCCCAAATTTCATGTTTGCAAGCGCCTCTAATTAGCACGAAAGCTAGAGCGAGACGGCTGCCCTCTCTCTCTGCGTCGTACGCATTACACTCTTATTGTCTAGGTAGAACACCTACTCTCAATTGCGCTCTCTCAGTCTTTCAAATGAATGAACGAGTGTGTGTGTGTGTATTTACGCATGCATATTTACACTTTCTTTCTTCCTTCTATTCTTCTCTTAGCGGAGTATTGCAAGCTAGCTATTGCGTTTGCCATGCTTATATAAAATTAAAATTTTAATTTTGTAATAGCTTATAATTAGAAAGGGTATTATAGCGTTGACATGCTTCAAGATAACTTTATCAGTACACGCACAGACACCCACACACACATGTATTTACCCTTGAACATGTTCATCGTTCGTCGTGGTACTAAATTTATCCTGTCTAGCCAACTTAAAGTGGGTTTAATATACTGTTTGTACTTACCATTATGCCAATCGTGGCATAATAGGAATTCAAAGGCAACGTGAAGAAGAATGACGTATAGACGGCCATGACCAAGAGTTCCAGGCACTGGTTTGCGGTTGCCTTAATGTACGCCGAATCGATCTTCATGTTGACCTCTGGCTGTGACTGGAAGCAAGGAGGAAAGAGTAGAGCAGAGCAGAGGGCAGACACGCCTCAGTTGACTTGCCATCAACGACTGAACTGTCGCACAAATGTTCAATGCGTTCTTATCCTTATCGCTAACTGTGCAGAGAGACCATCGGACATCGGCTTTAACACTTTAAGAACGCATTTTAGTGATAATTATTTGGCGATAAGTTTTTGCTGGCATTGATAAAGTGCCCCCTGCACTAAAATATTTTTTCTATTATCGAAAATATTTCGAAAATACTTTACAATTGTAAACGCTTTTCGGAACAACTGAGGCAGGCGATAAGCTGCTGCTTATCAATATAAATTGGATAGGCAAAGTTAAAAAACAACAAAACTTAGTTAATTGGCGCGGGTTAAAAGTCCTATGTGGATACATATGTATGCATGTATGTGTATGTGTATAAACTGCGCCGTTGTTGCTTGTTATATCATAATTTCATGTTGCTATAGGCAAAAGTAAAGAAAACATTTATGTGTCACATATCAATGGATGGGTATGCATGTGGCTATGAATGTTCACTCCACTCGTTCTTGACCTTTAGAGCGGATTCGCTTTTAGAACAACAGACGCTCATACAGACACACACACACACATTGAATATGTGTGTACATTGTAGTTTGCCGCAGTTGAGTGTTTCACGAGCTGAGTTGTATTGACTTGTGGGTTTAGTCAATGTGCTCTGATAAGAAATTTAACAAATAGTTTCAACAATTGTTTGTCTGGTAATAGGCTGGTCCTCTTTCCTTATCAATATGTGTGAATGGCCTAGCCTCCAGAATACGCATTTGCTTACTCATGCTTAATCATGATGTAAGCTAAACATGTAAACTTTTTTGTTGTTTTACGAGCGACCCACTCTATATAATTGTTTCGTATACTCGTTGCACTTGATATTACTCTGTAGATCAACTGGTTCGATGCGAAACTTAAGCGAAAATGAAATGCATTTCATTTGAGAATAGATTAACCGCTTCATGATTTCAATACTGAACTTTGCTGACTAACACTTTTTAATGTGCGCACCAATATGGTGCAAAACTTAAAAAAAAACTAATGTTTATTGTTTTAGCAAGTGGAGAAAACATTTTGCTTCAATTAGTGCATTTCAATTTCCGCTTTAATAGCTACTGTTAAAACTTTACTTTTTATTTATTTATTTTTTTTTTTTGTAACTTACGGAAATGGAATGGAAACGCATGGAAATTTGCTTCCTTAATTTCTTAACTATATTTCGCCATTTTTTTTTAGATTCACTTTCTATGGTTTGAAAATCTTGCCGTTTGATCAATCGATTGACCATTGTGACTTATTTAAGCACAAAACAAATCTAAGTTGTGATATCTAATTTGGTCACACTCTTATTTTCAAATTCTTGCGCTTTAATGCACTGCAGCAGATAGAAAATTTAATTTGAATGACTGTTTTTCGCAGCAATTAATAACAACAATGAATTATTTACGTATATCGTATAAATATATAATTTAAACTGAATGCATTCGTTTGAGATGCGTCTAAGAGATGATTTGAAAGTTTCTGTTCGACCGGCTAGCAAGTGTGACCTAATATTTAAGCATTGCAAATGACAAAGTATTGATTTTCCAAACGGCCACACTCTTGTTTACATGCGCTGTTGCGCTGTACGAGTTACAGTGGTGGCAATAATAAAATACAGGTATACAGGTGTGTAAATATCGCTCATCACAATTGTATACACACATTTGTTGCGCCTCGGGTGAAAATAAACAAAAAAGAAATAAAATAAAGTAAAAAAATAAAAATAAATAAAGAAAGAATGGCCACGGAGGAGCATCAACGCTTGGCCAACATTGTGAAGAACTGTCACGAAAGCCTGAGGCAACTCACAAAATTATACGGAGCAGAACGTGCCTGGCAGGAGCATACAGCACCCCAAAATGCAGAGAAGCTGGCTGAGTATGCAGATGCCATGCAGCAGCTCGCTGGCATATGGGAATCGAACGCCAGTAAGACGGAGTTGCAGGCGCGTAGTCGCATCAAGTGGGCCATTGACTATATAATCAAGTACTTCTACACCGAGGGCCTCTATCTGCAGAAGCGACAACGGGAGCAGCGCTTGCTGGCCTCCTACAATGAGCTGGCGGATTCGGAATGCGCGTACATGACTGAGCCGCCAGACAGTGTGCGCGTGCTGGACGTTGGCAGCTGTTTCAATCCCTTTGGCAATACACCCCACCTGGAGGTGACGGCCATCGATCTCTGTCCCGCCCCTGGAGCTCATGTGCTGCAAGCAGACTTTCTCACAGTGGGCGTCGACGCCAGCTTGCAGCAACCAGAAATTGTTGATCAGAGCGTGAAAAGCTTACCTGCAGGCTACTATCATTGTGTCATCTTCAGCCTCCTGCTGGAGTATATGCCCAGTGCGGAGCAGCGCTTGGTTTGCTGCCAGAAGGCCTACGAACTGTTGGGACCCGAGGGAATACTAGTCATCATCACACCCGACTCTCAGCATGTGGGAAAGAACGCCAGTATCATGAAGAACTGGCGATTCGCTCTTGCCAAGCTGGGGCTGTTGCGCGTGCGCTTCGAGAAGCTTCCCCACATCACGTGCATGGTCTTTCGTCGAGCCATTAGCCAGCATTTGTCGCAGCACTGGGCGAGCGTGCATCGGGAGGAGGGCATCTGTGAGACGATTCGCATTCCACAAGACGATCACTGAATAGTTATAGCCATATCTTATCTGTTATCCATGAATATGTGTACTTGTGTCTCCATTATATTAATGAGTTCCTTCTGCGTTCTTAACTATTTCTAAATATGACATAAATAATTACTTAAATACTATTACTATTGTTGCAGTTGTTTGTCTCTTTCTTCTGGGTGGCAGCGGTGGTGGACTCGGCCGTTTGCCGCTTCTTCATGGCCGTTGTGGCGCCCACTGCCTGTTGCATGATGTTCGGTGGCAGCGGCTTCTTACGATCAGCCTCCCACTCGGCGCGATGCAAGCGCTGGCGATGCTTGTACATGTTGGCATTCGAGAAGAACGTCTGCGGGCAGTTCGGACAAGTGTACAGCACCTCGCCAGTGTGTGTGGACGTGTGCTCCTGCAAAGAAACAGATGTTATAGAGATTCATTGAATTGTCTTCACTCCTACAGCTTACTCTTAAATCCTGTGGCCTCTTGAACGCCTTCTCGCACATGGTGCATCGGAACTTCCGCTCGCACTGATGATTGTGGTATATATGGCGTTTGAGTGCGCGTGAATTTGTGGACTTCTTGTCACAGATGTGACAGCGATGCTCCCCGCCAGGCGGCTCATGCACCGTGCTCATGTGCTGCTTGAGCCCTGACAGATGCCGTAGCCAAGTACCACATATCTCGCACTGCACGGGATCGGGCTTGGGTCTTGGCTTATCGGAATGCTCCAGTTCATGGTGTTTCTTAAGGTTCGCCTGCGAGCGCAACGTCTTGCCACACTTGTCGCAAATGATGGCAGTTTCCGGATCATGCATATAGCGTAAATGTTCCTTGAGCTTGCGTTCTGTGGGAACTCTGCAAAGGGAAAAAACATTTAGCATCAAGTATAAGTTCGAGCTTTAAGCTAACTGACTTCTTATTGCACTCTGGACAGGTGTATTTGAAATCCGACTTGGGCACATGCTTGGACACATTGTGATATTCTACGGCCGCTTTTGTGGTGAAGCATTTGGGACACTTATCACATTGATACATGCGCTTATCCTTCGCATCCGTTTGCGGATTCGTATGCGTTTGCTCGTGCGTCTCGAGAGTCTTGGAATCTTGGAATATGCGACTGCATTGCGTGCACATAAAGTGCTCAGGATTCTTGTGAACCAGCACATGCTCAGCTAATGCGCGACGTATGTGGAATTTACGACCACAGCAGGCGATGAAGCCACTCTCGATGTTGTGTGACATGCGCTGATGGCGACGCATGTCCCCGAAGTTGGGCACCAGCAGATTGCAGACATGACACGGCAGTTTCTTGAAGAAATCAAATATGATCTCGTCGAATTCGTTCTGTTGCGCTTTCCGTTTCTCGATCTCCTCGCGGCTCATTCGAACAGGCGGAATCAGAGGCTTGGGACGTTTACGATATTTCTTCGGCTTCACTACAACACGTTTGGGTATCTCGGCATAGCGTTCCTCTGGCTCAATGTCCGGCAAGCTGTTGTCCGAGTTGGTGTCGCTGCTTTCGCTCGAGCTGGCGCTGTCCTCAGTGCCCAGCACTGCCTCAGCAGCCACAAAGTCTGTGTCATTATCATTGTCTTCCTCGGATTCTTGCTCGTACTTCATACAGTTGGATGGGGATGCTGGCGGCGTTTTTGAGCGTCGTCCACGGCGTGTGCTGCGTCGCAGTTGTTGTCCTTTTGCTGCCTTCGCTCCCGTTGTTTTTTGCTCCAGAAACTCAGCTAAGGGTATATCACCATCCGAATCACTTCCGATGGTTGGCTGTTCGTTTTTAATGCGTCGCTTAGCATTCGCTGGATACTCAGCACTGGGTCTCTTTGTGGCAGAGCTCTTGTCCTCCAGCAACTGCTCTTCGAGCATTTCCAGCTTGGGCAGCGGCTCGAGCTCGTTCACCTCCACTTTGACATCGCCCGTGGCAAAGAAATCCTCAGCCAGTGCATCCAGTTCGCCGCCAAATGCCAATGGATTAGCTGCCTCCGATTCGTCACAGAACTCGATCTGCACATTTTTCACGTCGCCGCGCCTCTCCTGATGGGCGTTGTAGACCCGCTGATAGAATTCATTGAAGCTGCTCACGCACTCCCAGCACTGGCGGCATATTTGCTCTTGCGCTCCATTTGCGCTGCTTAGCTGCAAATATTTTGCAAATGAAAAACTAAGAGTGCGATAGGGTAAAATATTGGCCCGTTTACCTCAAGCCAAAAATGTTTGTTTATTGTTTTGCAAATGTTGAGCCGCAAACCGAGTTCGGAGAATATTTGATAGGATTCAGCATTGTTGCAGCAGCGAAAGCAAAGCACACACGCATCCATGACCTTGCTCTACTTTTATTTAAATTGTTAAAATTGCTTATGCGGCCGCCATTAATTAATTGCTAAAAGAAATCTGATTGAAACAAAACAAAAAAAATAACAAAATTTGTTTGCTATTTGTTGACAATTCACAGAAACATGGAGGTCGGCTGATAAGCTGTTATCGATTATTTTATGCAGTGTGTGCACATTTATGGTATAAATAAATATCATCAATCGACGGTCACACTGTTTCCAATTCAAATATATTTACGATAAACAGCAGTCAGTACATTTCCAACGGTCGTGCGGTTCGGTTGTAGTCTATGCTATTCGTCTGTCGGCAAACAACAATTCGAAAAGGAAAACAAAAAGACTTTCTAGTGCGAAAGAATACGCAGCAAATAAATATGTAAACAAAGAGATAACACAAAATAATACAACAACAACTTGTAGTCAATTGAAAGTGTATAGAAATAATAGCAGCATTTTGCAATTGCCTTGGCAAGTGAATAACTACATAAATATATGTAATTGAATGATTCGCTGTTTGTTTGTTTCTTTGTCGCTGTTTTTGTTTGTCTGCCTGCAAAAATTAACACTCGACTCACTGCCAATTTTCATTGCCTGCTAATGGCTAAAATAACTTGTTAGTTATTACAAAATTTGCCTGGAAGTGTGTTATGAAAGATATGAGCTGAATATACTTCCTTTATTTTGCCTGTGGAATGCTCGCCATTCATATATATGTATATTCATATTTCCTTTTCTTTTATTTATTTAATTGGTGCTGTTACAGTTGACTTGAACTTGAGCCAATTCAATTATTTAATAACAGCTGGTTTGATAAACAATTTCATGACACATGCAACAATGGACTTCCTTCATTGGGCCTTTTACTTTTGTTTATGAATGAATGAATGAATGCGCAACATTCACCTGTTTCTGCAGCGGCTGCCACCCAACTAGTTGCAGTTGCTGCTGCTGCTGCTGTGGCATGCCACATACATTTGCGACTTGCAACGGAGCTCAATGTGTGTGGCAGCCAATACGTTTTGCTTCGCATCGCTTAGCCTGCTCGAGTCTGGTTTATATTTCTCAATACCCTGCATTTATTGGTAAAACGGGAATGATGTAGAAGAAGGTGTGACCAATAGTCTAAATAAAGGAAGGGAAAGGAAGGGATGGGAAGGGGAAGTAAAGAGAAAGGTGAATAAATAAAGACGAGAAGACACAAAAGAATATTGCGATAATAGTCAACAGCAAGAAAAAAAAAACAGATGTTAAGCAACGATAAGGGTCGAAAACAGAAGACATGAGAAGACAGAGAAGAGAATGAATGGGAATAGTTGTGCGACAGCTTATTCAAGGTATCTGCAAGTCAGGCATTGCCGACTAGAGCACTCTTACTCTTAGTTGTTGATTTTTTCTCCAATTTTCTTTTACGTAACATTTAGCCAAGGCACGAGCCAACCTAGTTAAAGTATACATATATCGGCATTTTTTAAAAGCTTATTTGAAAGAGCATTTCATTTTCACTCTTTACAAATTTGCTGCACTGCACAAAGCCAGGCTTGAGTCGAGCACGTTTTTATTATCGCACATTTCTACTACGGAATATTAATAGGTACATCGACCAACGACAATAAAACAGCAAAAGCAACAGCAAACAAAAAACAATAACAAAAACAAAAAAAGGAAATGAAAATTTTGCTTCAGCGTTCATTGGCCAACTGACATCCAAAACAGGAAAAAAAAAAACAAAAACAAAAAACAAAAATAAACCGAAGCTCCACTGTGCATAATCAAGTGAATCGTCAAATAAATTGATAAATTACAAATTAAAATTCTATGCAGAACAATCACAGCTGAGCAACTGTGTCAAATTGTGCCCTAAATATATATATATATATTTATATCGTCTACTTATATCCACTCTATTTGCAAATTTGCATCAACTATAGTTTTGCACAATGTTGCGTATTTCGCTATTGTCAAGCGTTTTATTGTTATTCACGTTTGCGGCAGAGACAAAGGCTTATGGATTTGGACGTTGCCCGAAGTATCCATCCATGCCAAAGTTCAATATGAGTCGAGTAAGTTACCCACCTATAACAAACACTAATAAACAATGAAATACTATTGTATATACAGTAAAGTCTCCATTGGAGATTCTCCATTTACGAACTGATTCATCAAGTTGCGTTCAGTAGTTAATTGAGCTGTTTGTTTAAATTAGCTCAGTCTCTCGCCCTGACTTTGCGCTGGCTAAACATAGCAAGGTTCGGAAGAATCCATCAAGTTTTTATGCCCACTAAAAATGGGAAATCAGAGTATAATGTATTTTTTGTATTATTCATCAGAATAAATATTCAACTCAATATAGCTCAATTCGTCTATTCGGCTTTCTGTTTATACATTTCACTCTGAAGCGAAATCGTTGATGGAAAAAGTGAATTCTTATGAATAAGTCGAGCATCAATGCATTCCAGATATCTCTCAAATTTACTTCAACTGAGACTTGTTAATCAGATCAGAACAATTTGCTGCAAATAACAAATTTAAAGCTAGTGCAAAGAGATTTCCCAACGGACTTTTTATTGATCTTGACTCACTCTCTAGGCATTAGCTTGAGGAGATATCTGCTATCTCTTCAAGCTTCTAAGCAATCTGCATCTAGCAATCTCAGGCGCTATGCTCTGCACTCTATTGCTGTAATTTTAGGCAAGTGTTCGCCCATTAGCAGATTTCACTGTATATTTGGCGCATTTGCCAAATAATAACAAATTCCACAACAACAACAAAAACTGTGAAATTTTCCATTAATTACCACTAGGCGTTGATTGTTTATTTTTTTTCTTTTATTATTATTTTCTGTTTGTGTTTTGTTTCTTTCAAGATTGTGCATAAAGTTGAACTTGAACCAATTTTTAGAGTCTGCAACAATGTAAAAGTGCAAACCAGTTTACAGCCAGGCGGCCATAAAAGCTTAACAAATTTTATAAGCACACCCATATATAGATATATATACATTTTTATATATTTATAAATATATATCTATTTATTTATTTGGCTGACAAACAATTCAATTCAACTTCTTTGAACGTATTCAAGAAGCCACTTCAACGGACCAAGGACAGCAACAATGAGACCTAAGATCAAAGAGATCTCTTATGCTACTATTGTTGTTGTTGTTGTTGTTGTTGTTGTTGTTGCCTCTTTAGTTGAACAAACTAGAAAATTACTGAAATCAATTTAGGCTAGCCAATTATATTAATCATACGCCAAGTGCTGCGAGCGAGACATTTAGTTGACCGCCTTGAGCGCACTTAAAGTTCCATTCGCACGCTGTAAAAACTCAACAAATTACCATATAGCCACAGAGCGAGCATAATAAACTAGTGAGAGTTAACACAGCGAACAAAAGCGAAGCACAACTGCTGCCTAGAGATGAGTGTAAAACTAAAAAAAGAGCTGAACGAAAAAAAATATACATATATACTACATATATATGTAGATAGAGCAACTGAAGTGTATAGTCTGAAGAGAGACCAAAATCTAATTTGATTCAATTTGAAATTCTTTCATGCTAACTGGATTGCTTACACAATATATACAAGTAAAGGAAAGAGCATGATCAATCATATTATTCTTATGTTGTTTCTACTTTCACAACTGCTCTGTGACATAGTAAGACCCTTCGTGTAATCTCGTGCCTGCTGCGTGTCACGTAATCAGCTACAGCTTCCGCTGCATTTTGCTCGCTGCTGTCACCACTAATTGGATGATAAAAGTCTTCGTCGCCTTCAATTGAGCAGTTGATAAGCTAGCTTTGACATGATTTGCCTCAAGAGGGGGGCAAAGACCTCGAGCTTAAGAATAATTATGCACTGACGGCCTTTGTGGCGGGCTGCTAGCAGTTGGCAGCCGGAGGCTATCAGCGGCATCGGCATCTGGGCATTGGCTACTGGGCAATGTTTGAGAGCAGCAGTGAAACCAGTTTACAAAAAAAAAAAAAAAAAAAAAAAACAAAATAAAATAAATAAAAAATACTTGAAATGTTTATGTTTCACGCAGCGACTGGAGGCAGCTATTTATTTCTCTTCTCTTTATTTTTATTTTTTTTATTTTTAGTTTTGAATCTTTTTTATTTTATCTGTTGTTGTTTAATAGTAACCCAGTTAAATGCTTACTCATCGGCATATAAAGAGAAACGCAGCTTGAAATTCTTATTGAAACTATATTATTTTTGGCTGACAGTTGATCTAGTACAGAGATAGATCTTTCAGTTATTTCTAATTAAATTTATATTTTATTTCTATTTCTTTCAGGTACTGGGTCACTGGTACGAGGTGGAGCGCTCTTTCTATTTGCCCGAAATCGCCTCCGGCTGCACCACATTTGAGTTTCAGCCTTACAGCAAAGCGGAACTGTCCAAGTTTAATAATTTCAAGGTGGAGGTGGCGATCAAAACTGTCAATCGCATGTAAGTAGATGAATAGAGGGTGTAAAATAATGATAAGGACAGAGAGTGGAAAAGAGAGAGAGAGAGAGAGAGAGGATGAGAGTGTGCCAATGAGAGGGGGGTGTATATAGAGGTAGAGACAGATGGACAAAAAATAGAGATATACAGAAAGAAGGCAGAAGAAAAGTTAGATAAGAGGGAGATTACAGAGAGAATTATGCTGAGAGAAAAAGAGAGAGAGAGAGAGTTATAGAGAGATAAAGTAAGATATACAATAGATATATAGAATAGCCAGAAATATATAGAGGGTGAGATATAAAAAGAAAGATAGAAAGAAAGAGACATTCATACAGAAGAAGAAAAATATATAGAGAGAAAGTGTGACAGAGAGAGACGAAGGGATTAAAAGATAGATAAACAGAGAGAGAGAGACATATAAGCTCTCTTCTATATTCAATATGAGAGAGAGAGAGAGAGAGAGAGAGAGAGAGAAAGTGAAACGGAATAAGTACCCTAAAAAGAATATTTTTTTATATTTTACTTTTTTTTTAGCACTGGCAATCCGAATGTGAATCTGGGCTATGCCACGCCAGAGAACAGTAGATCTTCCATAATGGACTTTAAGGTAAGTCTAGCAAATATTTTCATTCATGCATCTTTTGTGGGGCACCGCTAATAAAGAACAGATCAGTAAATGGAAATATGAAGAACTGGAATTTTTAATGATGCAGGAAATGAGAGAAGATCGAAGTCAAAATTTTTAATTCTGCTTATTTTCTGATTTTGTATGCATAAGTTTATAAATATCAATTTAGATTTTATATTTGCCTCCAAAATTCCAATACAGCATATACATTATTAGATTTTGATCCTATATCCAAATAATACAAATACCTTGTTGAGGGAATATTTAATCATCATCATTATCATCATCATCTCTAAATGGCTGAGCATTTCACTAATAATTCTAAACAAACAATCGCAGTTCAACACACGTTTTCCCGAGGTGATTGCCCGTCTACTGCCTGGCTCCGGGAAATACCAGGTGCTCTATACGGACTACGAGAACTATGCCATCCTGTGGTCATGCGGAAGTATTGGATCGCTTGGCTATGCGGATCAGATTTGGATACTAGGACGTGAAACGGACTTTGTTGTGGAGATACGAGAGAAGATCTATGATGTGCTCAAGCGGCTGTCCCTGGATCCGGATAGGCTGGTGCTCAGCAAGAATAGCAATTGCCCCAAAATCAACTGAAACTAAGCCCATATATATACTATATATACAAACTGATTTTAAGTATAATATTGAATCTATTTAGGTTTCTGTGATATCGCAAAGTCGAGCTACGTTTCTTTGTTTTGCGAAACAAATATATATATATAAATAAATATATATACTATGAATGATATTCGAGGGGGTTTTCAGAACAGAACAGTACAGAATTACCAATTATTATAGACACTCTAATTAATTTGATATATACATATATGTAAAACTTGCCAATCCACAAATCGGGAAAAGATGTTGTTTTTAGTCGCATTTCGAAAGGGAAACAAGTTGGAAGTGTTCTAAATTATGTCGAAATTGTGGATCTTGTTGCTTTTGGCATTGCTTTTAAGTATGCTGGAGCTGTCGGCTGGACGCGGTGGAGGAGGCCATGGTGGAGGTGGTCATGGCGGAGGTCATGGTGGTGGAGGACGTGGCGGAGGTGGCCGAGGAGGTGGTCGTGGAGGCGGGCGAGGAGGTTTCGGTAGGCCTGGTGGCTTTGGTGGAGGAAGACCTGGTGGCTTTGGTGGAGGAAGACCTGGCTTTGGCGGACCGCCTAGAGGTGGATTCGGAGGACCTCCTAGAGGTGGCTACGGGCGACCCTATAGCGGCTATCGAGGAGGATACAGACCCTATGGCTTTGGTGGCATAGGATTTGGTGTGCTGCCGCTGCCCGTGCCTGTACCTGTGTCCAATCCATGTCGTCGTCCATATCCCTATGACTACTATTACGACGACGACTACTATTGCTAGATGAAAAGATGGTCTTTTGATTTTGATTATGAAAGTTATATTATACAAATTACAATAACATTTTCAGTTACAAGATTATTATGTAAATGTCCTAAGAAATTGAGGCTGTAGACAGTTCTCTAAATATTTGATATTTTCATATTTATATAGATAGATCCATTGATTCATAGATTCCTTATTGTTTTGATGGTCTTCGGTGTTTGTTTGTTCGTTCGTTTCATATTCGTTTGCATGGACCGGTCCCTAGTATTCGAGCTTAAGTCTAGATAAAAACCGATTGCAATTCAATCCACAATGCATGTATATATATATATATAAATAAGTATATATATATAAAGGTAGTTCTGTATATATTTTTAGTGAATTAAACTTATTTTGTGTCTACGGACTAGATATGAGATACGAGTACCAATAAATAATGGCTGACTTGTGATGCATTCGTTGTGGAAAAGTAAATATATCGTAATTGCTATAATAATAAGATATCGTACTTAATCTAAATATGGAGTGCTTTGGATACCATGCAATAATTAGCAAAAGATATTGGCATACGGGAAATCAAGTGGAAACTGAGGAGTTCTCGGATGAGCTGTGAAGCCGTCTAGGAAAGATGCCAAAAGGTTTATACAAAAACAAATAACAATTCCAAAGACTTATGTCAGCTATGAGAAACTATTTTGTATAACTCCGTATTTTGATTATATTATTATGTTATGTTATGTTGTGTGGGTGTAGATGCTCCGGAAGACAATCTGGAGAGCATTAAGTTTACGGTTACGGATACGGATTCGTTGAAACAATATGTTCAAACAATGACGGAATTTCGATTTCAATTTCGATTTGTTTTACGCTGAATTAGCTGAATCTCTGAACAGTCTAAAGCATCGCCTTGCACTCGCTCTCGGCGATGCTGTGCTGAATGCAGTGATTGATCTCCGCAAAGCCGGGCCGTTCGCTTGGCTTGCTGTTCCAGCAGCGGCGCATTAGGGCGTAAACCGAGAGCGGCGTATTGTCTGGACAGCCCAGCACATTGCCCTCCTTGATGTACTTGATGACCTCGGCGTGTGTCAGTCCGAAGTAGGGCTGCAGAGCAAAGGAGAAGATCTCCCACAGGCAGATGCCAAAGGCCCACACATCCGACTCCAGGGAGAACTTATTGTACAGTATACTCTCGATGGGCATCCAGCGTATGGGTATGACATCGTTCTCATCGCCCTTGTAATAGTCCTGTAAATAGATCTTGTGCGAGAGCCCGAAGTCGGCAATCTTCACCTTCATTTGCTCATTAATGAGGCAGTTGCGCGTGGCCAAGTCGCGATGCACAAACTTGCGTTCGGCTAGGTAGAGCATGCCCGAGGCTATATCCGAGGCCATGTGGAGTAGCTGCAACTCATCCAAATGCTGGCGATTGCGCGGCTGAGCCTGATGTGTGGCATATGGCGAGCAGGCGCGCAGAAATTCACTCAAGTCACCCGGCGACATGTATTCGAAGAGCAGACACATGGGACGACCCAAGGCGCAGACTCCCAATAGCTTCACAATGTTCGGGTGATCGAACTCGGCCAAGAGGCAGGCCTCGCGTTCGAAGTCCGTTTGCATTTGATCGCTGGCATCGTCCTTAAGCATCTTGACAGCCACCAGCAGGTCCTCACTGCCAGGCACCAGACCCGGCGCCTTGGCTTGAAATACGCGACCGAAAGCGCCCTGTCCCAATGAGCGCACATAGACAATCTCTCCTCTCGGATATTCCAGTTTTTCCAGTCGTGCATTCAGCTTCGTCTTCGGCTCTTGCTGCACCGCTGCCGTCGTTGTGAGCATCACACAGTTGACGCTGTGTATAGTCGCAGTGCTGCGAATGGTGCCACACTTGATGCTCGTGGGAGCAAAGCCAGTGGAGCCAAGGGTTTCACGGCTTGCTGACAGATTGGCGCTGCACTCGCCATGCACTGGCTGCGACTGGGGCTGCGTGTAGTCCTTGTGCTTGGATAGCTTGTAGGCGAGCAGTATGATCAGATGGAGTGCCACAATGCCAATGAAGCCAATGCCGGCGAGCAGAAATATCATCGATGGCGTAAAGAATTCCTCCATCTTGATGGGCGTATTCAAATCCTTGGCATTCGGGTCCACGTAGTCAGCTGCAATGGTAATCAAATTCGATTAGCCACATTGAAGAGTAGAATAATCTAGGTAAACCTACGGCAAAGTGGGATATCGCAGTGCTGCCAGCGCACAGATTCGTCCAGGGTATAGCACCAGGGATAGGGCTCCTCGCCACCTGCATTGCGACAGTAGTTCTCGCCTTCAGTGAGCTGTTGAAAGACCAGAGGAGGCTGGATATGCTTGTGCGGATGCTGTGTGTCCCAGCGCTGACAAGGTATGCCCGACTTGGTCACATTCATGGTGCCCAGATAGAAGCGTCCATTGCCATTACGACAGTCATCTAGAAAGTAGACAAGATTAATACTAGTCTCAAAGAGGCACTGAGAGTTTCTACTTACAGCTAACCTCCGACTCCTTGATCTCGGTTAGACCTATATATGAGCAGCTGGGCCAGCGCATGCTGGCATCATAGTGAGGTAGGGCTGTGCAGTTGGGCAGTCGAAAGTGTGCGCGACTCTTGAGATACATATTGCGCTCACGCTTCTCCTCAATCAAGACCCAATCATTGTAGCAGAACTGCAAATGCGTTGCCTGGCAATCCTCGAAGCAGAGCGGCGCCTTGATGGCTTTGCCATTCTCCACATGACAGCGAGGAAAGGCATAGGCACACAGCATTTTCTACAAAGAGAAATCATTTCAATTTAGACTCTGTTTAAAGAGAGCAGAAACAGTTGTTTGCCCACCTCAGCTGCCTCACGGCATAGTCCGCTCAAGTCGATAATTAACTCATCCCAGAGTGCTGTGGTGATCTGTTCGTTGCGCCAGCCGCCCGACGGATCTTCCAGGCTATACCACACAGGTCCCGTGATGAACTGCTTGCAGACCTTGCCATTGTACGGCGCACAGTAGCCCTTCTCCTCGCGCTCCCGCTCCCGCTCGTAATCGCTGTTGTGATGGCGCTGATGGTGGCGTCTGGCCGGTTCCTCCATATCGATGGCGTTTAATGAATTGCCAGTCGCTTCGCATGTAAACAAAAACACGCAAAGCACAGCAAACACATACACAAAACTTACAATACCGTTAACCACCATGGCTGCCCTGACTGTGTGTATGTGTGTGTGCGTGTGCGTGTGTATATGTAAATACTTCTAGAGGCAGCTCTTGTGTACGCTTTGCGCTTTTGTTTGCTTCCACTTTGCAATTGCCAATAACTTCAATCGCCCGCTTTTAGGCACCCTCTCAACACATTTGCACACACATTTTCACAAAGTTTTCGTCTTATTTGGAGCACTTTTTAAGATGCTGGCAAAGCTTAAATAGTACAAAAAAATTACAAGGCGCATCGAGCTGTATACGCCGTACATTCGCCTCTGTCGACGCCTTTTTCCAGAATACCACCAAAATGTTGGGTTGACAGCCCAATTGGGGGAAGCATCCCCATAGGGGTGGTTTTTATGCACAGGCAACAAATAGGACAACACAGGGTTGTTTTTCGCGTCCAGTTTATTCCAGTTGTTTACAAAGCCCAGCGACATAAATCATTATTTAAACTAAACAATAACTAAATTTAATTACTCTTCTTGTTTCTTCTTCTCTTTCTCCTGCTCTCTTTGCTTTTCTTTCTCTTTCTTCTCTTTTTCGTACTCAGCTTCTTCTTGAATCTCCTTCAGTCCCTGTAAATAAAGCCATAGCTTAAACTCTACTTAAATATTTTTATTTATATATTTTCAATTTTAACTTCAAATTCAATTCTGTTTCGTTTTATAATTTTATTCACTTTTTGCACTTAAGCTTAACAGAATTTCAACTAGGTTTACATTTACTTCCTATCCTCATCGGGTATAGCATTAAGACCCTGTAAGAGAATGAAACATATTCTCGAATTTTGAAAATATTGAAGCGAAAGTTTTGATGATTATTAAGGGTTAAATGAAGAAGCTTTGGCTATGATCGCATATAATATAGGGAAATGTGGGAAATAATGGTATTTGTTAAATGCGAAAATCGTGCAATATAGGGAGTAAATGAAGTTGAATTGTTATTAATTTATATATTTATATTGGAAATGCAAAAATAAAAGATTTATTAAGCAACCTAAGTGTTAGAAGTAAATGTTATTATTTCAGATATTGCTTAATTATGACTTTATGCCATCAAATATTAAATAGGAATAAATGATACAAACACATAGAAATGAAATTCGATCAACAAAATTGAAGAGAAATGTAACAGGTAGACTGATGAAACTTGGCGTGCATACGAAACTAATATTAGCGATATCACTTACATTCATAATGTAGGGATTGTTGGTCAGTCGGAAATCGCGCTGATACATAACACGGTCGAAGCGTTCGTCCATATTGCGGCGATAGGCCTGTAGGCAATAAAACAACAAAATAAGGCATCATAATTTAAAGTGTATGTGTGAGTGTGTGTATGTTTGTGTCAATTACAACTTCAATGCATATGACTTATCTAAAGACGCGTCTCTAAATCATGTTTTATAAATTGCGTATAGTGCACAATCAACGCAGAGTATTATATAAGAATTTTGTGTTATTCCAACAATCACTTACGTTGCCCAACGTCAGCTTCTGCAGACCATACATTGCATATATGGGCACGGAGAGTGCCACGGTAATGATTGCGGCGGATGGTAAGATTTCGAACCACATTTTGACTGTGACACCAAATTTATTGTGTTATTTTGCTATTAAAAAACACGGCCAAGTGTCAGAGAAATAGACAGCTGTTATGTTCGGCTGCCTATCGATATATCGATAGACACAACTAATAATAATAAGAAAATAGATTTGATATGAAATTATAATCAGAGTGCAGCACACTTGCGCAGTTTAAAAGACGCTAATAATAGAATTATTTTCTATTCGCGAGATAATCAAACAAAGTTAAATTTTGACAAAGAACTTGACAATCATTGTGATTCTAAGCAGCTGAACTGTGCAAGTGTGGCAACGCCGCAAACCTCTCAAATATACACACGTATGCAGGGGAGACGGAAAATTACCGCAAAATCATTCTATTAAAGGTTCATCAAAGGTAGAACGCAGACAGCATTCATCGTACCAAGATCGAGAAGACACGACTATTATACTAGGTACGCGCATCGATCAAATCCAAGGAAAGACTGCATTACCTACGCTAAGAAACGACAAGAGCGAATTTAATTTATTCGAGAACATGGCTAGTGACTTAAGCGGCATTGTCGAGTCATCCTTTCCTACGGGTGCACTGGTACGCATATTTATAATTTAAATGTCAAATGTTAATTACAAATTTATGTTGTTTTGATGGTAGGTACCGAAGGCAGAGACAGGTGTTTTGAACTTTTTGCAGAAGTACCCGGAATACGATGGTCGCGATGTCACAATCGCCATTTTCGATTCTGGTGTTGATCCCCGTGCAACGGGTCTTGAAGTAAGTAACTGTTGATGGACATTATATGACATTTCCTGTTATTGAAATTAATTATTTTATAGGCTTTGTGCGATGGCAAATCGCTGAAAGTGATCGAGCGCTTTGATTGCTCGGGCTGCGGCGATGTCGATATGAGCAAGAAGTTGATACCAAACGAGAATGGCATTGTGAAGGGCTTGTCCGGTCGTACACTGAAGTTCACTCCCGAGCTACTGGCCCGCAACACGGACAAAGAGCGCGCAGTACGCGTGGGCTTGAAGAGTTTCAACGACTTGGTGCCATCCAAAGTGCGTGATAACATTGTCGCCCAAGCGAAGCTCAAGAACTGGGATAAACCACACAAAATAGCCACGGCGAATGCCAGCCGCAAAATTGTTGAATTTGAATCTCAAAATCCAGGTTAGCCAAAGATAATTAAGGTGTTAAGCAATAAAACTAACGATCTCCTGGCAGGAGAAGCATCCAAGCTGCCCTGGGACAAGAAGATAGTCAAGGAGAACCTGGACTATGAATTGGAAATGCTCAACTCTTATGAGAAGCTGTACAATGAGGTTAGGATCTCCTACGACTGTGTCCTTATGCCAACTGAAAATGGCTGGCTGACGATTATAGATACCACAGAGCAGGGCGATCTAGCTAAAGCATTGCACATCGGTGAATACAGCAAGACGCATGAGACGAAAAATGTTGATGACTTTCTCTCAATTTCCGTCAATGTTCATGACGATGGCAATGTGTTGGAAATTGTGGGCATGTGCTGTAAGTGAAAGTACTACATTGACAAAAAAAAAATCCAATTAATATTCTTGTTTTATCGATCTCTTTCAAAGCTCCCCATGGCACTCACGTTGCTTCTATTGCCAGTGGCAACCACAACTCGAGAGACATTGATGGAGTTGCGCCCAATGCTAAGATTGTGTCCCTAACCATTGGCGACGGTCGCCTTGGCTCCATGGAAACCGGTACGGCGCTTGTCCGTGGCATTATGAAGGTGATGGAGTTGTGCCGCGAAGGTCGGCGCATCGATGTGATCAATATGAGCTATGGCGAGCACTCGAACTGGTCTAACTCCGGGTAAGCAAAGGCTACCATGTAGCAGCTAGAGCATGACAATTGTCACTTTTAGCGAGATTGATGAACTTGTGAAAAAGCGTAGAAGAATCAAGATAAAATCGCAGAGGTAAATCGAATCACATTCCCGAGCCCAACTCCCATTCCATCCCATTCACACTTACCTTTGTTACTCGGCTCATGATTCAATAACACTATTGTTGTCTTCGTTAAGATTGCTTAACTATATTTGAGTGCTTGTCATCTGTTAATTGTTGCTTTCCACTTCTTTGTAGTCGCATTGGTGAGCTGATGAATGAGGTGGTCAATAAATACGGCGTTGTCTGGGTGGCCTCTGCGGGTAATCACGGACCGGCGCTCAGCACAGTTGGAACTCCTCCTGACATCAGTCAGCCCAGTTTGATAGGTGTGGGTGCCTACGTCTCGCCACAGATGATGGAAGCCGAGTATGCGATGCGTGAGAAGCTGCCAGGCAATGTTTACACCTGGACATCCCGCGACCCCTGTATCGATGGCGGGCAGGGCGTAACGGTGTGTGCACCAGGCGGTGCCATCACATCCGTTCCACAGTTCACCATGAGCAAGTCGCAGCTAATGAACGGTACTAGCATGGCAGCACCTCATGTGGCTGGTGCAGTGGCTTTACTTATTTCCGGGCTTAAGCAACAGAAGATTGAGTATTCGCCGTATAGTATTAAACGGGCCATAAGCGTTACTGCCAATAAGTTGTGCTATGTCGATCCCTATGCACAGGGCCATGGACTACTCAATGTGGAGAAGGCATTTGAGCATTTGGTTGAGCATCGTCAATCCAACGACAATATGTTGCGGTAAACATAGTTTGCTTTGGGCATAGCTTACATTAGTTGTTTAATCTATTGCTTCTTTTCTCGTTGCAGCTTCTCTGTGCGCGTGGGCAACACCCAAGCAAAGGGCATTCATCTGCGCGATGGCGTGCAGCGCAAGTTCGTTGACTTCAATGTTAACATTGAACCTGTCTATTTCAATGACAAGGAAGTGGGTGAGTTGAACATTGAGATACTCTTCTTATACACTTAATAACTGCTTACCATCTCTTTAGATCCCAAGGAGAAATTCAATTTCAATGTGCGTCTCAGTCTTGTGCCCTCGCAGTCGTGGGTGCAGTGTGGGTCCTTCCTAGACCTTAGTTATGGCGCTCGCTCAATTGTCGTTCGAATTGATCCGACTAGTCTGCAGCCAGGCGTTCACAGTGCTGTGTGAGTGGTTGTAACTAAATATCAATTATACTATATTAATTTAAACTATTTTGTACAATTGCAGCGTTCGTGCTTATGATACGGCCAACGTACAGAAAGGTCCATTGTTTGAGATACCCGTTACAGTGGTGCAGCCCCATGTATTGGAAGATACTCTAAGCACTCCCATTTTTGAGCCTACTTCAAATAGGGCTGATAAAAGCGTTGAATTTCAACCCAATACCATTCAAAGGGACTTTATTCAAGTGCCAGACAAGGCTACATGGGCAGGTGCCTATATGCTTAAGAATTTTATTTAAATCAATAATACATCTTCCTCTCATTTATCAAGTGCTGCGCATGCGCCTAACCGATCCCAACCGAGGCAACGACGTTGGCAAGTTCTTCTTACACACAAATCAATTGCTGCCAAATCAATCTTGCCGTAAGCTGGAAACCATGAAGATTATTGGCGTCAGTTCGGAATTTGAGGCCACGGCAACCTTCCGGGTGAAGGTGAGTAGAACCAAAGATTATAGCTGAGTCTATTATTAAAAATCGGTCTTGCAGGCCAACAAAATCCTGGAGCTGTGCATAGCAAAGTACTGGTCCAACCATGGCCAGAGCCATCTGAAATACAGCCTCGAGTTTCACGGCGTATCTGCACAAAATTCAAATGCCTGTAAGCAGAGCACATGCAAGTTTTTCAATAGTCTATAAATTTGTTTCCTATTCTTTTTTTTCAGATGTCATGCACGCTGGTCGTGGCATACACAAACTCGAAATTGCTGCGTTGGTGTCGGAGGAGATTCAACCTACACTGCAGCTGAAGACTGCTGTCGTTGTGCTCAAGCCAGGCGAGGCTAAGATCTCGCCATTGAGTGCCACACGGGATGTGATCCCAGATGGCAGGCAGATCTATCAGAACTTGCTCGTCTACAATCTAAACGTGAACAAGGCAGCTGAGGTGGCGATATATGCACCTTTGTTTAACGATTTGCTTTACGAAGCGGAGTTCGAGTCGCAGATGTGGATGCTGTTCGATATTAACAAAACGTTGGTGGCCACCGGCGACGCGCATTCCCACACGTTTTTCACAAAACTGGAAAAGGGAGAATACACTGTGCGCCTGCAAGTGCGACACGAGAAGCGTGAGCTGCTTGAGAAAATTTCGGAGGCCAATCTCATAGCGGTTTTCAAGTTGGCTAATATGGTCACACTAGACTTTTACGATAGCTACAACCAGACTATTGTTGGTGGCCGTAAAATAACGTCTACTAAGGTGAGAGAGACTAACAAAGTGATCTACATTGCACCCATCGCACAGGAGAAGCTGACCAAGGCAAATTTACCGGCGCCGTGCGCCTGGCTAAGTGGCAATCTAATTCTCCCCAAGGACGAAGGCGGCCGCCGCATCGATCTTCATCCATTCACATATATACTAAATCCAGCGGAGAAGAAATCGTCATCGAACGGCGCCAACAATGGAGCTGCTGCCAACAATGCCAATCCAGCTGCGGCAGCTGCTGCCACAAATGGAGTCAAGCCGAAGCCAGCTTCCACCATCCAGGGAGCAACAAGTGCTGTAAATGCAGCTGGCGGCGATGGAGTCACAGTGCAAAACGAGGGTCCCGCCAATTGTAACATTGGCACGCCTACCTCCCCACAAAAGGGCAAAACAAGCGCCGACGATTATGCCGAAAGCCTGCGAGATTTTCAATGCTCGCACATTGCTAAGTGCGGTAAGTTTCACTCGCATTGTACTGAAGAGTATAATAATATAATATAAATGATTTATTTTATAGATCTGGAAAAGGCAGAGAAGATTTACAAAGAAGTTGTCGCCGCACATCCCAAGCATTTGCCGGCACATTTGCAGTTAATCCAGAACATCGAGTCGAGCGAGTTGAAGAGTCAGTTGCCGTTCGCATTTGTCGCTGCTCAACAGAACAGAACCAAAGAGGGCGACAATGTGGATAAGCCGAAGGAAGATTTGCAGAAGCAGCGTTCGGCCTTGGAGCGCATCGTCGAGCTGGCAGATATTGTAATCAATGAAACTGATACCGACGGCCTGCTAGCTTACTATGGTATTAAGAACGACACTCGTCCGGATGCAGCCAAGATCAAGACGTAAGTCAATGAAGAAAAGGCGGTGATTTCAATTAATATATAACATGTTATTGTAGCAATATGGACAAGCAGAAGAATAATCTCATTGAAGCCTTGGTCAAGAAGGGTATCGCCCTTGCCAAGCTCTGTGTGCTCGATGATAATTTGAAGGATCATTTGTCTGAGTTGAATGATGTCTACACCAACATTATCTTGTTTATCGACCCCAACGATAGCAAGGCTATCCAATTTTCCGTTTGGCATGCTTTTGCGCACAATCACTATGGACGCATGTACAAATACGTGACAAAGATGATAGAGGACAAACGCGTACGCGAACTCTACGAGGAGATGGCTGCAATCAATACCGCGATGGGCTACGAGCATACAAAGGCTGTCATAGATCGCATGGCCGTCAGTTTCTTCCCGGGCAGCTTCCGTTTGTTCTAAGAAGTGTTCAATGAAAGTTTCATGCGGATAGCTAAGTATCTTATAGAATGCACGTTTTTAATCTGCTCACTGTTTTATTTGTATTGCAAACCCTGAAGTAATCAACCATATATATAATGTAAATGAATTCAGTATACTTTCAATGTAAAATGAAAATGTTTTTTTATCAGAAATTTGTAGGGAAATGGGGGTTTTAATGTATGTTATCAGTTGTTTATAATTTTTTATTAACACAAGTGCACAGCTGTTTTTCGCAAAGCTGTTAAATATTTGTTTACATGTTAAACTCAAAATGGCACTGTACCTTAGCAGAAAAGTGTGACCATACACTAAGTATCTAGAAAGTAAGTATTTTTTACTTTATAACGAAGAGGCATTGTAAGTTCAAGCTGTTAGGTCCACACTGTCGAAGATGCAGTACTCCCAAACAATGCACACGCAAAAATAAAATGGGTAAGATTGAGTTAAAAAGTGCAAAAGTATATTAAAAACTTTGCTGATAGTGTATACGAACCCTGAAGATATAACAGAATACAAAAAAGTGACTGAATATAACGAAAATATAAGTGTTTTCGATGCAGGAAAAAGCTGTGTCTGCTACGTAGTTCTAGCTTCCGTTCACATATGTATGTGAGTGCGGTTTAATTGTATGTGTGTACGCGTGTGTATTGACCGATCGATTTTATTTTGCAAATTCAAGGACAACTGCAAATCCTGCGGGATAACTTGTCGGTTTAATTACACAAGATGAATACGGTCGGTATTAAAAGCAACATTTGTGACACATAAATGCGTCATCATTGCAGCAAATGCAACTGCAATAACAAACAGTCAGGCGGATGTGGACAGTTTCCATGGAATTTATTATCTCAATGAATGTCGAATGCCGCGCTGATGACTCAAATTGCAAATCCAGAGGTTTTTTAACCGACATTATCAGCCAATCTGTGTACATACAAAACACAAACAGATGTACATATGTATGTACAAATGTATGTATATACATGTGTTGCGCGTTGTTTCCTTTACAAAGGCAAACAAAAACACGACAAAAAAATAAAAAAAAAAAAAAGACAAATGCTGCGGGTTGAGGCCAGCGGCACAACGGCAATCAGAATTTTGTGTCAGTGCTTGTGTATTTGTGTGCGTGTGTGTGTATATATGTGTGTACGAGGTGGGACTGAAAGATAAAGATATTGAAATGAAAGAATACAAATATTTTAAGGCTGCCACATGAGGGCGCCGCTGCCATCAAAGTCAAACAAATGTGTTGGCGTTTCTGCTAGTGGGTGTAAAAGAAATCCATACCACCCACATACACACGCACCACTCCATATAATGCGCACACATGCATAGAAACAGAAACAGCCAGAGTCAATATTATGGAGTGCAGCTGTTGTTGGTTCATCGGCTACATCGCTTGCATACTTAAGTTAAATATGCATTTATAAAACCGTATTTATTTTTATATTTATATGTATCTTCTCCAGAGTGCCCACAAATTGATTTATATGAATTCCTCACCGAGTCCGAACTGCAGCAGTACTACAATGCCATCAAGTAAGTTGTGTGACCCAAATAGACCATAGTGTATGAAGCAAGGTATGCTGATCACAAGCAAATGCGAGCAATATTTGAATTCCCATCATGCTAGCTACGAAAGTCATTAAGTGCAGTAAAGTTATTAGTATTTTTTAATACCTTTATTACCATAATTTAATACCGATACGCACTGTTTATGTATCGATATGGGTATTTTGACACTGTTGCAGCAGGCAGAAGGAGAACAAAAGAGCATTTGTGTGATCTGCATACTAAGCTGAGCTTTGACAAACACGTGACTCATTTAAAAACGCCGTATGGTTCATTTATTTGTTTCTCTTTTGTGCATGCAGAAACGAATTAAAAATAACAAATGCAGCCCAATTTAAATATGCAGCAGATGAGGATTTACGTTTCATTGGCTTGTCGAGGCCGGAAATACGAAGACTGCGCAAGTTCTATGAAAAGCATTTCCCCCATAGCTACCTCAGCAAAATCAAGCGCCTGCTACAAGCGCCCGGCACAATTGTAAAGCGCGAAGATGGGGCTGGGGCTGGTGGGCAGGCAACAAATGAGAGCAGCGCTGCTGCAGGGACGACCAACACAGCGACCCGCAATGGCGGCAGCAGCTCGCCGGGCAGCAAGGTGCCCAACAACAAGCACATCATACCGGCTGATTCGATTAGCGTTAATAAGCAGCTGGGCATCGGGGAGTTTGGCATTGTGCAGCAGGGCGTTTGGACGAATGGCAGCGAGCGGGTGAGTACGATATCTGAGCCCCCTCTCTCTCAAGGGCTTCCGGCTGAATTGAGTAATTAATTTTGACTGCTGATTGCTGCGCAGATTCAAGTGGCCATCAAGTGCTTGTGCCGTGAGCGCATGCAATCGAATCCCATGGAATTTCTCAAGGAGGCAGCCATAATGCATTCAATTGAGCATGAGAACATTGTGCGCTTGTATGGCGTGGTTCTGGCCACGGATTCCTTGATGCTTGTCACAGAGCTGGCCCATCTACGTTCCTTACTCGAGTGCCTTAAGGATTCCGGGTTGCGCGTCAGCTTTCTCACAATACCCACGCTCTGTGAGTTTGCGCTGCAGATCTGCAATGGCATGCGCTATCTGGAGCAAAAGCGACTGATACATAGAGATTTGGCTGCACGGAATATACTGGTCTTCAGCAAGGACAAGGTGAAGATCTCGGACTTTGGGTTATCGCGTGCCCTTGGAGTGGGCAAGGACTACTACAAGACAAACTTTAATGTGAATCTAAAACTGCCGATTGCATGGTGTGCACCCGAATGCATCAATTACTTGCGCTTCACCAATGCCTCAGATGTTTGGGCCTATGGCGTTTGCCTCTGGGAGATGTTCTCATATGGCTTCCAGCCCTGGGCGGCACTGACTGGTCTTCAGATACTGGAAGCTATAGACTCGCCTAATTTTCAGCGGCTTGAGCAGCCTGACTGCTGTCCACGCGAATATTACACATTGATGATGAAGTGCTGGCAGGACGATGCCGCCAAGCGGCCCAAGTTTAGTGAAATCTACGAGCAGCTACCCGATATGAAGCCCGAGCAGCTGAAGGCCGTTGTCAATTGTGTGGAGCCGAAGAAGGATCATTTGTTGTATCGCCAGGGCGATATCATAACTGTGCTCGATCGCAACACGGGCACGCCCTTCTGGAAAGGCGTTTTGAGTACCGGAAAGACAGGTTTCTTCAATCCCTCGAACACTGTCGCCTTTTTAGAGGGCCTGCCCTGCTCTTCTAATCGCGATTCCTTTAGTCGTGTCGGCGACCATCGCATTAGCAAGCGCAAGTTGCGCACGGAAATGATTTCGAAGCCACAGAACGATTTTAAGCACACCGGACATGTTGGCATTGATGGCGCCACTTTTGGTGACATTGCCTTCCTCGGCAGCTCTCAAAATGTACGTCCAATTGCAATTAAGATTCTGTTTATTATGTATGCTCACCTCTTTCTATTTTTCTTGCAGTACAATCATGTGCCGAAACAGATTGTGACGCCGTACAAACCGTCGGAGGACATCGAGCAGACGCCACTGTTGCTGCCTCCGACGCCCACCAGTCCCGACTCGCTGCAAACGGCCAGCGGTTATTTCCCAGAGGGTGCCGGCACCTCCATGAATCCCACATTTATTCCCTCCACGGAGCACACGCCCAAACTGATACCTAGCAATGGGCATAGCTCATTTGACTTTGCCGCCTCTACAAATCCCTTTGCCTCACACACTTTGGATGAGGAGCAGCTCGCTTATGCGCTGCAAAACAACAATTATGGAGCCGATGGCAAGAGCATCCACTCCGAGCCCAATTGGCGGGCCAGTTCACGCAATACGACTGACGATCCACACGAATATCACGAAATATCCGACGATGAGATCGCTGGCGACAAGCTAGATTTTGGTCCCTCGTTGTTGGATGAGATCAATTCAATGTTTGGCTCAATTAGTGGCGCCTCTGGCAGCCAGCCAAAGTCGCCCGACTTTGATCATGTGAACATAAAGAACGAATTCGCTGAGATGTCTGCAAAGTTGAATCATAAATCTGGCGACAGCAATGGCAACAAGCATGGTCATGGCCATGGATTGCTGCCCACGTTGTCCAAGAAGAAGGCGACGACGGGCACTGTAAAGCCCATTTCGGTCAAGGATGAGAAAATACTGAACCATGCCATCGAAATGGCCAATGAGATTAGTGCCAGGTGCGTTATACCCCTTACTTTTGTAGTATATACAGCTTGACTCATTTCTTGTTTCTCTCATGCAGATCCATGATCGATTTGGTCTCTGATCATACGCCAGCTACGCATAGTCCGAAGCGCAAGTTCAGTTTTCGTTTTCCGCATTTGAGCAGCGGCAGTGGCAGCGGTGGCGACAAGTCAAGTGGAGCTACGGGTGGCGCTTCAGGTAGCTCTGCACTTACGCCCACCCATGGCAACGCCTCGCCTTTCTCAAAGAAGAAGAACTTTACGGAGGAGTTGCAGAGCATACCCGATATTCAGGTGAGCTTTAATAGGGAAAAGTCGACTACTTAGTATTACGTTAAGTTTATGTAGAGCTAGTCTGGATATTGATGTGATTATGTTATGTTTGCTAATCTGGAGGTCTCTTTCTTGTCTACACTCTGTTCTCTCTTTCTTCATCATTCGCGTTGGCGCGCTCCGTTCATTCCCTTTGCTTTGTTTTGGTTGCCCCATTTGTTCGTTTTTCTTTGCCTTTCGTTCGTTTTCCCCTCACACATCAAGCAGCGCTTTCGTTCGCTAAGCGAGATCAAGAACAGCTCCGACCTGCGCATACCCATCTTTGACAAGGAGAGCTCAGACTTTCTCTTTGAGAAATCTCGCGAGATACTCAGCCGCCCGCTGAACCGAGATCTAAACAACGAGGAGCCCAGAGAGCGTGAGCCCAAGAGCATCAATGATAACATTATGGACATTGAGAATACTTTGAAGGCTCTCAACCTGGACTTTATGCACACCTACACGGAGCTGGACAAGAGCGACTCGAATGACACCATTTTGAATGATCAGCTGCCGCAGCTGGTGGGCTCTCTGGACGATGGGATCAGCAGTGCCAATGGCAGCCTGAAGTCCGCTGTCTACAGCTACAGCAATGGGGTGCAGACGATGTTTGATTTCAATGCAGCCACCAGTCACCTGGACAAGCATCTCCAGTATATGCACAATCAGGCGCAGCTGCACAGCCAGCAGCCGGAGCAGCAGAAGCTGATCGAGGACAAGCGCAGCAGCACTCCAGACACGGGTTTCGCGTCTCGAGATACGAATATCTCGTTGTCGCGTCGCAGCAGTCAGAAGAGTAGCTACAGCCCACAGGAGAGCTACTTTCCCATGAAGAGCGACGCGCTGTACAGTGCACCGCCCGTGGTGATGAGCAGTGGGTACGAGCGCTTTGGCAATGGCCACACTAAGCAGATGCTAGCCAGCGCCTCGCCTGTCAAGTCTTGCTTGAATGCCAGCAGCAGCTCGGTGTATGCGGCGGCTGCCAAGAGCCATCGTCAGCGTTCCACTTCCTTCAATGAGAGCTTCCAACCCATTTCGCCGGTGTTGTCGGAGGCGAAGCATCGGCAGTTTAGACAGGACTCTTTGCATCAGCAGCAGCAGCTCGCGCATCACCTGGCACAGCAGCAGCAGCAGATGCCAATGCCCAGGCGCTCTGCCTCCTATAAGCCGCGCTCGATTCGCGCGCGCACATTGCGCCGTCTTAGCTACAATCCAATGACGCTCGACTCCAGCAGCTCGTCCAGCGGCGGCGAGGAGCCAACGAAGCCCAGCCTGGCCCGCTCCGAGTGCGATATACGCGCACGCGTTGCCGGCAGCTCCAGCAGCTCGTTGTGCCGTCGACGTCGGGCGGGTCTGAATCGGCAGGTGCAGTCCGCCTGCCAGGATGAGCGGGAGACCATCATATCGCCACGCCAGCTGTATGGCTCCAACTCCAGCATCAAGTCGGCACCACACTACAATCTGGGCGGCAACAGACGCAGCTTCCATCGGCCGGGCACTGGCTACGAGCAGTTCCACTATGACGAGCGCATCTACGACTTTGGTGGACGCGGGCCGGGTAACAATTACAGTACGCAAATGGCACAGCATACGCTGCTGACAGCCACCCAATCGCAGAAGCTCAGTTCCGGCTCGGGCTCCTCCTCGGCGGCCTCCTCTGCCATGGCCACCTATCGCACTGCCACGTCTGCATCTGCTGTGCAACCGCGTCCCATGAGCGGGGTTACGCTGCACGAGTTCGACATTAGTCGGCTCACGGGCAAGAGTCCCACGTCGACTAACTATGTAGGCAGCTCACCGGACGAGCTGAAGCAGCAGCGGGATAGCCAGGTCCAGAGCCTGACGCAGCTGACCGTGAAGCCACAGTTGCCAGTGAAGCCTCAGCGACCCACAGAATTCCATTGGCCAGAGAAGATTCACGCGTCAGCGGTGCAGCAGCACGAGATGCATTGGCGCCAACTCAAGCAGCAGCAGCAGCAGCAGCAACTGCTACAGCCTCAGCAGCTGCCGCTGGTGACAACAGCGCGTGACTCAAGCGACAGCAGCTCCTCGTCCAGCACGGAGAGCGGAGATGAGTTTCAATTCCGGCGAGAATTCGTTGCGCCACGGATTCCGCCAAGTCCGGCTCCATAACTAAGGAAAATGCTGAAATATGTTCTCAATTTACTATTCGGGCATGTGCTGTCGGATTAGGACGTCGCCACGTCCCCACACTCTGTGTGTGTGTGCGCGCGTGTGGGTGTGTTGTAGTGTGGTGTGTTTGTGTGTGTGTGTGTGTGTGTGTGTGTGTGGGTAGGTGGGTGTGTCGGAAGAGTAAATTGCAGAAATATTTGCAGCAAATATTTAATAGTGTTTACATGGTCTATATATATATATATAGCGGTATATATAATATATATTTTGGATTTGAATATTTGAGAGTGTGCCTTATTCGGAAACACGGAAGACCTCTCAGAACGGATGATAATAATAAACGTAATTTGCAGTTACAGTTACAGTTACAGTTACACAGATTCAGATTCAGATGCAGATACATTTTGCAGTTTACAGTTTACAGTTACACAGATTCAGATACATTTCAATTGAATTGAGATTTAAAGCATAAGCAATACGAAAGTCAAGTTCAGGGAGAAGTCCATCCCGCCCCACTCCGAAGCAATTCAACTAATACAGCTCAATAATAACTAAAGCAATATTAACTAGTTGCAATATATATATATATATTGATAGAGAGGATAACGAATAAAGAATATAAGAAAGTCAGAGAGAAAACTTCGGGTCTCCGAAGATACAATAACCTTGCAGGTATTTGATATATATAGAAAGAAATGATTTCGATAAGATAACAGTCCGATAAGATACATATATATGTTTGCAAGGATATACAAACATGAACAAATTGGAAATATGGAAAATCAAAGACTCGAATACAATTTAGCATAAAACTCAACTCAACAGAAGGCTTCCAGGAGAAAGGCTACTCAGCTCCATTCAGACGTAATTGTGCTTGAACGAGGCGCTGGCAACAAATAGATATAGAAAACGATAACCAAACCAAACCAATTTCCTACAGATCTCAGATATCATTATTAATTATCATCCACAAAACAGAGCTTGGTTGTCAGGATCGTAGCAAGCAGAAGGGGAACATGAGCATAACTAAAGAAAAACTAAAAGTGAGATAAACAGAGGAAGAGAGAGAGCGAGAGAGAGAGAGGATCAGTATTAGCATTTCATCATACACGGGACACTGAGCAAACACCTCACATATCTATATGACAGGGTATTAAAATGAACAACTATAACACACAGCAACAACAACTACAACAACAGTCATAAAATAAACACACACGAACACACACACAGAGACACTCAACCGGTGACAATCCTTCATTGAAAACGACATTCCCAAAACAAAGAGATTTTTATCATTAAAAAATATATATATAAAAAATATTTATATTGTCAGATAAAAAAAAAAAAAACGAAAACAAAAAACTTGTACATATGCAAATGTGTATTATGTGCCATATCCTTACGCTTGCATTTTTACTATACTATACTATATTATAATTGATATACATACATACATACCTACTATATATGAAACTCGCGAATACCCCGTAAGTGAGTCAGATGGGTATATTTGCTACTTTCGCATAATCAGAGATTTTCAAACAAAACCATTTTTTTGATATGCTAGAGCTCCCCATGCGAGCGTTACGAACTTGAATAATGTATTCGAATTAAATGATTTGTCGCATTCTATGCATTTATTGATAAAGAATAGCCGAAATACGAAGCAGAAGAGGGAAAACCAAATTACTTATATACAAAGTTTATATACATACTTACATATATAATTACAAATTCATATATATATATATATATATTATAAATTCATATCTAAAAGAAGATCTAAAATATATAAAACTACCAAAAATGATATTCTAAAGCATGCGTTCGAAGCGTTTCAAAGCCCAAATGAAAAAACCTAAACCTAAACTTAAATTTAAACTTAAACTAAAATATGAAATCGAATATCTAAAAAGAAAACTTTTTCCAAGTATTATATATACATATTAAAAAAAAAAAAACAAAAAAGAAAAGAAAACGAAGAGAGAAAAACAAAATATTTAAAGTTTGCATTCTAAGAACCAAACAG
Source organism: Drosophila antonietae (assembly GCA_030914385.1). Lineage (NCBI taxonomy): Eukaryota > Metazoa > Arthropoda > Insecta > Diptera > Drosophilidae > Drosophila > Drosophila antonietae. The sequence goes on along the minus strand of JAUESO010000017.1, from coordinate 186,557 downwards.
AAAACCAATTGGTAATCAAAAAAGTTGTGTATATTTAAAGGGATTTAATAAAGACAAAAGACAAAAAGAACTTCTTCATAGATCTATTGAAATATCTGATTAATATTTATGTATAAATTATATATTTAAGCTTGCCTAATTTACATAATTTGTATTAAGCTTTTTCGTTTGTTTTCTTTATTTTTTTATTATTTATTTGTTTTTGATTTAAACATGTTTCTTTTCTCCTCTGTTCCCCATTTGACTCTTCACAGTCGCTGATTGGCGAGGAGGGCCGTGAGGCTTACAATAGCCTGATCGAGCGTAAGGGCATGCTGGACATAGGCTCCAGTCCGGCTGCCACGCTGCTGCGTCACATGGACACGGATGAGTTTGGGCTGATGAATGCCAAGACGTTGCCACGTCGTCTGGGCAGTCAGCTTAGTTATCCAGGCACAGCTGTTGCTGCTGCTCCAGCTGCTCCTACCGCAGAACCTTCGGTTGCTGCGCCGGACTGCGCACGTCCTTTGCAGCGACTGCAGCCACCGCGCCCAATGACGCTGCCAACGCGAGGCGCGGCGCAGCGAGTGCGTCGGGCCGAGCAGGCAAACGTCATGGAACGACAGAGCGATGAAAATCGCAATGAGCCGTGCGAGAGCCCCAGCTATATGACACACCCCAGCTACAAGTTTCCGGAGCCGCAGCCGGAGGCAGCGAACCCATTGCCGCTGCCATCGCGCGAGGGCAAGAAGCAGGTGAAGACCAGCGCCAAGCGACACGTCCGCAAATATCCGCTCATCATCCCAGCGAATGGCGTGCAGCGCACGCTCAGCAAGCTGGCGGACTTTGGCGATGCATCACCACAGCCGCAACAACAGACGCATCAACAGCAGCAGCAGCATCAGCAACAGACTCGCTCCATTGAGGTGGTGGCTGCTGTGCGGTCGAGCAGCGTGCGTCGTCGACCCGATGCTCGGGAGTACGAGAATATGCCGGCCATAGCAAGCGAAGCTTCTGCTGCCCATACCTACCAGAACCTCGATAAGCTGGAGAAGCAGGCGCCTGCCGATGCGGCTGGGCTGACGGACAGCGCCTCGCTGCAGTTCGAGTCTATACTGGAGGGTGACATGAGCAAGGAGGACATGGTGTTGCAGTCGCCAGACGTGACCGATGGCTTCTACAACTTCTCCATACAAAAAGACCAGTACAACAAGAGCAAGGACGTCGGTTTTGAGTCCGCCAAAGTCACGGGCGGTCTTTATGTAAACGATGATGAGTTGCGCAACCTGGACAAGCCTCTGGCTACCAGCAGCAGCTCTACCACCCTAGACTCTGCAGCAGTGCCGCAGGAGATGGCACCAACAGCAGCCTCAGCAGTAGCTGCGGCAGCAGCAGCAGCGGCAACTGCAGCGACAGCAGCGTCAGCAGCTGATGAGCCTTTGGAGAGCAGTAGCACGCGGCGTTTAGCCAGCGCAGATAATGAGCTAGCGGGTAATGCACTCTTTAAAAAGGTGCGCGCCTCTGTTAACCAGGCCATGAATCGTAGCTCCATCAATGGCAACGAAGTGGCGAACAACAACAACTCGACACCTACATCGAAGCCACAAACGGAGGCGGAATACTTTGCAGCTACTGCGGCACGTTTGGCCGACTCGAATTCCGTGAGCTGCGAGGATTTGCTGGAGTTCTCCGATAAGAAGCCACGCGGCTGTGAACGCGGCGTTGATTCAGACGAAGTGCGCATCATGGTCAAAGTACTGGGCAAGGACGTAAGCTAAAATCAAAATTACTTTTTATTACCCATAACTAATGTAATTTTTTATATAATTTCCGTACAGAGCACACCCACACGGTGTCTGGCCGCCCTGGAGTTCATCAATTGGGACGTGCACAAGTCCATTAAGTTGATAAAGCTGCAGAATATACTTGCTGAGGCGAATCTTAGTTTGTCCGCTGCTTTCGAGGCACTGCAGCAGCAGGAATGGGATCTGCACACAACGGCCGTCAAGCTAAAGGGAGTTAAGCTCTAAAGAATGCGCAAATTGATATATAGACATGATATATATTATCTTTATATATAAATGCACGCAAACCATGTGCCTGTTGGAAACAACATCACTCTTGGCCTTCTTGTCGATGTTTCTAATTGAATACTTGAAGCATTTATAGTTCAGTTTCCTTTATTATTTAATACTCTAGTATATAGAACATCCTTAACTCAAACTCAATCACTGCTCAAAATATGTTTCTATTATATTTCATACTCCTTTCCTAATGTATGAACGAATCTCAGCATGTACTTATCTAATAATGCAATGTATCTAGTTCTTAATTGTACTATGTTAATCCCTATAGCCAGTTTTTCCAATCAAAACTGATCAACAGGATCAATTATCACTAACTAAATGGATACAACCAACAAAAACCGCATTCTGGCTAGGTATTTGGTAACTCCTGTAAAGGAAAGCCACAATTGGCCGGCAGCTGCCACACGCTGTGGCACATTCATCACGTTTATGCAACAGAAGACACGATCGCCATCAGCCACGAAACAGCTGCAGCCGCTACGCCAGTTAGCGCTAAGAGAATAAGCATGTAGTGCCTAAAATTGTATGAATTAAGCCTAAAATAAACGAATCAAATTTTAATTTTTCAAAAAAACAACGCGCATTTTTTTCTTGGCGGTCAAAATACATTTTCATGTGCTAGTTTGAACTCGGCGGTCCGTTTAGCCCCTTGTGGGTATGCAACGAATATTTTTGTTTAAATAAGTTTGGCTGCTTGCTGAGATTTCTGTTCGCCTGGTACTTCAGCTGAATTTTTGTTGAAATTTCGAGTTAAGCGGCAAACTAAGGCTGCCCTCTAGAGTATGCAACGATTTTTGTTTTTTCGTCACAAACCATTCAGTTTTTTAGCTATAACTCTGCCAAATCCTTGCGCAGGACGAAAAGAGTTGGTGCGTTCGAATCGTGAAGAGTACCTCTATCAATTCCCATCAAATCATTATGGGGTCATCTAAGGACCCTCAACCAAATTTGATCGAAAGGACATCCCAGTCCTTCGAACGGCCAAGTGCTTAAAATTTTCGACATTTTTGATCCCCCCAAACACACATTGGCCACACTTCCTGGATTTCTAAGACTATATTTGCTAATGATGGACATATAAAAATGTTCTGATTTAGAGAAAAAGCTAATGATTTGAAAACTCTGGAACTCGCAGGAGTTATAATTGTTTTAAATAGGTATATTCAAACATGACACGTATTATACATGGAGCTTACAAGGTTAATGAACATTTAAAACAGACAAAATATTAAAATATATCTTAATCAATACATTACACAGAAAGCAGGGATGGGAGTCAAAGGAATGAAGACTATTTGTGACGGGTGCGGGTTGCTATGGGTTCTTCTGTGGCAGTCGCTCTGGAGCGCAGCGTGGCGCTCTTTGATCTGCTTAAGTGCTCAGAGGTACGTTCGATGGAGTTGGTTTTCTTGCGTGTTGACTTGTCGTGGCGCAGGCGCTTGGGCGAGGACATCCTAAGATGGCCTTCGGTCATGCTCAGTTCCTGGGATACCCGTTTGCGAGTCATGCACATCGTATTCATACGTAGCTTGCGCGCCGAGTGTCGCGTTAATATCGTGGATACAGGTGTGCTGCTATTCTGTTGGGAGGAGCGTCTTCTACTAGGCTGCGGCGTCTTGTGATTAGACTTTGGTGCTGGGGTTGTTGGTGATGCAGAAATAGATACGGATACGGATACGGATACAGGTACAGATACTGCTGGCGCCGTGTTCTCCTTGATGGAGGAACAGCTGCTGTCCGTAGGACTCGCTGTGCTCTTTGATACTGGAATCGTCCTTTCCGCTGGAGCTGCCATTGAGACGGTGCTGCGTCTTCTGGGCACTGCTTTGGCATCGAGTCGTTGCTGCTTACGCAGTGGTGAGTTGCGCTTAGAGGATTTATCCGAATCGGTGGATGTCGAAGTTGTTGTCGGCGTCGCAATCAACGATTTGCGCAGGACACGTTTGCGCCCATTGCGCAGCGGCGTTTGTATTTCGAGGTGAAGCACTTTGCGCTACAGAATCACAAAAGAAACAGAATCAAGATAAATTAACACCAAAAGCAAACAGAAAGCTAATTTAATTAGGCTAACTAGTAGTACTAACTAAATATTATACATCTTTATAAATATATACAGTTTGTACTGGTGGACCGAGGCTTAAAGAAAACAACGTTTTGATTTAGTTTTGTTTAGTTTTTTAAAACGTGCTTTTTTCAGTTCTTCTTTTTTGATTTAAGTCAATGCTAAGTGCATATCGTTTATCATTTGTTCTTAAATTAAACAATGTTCAGGATTGTTCCTGGATTATCCAAATTTTGTTACAGGCTTCATTTTAAATTAAAAAATTCCTGATTCGTTTTTGCTTTTCTCTGTGCACTCTGCTACTGCTACTGATTGCGTGGCTTTGACCCGAGGTTTGGGATTGGGACTGTCGCACTGCCTAGAGCTGCAAGCGCAAGCGCGCGGTACTCACTTTGCTGCCCGTTGGCGTATTGCGTGCGTTGCCATTCGCGTTTCGATTACGCATCGAGCGCAGGCGCAGTTGACTCGCATTTACCGCTCTGCTCGTATCTGGCGACGCGATCGTTGGCGAATCCACGATGATTTCTTCCGATTCATTGGGCTGCATAGGGAAGAAAATATGTTATTGCTCAACTGTAAGGACTTTTGACTTCTACTTGAAGTGAAACACTCACCGACTGGCTACGAACAAGACTAACTTCTACATTTTCGTTTTCGCCTTGAGATTCGACATCCACATACTCAGCCTCTTCATCTACTATTGCATCTGCGACTTTTGTTTGCTCCGGCTCCTTTTCGGGCGTCTTTGAGGCACGCGCTATTGCCCGCTCTAGCTGCTGTTTGGTTTTATCCCTCCGCAGATGGCGACGACTGATTTCTGTGACCTCCTTCTGCTGATTTTGCTGCCTCTCTAACGCTTCCGCCTCTACCGCTGTTATTTGCGTTGGCGTTTGTGATTCGCCTATGCTTTCGCTATCCGAGTTGTAAAGCGAACGACGCAAGAAGCGTATGCCAACACTATTGTTGGCACCAAAAGTGGTTAGCACAGGTTCCGCAGCTGCAGCCACTGCAGGAGCTGCTGGTGTAACTGCTGATTCCGTGACTGCTGCGGTCTCTGTTGCAGTTTTGTCTACAGGTGCAGGTACTTCGCCTTGGGCAACAACTTGAGCAGGACCCTCTGATGTGGATGCTATTGTGGCGGCGATACTCTCACACTCCTCGGCATCTGCATCGCTGTCATTGCCGTCGGCCTTGCGGGCAGGCGGCTTGAAGCTGCCATTTAGCATATTCTTAAAGTCCTCTATGTTCTTAATCATGCGCGGCTCCAGATCACACTAAAAAACAAACTTGATTCAGTCAAGAGTTAAAGTATGTCATTGAAAATCACTTACATTGACCAGCTTGTTGGCCAGCTCATGCATCTCATCCTTCAACTGTGAGTTGTTGAGCACATTCAGCTTGAGCGTGATCAGCTCTTTGGTTAGCAGGCGACACATCTCCTTCCGTTCCGTGTAGAAGTTGTGTACGTAATGTAGAAAGCTGAGCGCAATGCGATTGTGTATATTGGTCTGTGGCGTGCTTGACACCTGTGTTGTTACATCAATGAAGAACTTGGTTACATGATCGGGCAGCACATCGTTCAGCAGCGAGTCGTAGCTGCAGTTCATCACAGACCACACAATCGGAAGCAGGCAAGGCTCCAGCAAATGCTGTAGTTTCTGCTCCACAATATTCTCAAAGAACATGCCGAGTACTTGGTTTATAATGGGCTCTGAAAACAATAGGATTTCGAATGAGTTGGGAAATCGATTAAAAGTCTTTCTAATATTTACCCGTGCTAGGATTGAAGTAGCGCTTGAGCAGCTTCTCTAGCACTTCAGGGCGATTGTCTAGATGGCCACGCAAAACCAGGCGGCACAGGCCGCGTACAATGGCCAGCAGAATGTTCTTGTCCACGACCTTCTCTACAAAGAAGCCCATCATGCTAATGATGTCCGCATTTTGGTCACCACTTTGCGATTGACTTCTGTCCTCCTCGCCGTCAAAGTCCTGCATAGTGAACAGCATTCTCCGCTTCGATTTGGGACCTGCAACGGATTGACCCATATCCATGAAGAAGTCGATACCATAGTGATCCATTTGCTCGCAAACGCACTGTGCGGATATTTCGCATAGGCGCAAATTGTTGTTCTTGTAGAACTCATCGACAAGCACATCGAACACTTCCTTGGTGTACGCCTCGTACAGGATGCTGAACGTGGTGCCGCACTTCATAGACCACTCGAAGATATCCTGCTCCGTCGAAGGCAAATAGCGGCAAATGAAAGTCCTACAATTACAAAAGCAAATGGAATTGAAATGATTGGTCTGGATTAGTAACAGGTAACAAACAGCATTACCTTATATAGCTTGCACAAGCTAGGATTCAAGCTGTGCACATGCTCAGAGGCGACCATGTGAAAAGATATGTACAATCCCTTGAGCACACGCTCCTGCTTCGACAGCTTGGGCCGTGTGGGCTGTTGTAGCTCGCCATGTTTCTCAAGCAGCGGCTGTATCAAATCTCTATACTCATCAGTCACGTTCATCCGTTCGTTGTTGATCGCCTGGGCACGCATATATTCCTTTTGCCTGACAAAGTTCTCCTCCGTCTCTTCGAGTTCGAGAATTCGAACTTTCAGCGATCGTATCTTCATGACCAACGATGTCTCCACATTCTCAAGCAACATATCCGTCAGTTCACGATCATGCACTAGATCGTTTTGCTTGGTATTCAGCTCGCATATGTCATAGATGATAGTCAAAAAGTATTGCATACGGGCGTTCACATCGCTCACCAGCCGCTCCATGCAGCGCACGAGCACAGCCACAATTTTCGGGTCCAGCAGGCATTCTCTCAGCAAGTGCGATATTAGCTCTTTCAGATTGTCACGTCCAATTTCATCGCCCAGATCGTAAGTCTCCAGCATTTCCACTAAAGAGAGGAGCATGCTCTGAAACTCGATCTGAGCAAATTTGTCCATATCTGGCTTCTGGAATTGACAGAATCTAAAGAGGGAGAGACAGAGAAAGTTAAAGCCTATTCCAGTATTTGCATATACAATATACACTCACTGCTTAACGTAGTCACAAAAGATGCTTAGCTCTGGTAGAACTTGCTCGAATTCGTCAGCTTGGATCTGCTGGAGGTAAGCGCTGAGGCATTGCCAGTAAAGGACGAGCTCCACGGTGAGCGACTCGGGTGGTACGCAACAGTGCAGCTCACAGTCCTCGGTGAGGGGCAGCTTGGCGAGCAGTTCACTGTAGTCCTTGTGTTGCTCGAAGATCACGAACAACATTTGACGAGCCACGCGGCGAAAGCGCAACAGCTCCTCCTCTGTGGAGTCCAGCTTGAGAGCAGCTACGAGCTGCACATAATCATGCTTATATGACTCGACCCATGCCTTGAGCATGTACTTGATCACATTCTTGCGCACAGTCTCGGAGCTGTCGTTGAGTCCGCGCTCAAGCAGCGTCAGACGCTGGGACACCTTATAGGAGCGCACAGGATAGTTGCACATGTTGATGTATGTGTGACGGCGCACCTTCTCATCCACGTCCCACAGACGTTGCAGTATGTGGGGTACAGTTAAGTAATTGCGACCCATGCACGAAATGATGCACTGCCTCACACTAGACGAGGGGTCTGCACTCAAATGGTACTGATAGGCGCATAGTACCTGATCGTTGGGATGATCGGGCACCTGCAGCCGCTGCATCGCGAGGACCGCTTCTTTGCGCACGCTTGGAGAGATATCCTTCAGCCTGTCCAGCATATAGTAAAGAATTTGATCGCATTGTGAGTCATCGAGGGCAGCGCACGGTCCGAGATGCTTAAGGATGAGATTCACAAAGAAACAAATGCGATAGCGTATGTGCGGGCTATTCGAAATTGTCTGCAAAAAGAAAACAACAAAAAATGTAAACAAAACACAGTTGATAAGAAAGTACAGTAAACACTCACCGAGAGCAGCCACGAAAAAGTTTCGGCCAGCAGTGGATGTGTTTTCTCCGACTCGAAGCTGGTGACGAACTTGGCACAGAAGGCGAGCGCAGTATTGCCATACTCATTGCTATCGTCCGCCTCCAGAATAGTCTTGAACATCTGGATGAAGGTGTTCATGAAGGCATTGTGGTCCAACTGGAAGCGAAGAGAGTTACACAGTTAAGGCTACACTACAATCGCAGCACACCAGCCTGCGACATACCTTGGAGTACAGTTGCTTCATTTCCTTGATGTAGCGCTTGTGAAATGTTTCAGTGTTTTGCGCGTTCGAGAGGATTGTGTACATTGGCCCATGGCCTGCATAGATCTGCTCGCTGGTATTGTTGCTGCTGTTGCTGTGGCTGTTGTTCCTGCTGCCGCTGGTTGCGACAGCATTCGATGTGGGCGCCGCATCTGTGATAACCTCGTCCGCCGTGTTTTCTTTTTCTTTAGTTTTTTTGTTGCGCTTCGCATTCGCCCGGACCCTTTTGACCATTGTATTTGTAGTTCCAGCTCTTCACTTTAACGATTTTTCTTTGCTTTTCCTTTTGATAATTGCTGACTCCCTTAATTTATTAGCTTAACTATCAATTAATTCAAATTGTACACAGCACAGCTTACTTTATTTTTTTTCTTGTTAAACGCCAGCGAACATACACAAGCGTCGCGTTGTTTTGCATTCCGTTTTCCACCCCATTCGCGCTGCCGTTAATATGTTTCATCTTTTTCAATTAGCAGCGCTGCCAACTTGTTGCAAATGTAGCATCGATCACAACTATTGACGGTTAAATTCAAAATTAAGTTTAATAATTATTAAAAACTGTGTATTTATAATTTGATAAATAAATATAAAATATTAAAAATATTTAATTTAGATAGGCCAGTGTTATTTCCCCCACAAAATGATTATTTATTCCGACAAGCAGCACATTTCCTTTGAGCATGCTGAGTGACAATTGCTGATTGCTATAAGACGATTTCAAATACACTTAAATTACAATATTTACAATGAACTTCTTTTACTTATAAATTATTATTGTTTAGTAAATGAAAGTTTCCAAACTTCTCCCAATTATATATTATACAAAAATGACTCCTTCAATGCCTTTTCAGTCAGTCACTTATGCAAATCCGTAAAAAATTTAGATGATTATTGTTAAACAAAAATGTCGAACGGAACGAAGCGAGTTTACGATGCTCGCTCCAAATATCCTGATCGTGGAAAACTAACTGAGAACTCGTTTAGTCCATTGAATGTTATTATAAAAAATCTGGACACATCCTTATTGCTTCTTAGCTCCAAGGAGGAGCCTGTCCTTCAACTTGTGCTCAGTCACTTGTCGGAGTTTGCTCGCAAACAGGATGAAAATATATTGGAACTAAAGCAGCAGCTACTACTGGAGAACCTAGTCGACAAGGAACTGTTTATCGATGCGGAGAATGTTATTGTTCGACGCTTTGCCCTATTCCTTATCACTGTCATCTTGGATAACACGGAACTGGGAGAATATGATACGGAAAAGACGACCAGACTGCTCGACGTTGCATTTAGATTCTATTTGAAAGAGATCGATGAGTTCTGCATCGAATATCTGACCTATATAGTTAACTTGTGTCTGCGCGATCCGAAGGTCGCACAGGGTATAACTGAGAATATTGAATTCCTGGAGAAGTTCAAGAATATATTCATTAGCTCGGATAACCCCGATACGGTTTTTAATTCCATTGAGGCATTACACAAGATTCTGCAAGTACAAAGCGCCGAGGAGATGCTAGAGTTCACCACATTGCCGGGATTTCCGGTCGATCGCATTGTCTGTGAGCTGACCAACGAGTTCCTCGAGATCCGTTTGGCTGCCATCAAGGTGCTGAAGACCTTGCTGGCCGATACCAGCGACGACAGTGTTTTCGAGCCGCTTCATCGCTGTTTCTTTGTGCTCCAGCAGTTAGTGAAGGCCTTCTGTCTGGATCCCAAGGCTCCAGACGCCCTTGGCATCATCGAAGTTCTGGCCACGGCATTGCGCTCGGAAAAAATGACCAAGCTCTTCTTTGAGCAGAATCTTTTCGACCAGATGGTGGAGAATTTGAAGGATTTAATGGAAAGCCTGCCACCCGAAGTAGTCTGCGCCATCATCTCCATATTCGCCGAGACCGCCAAATATCAAAAATATCTGCCTCGCATCCACAAAGCCAACATTACGGAGATGTTTATCAAGTGTCTGATGAAGAGCAAATCGGAGCCAGCTCCATTTGTTATCATGGGTATCATTCGCCTGATCGCCCATCCGGAACCACTTCGAGCCTTTGTTGCCGAGTATGATAATGGAGCTCTGTCACGGCTAATTAGCCTATTTCGCGCACCCGATGTGTCGATCAAGACACGAGAACAGGCAGCCGAGTTGATCGGCAGTCTGTTGATTAACTCTTTCCGTACTACAGCTGATCAGTTAATGGAGCTCAACATAACGGAAGCACTAACTAATACCCTAAAGCAGGGATTGCCCGAACTATCGATCGATCTTATACTATCGCTGCTGGCAATTATCGAGAGTTTGGCGGACAATGATGAGTATCGTACGATTATAGGCGAAAATACGTCACTCACTGAACAAATTGCTCAGCTACTTATGGTAAATATCATAATAAATAGAATGGTGTATCAATTTATGTACATATATGTATATATCTTTTATCAATATCAGTTTTGTCCCTTCGTATTTGACCTTAAACTTTTGATCGATATATATATATATATTAATCGATACACGTTAATCGATCGTCTAATCTACTTACAGCGTTCGTATGCTCACTCTATATTGGTCCATAACATATTCCGCTGCCTTTGCACTATCATCGACGAGCAGCCCGTTCGAGAGGTTCTGCTCGAAAATTACATAGTTTCCTCCATAAAGCGTGCTCTTAAATCTCTTTCAAATCTAGTGAAGACAGCTGTTACCAATTTCATATTGCAGACAACACGTTTCTATGAGTTTGTAGATGCGTACATAGATCGAGGAATTCTGGAGGTGTAAGTTCGAATCGAATATGAAATATGGAATATGCCTCAGATCAACCAGATAAATCAATATTTTTGCAGACTGATGCTCTTCCAGAAGCATGCATTCTGTGTATCCACTTGGGGTCCGGCTATTGAGAGTATTTTATCAAAGTGCCCGACCATGAAGTTCTGCATTCGCAACTGCTTGACCTTTACGGACATTACGGCTGGCAAGGATTTCTATGTGTCGAAGCGAAAGTTCGATGATTTCCGTTGCTTTCAAAACATATTGCGAAACGATTGCTCGCCTTTGGAGGCGGTGTTGGTTGTCAATTTCGACCGGCCAGCAGCACTCGAAGAGGATGTAATCTGTGTGCCCACCCATTGCCTGCACGATGTCGACAATGCAGGCGATCAGAAGTGGTCGTACTGCAAGCGGCCCGCTGATGACAAGCTGCCAGAATACCTAGAAGCGCTCAATGAGACCCTGGCCGTGAGTATCTTAGGCCGTACTAAACGTAGCTAACAATATTTTACCGCCCAGTTGAATGGCCTTGTAGAGAATCCGGACAAGATCAGACGCAGCATCGACTTTGAAAATGTAGGCCAAACGCAGCAAGATCATAGCCGAGGCTGTGAATAGTGTCATGTGCGAGGATATCAAGATCCTCGATATAAATACAACCGAAGAGTGCTCGCGCCACACGGTGCGCTGTCATCTGGAGCATCTACGTCAGTCTTTCCACACCAATTTCATACCGATCGGCGCTGTGCGCAGCGGGTGCCAGTTCGAGCGTGCCATCCTCTTCAAGTGCTTTGCCGATCAGATCGGTCTGCCCTGTACCCTGCAGCGCAGTGTTGATGGTCGCATGCTCTACAACGAGGTTCCACTGCCCCTTGAGGTAGACAAGGATATTCATTGTGACCAGAAGACTCTCAAATTTATGCCCTGGCGCATGCTGCGTCCCACTCACATTGTTGACCTCATGTACAATATAGGGGAACTCTATCCCATGCAAAGTCGCCAGGCTCTACAGTACTTGCGTCTCTATTGAGGCTCAAATGTATTACAGATTTCATTGTTTATTGATTTCTCCAAATTTGTAATGTTAACCCAATAAAAATTAAGATCTAATTTTTTGGGTCCATCGACTAAATAATAAGTATTATTGTCATTTTCAATTTTGATTAATCCTCCTCTCACTCTTTCTCTCTCCCATTCTAACTTATGATCAACTTTCTGGAAATCTCTTAAGGTAATATTCTCAACTAGTTCGTACTGAAACCTTTGGGTTTAAGTCTTTGCTAAGCATTGGTCCTCTAGGTAGTGCGCATGTCTCTCTTTTGACAGTTCTTACATCTCTGACATTCGCTGTCAAATGAAGTCGTTTGGCCTCCGCACATAAACAACAAGTTTTCTTTGTCTCAAATAGAATAGGATTTCCAGCTGGCTGAGAAGGCGTCCAATCGTGGTCCAATCGGCGGCCACAATATGTCCAGAGCGCTTCTCACGCTCGCCTACTTTGTGCTCACCTATTGCTCCATTGTATTCACGGCTTGCGTCAACAACGGTAAGTGAAGCGACCTTCACACCTCAACAGGAAGAAAATCAATAAAATTCTGTATTTGGCTTGTTCAGTGACTGGCACAGCCACCACAGGCAGTTCGGCTGCATCGGGACCCAATTCAGCGGGCAGCCTGAGCACCTCACTGACCAGTGGTGGGCACATTCATCGTACCGCAGCGGCCATCGAACGGGTAAACAAACTCTGGTGCTATGCCTGCGACACCATGGACGATGGACCGGGCTGTGTGGACGTGCTCGAGCGGAATGATACGTCCTTGATGAAGAAGTGTCAGGGTGAAGAGTTCATTTGCATGGTAGGAACTATAACGAGTATAGGAGAAGTCGTACTGTAATTTCCTCTCTCTACCTGCTATCTTTTTTTAAAGGTCAAACGCTTCTCCTACACTACGAGCACTGAGAACTCAACGAGTTCACCCAAGATGTGGTCCTTGGATCGTCGCTGCACTGTGAATTGTGAGCCCGGTTGCATTGTGATTGGTGAACGCACTAAGCTCTATGCGTGCACGTCCTGTTGCGAGGAATCCTTCTGCAATACGGGTCGAGGTGGCGCCGCTGGCATCTTTCATCGTGAGGCAACGGGCATTGGTACACGCCTCTTTTGGCTTGCTGCCCCTTGTCTGGTTAACATATCGCTAATGCTTTACAAACGGCATGCTGATCAAGCGTTCATCCAACTGCAGTAGTACCTCGAAATCGGAATTTAACCAATTCGTAGTCTTCACTTGCTCAAACACAATTTCAACTAGCTAAACGAGTTTATCTGCCCCCTCAAAATACTATTTTACCTAGTCATAGATTAAGTTATATTACGACGTACTGTGCACAGTCTTCACACTTCACGATCTGTGCTTGTGTTCTAATTGTTAGCCAAATGATTAAGGTGTGATAATAAAATGAATCTTCAAGTGTCAAATTGTGAAAAACAATTGTTAATGCGTTTTGAATTGAGCGATGATTGAGAAATTAAAATTTCATGTTTTATATATCCACTAGACTAGATTCAAGAGCCTACCAGTCCCACTGCGCTCAGAGAGCTCTATAATGCACCGAACTAGTAGATTTATGACAATATCATCTCATCTACATCAACTATTTGTTTGCCATATATTTAATACCTTACACCACATTTTTAGTTAATATATTTAAGTATTTAAGCCACGTCCTCAGCAACAGAATTAAATGCAAATTAAAAATTAATTTGAGTCAAATATTATTAATTGAAATCTACTTAAGGATTATGTTACTATCCCTTAATACCCTAACAGAATTTCTCACTGCATTTCAATTTAGAGCCGATTATAATTTATCATTTGGCATTAGAGCTCATTGTTATGGAGAACAATTATATTGAGCTATCTGAATTGTTAACTGCTATTCTGATATTCTCTCTACAATTTCAGTTTATAGTCTTTCTCTCTCTCTCTTACGCTGTCGCTCTCTCTCTCTCTCTCCCTCTCTCTGCTTATGGTCTGCATTAATTTCCACACACTTCCTATGCCATTTGGGTACATGTGTAGTCCTTTATCCGCTTAGTTGCTGTACTTTAGGCTGCTGAAACCGTTCATTTGGTTTCGTGAATTGCATTACATATCCGCCTGGCCGAGACTGTCCTCCTCTCTCTCTCTATCTATCTCTCTTTCTCTGTTTGAGTCTCCTGCTGCATGCATCCGTCTTTCACATCCGACAGCCCATATTTCCCACATCATTCACAATCGTGCACATCCGCCCACTTGGCCACTCAAGCCTCGCTCTGGGTGGCATTTCCGGGCAGACAACTTACTGCTTGCAGCATGAATTATTTATTGGACAAAGTATTCATAAGCAGACAAAGTGGGTTAACAGTGGGTGGAGAAGGCGCCATTGGAGTGGGAGGAAGGCGTGCCAGCAGCTGAAGCAACTGAAGTAGCTGAAGCTCCTAATCAGCTTCACTCTAATCCTCGCCTCCTCTTTGGCTAATAGGGTTGCCATTAAGGCCAGATACTTGGCAGATACATATATGGAGGCGTGGCCAGCCCACTTAGTTTAGTGTAGTCCCACACACTCACATACTCCCACAATTTGTTTTCATCTGTGGACAACTTTCTCTTTGACTTTTAGTTTGTTACATCTCCAGGGCCCAATTGCAATTGTTTTTTGTTGGCTGCCTGTGAGTTATAGCCATAAAGCAAGCAGCTACATCTTGGCTAATAAACCAGAAGACAAATCTGTGCATTTTGTTGCTTAATTTACATAAATGGCCAGCAGCAAATAGGCTGCCCATTCGTAGGAGACTAGAGTACCAGAAGACCAGAAGGCATTTGCTCTTGGTGTGCCACAGCGCATTCATCATGAAGAGCGCTGCTTGAGCAGGAGTTGCAGGAGGAGGAGGAGGCTAGTGCCTCGCTGGGATGGGGAATAGGGAAGTTGTCGGCTGTTCCCTCTAGTCTATTGGCTTTTTGCTTTATGTGTATGTATTTTGGCGTTTATTTTGCGGCTTTCATGTCGTAAATCTTCATCAGACGGCAAATTACGTGGTTGCCAGTCAGCCAACAGCAACGCAGGTTGCTCCACACTTTCTCTCTCTCTCTCTCTCTCTCTCTCTCTGTCACTCTACTTTACGCTGCGCCTCTCCCTTTCTTTCGTTGTCTGGGCCCAGTTTTTGCGGCAGCATATCTGGTAAACAATAAACTGACCGCAATGCCTGGCATTCAGCCTGTGGGTGGTAAAAACAATAAAGCGGTGACAAAAACCAAACAAACAACAGCACCAACAAGAACATCAAGCAGCAGCCGCAGCAGGAGCAGCAGCAACAGCAACATCCCATTGACAACAGTTTCATTTATGAAAAATAATAGCTGAAGCGGCAGCAATATGCGAAATTTATTATTATATTTGTGTTGTGCCGCAAAAATGCAAACGCGACCAACGCCTGCTGCACCTCCAACTCCATCTCCTGCTCCTGCTCCTGTCTCTTAATGTTGACCCCGACCTCAATAAAAAGTTGCCTGCCTGATTCGTTGTCAGTGCAGACGATGGCAATGGGCAGCTAGAGTACGGCGGCAATATCAGGAGCCGTAGTTGCAGAAGCAGCAGCAGCAACAACACCAACAGGAGTAGCAGCAACAACATCAAGAGCTGCAGCAGCAATAAGGCTGCAGCAGCAATTGTTATTGTTGTTTTTGATGTTGTTGTTGCTGCTGTTGCCGCTCTTTGTTGTTATTCGCTTTATTCATTCATTATTATTGCTACTTTGGCGTTGTTGTTTTTGCTGTGTGATTGCTGGCGACACGTTTATGTTGTTGCTGTACTGGTTGCTCGTTATTACTGTTGTTGTTGCTGCTGCTGCTGCTGTTGCTACTGCTGCTGTTTTTGTTGTTGCTGCTGCAGCAAGTTCACAAAGAAATTTCAATTAAAATGCAACAATGCCGCACTCCATCATCAGCGTGCCAAGCTGCAAAACCGCGCACATTGCCCTTCGCCTCTCTTCACCCTTCCCGTCAACCATTCGCGTCTGTTTACAGTGTTGGGCAACGGAATGTAACGAACTGTAGTAAAAAACTAACCAGTCCTGTTGCTGATACAGCCACCCACAAAGTGCAATGGCAAATATAGTGGGTTGCTTAAAGAGTTACAATTGGTCAAGGTAAATAGTATATATATAATAATAATCTATGTATAATATATAATAGAGAATGTCTTCTACATCTATATTGTACCTCTATAAATTTCATTCTTAAGGAATTTTATAAAATTTTCATAAAAAACACTTTCTCACTACATTTTAAATATTTTTCCAATTAGTCTTAAATAAAGGCTTCCTTTTCCTATCATTTCTACATTATATAATTTCACTCTGAGTGTCTCATGGAAACTTGGAAACTTTGTGATATCAAACAAAATTTGCTTGCCTCAGTCTGCCTGCCATTAGCCTTTAGTTTATCTGCCTTTCAACTGCTCCGTTAAGTCCCACCATCTCCACATTGCACAACTCTTTAGTCAACCAACAATGTTGATTGTTATTGCTGTTGCAGCCTTTCGCGCCCCGGCCCCGGCTCCTGCTCCTGATCCCTGGTTTTGGAGTGATAAATCTTTGTCGCCAACCAAATACGAACAGCACGGTAGCAACTGCAGCCGAAGCGAGCAATAGCCAAGGCCAAACAGGCGTAACATTCCGGCGAGCAGCCATGCCAAAAATGTTTGTTGTTGGCCCTGAAGCAGCGGCCAATCCCCCAGTCCCCCCCGGTTCCGCCCTTCCTCCCGTGCACCCAATCCCAGTCCCAGTCTCCCTAATTCCCTATAGCCCGTGGCACAGCGAACGTGTAATTAAAACTTTCGAGCAAGCAGCCACGCAACTACAACTACAATTGACTGACTGCCAGCCAGTCTGCCTGGCTGTCTCTGTCTATTGTTCTCCCTCTCCCTCTACCTCGCTCTGTCTGTCTCTCTCTTTATATATGCCTGTCTGGATGTCTTCGCAACGCTCTCCCTACAGCATAAGCTGTTGCTGCTGTCAGTTTTTTGGCGCCTTGTTTTTAGCTGGTCTTTAATAAAGTTTTGCCCCCGTGGATCCTTGATTGGATCACAGCCAAATGCAGCTGACATTGATGGTGCCTGACCTAAGCTTAAGCTTCGCTGTTCCTGCTGCTGCTGCTGCTCCTTCGGTGGCTCCTGTGCGGTGTGATTTGCGTAAATGATTTTGATGGATTTGATGGGATTTGAGCGCGAGTTTTTATGCAGCAAACAAACCCTTCGCAGCTGTAAAATGGTTTTTGCGAGCAGCAAAGCTCTCAAGCTGATTACCAACCAGCTCAAAGCGACACTATCTCTCTTTATCTCTATCTCTCTCTCTCTCTCTCTTTCGCCCACTCGTTCACTTTAGTTTTCTTCACTTCGGCTTTAATTCAAGCCATTTCCTGGACATGAACACGAAAATGCACTACATACAAATTAGAGTGCGAAAAAAAGGGGCGAGACGAGATTATGTCGAGCAGCGAGCGCGTGTTGCAAATTGATTTTTTGTGTCTACCTCGTTGCCACTTGCTGTACATGCTACAAGCGGGTAATCTCTTAAAGCTTCTGCTTCCCTATCTTTCACTTTCTGTTGCACCTTCTCTGGCTACATGAATTTGCATATTAATCTGAGCAAGAGCAGCCGCTCCAACGACCCCAAAATTACAACAACTACACATTTTGGTTAGTTATCTGTCTCTCGATCCCACTCTCTCTGTCTCTGTTTTCTATGTGTATGTTGTGCGAGCCGCTTTTGGCAACCGGCTAGCCTTGAAGCCTCCCTCTCAACCTCTAAACGTATGCAAATGAGTACAACAGCAGCTGCTCTCAAGGCGACTTAACGCCTGCTTAATGAACATAAATTAGTCACCAGGTGTCGCCAGGTAACACGCGGCGCGTGTCTCCATGGAGCCAACACACGCACTTCAATTTCAATTTGTAATTTATGCCCAAAGTAAATTGCACTATTTATAATAATTAGAAATTTGCAGTTCTCAATAGATGAGTTGCACAATTAGGCAATGCGACTATTGAGAGAGGGTCAGGGTCCGAAGCGCAGGTTTGTAATTTGAGTGAATGATACTGTATAATAATGGTAATAATAATAATTTTGTTTATTCTAATAATAATTATAATAAAAGTTGCATCATATAACGAATTACTTTTTACTTCTTTAAGCCTAAAGTCTGGCAACGCCAAAAAGGGGGAAAAAAATTGCAAAATGCATTTATTAAGTTGGCTGCGCAGCAATTTATTCAAGTTAAACTCTGTCTATTGGCCCCATATTGTGCGCAATCAAGTTGAATTTATATGATTAACAACCAATTTGACCAATTCGCGCTCTCCATTATGATATACGAGCTCTTATATATATATATATTCGACTCGCAATTCGTTGATTGGGTATTCGCTTCAGCGGCTGCCATAATACAATTTGTTGCACATCCGGTTTGGAGTCCACTCGAATTTCCTCGCTTCGGCCACTTTGATGCAATTAGTTTGGTGAGTATTTCGTATGCACGTAATGTGACTCAACGGCAATTCAGAATTGATTGATGGGGTATCCATTCGTGTAGCGATTGGATGTGAGTATACTCATGAATATTGAATGATTACATGTCAGCCATAATCGCATTTCGATTGGCCTCGCTTTAATCGATAGAGGAGTTGTGGAGGGGTTTTTTTTTTTTTTTTAATTGCCCGCTCTCCATTCGCTTTTCATTTATTATTGTTTTCCTAATGGACTTTTCCCGGGGCAGCCAGCGGAAGTGCTGCTCAAACACTTGAAAATGTATCGAATGATTAAAGTTTTGACCCCATTTCGATTCAGTTTATTGACTCTTGTCTTCAATTACAGTTTGCTAATCATTGCCTTTGGCTTATTACAATTGTCATTCCAGTTGAGTGCTCCAGGCCCTCTCGACCCCTCTACCTCTCTCCCCCTCTCACGGCTGTCAGCAGTCGAACAACAGTGCATTTAATGGTCTACTCCCTCAACCCCTCGCATTAGCTTCTATGCTACTTGACCGCAATGAAATCAATGGCAAACACACAACACACACACACACACAGCAGCCATGAGAGAAGTGAAGGGTGTTAAAACCGCGGGTGCATGGTATTTCACGGATCTCGCAACGAATGCCACAAGGGCGGAAGGTTCACTGGTTAGCTGCTTATGTGAAGTGCTGCCAAATTCCACACAAAAGCCCATGTCGGTCAGCGCGACCAGGCGCACAGGACGACAGAATGACAGGACGACAGGACACAGGAGGATAACAGGATAACTGGGTAACACTGGCAACAAAGGCAACATCCGTTGGCGACTTCCGTTTGTCTCGCTCTGCGGCTGACAGGAAGCAATCAATAGTGTAATGGCAGACAAAAGCATCCGCCATAGTTTGGCACTTTGGCCTGACAGGAACTGCACCAGCAGATCCTAAAACCTGGCCCAGCCACCAGCAAAGGCAGATTAAGCAAAAAAAAAAAAAAAAAAGCGAATGCAAAAAACCAACGAAATCCGAATGCAAAAAACCAAACTAAAATCAACTGACAGTTGCGCAATTTGTCAACCTTTTCAGTGGGTCCCTATCCCCTGCTGTTTTATTTCCCCTTACCTGGCTAGACATTAAATTTTCCCCTATATATTTCCCCCCACCCCGTTTGACTTTGTCACAAATGTAAATAATGCGTTTTAATCAAAGGAACAACAGTGAAAAATCCATTAACAGAGTACGTGCCGCATCCCAGTTGCTCCACTTGCCCCATAGGGGTCACAGCTATCCCCTATCCTTTCCATCGTTCTGCTTGTGCCTAGGCTTAGCTTTTCGCATGCTGCGCGCGTCATTTGCAGGTTGATTTACAAATTTCTTTAATGGGGCGACGACAACATTTTTAATTAGCACCTGTTCAGGTTGCACGAATCTCTTTCGTAATCTCCATAAAATACTCTAGCCAGGGCGTGCTCCATGGAAATTAATTTCCAACTTTGCGCAGCTTCTTCTCTCTTCCGCCTCCCTGCCTCACGCACTTTGCCAACTTTGCCCCCAAACGATGCCTTTCGAATGCGTCGCTTGGCTTGTAGGTGGAGCTGACTCTGTTGCTGGCTTCTAGTTAACCCATTCACTTCTGGTGCTTGCTCTCGACATCTTCAACCGCAGCAACCACTTATGCTATCCATGCTCCCTCTTTGAGCCCTTCTCCCTAAACCACTTAAGCTTAGTCCTGATCCAATATCCTAATGCCTTTCTATGTTTGTTGCTTCATGTGTAGCTGGCCTAGCAGCGAGCTCCTACTTTGACTCCCCGCAGTCAGTGCTTCCCTTTCACTTCTCCCTCCCTTATTGAAGGCCTTTGTTGTTGCTGTTGCAATAATATTTTGCAAGTGTTTCTAAACAAGCACAAAGTCATGTTTCAACAGCTGTAGTCTGGCTTCTTCTTCTTCTCGCTGCTCTCACTGCTGTTTTTATTGTTGTTTACCCCCCTTCGTCCCTTTGGCTTGAGCTGTAATTGTTGTATGTTAGTCCCCGCTGTCGTTAGCTAAACTTTCGCTGAACATTAAAGCAATTTGGCCAACATTTATAGACTGATTTAATAGAATCAAAAGGGAGTCGGCAAGAGTGGAGAGTGGAGTGGAGCAGAAAGAGGGATGTTGTTGGTAAGGAAGCCCCACACAAATGAGATATTTCCACACAAGTGAGCAGATCAGAGCCGACAACATTTCAGTGTGTGTGTGCACTTGGATATAATTGTTTGACTAAATGAGTGCGTCGCACCCATGCCTCACCCATTCCCTTTAGTGCTTCACAAACACTCGTATGCGTTGGGTGACTAGCCTGGCTTGGGGTTGGGGGTTATAACAAGAGAACAGCAATAATTATGGCAAACACTCCCTTCAGCCACCGTCCCTGCTCTTCAGACACAAGAGCCATATGCAATTTTGGGGCTCCACTTTTGTATAAATTCACTTAATTCATCTCCCCCTCTCTAAGAGCGAGTGAGCGCACGGCCAGCAGATAGCGGCAAATGGATATGACTCTTGGTGCTGTGCATTATCCCAGACATCCAGATATGCCAGCTATCCATGTGTGAGGAGAGTATGTGCGAGTGCCTAGCTGCTCCCCAGCCAAATGGCTCGAAACGGTTGCCATAATGAGGATGAAATTGAAGTCTAAACAAACAGAAATCGTTTGGGCAAATAGCAGAGGCCAGGAACCGTTGGTGGAATGTTAAGGAATAAGCAGCAAATAAAAATCCAAAGGAGTCTCCATGGAAATTGAATATTTAATTATGCGTCGATGGAAATTGCGTCTCGAGATGGTGACGAAAATGGCCCAAACAATCATGAGAATAGCGACAGAGTGAGGCAGGAGCTGCGACACTTTGTTGTCTAGGAAAAATGTAAACGCTGCTCGGCTCTGTGAAATGTTTTTGCCAGAGCAATGGAAAAGAAGCTGCTAAATAATTTATTCTAATTTGCGACAGATTTGCCAAGGCCAAGAAGCTAAAATGTCAGAGGGATTCCCAGAATATATAAAAAGAGATTCAAGAAAGGGAAGGAGGTAGGGCGAAATGTGTAAAAAGTTCTGTGAGGTCTCATAAAATTAATTTGAGGGGACTCGTAACAGACAATTCTTAAGGTTTGATAGCTGCCTCATAGGGATTCATCTGCGGCTTTTGGTTAGTCTAAATTTAGTTTGTCAATTTGCACCCAGCGAGTATCTTAACTGGAAGAAAAACAAAGGGACGAGCGAGCACAGTCAGAAGCACCTTCCGCTTATCTAAACAGACTCACACGCTTCCTCCAGCTACTTTCTACTCACACATAAGAGCGCGTATCTACATAATTCTTTTCTGCTTGTGTGTGTGGGGCTCGCAGCACGGGCTACGTGAGCGCCAGGCAAAACTTGCCCCAACTCTCAGCAACCCCACTGAATACAACTAGAGCTGGCAGCGTGGCAGCGTGGCAGCGTAGCACCCTGGTGAGTGGAAAGGAGAGTCTCCGTATTTATGAATGGCTCTTGTTTCGAGTTTAACGCACTTCGGGAGCTTTATCAGCTCGTAAATATAAATTAGAATTTAATTTTTATCGACGTGGAAAGGTGGCTCGAGTCGGGATTTGTATGTGGATGTGGATGTGTATGTGGATGTGGCTGCTGCCTTGGGAGCAATCGTCTGGTCTAGTGTGGTGAGTGCCACAAATTGGCAACGGAGTGGATCTGGTGGCCTAGGCAACCGAGCGACCGAACATCAACGGGATTCATATCCATTTGTGCCTGGCACGTGTCGTAACATATCAAAGGCATTGATTTACCTGAGGGCAGTTGGTTGCTCGAATCAACCCCCTTGGAGGTAATTCATGTGGCCACAGAATCAGATGGAGATTGGGACTCACCTGGGTTAGCTGCGAGGAGGCGTAGTAGGAAATCCTCGAGGGACATACCGATTCTGGTTTCGAGTAAATGGTCTCGCCGGCCTGGTCGCCCATTGGCAGCAGGGCGGTGGCGTAGGGTGTGGGCGTGGGTGAGCTGCGGAAGCCTGTAGGGAAATGAATAGTTCGGAGGTCGATGAAAAAGGGATGGGTTTATTGAAGAGAGCGAAAACTTACGGTCGAATATGCTGCAGGACTTTTTGGTCTCCGTTGGATACTTGTTGAGGCTGGCAATGGTCGCATAAGAGCCGGTCGCACTCGGCGGTCGTCCGAGAGGATCAAGGCGAATGAACACGTTCTGATGGCTGCCATAACCCGCTGTTGTGAAGCTGGTGCTAAGGATGAAGTGAGAGTGAAGAGTTAATAGTTAGGTAGATAATTAAATTGATGTGCCAATCAATCAGACTTACTGTAGCGAATCCTGGCGTAGCTGCTTGCGAGCCCGCACATACATCATGCTAGCCACAAGGCCTACGGCCAGAACGAGACCTAAAGCACAGGCTGCAGCGCTCATCAGTGCCGGTCCCTGAGAAGGGGCGTGGGCAGGCGCAGGTAACTGATTCGGCTCAGGAGAGATGCCTGGAATGGTTATGGTAATGGAAGTGAGATATAAGCGAATGACAATTGGTAACGGAGGATTGGGAGATTACCTTTGGCACAGATCTTGTTGCGCTTGAAGTGAAGGCGGGTGTCGTTAAACCGGGGAGGTCCTTGCACCACCATGTTGACATTGACCGGCAGTTGGACGCCGAGAAAAGACTCGATCTCCTGCGGCACTATGCCCTTGTGTGGAATGCTGAGCGTGGGTGTGCCCAGTGCGTCCTGGTCGTTATCGTACTCGATGCTGATTGTGTAGCGCAGCTGTTGGTGAGTTAGCCAGTTAATGGAGTGCAAATGAAATTTCCAAGTGATATAGAGGTGGGTGAGATGGGTTACCGGATAAGCGAAGAGACTGCCAGGAGAACAGCAGCTTGTGGACATATGAGAAGATGGGGATGGTAAAGTGCATCGCGTATGTGTTAATGGCTCCCTCGTGCACATACATAGAACGAATGCGCCTCTAACCCTGGTTACGCGAACAGTGAATAGATAGCATAGCAAGAAGGAGATTAGGTTTCCGATGCATTGCAGGCATAAAGAGAAAGTTTATTTCACAATTTGCTTTGTTACAGTTTCCCCTTGGAGTCCCTTCCGTGGATTTTCTACTGCTGTGCAAACTTTGTGCATTCTGTGTTTACTTTCCTCGCAGTTGATGGCTCTCTCTTTCTCTAGCCCCCAGCTCTATATACCTTTCAACTTCAACGGAAATTGATTTACTCGACAACTCAAGGGGGGTGGAAGCAGGTTTGCAGTGGGTGAGCGAAGTTCGGTAAACAAAAACCAAGACACAATAATAATCGAAATCGAATCCGTCACCAGCAGGCGACAATGCAAAGGGCGTCAATTGGTTCTCGCTCTCGATGCTTGCCTCAAATGATGCGCGACAGACACCCGAGGGGAACGAAGAAATTTGAGTGGGATGGGACGAGATATTAAAAGGTGTCAAGTGTTGTCTAACTCGATTCCGGATTCGAGACGAGACCAGACCAGACCAGAGACAGCGACAACCTCATCATCATACTTCGCTTTGTGTTTCTTTAACTAGCTTCAGGAACGTCCTAATCTCTGACCCCGACCCTGGAAGCTCTAAGTCTCCGTCTCTCACGCACTCACACTGTATTGGCAGTGAAAGACGAGCTGTTCGAGTTAAAAAGACGTGAAATTAAATTTCTTCATCCGCTTTCATTGTTGTCTCTGTCCTGCCTCAGCTTCCTTCTCCCTTCTTAGTGGGTTGCTTTATGTTGCATCATTTACTCCCTGGGATCAGGCCTTGCTTTGCATTGAAAGTCGCAAATGCTGTTTACTCTCCTTAACTTGACTACCAGTCCTCCTCTTCACCTCTTCGCTAGTTCCTCATTCATCTTTTGACTATGCGTCTGTGCCGGATGTTGAGTGTTGCGTTTCCGGTGAAGGCAGGGACAGAGGAGAACGAAAGAAGCGCGTATGTGCGTGTATATAGGAGAGACGTAACAGAGCTCTCGCTGTATTCTTAAAACAATTTCAAATCCAATTATAGAACAAGAAAAAGCATTTTTCGTTAGCTTCCTCCTATTCACAACTCGTCTAAGACTTCCCCAATTCGTATGCCGTTTTCCTTTACAGTTTCATTTTGTTTTTGAATTCGAAATTGCTATGCACCCCGCTGACTATCTTTCAGGCAGCCAAAGTGTGCTACTTTCCTTTTACATTTTCCGGTTTCCGTTGGCAAACTGCACAGAGAACAATAAAGAGAGATAGAGAGAGAGAATAGAGGCTGCAATTGACTCTACTTTGATCCTTCTTTATTCATCCATTTTGGGAAATACGCCACAGACTAAACAAAAAACACAAACATAACCTCAAAGTGGCTCACATTAAATATGCACAAACACACGAAAAGGACAATCTCACTTAGCTCGAGCTGAGTCGTACGACAACAATGACGAAAGGTTAGACACAGGTGCCATCAGAAAGAGAGAGAGAGAGAGTGAGAGAGAGAGAGAGAGAGAAGTGCCGACAAGGGAAGGGGGAGGGAATGCACTTGTTCTGGTTTAATTAATTCAGTTCTGATTGGAAACTAATGTGATTCACTCCCAAAGAGACTTTTTAGTTTTCGATTGGCCTCTTAAGCGAATTTAAGCTACAGCCTGAATGCGACTTTAATTTTCATGAGATTTTCTTCGTTCTGCAACTGGAGATAAAAAGGACAGCCAACTTGGTTACGGGTCTAAGTCTTGTTCCGTCGAACTTTGGCCGTCTTTCATATCACGCGCCTTGCACAGCGCCAACTTTGCCGTCGCCTTGCAAAGTTTTCAGCTCATTCAGGAGTCGTCCCAGTGCCAGTGCCTTGTCCCAGATAATTCCCCTTGTCGCCTTGCTCTCCACCATAATTATAATACCTGCGATTGTCTGAATGGCTTCGCCACACACACGTGACGCTGCAACCGCAGACGCTCGCTCGCAGAGCTGGAGGAGACGGATCGAGCGAGAGAGGAAGGAGTATCAAGGAGAAGGCAGAAGGATTCTGGTTCGGCTTTGACAATAGCATCACACAATTTGCATAAAAGATTAAGAGGATAATTAGTGTCATTAGCTGAGCAGCCGTTTTGAAGCAGTGCAACGCCGTGCATTCCCTGAAATTATCATCCTGGCTGTCGCCTTTGTCCTCTCTTCCTGCTCCTGCTGTCTAGGTGACACCTCGACAGGGCTTATCCATTTGCAATGAATGCAGTTCTTTTATTAGCCTTCGCCTTCGCCTTCGCAGCTTGAATCAAAATCGAGCTCAACGTTTAATTGGCACAGTTTAAGAATTGCTCACGCCTTCTCTTTCTGCTTTTCTAGCCTTGCTCAGCAATATAGGCGAATCGACCCTGCTCTATGGAAAGAGAGACTGGGCTGAAAAGGTCGAGGGTTGGTTTATTAATGTGGCGATTTTCGGGGCTGTTTTCTATTCATTAAAAATAATTTTCTTTTGCATTAACTTTTAATTTAAAGGGAAATTTTTGAGCCAAAAAGGTGGGAGAATGCTCTAGACCTAGAAAGAAGTCCTGTTCGAGCTTGGGTTCCTGTTCGCTCTCAAGAAATGTGCACATCAAAGTGAAACTTGTTGAAATTGCATTTTTACGCACCCTTGCACAGCACGGTTGGGGAGGGGGGAGGGCTGGTAAGTGGGGCGACCCTCCCTGACTGCTGGTATATGAAGCTGGTGTCGCTGGCAACTGTGGGTCGAAAATTGCTCGTTGCTGGGACGACACGACGCAATGGAAGGCAGAGCGGAAAATCTTCAGCAAAAGCGTAAAAAATATTTAATTTTAATGTTGTCGTCTCTTCATCGAATCGAGATATATATATATATAGTTAGGAGCAGCCAGAAAAGAAATCGTTTAACTCATGTTTACAGCTCGCTTTATGGAACAAACTTACAAACTGGGAGTCGAAGGAGTGGAGGAGGAGAAGGAGGAGGAGGACGAGGAGGAGGACGGCGTTCGAAATAGCAGAGCGAACGCTGTACTCGATTTTTATTGTGGGAATGCATCACGTCAATCACAGTCACGCAATGAAAGAACTGCCAGTGAGTGAAGTTATTCGAGAAATGCGTATGCTGAATAAGGGAAGAGGAACTGAAGCAGGGAGAGAAGTGGCAGCTGGAACGGGGGCTTGGTGTTGGAGATGGAGCTGGGTCATACACACATTCCACTTGAACAAATAGCCATAGAGACATATGCAGAGGAAGACGAGGAGCCCTGAAAATAAATCATGCAATGGCATGTCGCAGTTGGAGGAGAGAGAAGATGGTGGAGAGAACTGATTGCCTGAGAGGGTGGGAAGCGAGCTGGGCGGGTCAGTTTGTTTGATTTCATGCTGCTTGTTAATTTTGAAATGGAAAACAAGCCCAGAGGGTGGCAAATATCATAAGGGAGGGGGTGTTAACTGGTCGTTAAAATCATAACGAGCTCTGAGAATGGGGTGCAGTGGAAGATGATGAAGAAGCAGTGAGTGAGCAATGGAATCTATGGGAATCGCGCATAGCACAGGAAATTACAAAGAGCAACAAACAAAGTGGAAGATTCTTTGAGCTGTCGCTAATGAAATCCGATTTGCATTCAAAGATGTGAAAGGGGTGAGGGCGCACGCTTTGTGAAGTGTCAATTGCTCGGGCGAGTGGCGCATGGCTCAGCGAACTCAAATGCAATCTCAGAGTGGACTACAGAGAGTTAGATATTGAGATAGAGAGCTAGGAGGAGCAATGAGAGACGTCGAAACGAGGAGCTGGAGTGGCTGACCCAGTGACGTGGGCGACAGCTGCAACTCAAAGGCCTTTGGCCATTCATCAATCTCGGATCCGTGTGGCACTTGTGTGGATTATTTTTATGCTGTTCAACTAATTGAAGTGCCGTGATTCGGCGATTAGGAGGGAGAGTTGGACCAGGACTAGGAGTACGATTGAGCCTGCATAATGAGATTGAAGCATTTTGCTCCAATTACAGCTAAGTGCCGGAAAATGCTGTGCGCAGCTAACGCATGAATGATGGACTGTTGGCTATAGGGGGGAGAGGGTATTTGGGAACGCCTTGGCTCACATTTTGGAGCCATGAACCATTAATCAACGAGAGGCAAGCAACACGACGTCATTCCGCCTTGGCACGCCGAATGAATGCCTATTACTGTAACTATTTTCGAGGACATGAATTGGGTAGGAGCTGTGGTGGGAGCTTGGCCTGGGCCTGGCACAAGGTCGATCTGGAGCCACTTGAATAGCTGGCGCCATCAATAACGAGGCCTCGCGTTGAGCAAAACAGCTAAACAGCAAAACAAACAACAAAATGCGCCGCACCGGACTGTGAAGTCGTTAGCAGAGCGCAGATAGAGGAGAAGGGTGAGGGTGAGGGCGAGTGGGGATGAGGGGGCAGTGACTAAGGGAGAGTCGGAGGTGGACTACTTGCAGCTGTCAACAGGGTGGCAAAGGTGCGAGGGTGGCTCCGTCTACAGCCGGAAATCGATTTGTGTGGATTTGTTTTCTTCCGTGTTTTCGCGTAACTTTTGTGGTCGTCCAACCCCGCGTCTTCCTCTTCTCCATCCACATCTATATCGTCGTCGCCCTCGTCGTCGTCATGGTCAACAATTATTTTGGAACTATTAATGACTGCGACGTGGTCTGTGCCTAAGCCCCCGCCTCAACACATTTTGTTTGTTTTTCCTGTTGAGGAGCAATGAATTTGTCCTGTCGCACTTTGCCATTCGACTATTAATCATATCAGTGGGGCGGAGCTCCGACGTTCCGACGTTCCGACGATTATTTTCAAATCGAAATGAGATTGCGCCTACCCCCAAAAATATAGCTCATATGAACTTACCCATCAGCTTCATCACTTCGTGGTGACTGATGAAAATGTTGAGATATCCGCTGACCGAAGGCAACTGCCAAGTGAGCAGCGACATCCAGAGGAGCTGCAGCAGCAAACAGCGGCTGTTGGCCATGTTGAGCACTTGGAGCTCCTGCTCGTTCCTCTCGGGAGATGCTTATCTGCCTGGTATATGTGCAGTTAATAAGTTGTCAGTGCATGTGACGCCGCAATTGGCGCTCATTTCTAGCGGGAGTGGAGTGGAGTTCCCCTTTGGCTTTTTGGCTTTTTGGCAGCCAATTTCAATGTGTGACCATTGAAGCGTTCCGCAGGCACAGACTAGACTAGACTCTTCCTTTCAGTTTTGATTTGGTTGCCAGTTGCCAGTTGGCAAACAGGCGACGCGGCTCGAAAAGATGCGTTAAAATCAAATTCCGGCAACGCCAACGGCAACTGCTGCTAACAGTTCCGGATGCAACCACAAAGCGACGAGTGACGCCGAGCAGAGCTCTACGAAATTTGTGTCTGGTAAATTTTGGAACTTTTCAGCCTCAGCCTCAGCCGCTGCTGCCTCTGTCCCTGTTCAACTTTTCCAGTTTTGTTTTTGTTGCGGTTGCGTCTGTTGTTGTTGTTGCAGTTGTTGCTCAATTCGGCTGTCGACTGCAAGCGGCATCAGCATTTTCGCATCTGACTCTGCACGAATTTCGTTAGCTTTTTTATTGGCCAGCTCTACCCTTCTCTGTGGCTGTTTCTCTTTTGACCAACTGCTACTCCTGCTGGTGGCTTAGCTCGTCACGTTGGCAACGTCTCGCCCGTTGGTCAGTAGCCAGTGCCAGTTGCTGGTGTCGAGCATGTGTCCAGCTTGGGTAGCTTGTCCTGGTGGCCTTTTTGTGTCGTCTGCTCGACTGGTTGTCCGGCTGGCCAGCTGCTGCGTTCGAAGCAGAGTCCTGTTGAATAGAAAGTGATTTAGTTGAGTTTTCGGACAGGAGTCGAGTGGTTGGTGACACTGTGTGTGGTGTGTGGTTGGAGAGAGACAGAGTGAGAGAGAGAGAGGAATGTGTGGTGCTGTGGTTGAGTGGCTTTGTTGTTTGTTTCGAAAATAATTTGTGAATGTGCTGCTCAAAGAAAGTTCTCTGCCTGCAAAAGTAATTACAAAGTTGAAAAAAGATTAACAGCTTACAGAAACGCACATCGAGAACTTGTAGAGGAGAGAGGGGGAGAGAGAGAAAGGGTGGAGGAGGAGAGTGGGGAGGTGGCGTATGCTCTCCTGATTAAAAGTCACACGAGTTGCTTCGACTGGTGTTTTAATAAATTCGTGTTAATATTTTGTGTGCTTTCCACTTTTTAAATTATTCAAAGGGGAAAAGGAGAAGGAAAATAGGAAAAAGTTTTGCGTTGCAGAAATGTTTGTGTGGATTTTGTGGTTCAAGTGGTTCAGTTGATTCTCTCTTCACCCCTCTGGCTCCTGCTTTCCACCTTCTGCTGCTTGCGTGTATAGCCATACGAATGGAATTCCAGGTGCAGTTAGAGCCAAAACCAGAACCAAAATCAAAACATTCGGCCAGGTGGAAAGTCTAGAGTTGCCATGGAAATAGAAATGTGAGTGGAATGGGAGGAGGTGAGAGGGAAGAGGAAGAGGCAGAGGCAGAGTGGGTGCAGCAGTCAAGTGCTTCCAAAATGAAATTGTTGCCAAGAAACCGACCTCCAATTCCACCTGCTTGCACTTTTACCCCTCTCGCTACGCCTTCTTCTGCTTCTGGTTCTGCTTCAATTCCTGCTCCTTCAAACTCCTGCAATCTCCATGGCTGCATATTGGGAATAGTTGCTGGGTTTTTGGCCCCAATAAAAATCGAAATCAGTAAACTTTGTTGCCTCTGCTGCCAACGAAAAGTGCTGAAAGTCTTGCAATGCGCGGTCAAGCCAGCTGTGAGCGTGGCAGCAATGCAGTAGTGGAATACGGAATGTGGACTATGTCAGAGATTTAATTAAACTTATCTGCGATGAAAAGTAAAGCCGCAAGGAAGCGAGGACTCACTTG
Organism: Drosophila antonietae; assembly: GCA_030914385.1. Lineage (NCBI taxonomy): Eukaryota > Metazoa > Arthropoda > Insecta > Diptera > Drosophilidae > Drosophila > Drosophila antonietae. The sequence goes on along the minus strand of JAUESO010000017.1, from coordinate 156,005 downwards.
ATTAAGATCCGTATCTTCATGACGTCAATTGCAGCTCAGATCCCTGCCACACGCTGAAGCTGAAGCTGAAGCCAATGCCATTCAGCAGATTCATTAATAATTCAGAAGACAAATAACAAAATGAAAGCGCACATGTGTATGGGTATGGGTGGATGGGTGTGAGTGTGTGTCTCTTGTGTGTATTTGTGTTGACATTGCGAGCAATGTAACTGATTTAAATGGAGCAGCAGACAAACAGCCAGCAGCCAGGCATCAGGCAGTCAGGCTGCCAAGCAACTCGCCTCATCTGCCGAGCTGCTGAAGCCGCCAAGTCGCGAACGCGTGGCACACGCTCACAGTGAGCTGAAGGCTGTCTCCCCCGAAGAGAGAAGGTGCTCGAGGGGTCCCACGTCATCATCGATAACATATTAACGACGTCAACTCAATCATAATCAAAAGGAAGGATAAGAGCGAGCGGGTAGGGACAGAAGGTGTTTGTCTTTCAACTGGGAACAGGGACAGGGACAGCGAGTTGTCTGTTGACTGTCGTAGAATTGGGGGAGCCAATGCTGAAAATTTTCTGCTTAGTCACACGCATCATCTGTCTAGGTATCCACGCCTAGACACAGCAGCCACGCCTCCCTTGCTTCCGTCGTCCGCCCATTCGCCTTAGTGACAAATTGAGCTACGGGCTTTGTCTTCGAAAGCTAGAAGTTTATTTTTGCTGCTGGATGCTGCTGATGATGACGTGAGTTCTGGCAGTTCTGGGAAGAAAAGAAGAAAAACTTTTCAATTACATGATTTGGCGTCTAATGAATAATCATATTCCCCAGCTCCACAGCATGCTAAGCATTATCATTAGCTGCATGCTATGCCCCCTTCATAATATTTATTGATGTTTCTTTCTATTCTATTCTATTCTATGCTCGTTGCTATTTCCTTTGTGGGCGTTTTCGCCTGGAGGCGTGGCAGGCAGCGAAGCAGTCAGTCAGTCTTGTTTCAATTATAAAATGGCTTTGGCTTCTAATTGAATCTGTTCGTCGGGGAGTTAAGCTAAGTAAATGTTATTGCCCCCGTCAATTTCCATTAGTACCAACGATCCCAGAGCTTCTCTATGGCGACTTTAATTGCGAGGCAGACCACGTTGTCATTGCCATCGGAGGTTGGGTGAAATTGCCCGTAGGGCTGTTGAGCTTTCAATTATTTTAGTTACCAAAATGTACAAGCAGGTAATCCAGTTGGAATCTACAATTTACAATATGTACAGAATATATATGTAAGTATATATATTCATGTGGAGCATTTCTAATTTAAGCCTGGCAAATGGAAATTCTTCTAGCATAAGCTTCAATTTCTCTGCTTATTGAAGTGCTTGAAATCGATGCCTGCAATTCGAGATGAGCCAAACAATGCGAATAATATGAGAAATCGAAAAATCCACTTGAATTGCGTTGCGATGCCAACGGAATTTTAGCAGAGCCAACGGCTGTTTGCTCATTTGGCAAATAGTTCATGATGATGTAGCTTAGGAAGCTACAAGAAGAGTATATTGGTTGCAGTACATATCAGCAAGGAATATAGCCAACATGGATTTATTTTTAATAAAAATAGATAGAGCTACAGTTTGAGTGCAACAATTAAAAGACATTAAAGATCAACATAATCAATATAGAGATATTCAAAATATACATTTCATAATATAATAAAAAACTCTAAGTTGTTAGCAAGCATTGAGAAGTTGCTTACGCCCAACTGCGATAACTGTGTTTGTTCTGGCTCAGTTTCGACCCACAAAAAGTATCGAATAGCCTTTCAACTTAGTTTTATGAACGCTCATTGTTTTTAGTTAAAATAGCCGCGGGTTCAGCTGCTGTCCATTTACTTTAATGTTTTCCACGAACACAAACACACACACACACACACACAATAGCCACACACATTTTCAACAATAAACAAGTGCGGAAAATGCTATACGAGCGCGCAACGGAGGATAAAACTGGGATGAACTTCATTAAACTCGCGTAAAATGTTAAACACAAAATTAAAATGAACACAAAATGGCAGCAATAACGAGCTTTGCGCTTTGCCTTCTATACAGTTCCGATATATATACATATATCTGTATATGTATATGCTTATGGGGATATATGTATGTATGTGTAGCGCACAGATCTCACACCCTGAAATCCTCGACAAATTTTAAGCGATAAATTTTGATAACTGATTAAAAATAACGAGCGACATTCGAGCTTTTGTTTACCTGCGAAGCGGCCGGCTGTTTAATGCTCACACAGGCTTTGCTGAATGGGTATATTGGTTCAGGGAAGACCACTTAAAGAGCTATACAAGATTTACAGCCAAAGAACTTGGGTTACTTATAAATGCCTTTAGTAATTTTACAGGGTATGTAAACATTACAATTTTTAATGCTTCACAACAGACTGTTGAATGCATAGCAAAGAAGCAATATCAGATGCCTAGCAATATTTCCAATCAATGTCTTAGCTCAAACAAATTTTCAATTTAATTACAGGGTATATTAGTACTATGAAGAACTGTCGGTGTATTCTTACCTTGTTGGCTTTTCAGCATTTAGGCATTTTCTTTGACATTACAGGGTATATATTAGTCTACTCCAATATGAGAACAAGTTTAATTGCGCTTTATACGTTGGTCAACAGGGTAGCAGCATATTTTTGTTGTTCTTTGCTACAGCCAAATCGAAACATTTTTGTTTTTCCAGCTAATTTGTGTGGGCAATTAATTTACATTAGGCATGGGCAGTCAGGCACGCCGCATTGGTCGGAGCAGTATGAATGAAAGGAGACGCTTTTGTTCAAGTTGAACTAACCTGGCAGATAATGGCCCCAACAACATTTGTCACAGAAAAATCTAATAACAACCAAGCGCAGTCATAAAGGAAAAACAAATGAGAGAGAAACAAAGTGTATGCAAAAGTATGCATGGAAATATTTAATTATTTGATTTAAATACAAGTAAGAACATTATAGTAGAATGTAATCGACTGTATAATACCCGCTCATGTCCAACAAAATATCTATATTTATTTAAGAGACAGACTAAAGACAACAATCTATAAAGAATGTAAATTTGGTAAGTCTTTAACAATATTAACCAAGCCAAGAACATACTCTAGCACATACTCAATATTTCCTTAGTACTTATCTACAATACATTACACAAATCCAATATACTCTCTTATCAGTTCATGAACAAACATAATAATGTACTTAAAGCAAATCCATATCAATTAATTCAAAAATCCGACTCGATTTAAACATTATACAAAATATGCTTTTGCATTAAATATTATGAATTTAAATGCAAATGAGCATAATCAAATTTAATATTTAATAATAATTCCATACTCTCTCTCTCTCTCTCTCTCTCTCACACACACTCTATGCATCCCTCCCTTTCTTTCTGATTCTCTCATGTGTGTGCGCTTTAAGCTGCTAAAATCTGGCTTTAAATTTTGCAGTTTCTGTGCGCTGCATCGCTGCGAAAGCACTTTATGTAATGTATATTAATATCCTTTGTTATGACTTACAAAACTGATGGGATAAATATAGATGGAATATTATAATCTATATATGATATATATTCAATGACACGACGAGTTTTTAGTCGTTGTCATAAAGGGGGTATATTGTTATTTGATAAATGTATTTAACAGGAGGAGATCTTCTGGTTCAGGACGATGGACTGTATTGATTTAGCCAATATATTTTGACCGTCAGACCAGACTCTGTATGCTCTATAAATACGTTGATCTTCAGAGAAATTTGAAATATATATTCTTTCATCTCTTTTATAATACATGAGCCTTATTATCTTAGTCAATTTTTGATCTCATATTTACGTATAACAAATTTGGTAAGCAGATTCCTAATGGGATGTCGATTATTATATCTCTTTGACAACTCCTAGTCTTCAGCTTGTCAGTTGGGTGTCTATGTATATACGAAATCTATAATGAACTAAACTACAGCTAAACACTAGTTTCATGGTATCTCAAAGTTAGTCAGTTCCGCCTAGATTCTTAGTCGTTTTTGTTGAGAGCTTATGGGATTTGGAAAAGCGTAAATGTGATTATCATGCAGGATAACGTAACGCAAGACCATGGCCACCTGCCATTGGGAGCGATGCAGCCATTTGGCATGAAATACAACCTCAATTACGTTTTATAACTCAACACTCGCCCTTAGCTGGGAATTTTCAATATTATATAGCTGAATTTATTGTGCGACAAAGTGACAGAAACGCCAGCCAAGCGACAAACACACACACACACACACGCACGCTAGACAACACTCCTACTCAGAGAGAGAGAGAGACACAGAGAGAGGGCGAGAGCCAAAGACAGACATCGAGAGACTTGGGTCTGGGCAGTCTTTTTATCTGCCAAGTGCTCCCATAAAAATAGCTCGGATTTCAAACTTGGCAAACGAGCAGCAGCCACTTTAAAGCACACGAGAGAAATTGAGCTAAAAGACAAGCTATACCCTGCGCTGCCAGACGAGACCAGGCCAAAGCCAAACCCTCCTACGCCCGAGCTCTGGCCCCTTACAATGGGCAATAATCATTGATTTATCGCTGTCATTTTGGTTATTAAACTGAAATTTCTCCTTTTTTAAGCAAATCTCAACTGGCAGCCACTGTCTAGCGACTATCGCCCTCACTGTCCCACTTTCTCTCTCCCTCTTTTTCCCTGGCTCTCTCGGAGGCAAACGAACTTTTGATAGCATTTGGAAATTATGCCGCTTCACTTGGCCTACTCTCATCGCCCTCATGTCCTCTTGACCTGGCTAAGACGCAAATTGAAATATTCGACTCGTTAAGCTGTGTGTCCGTGCCTAATCTATGCCTATTTAAAGCCTAAGCTCACTCAATGCAACCGAGGCCACAACAAAAAGGGAAACGATGAGCCTGCATGACGTGCAGATACCCTGTAAACAAGCTTAAATTGTAGGATAATGTATGACTAAATAAAGGTATTTAGAAATGGGTATTATGCTTTATTATTAAGAATTATAGATGAGAAGCTGATACCCTGTAAGCTATTAAAAATGATTGGAAAAGAGCTTAACTTGAATAGATATATTTGATTTATTTGATGGGAAAAGCTTACGTATAAAATTGCATATAAATCTCCCACTTCTGAGCTAATTGAGACCTCCTCTCTTCTTGGCTTACAAAATGTAGTATACCCAATACACACACATTGCTAGGGTATCTTATAAAGATCAGCATAAGCTTTGCTGCACTTGGACTATACATAGCACCCATTGTTATTGTTGTTGTTGCTGTTTATGAGCCACATCGAAGCCAAAGGCACTTAGTGGCCATTCAATCAAGCCAAAGGGCGTTGTTGGAGACGTAAGTGGATAAGGGGCACGAGCGCATTGAAAAGTGTCCAAGCGCAGCGAGAAATTTGCATAATATTCCTTTTAAGGTAGAGAGGGGTTGACGGGCCGAATGCCGAGTATTAGGACCAAAGCGGGTCAGTTGTTTACCATTACTTTAGGACCACAGCTCGACTAATCTCTGGCATATTTCAATTAGTGTCAACATTTTTGGATTACTTTTTTTCTTTTTCTTTATTTTTTTGGTTTTTGTGCAAACACTGTGTGGAACACGCCCCCGAAAATTACTGTCCCCAACAGTGCGCATACATGCCTTGTTCTTTTGCTCCCTCCGCCTCCTGCTCCTGCAATGGCCATGTAGTTAACTGCCCACAAAAGCAAAGTAGAGAACCGCATACATGAAAACTGGTCACGCAATGCTGCGGTTATTGGGTGACAGCTCACAAACTAACACATAGCTACACGTACACACACACGCACACACACATACGTGCACTTCTACATACGAAACAGAACTTGTTGGAATACATGGCACTGATAGAGAAAGACATACCCTGCAGTTAAGCAAAAGAATAACTTGAAAGTAAATCGTAAGGCAGCATTTTCAGAGACAAGAAAATGATAGGGAACAAGAATATATAGAGAAATTATAATATCTTTGGACTTCATGTTTTGCCATTAGAAAATTGGTAAAAATCAGAGCTCACAAATATCTATTGAGACATGCTCAATGTCTGCAATAAAGTGTTTTTCACCCACACTCAGAGAGCAATCGATTGCGTCGGTTTTTCAACGAGCTCGTTCACGATCGGACTGAAGGCAAAAAATCTTTTGTGTATGGATTCGGTATTGGTAAGCGAGGCTTGTCTTCGCGAAGTGTGAGTGTGAATTTATGTTTGAATTATGTGAAAGTGAAACAATTAGCATTGACTCTTGGAGTTATCAACTCTCTGACTGAATTACAATGCGTTGTTCGGGGAAAAGAGCAGCACACGAATAGTTGAATGCGCTCAACCGAAAAGCGAAACGAAAAGAACCGAAGGCACTTGCTTAGAGCGAGATCGAGTGAGAATGACGATTATTTATATGTATATAAATATTTCAGCTGTTATTTGAAATTATAGGGTATTAAATATTGTTTGCTTATTGTCTGAAGCGGGTCGACAACAACTGTCTGTTTGCTAAAACGTTTGGGTGTGTTAGGCAAACATACATAGGCACACACGAACACACCCACACACACACACACACACACACATACACACACACGCATAACAAGAACGCACATTAAAAGCGCACTTATCAAAACGCAATCAGCTCAAATGCTGTTTTTGCTGTTCTCATTGTCAGCAAAAGGATTGAGATTGTATATGTAGTTATATACGTATACATATCAGAGTTTCTCTCTCTCTCTCTCTCTCTCTCTCTCTCTCCTATTGTGTGTGTGTGTTATAATAGCTGCTGGTGGCATGTTTAAGCATTTTTGAAGTGTCCAACCGGCATTTCCGCTTTACACACAGCAGATTACATTTCAAGCAAACACGAGCTGAAAATAAATTAAATAGCTCGCTAAAGGTGTTAGAAATGGGTTGAAATTTCGGATGCCAGCCAACCCTAAACTAGACCCATCTTCAGCCACAGAAAATGAACTGTTGTTGCGAGAAGAGTGACAAGCGAATCCACAATCAAGACGACTTTAAGGAAAAACGTTTATCGATTCGAGCCGAGTGGAAAACGCTCTGCCTACGGCTTAACGCTGCACAGTTCTGCACAGACAGCAGCAGCAGACACACCGTAAAGCCCATCATCTGGCAGACAACTAACCAAATTTGTTTACATAACAAAAGCCAAAATCGGAAAACTGAAAAGAAAGAAAACAAGAATGAACGGCAAAGCCAAGCGTGGTCACATGCGCATTGGCAGCCAAGTCAGCCAAGCCAGCCAGCCAGCCAGCAATCCTCCCACTTGCAACTGTTGCGCCTTGTTTTAGTCAATGTTTGTTCCTATTTTTACCATTTGTGAGCCATGCAAATGAAGTCTAATCCAATCTGGCATCAAACTGATGTATAGAGTATCTGCATATAAATTCGCATAACTAATTGGCCAACAGCAAAGCCTCGAATCGAATTTGATTACGCCAAACACATGCAGCCAGACAAATTGGACAACTTGTCCAAGCCAATTACCAGGCGACGTCACGTCCATCACAACGCTCGTCGTATCGTTCGCCAATTTTGATTCGATTTCGATTTCGATTTCGATGTGGCATGAAATTTAATTAAAAATCGTTCTGCCTGCAAAATGCTTTTTAAAAAACTCTACAATCGTGTCTCATTAGCAGCAAAAGCCCCAAAATGTCAAAAAGTTTTTGCTTCAATTTCTGTGACAGTCCCAGCGAGGGGCAAAACTTTTAATTAAAGCAAACAAGTGCTGAAAAATACAATACAATAAATGGAAATTCATTAAGAGAAAGCCTCTAAAAATAATTGAAAATATTCAAGCTGTGCGATGGAAAACCCTTTTTCTCATTTTCCCATTTTCCAACGTCATTTATGTTGTTTACACGTGCAATTGTAGATGTAGAAGATGGAAGATTGTGCAATGGAAGCCAACAGACGCCACGTGTGGCTATTAAGTGTCGGCCAAGTAAATTGCAGGCGATAAGACTGTGATTTAAGAGTGGAAGGGGCAAAGCAGCGGGGAGCAACAGCTACTGATAGCCGATAAGCTTATAGGCAGGCAGAACCACACGGGAACCACGAAAGAACCACTAAGCCACCAGACGTGCTCTTATCAGCGAAGGCAACAGGAGGCAGCTACCCAGTGGGACACGCCCACTTTACAATAATGAGTCCAGTCTAAACACACAAAAACCAGTCAGGGGAGTGAAAAGCTGAAATGAAAGGTTAAGCGTGCCCCATGCAACAAATGTGAACAAAAAGCTGCACAGAAGGATAACAATAAGCAACTACAACAATTGAGAGACGCTTAAACAGTTGCAGGAATTGTAGAAAAAAAGCTGCAGTAGAGTGGCAAAGTTCACACCAACCCCAGCATTGAAGAGGATGAAGGAATGGGAAGGAGGCGTAAGTGGTAAAGCGGTCTAAGCATAAAGGAAAGGATAATAATGTGAATGCGAGAGCAAAAACAAATATGTGAGACTTGATCTGTGGCTGCAACTGTGTGTGTCAATGGAATGTGTGTGTTGGGTGTGTGTGGCAGGCGCACGCGAGGCAAAACAAAACAAAACAAAACAAGAAATAGTGAGGAGAAAAGAGAAAATAGAATCAAATCGCAATAAAACGAAACGGAATCCTCTTAATGCGCCATGTAAACAAAATGGGCACGTGACCCGCAGGAGGGCAAGCTACCCCCTTAACGCTCTATATCCTTCCTTATCCCCAACCAAAATTTGTGTCCTGCTGGCGCCGGACAAATTGCCTCGTGGAATAATCCTGCCAGGCAGCAGATGCAGCTCCAGCTCCAGCTCCAGCGGCAGCAAAGGAGACTCGAAGACTCTCGTGGCGCCTTCATAAAATTCAAAGAGTCTCGAGAAATTCTAGAGGATGCAATAGAGGGTGAGTTCGGACTAGGGGGGCTAAGGAATAATTCACAGCTGACCGAACAGTGTGAATGCACTTTCCAGTTGCTCATCCGATTTATCCTGGTGCACAGTTATCAGAGTCCTTGAATGGCTGTCAAGTTGCGGCCGCTTTACAAATCGTTGCAAATTCTCAGATCAAATATTGCAGAAGAGTAGAAGAGGAAGAGAATGGCAATGAAGAAGAAGCAGAAGTGTGCAACAATATAAAAGATGTATCTGATGTGTCTGTTGAGAGTCCGTTGCAATCCTTTGCCGCAGTCCACAACAAAAGCAATGCAAGCTCGGACACTTCCTTCATCCGCTGCCTCTGCCTTTGCCTCTGCTTCTCTCTGTCTCTGCTCCACTGCCTGTTGCTGCCACATTTTGGGTCATTTCCTTCATTGCTTCAACACATTGCACTTGCATTGTCAGCTGCTGAGAGGGGGCAAATATTGGGAGAGGGAAAAATAGGAAGACGGGCAACTGCTGTCAGTTACAGTTGAAATGCCTTTAGAGGATATCTAATGTGTCGAGTTGGGATATGTAACTAGAGAGAGAGAGAGAGAGAGAGAGAGAGAGAGAGAGAGAGAGAGAGAGAGAGAGAGAGAGAGAGAGAATAGGATGCTCCTCTTGGCCCGTTGCCAGGTTTCTATTGCCACACGTATTCTCATATGTCTCACTCGTTGGTTAATTACCTCGATAAATGGGTAATTGCCTCACTTACTCACACAGCATATGGGGCCAACAACCCCAACTAAGATCCCAACTGCCAACTACAAACAGCGAACTGCCAACTGCACTTCATTTTATTTTATGCGTCACAATTTGCTTTTAGTGATTCGCTTCCTTGTGGCAGATCCTCAAATGCAAGGGAATGGAATGGAATCTGTGGAACTATCAAGATTTTACGAGTCAAGTTATGAAGTCCGAAAGATAATAATGGGCCAACACTTTACGCTTGGCACTAATTCAAAATCCGCCAACAAGTTTGAGCGGCGCCTCCTGCCAAGGGCAAGTTGGCAGCCAAAAACAGAAATACACTGAGAGAAATACTTTTTACGATATTGCTTGCATTATTATTATTATTGCCAGGCAAAACTATAAGCAAAACTCTAACCAAAAGTCAGGCGAGTAAATTGTTTGATGCTTTGAGGCACAAACTCAGTTCCGTCCGTCTCAGCGGGGATGATGAAAGGAAAGGGGCGGGGCAGCTGGTCGGAAGCGTCGGAAAACTTTCATTGCCAGCAGCAGCAGCAGCAACAGCAGAAGCCATCAACTGTCGGGCTCCACTTGGATGTCAGCAGTCGGCAATGGGCCAAAAGGATAAGAAGCTCCGGAATATGAAAGATCTGCCCATCCACAGGACAAAGGAGAGAGAGGGGAATACTTTATACTGGGGGATACTGGACGAAGGAGAATTTCTTTTCTCAAAGCTTTTATTGCCTGTCACTGTCTGGGAGAAGATTGCGGAAAGTAGCGCCAAATTTGTATGATTGGAAAAAGTACAGAGCCAAACTGAAGTCTGTCTAGGCAGGAGGCGGACGGGAGGACGGGGTATGTGGATGTAACTGTGGGGAGCACGCCGGGTAAATGAAGTGTGACGCTTTGTTTTCCTTTGATTTAGTTTTATGGGTCTACATCGGATGTAATTGAATTATGCAACTTGGCGCCGACACCCGACACCCGACAGGCCAAGACAGACCCCACAGACAACAGACAACGCACAACAGACGACTTTATTAGCATTGAATCGTAAAAGCGAGACGAGTCTATATATGGAAACAGGAAATGGCATCTATATTCGTATAATGACTCGAATGATGATAGAAAGGCAGCCAGGGGGCAGATTGTGATGGGGATAGAGCTATAGATGAGAATGTGAGCAGGGATAGGAACATGTTAACGCTTTTTAGCGTTGATATTTGAATTTTAGATGCCCAGGTCTGTTTGGTTCGTGTGCCCAACATGCGATGAAATGAGTTGGAAAATATGTCTGCGGTTGCCCAACAGCCAGAGCTCGCAACTCCTGCCATATCCTGCCAACTCAATGAATCTGCAAAATTTCCATAACTCAATAAAGCGACGCATTAACTGATAAGCAGACGTTGCCACAGTTGCCATTGCACCCAGCAGATAGACTAGCTGAGTGATGAGTGATAGGAACATAACTCAGCAGTCTATGAAATGGAATCACCAATCGCCAATGATATGCCAATTGGAGCTACTCATAGAAAGGAGAGAGAGGAAGAGAGAGAGAGACAGAGAGAGAGAGAAAGAGAGAGAGACCGAGAACAAACTCATGAAACTGACTGCCTTAAATGATTGCTCAGTTGTTGCCCTTAAAGGTTGACTCTGACCCAGAGATGAAACGAAACTGAAACAGAATCCATTTAAAGGGCGAAGCAACACACATTTGCTTTCAGGTCGAATCCCCCAAGGGAGAATAGGAATACTTGATGGAATGGAAACGGGTTCTGTTTCACTTTATGCTGCACAGTCTGGGACCTGCCCATAATTAATATGCGAGTTGCCATAGAGTAATCTGTCATATCATATATTGAGTGCAAGCGAAAGTCACCCTCGACTGTTTGACAGTGTCAGAGTCTGACGGGAGGAGAGTTTCAGATACAGACACAGATTCAGACAGCTCGCTTCAGTGGCTTCCAATTACAGTTTCATGTCCTGTCAGAGCATTTCGTGTCTCGATATCCACTTGATGCTTGATGCACTCCTATCGAATCGATGCGAATTAAAAGTCGAGACCATGGAACCAATTGAAATCAAAGACATCACCTTGAACTCCTCCTCCTCCAACTGGGCAGCAAATAGAGTCCCGATGCAGCGCCATGTAAGCGATTGAGGGAGGTCCAATCGAGAGCTCTCTGGCATTTGTGTTGCCCCTGTTTGATTGTTGAGTTGTGTTTGTGTCCTGTTGGACATGGACTAAGCTGTGTAAACGACGACTGCAGCCGAGATAGCAGCAGCAGCAGCTCACGCATTGACACGGGACTTAAAAGGCTGGACGGATGTTGTAATTCCAATCAACACGAATAGAAGAACAACAACAAAACCAGGCAGAACGTTATGGGTCATGGATTGGCGCAGTCGTCGAGTGTAGAACAATGCAGTTTAGTAGAGCTTGGGGCGAAGGGTTCTGCTAGTTTCAAGTTTCTTCCTTAAAGTTTCCCTAAAATGCTCACGTCCTGGGCACGTGACCAAAATGTTTGCACATAAATAAGGAAAATATGAAAATGAAGAGATGAAGTTCGCAAATAGAAGAAGCGACTCGTTTATGCTCAAGTTTTCTTCAGTCTTTTAGCGACTTCATATGAACTAACAAACTTCGCACGAAACCTTTGAAATATTCATCAATGAGTCGTGAGTCGCAGCTGAAAGACGACGAACAACTCTCCCATGGCAGCTCTTCCGCCCACAAGACATTAACCCCAATTGGCTAAATGGCTCATTAGGTCAGTGGAGAAGTCTGTCAGTCTATGGTTTGTCTGTCTCTGTGTCTGTCTGTCTATCCGTGACTCTTCCATGAGGTAAGCAACAAAAGTCACTCGACAGCCATTCAGAGAAGTTTTTCCCATTCAACCAGTCGGTCGTTGGGGCTTTTCCATTTCTATTCCCATTCATTCAGTCGGAATGAAAACGGAAAGAAAACGCAACCGAGTTGCACTACTGCGTGGTCAGTTATAATTAGGGGGCGCTTTTAGGGTTTTATGGGCTAAGCGATTATCGCCAAGCGAAGAGCTAAGCGGACGGAAAGTGAACGCGACTCGTAAACACTTTCACATTGACCCACGCGAAAGGATTCCATGGGAGCTTCTTCCCTCCTCTGCCCACTCTTGCCCACACTCTGAATTCAATATTGTTAATTGGCGACATGGATCCGGCATGGTTCGAAGGAACCCAAGCGACCCATAAACCCATCGCATACAGCTGTATCCCAATTTGAAGCAGCTCCAAGTTATGTTGACTTTATATATTTAACAGACGAGTTGGGAGGTGGTGGAAATACAAATGGGTGTGGTCGTGGATACGCATAAGTCGCAGAAAATATGTTTCGGATCTGGTTCTGCTGTAGGGTTGATTAATTGGCCATAAACCAAACGATTATCATACTAATTTTGAGGAAAGGAACCTCATGCTTCAGATCAACTTTTACTTCTCAGAGGAATCCACTTTCTAAGGGATGACCCAGTGATATGATGAACTGGAGTTCCGTGTGTGGAACTGGACCAGGGGAGAGTATAAATGGTACTTGGAGTTGCTTGAGTTCCGTTTGGCTAGGCAACGTTTACCGTTGTGATTGTGGGGTGCAACTTCCTCATCCTCTGCTTCCCTTCCCATCCCCTCAGCCATCTCTCATTTGCACGAAGCTCACAGAGCTGGCCCATAATCAAAGGGGATGTGGACACGGTTTCACTACAGAGCTAGCTAGCTGCCGAGGGAAATGGGGCACAGACACGGGAAGGGGGCAGACGCAAGGCAGTAATTGCTTAATTTGATTACGTGCCGCCGTAAAAAGCAGAACAGGAAATTTGCACACACACACTCTCCCAGACACCCTGTGCTCGGTAATGAAGTTGATTCGCTGAATGGATGAATGGATGGATTCATGGATACATGGATAGATGGATAGGCAGTTAGCAGGCACTCGCACACGGGTGGTTCGCGCATGTTGCTCGCAGTCCCCGAATACTGGGAACTGCCTCGACTTTAAACTGTTTTTCAGATCCGAAACAACTTAATTTATGTTTCGGGCTGAAGCTGAAACCCTTTGCCCAAATGTCGCCAACAACAGTGCGGACAGCAACAACAGCAACAACAACAACAACTATAACATGGAGAAGTGCAAATTCAGAGGCAACAATAGAGCGTCAAAGGCACGAAATGGAAAACCATTTGGTTCGCTTCGTGCGATAATTAGAAGCGACCTCTGCACGCTCAATTAGAAGCTTGTAAGCGCTACACCCGAGGGGGTTGAGGAAGAGGGGGAAGAGAATCGGGATAAATACGTATATATAAACACTCTCTAAACTCAGCTGCAACAACAAACGCAGGCAATACGAAGGGAAACACGCGACCAACTGCAGCAACAGAAGGAGAGAGTGGGAGTAGATGAGGGGCAGGAGCAGGGGCAGGGGCAGGGATTAGGCCGAAACACGAAGCGAACGAGGCAAAGAGAGTCAAAGAGTGGGACGAACGGCGGCTGGTTGAATGTCTTAATTAACTGTTAGCTGCACTCAGCTAAAACAGCAGGAGGTTAGGGGGAGAGGGTGATGGGGGCGCAGTTAGCACAGTGAATGGGAGTGAAGAGAGAGAGAGAGAGAGAGAGGAGAGGGAGAGAGTTACTGCTTCTGCTTGTCGCCTGTTGTTGCCACTAAATAATGTCGAGGACAACCGACGCCAGAGCCGTGCCTCAACTTATTTATGATTTGCAATTATTTTAGAGAGAGGTTCGCTTCAGCAGTGAATAGAAAAGAGGAGAGAGTGAGAGTGAGAGGGAAGGGAGTGGCTAGGAGGCGGTGCGAGTTAGGTTCGCTTATCTGATTTAGGGATACACGAAGTGTGCATAAACCTGAACACGTCCCCATCATCTGCACACACACATGCACATATAAGAGAGTTGCTTGTGGCGCTGTTTCATTTATTTTTTTTATTTTTTGGCGGCGGCGGCGCCAGACGAAAGTGTTCGCTAGACAAATGCTATGGCCAGGGAAAGAGAGTGAGAGAGAGAAGGGGAGAGAATAGTAGGAGAGTCAATGGGTTGCTGGTGAAACACATTCATAGAGTGAGAGCGAGAGACTGGGCTGACATGTCACTTGGCCATAAAAAAAGTTTATGTCTGACATGAGCCAAAAACAATTTGCATATTTTTCCACTGGATAACAACTTAATTTAGGATACATTCGAGCGAGACTATTGCGTAGCTTGGCAATAGTCATTGAGGGGGGTCCAGAGATTGGGGGAAGCTGTCTGGTTTGCCTGGCTGTCTGGTTTGTCTATTTGTCATGGAGTCATAGCAATTAAAAGGAAGTTACGGCAACTAGTTGAGTTTCCTGTGTTGCTCAACTTCATGAGTTCCTTGAGCAATTTGCTCGTTTCACAGATATTTGCTGAACTCTGATGTTAGTTGTTTTATGACATTCTTTTCTATTCATTTTATTGGCTTCTACGCTTCCAGTTTCATTTCCTTTCTAAGTTTTTTTTACTCTCTCTCTCTTTGCAGACATCAGAAATAACTCGCATTCATCAATGTTTGCCAGTGCAATGGAGAGGTGGCCCTTCCCTTGGCTTCGATGTTCTGATGCTTTATTAGTTTCACTCACAGCTAAACTCTCATTCTTTTTCGCTTCTCTCTCGCTCACTCACACATTCACACACTCTCTCCTTCTCTGTCTCTGTCTCAGTTGCGTTTCACACCTTTTGTTAGCGTACGCAGCGGGTGTTGCAAACATTCTTTGAAATTGCTTCTCACCGAGCTTCATTTCCAGCTCACCTTTCATCTATGGCTGCCGCCTTCGCCCGCCCTTTGCTTGGCTGCGATGCACTGCAGCCGAATGCAATTTATTTGCTGTCGCGCGCATTAAACGCGCTGCGCTGACTTTTGACTGACGCCATATTTTCCGCCACATTTGCGACGCGGCGCAGCGCGGCGTTCGCTTGCTTTATGGCTGACACGCCCACTCACCCGTGCACCCATGCGCCCATGCGCCCATTCATTTTTCATAACTGTCAGCTGTGCGCACAATTCAAACTTGCCCCCAAACACAGCAGCAACCCAAAACCCCAAAACCTCTTAATGCTCCTCTTGTCCCCATTCTACAAATATGAACTCTGTATGATTGGATGGGGGAATTTTCTTTTGTTCAACTGTCGCACTTTCTGCTTAGCCATCGAAGTGCGGAGTTAATGGCCAAGAGTTGTGAGCTGTGAGCTGTGAGCCGTATGTGCCTCCCCTGTTAGCTGTAAGAGTACATTATGCACATTGCTTTTCACAGCTACAAGGCCTTAATTACGGGCACAGGGCAACAACAACCAACACCTAAGTGGTTAACTTCTTAAGGGCGGTTGGCAAGGGTGAGATGGATGAGAAGGGCTAGGTTGGGGCATGGGGCTGAATTATGCAGCATTTTTCATTAAAGTGGCAAACGGCATTTCTTGTGTGGCCCGCGGCGGAAATGGCAGTGGAGGTGGAAGTGCGCGACGGATGTGGCCAAAGCCAAAAAGACGTCCCATGGATGGATTTGTGTGTAGCTGACAGGTCCTTTGGCTGCTTCCTTAGCTCGCAATCCCAGCCCCAGCACCAGCACCAGCACCAGCACCAGTTCCAGTTCCAGTCCCAGGCTCTGGCTGCAGCTGCTGCTGAACATGGCTAAAGCATGTTCACTCGAAATTTGTGTTCAGAGTGAGACTTGGAAATTAGCATAATCAACATGAAAAGGCGGTATACGTAGAGAGCCATAGACACTGGGCTGGGCATAGGTTTTTGAGCAGGACTAAGCAACTCACTCTGACGCCTTGGGCCTTGGCTGACTGGCTGACTGCCTCCTCTCAGTCTCAGCTGTGGTCGAGCTCTTTGGAGCGCCTTTAATTACACAGCGCTGCACAAATGATGAGCTGGCAAATTCTTGTGCAGTGGGCGTGTCCTTTTGTGACAAGGATGACTAAGAGATTGCGCAAAAAGGGCCCGCAGCAAGCAACAGAACAAACCAGACCACACCACACACCAGTCCACAGCAAAGCAATCCATATTAGAGCTCGGCCAAGTCGAAGCGAAGTAGACAAAGCGATTAGTAATCGTATTTTATGGAGTGGTCGGTCTTCAAGTGTGAGACGCTGTCGCAAATTGAGATATATATTTGAAATAAACTAGATGAAAATGAATCGCATAATAAAGAGCTACGACGAATAAGTGTAATAAAAAACGAAACAGAGAGCAAATCAACAAAGTATTGCCCAAAGGATACGCTAGACGATTGTTCCTTGATACGAGAAGGCCAAGGCACATTTGGCTTTTGTTCGGCAGGACAATTGCCCGAACAATGAAAGCGTCAATTGTGAAGTGTAAGGCTAACAGATGGCACTCGACTATTGGCTAAAAGCCCTCCAAGTGTCAACAACGATTGATTTCAAACATAGAGAGAGACAAAGAGAGAGAGAGAGAGGGAGGGAAAGAGCAGCTCCTAACTTTCAAATCCAATACATCATCTATATGAATGTGTGGATGTGTGTGTGTGTTTGCTTAGGGATTAGAACTCCTACAGATGAAGAAGAAAGTTGTTTGCTTGGAAAAGCAAACGAAATTAATTTCATGGCTCGCAGAACTCAAATTGAAAATAATTTTTGTTGAAACATCCCAAACAACAATAACAAATAATAAAATAATAACAAACTGTGCTGCCAAAGCCACAGCAATGCTGCTGAAAAGCTGTGAAAAAGCAAAGCTGCAAAGGTGTGAATGGAAGAAAGCACATAATCAAGTTCATTGTAAGCACTTCATTTATGCTAACACCCCAGAAACGAACAAGTAAAAGTGCTCGAGTGGCAACTGCTCGACTAGCAGATACCCTGAGATCAGCGAGGAGCTGCTGCTAAAAATACAACAAGCAACGGAGCAGCGTAGAAGTATGGGGCAAAGGAGGAAAATGGATCAAAATATCTATATTTAATTATAGATTTTTATCGATAATATGAAAATGGCATGAGATATCGAAAAATTATGGAAGACTGCGTAAGGCGTACTTAAAAATGTATAACAGAAATTTAGAACAGATAGCAGAATGCACTGATAGACAGACAGACGATCAGCTCATCATCTCCCCACACAATAATATATATATACTTTATAAAGTCTGTCACGCCTTCTGCTGCCTGTTACATATATTTGCATAAAACCAATATACCCCGAAATCCCTTTTCAGTGTATTAACTGTCGAAAAAATGTCAAAGTAAAAGCTGCCTGGAAAGAGGATTACATACATACATATATGTATGTATATATGTATATGTGAACTCCTCACATATGTCATGTATTGGAAATAAGTTTAAATATCTGCCAACCAATCCGAGGGTTGTTTAGTTGTATTGAAAACACATTATCTGACGCTTTCTATATAATTAAGGAACTTGTTGAAATGACATACGACAATCAAGTGGAAATCAATGACTATAATTATTTCACTTATTCTACCTTTGAAAACATCACAACATTTTCTCAGCCAACTCCCCAGTCGTTCAAAGTTTATCCTAAAATTATTTTGATTGGTCAATTGTCGGCACTTTGTGCCATATACTGCAATTAATGTTTGTGGTTTCTGCTGAGTACTAGTCAGCAGAGCCTCATCCCATTTAGAATCTCTGCTAGAAAGGCACTTGGACTCCAAGTGTTTTCGCTTGAAAAGTGCACTTCAACAGTGCAGCTTTTCGATACTTGTAATTGTGGCAAAAACTTTTCAAGTGGGACTTTCGGCTCATCGAAGATGTAAGTAATGTGTGCCTGCCTGACTCCCTCTCTCTCTCTATCAATCTCTCTCTCTCTCTCTCTCTGTTTGTCCCTGAACATGAATATAGACAAGCCAAGAGCACACGCTAGTTGCCAGACAATGAATGCAGCTGAAACTATTCAAGGAAAACCAAGGCAAACCTTGACTTAGGTAAGCTTGCGTGATGCGGGAAGGGGAGTTCTTGCCTCTGTGTGTAGCTCTGTGGTGGTTGCGAGGGGCGAGCAAGTCGTTCTGCTGCATCGGTAATGTAAATACATGTGCGAAAGCGAGCACCTGAGATATCAAGTGCAATTGTCTGAGCCACTGGCAACGGGCGGGCGACGCAACAATAAAAATGATACAAAATGCGGCAGCATGAAGCAGCTTATTGTGGCCACAATTGCGCGGCCGTAGAATGGAACGAATGGCAGGAAGGAAGGACGTTACGGTTGTTGTCTCGCCATTATGCGTTGTGTGTTTGCATGGATCTCAAATTGAATGTAAATTGCGATTGTGTGGCTGTGGGAGGCAACTCAAATGAATCAAAATGAATCAGAATGAATCGAACGTGGGCTGATACACGTGGGAATCATGCAGCTGACTGCCAACTTGGCAAACAAACAGGGACCAGCGCAGGCGGGAGTAGCTCTAGCTGTAGCAGGAGTAGCGCTGTTAGTCGGCAGACTTCTGCTAAATCATTCAGCGGCCATTAAACTGGCAACGAGCTGTGGGCCATGGGCAACGGACAACGGGCTGCAGACAAGTTGCAGCCAAGTCATGTGGGTGGCTGCTTTGGCACCACATACTTGGCCAAGTGTCATTGACTCCATTTTGCTAAAAACTTTAAGCTGTGGCCAGCAGCAGCAGCCGTAGCAGGAGAAGCAGCTGCATTGGTCAGCTGCTAGCCGTTTGCTTGGCTCGTAATTCCTGTAGATAACTATTACGGGCCGTGGCCATAAAAAGCCATTACATCTTATCTTGGCCAATTGCTTACGGTCAGCTTTTCGGGTCCGCTGCCTGCTTTCCAACTGGAATTTATACCCTGGCCTAGGCCAAAAGCCAAACATGCGAATAATTTAAATCAGCTGCAGCGCAACACCTGTGAAAATGCCTGGCTATCAACACTGTAACCAGAAAAAAGGGAGCCTTGCCACATGTTTATCGGAGCCAAACTGTTTGCCTAACGGAATTTCTGGCATTCCTTTAAAGCAACAGCAATGTTAGCCAGACAGCCAAGCAGCCAAACAGCCAACAGAACCAAGCGGAACACAGCAGAGCAGAGCAGCACAGAGCAGACCCACGCCAGGATTTCCTTCAACTCGTACATCATGCATATTTTGGCTGCTTTATGCTCCCTCTCACTCTCTCTCACACTAGCTGCTTCCTCTTTTATGACTTTACATTGTGAGTGTGTGTTTGTGTGTGTGTGCTTGGCAACTTCATTGAGTTGTTGTTCGACGTTTCACACAGATTTTACGACCATGATGGCGCATTAAATTTTATAACTTATCAAAGAGACGACACCCCAGTCAGCCAGCACTTGCCCCCCTCTCTGTCTCCCTCTTCACACCCGCCCCACTTGTCGCGAAAGTCATTCAAATGTTGGTTAACTGTAAATTGGCTGTGGGCTTCATGCGAAACGCGCGTTAATTGAATTTGGCGTCAAACAAAAGACGCAACGTCCCGAAATATCCTGAATTTTCGTGCCAGCGTCACATGGAGCATTAATGTGGGAAATGGAAACAGGATTTTGAAAACTCACCGGAAAGATTCGCGTGCATCGTGCTGTTTCTCATTTGATTTGAATTAATTCAGCGCTTCGCTGAATGACATGTGAGGAAATTACTTCTATTCAACTCACTTGATCATGTTGTGCTGCGAGGAGCTGTTTGACAAGTGAACTAGTTCCGAGCCGTGTGTTGGATCAACTGAGAAAACATAATTTGAAATGGATTGTATACTATGATGAAAAGTGTAAGGCATTAGCTTAGATTGACTAAAATTTCATTGGTTCATTTAGGATATACTATTTATATTCACAGCATTAACCTATGCTCATTCTTAAGATACTTTTGTGGTTCTTTGAACTAGTTCAGCTTACAGCTTAGTCAAGCGTTTGCTTGATTATGTGGCCACGAAACCTTTCAGTCGAATGTCTCTTGTCACCCTGCTAGCTCTTAAATATGGTAATTGTTCTAGCTGAACGAGACAGTCGGAGTGTGAGCGAGATAGCAAGAGAATAAAAACAAACAGAGCTGAGGAGTGTGAGTGAGTGTGACAGACAGAGTGATGGAAGCTGGTGAGCTGGTGGAGAGTGCGACAGAGAGAGAGAGAGAGAGAGAGAGAGAAATAAAGTATTGTGAAAGCATTTTTATTGAGTGCAGTCATTGAAGAAGGGTGTGCATATGTGTGTGTGTGTGTCTCTCTCCCTGTGTGTGTGTGTCGAGGGTTATTAAATGCAATTGTTATTTTGCAATCAATGCCAATTAAAATTGCCATCAATTTGGTTATGGTAAATGCGTTTTTGTTGCGTCTGATCTCTATACACCACCAAAACACATACACACACACGCACACACACACACACTGACACATGCACACACACCCACAAAGCCGCAAGTCAAACAAATGCATGTTGCAAGCATTAACAGCAACAAATCTGTGTGGCCAATTGATTTAAATTAAAATTTAAATGGAAATCGATTAATTGGGTACGAAATGCGAAAATTTAATTGAAATTTTCAGTGCGTGGCACAAAATTGAAGCGCAAAATTGAAATTGAAATTGAAACTGAAACTGCATTAACTATAGCTGCTGCTGTTGTTGTACTCAATAATTGTCAATAGTGAATATATGAGCAACAACAACAACAACAGCAACAGCAGCCGCAACAGCAATTGTTGTTGCACACTTTCTGTGGCTTTTACAGCTGCCAAAGAGAAAGGGAGATGAGGGGAAGAGACAGAGAGAGAGAGAGAGAGAGAGCAGCAGCAGTGGCAGCGAGACCAGAGATGGGCCAAGGTGGTTAAGTGGTTGTGGCACATGTGCGCCTGAGCTCGAAAATTGGCTTTGGCTGCAAATTAACAATTTCATTTGATAAATCAAAGGTCAGCTGCGACATGGCACACAAACAAATAGCAAAACCAAAATGTAACGAACATTCACATGCACACTTGCATTCTTGCATTCACCCATTCATGCATGCACATTCACATTCACATTCGCATTCACATTCGCATTCGCACATTCAAGTCTCACTCATTCACATTCGCATTCAACAGAGATTCAGTTGCACGCATCACTGGACAATGCCTGCACTCTCTCTCTCTCTCTCTCTCTCTCTCTCTGTATGTGTATGTGTGTGCGTGTGTGTGTGTTTGTGGGTATAAGTTGTGTGTATGCATATTTAACATGACATGAACATATCGAACACCCACGCATCGTAGAGCATTCATTATGCAATGTTGCTTTCACACACACACACACACACACAAAGGCATACACACACATGCACACACTCACATATACATTTGCATAATTGTATGTCTGTCATTGGCATTGGTTTTGCTGGCAACAATTGCATTCGATTTGCACTCACCCTCACTCACTCCCTCTCACTCTCTCTCTCGCTCTCTCTCTCACTCCGTTGCGCTTGTTATAAACTGAACCTTTTAACTTTGTGTTCAACTTGTTTAACAAGCAAAATTTTCCATTACACTGCAAATTGTTGATGTTGATGTTCCCAATTTGGATTTCACAATGCACACGGACAATATGTTGGGCAGGAATACAAAAAAGAATATAAATAGAGAGTTTAACAGCAATTGGTTTAATGTAGTTTATGAATACGGAATGTGCGAATGTGAATAGGAAAGAAATTTAATCAATATAATAATAAATATAACAATCTAATAAAAATACTATTTAATAGAAAAGAAAGCGAAGAGCTTTTAGTATGAACAAGTTTAAATACTACTAAGGTAAGCAAAGTGAATTTATTAACCAAGAATTGATCTATTGAAATCTTAAATCACTCAATAGAAATGGATTTGACTAAAGAGAGGATAAAAGAGGGAGTTAGAGATATTTATATACATATACATATATGTATATACAGAGAGACAAAAGAGAGAGATTTTTTGGGCTACGTTGGGAGAAATGCATATATAGATAGAGAAAGAAATATAGAGTAACATAAATAGAGTAGAATAGATAGAAAGAAAGATAGATGAAGAATGATGCAGTAGAGCAGATTTTTACTCCATTATCTCCCTTGGATCACACTTAAGCAATCAATTTAAAATAATATCATTTATTTCTTAACATTTTTTGTTAAAATATTTTTTTTGTCATATAATTATTAACATTTATTTTCTTCCAATTCAAATTTCATTAAGTTATTTATAAAGCTCTCAAGTATTTTCCAAACTTTCTATTATTAAATGTTTTCAACTTTAGTAGTAACACAATAGATTTACCCAACATATAATATAATATATGTATATCAACCCATCCATCAAACTTTCAAGCAGATGTTAAGCAAAATGCCAAATGTTTAACTACATTTGACAGTGTTGCATAATTTGCAACAAATTTTTGGAGCATTCGAATGATTGATGCTTGCACAAGGCTAACTGCATATTGCATATATCTAGCTATACATAGATCTATGTGTGCCTGCATGTCTGTATGTATGTATGTATAAATTGCTATTTGTTTTCGCACTCGGCAGACACACTGAACATGAGCAAATAAAATTTGCTGACAGAGCTGGGCCCAAAAGCGAAACTAGAAAATTGTTAAATCAGTGCAGGTAAATATTGGCTGGACAAAGGTAAAATTTTCGTTGCAGACATTGCCGCTGAATATGCATTGCACATTGCAGATGATTTCACATTTTTAATTAAAAGGCTTTTGTGCTCTATGGCCACACACACAGAAAAAAAGAAAGAAGAAGCTGCAAAATTGCTGTTAAAACCAAAAAACGTTGCACATATACATATATATATATATTATATATATTGACAGATAGAGCTATGTTGTTGACTCTGCAAATTTTTGTGGGTTAGTTTATCAAATTTAAAACGAATCAATAAACAGGACAGAAATTGTTACTCTTGAAGGCTGCAAGGGATGCATGAATATAAAGAGAGAGCGCAAGAGAGAGAGAGAGGGGGATAGGAAAAGAGTGCACAAGAGATATGTTATGCCTTTATGCACATTAACAGCTGAGTCATTTATTTTATGGGGCATTTTCTTCAAATGTTCGTCAGTTACAGCACACACAGACACACACACACACACACACACACACACACACACACACTCATACAGAGTCTTAGTTGTTGTATTTGTGCACACTTCATTTATTTTATGCGTTTTATCCCGCTCCCTTTTAAATGTGCATGTGCTTGGTTAGTCACTCTCTCTCTCTCTCTCCCGCTCTCTCTCTCTCTCTGCGGCATAACATTTATTTCGTTTTTATTATCATTTCATGCATGCGCCAAAACCAACCCCACCAACCCCCCCGACCCCCTAGCCATACACCCACACATATGCAGCGGCGAACGAACGAAAAAAATGCCGAGCAACGCCTGCAATTGACCTGCCTGCAGACCGCGTCACACCCCACCCCCCTTTCTCGCGCCCCTGCCCTGCGCTGACCCGCGCCGCCCTGACTGCATCAAGAGGCTATAAAATGTTCTTGTTGTTGTTGTTTTTTTTTCTTTCTCAAAGGGACAGCGAAGCCAAACAAAAACAACAAGATAACAGTTAGCTGAGAGAGAGAGAGAAACAGAGAGTGGGTGCGGGAGCGAGAGGGCAAGCAACAAAAAAATGAAGTGGCAACAGAAATAGTTGCGCCCTCGCTTTATAACAATATATGTACATACATATGTATGTAAGCTTGCAACGGGGCTTCTTCTTCTTGTTGTTGCCTGAAAAAATATCGAGTGAACAAAAAAAATGTAAGAGAAACAAGAAGGCAGCAGCAGCAGCAACAGCAACAACAATAACAATGGCAACTGTCGAGTGGTGGGGGCGTGGCACAATAGCCGCATCGCTGTCTATTTTAGTTGTTGTCGTCATTTTTACCCAATGCTGTGTTTTCTTTTTTCTCTCTTTATGTTTTTGCGTTCAAATAATGTCATTTTGTAAATTGCTTCAGTTGCCACACGAACATACACCAATACCAACACACACACAAACAATAGACTCCAATATATATATAAAATTCCCCTTGCTCTGGCCTGGCATATTTTTTTTAGTGCTGCTTCCTTTACGTTTGCTGCTTTTATTGTGTTGCCGCCAACAATTGGCCTTTTTGGTCCTGTGACGTACTTTTGCGTCTACCCTGCAATCTGCTCGCATGTCCTGATAGACATTGCCAGCCACCACGCCCAGCCACTCCCCCATCGCTAGCCTACTCCTGCCCCTGCCATCCTGCTTTGGCTTCAAACTTTGCCTTTGTTTGGCGCGAAAATCAATTAACGCGCTCAATGAGCTTCAAAAAACTTTACGACACACACACTCACACACACACACAGACATAAGCAGCCCTCACACACAGACATTGAAAACAAAGCCAATTTACAGTTAACCAAAATGTAAATGGCGTCAAGGGATGCCCGCCTGGCCTGGAACCTGTGCTGCCTCGTCGCTCGCTGTCAATGTGGTTTGCCCGGAAAAGCCCAAAAATTGAAACTGAAACCGAAACCAAAACTGAAAAGCTCCAACTGTGCGAGGGAGCGAGAAGTGAGGCGCCATGGGTGCAAGCGAGACAAAAGTTGACGCCATGCAAGTGTCAACTGTTTTGATAAGCTGTTAAATTAAATGTGCGGCAATGTCATAAAAATCTGTGGCACGGCCGCAAGGACAACGGCGCATATGAAGACATTAAAACACAGCAGTGGAGTGGAGTGAGAGAGCGAGAGGGGAGAGAGAGAGACAGTGAGACAGAGAGACAGTAGGAACGGCCAGCGAGCAGGAGGCGCGTGTAACGTGGCAGGTTTGCTGCTGCTTGTTACCTTTTGATGTTCGCCACAGATACTTAACAAAAGCCATTTCATAAAGATGAGCAAACGAACAGCGCTGCAAAGCATTTCCATAGAAAAGTTGCGGCTTGTGGCAGCTGTTTATGTACCCACGTGTGCAGCAGGAGCAGCAGCAGCAGCTGCTGCTGCCACGCAATTCGACATTCAATTTATAGATCAATATACAATAATAGAACAGCAGAACAGACTAAGCGAACGTTATGCTAACGCGATTTGGTAACAAGCCAAGCAATGTCAGCTCCAGTCCCGCCCCAAGCTGCATGCCACCAAAGTACGCCCACATCCCCGGGCAGCGTGTGCCCCGCGCATGGCGTGCTGATTTCTCAGGTGGTCGCTTTCGCACATGTATTTACATTGCCAGAGTGAATCATCGACAAGTCTGCGCCGTGGCAGACGTTTCACTTAGTCTATTGCAAGAGGGAAATGGGAAATGGGAAGTGGGAAATGGGAAGTGGAAAGTGGCATGCGGCAAGTTGTTTCCAGTTGTCAGTTGCAAGTTGCGTGTCCACATGAGCAAACAATGTTGGCTGGAATCTTTGACAAAGTCGTGGCCAGTGCAGACTTGGCCAACAATTAAAACTATCAATCTGACAACTTGAGAGAGAGAGAGAGAGAGAAATAGTGTGAGAGCGAGGCAGATTGACAGAGACGACCGCAAACTTTAATTGCATGTTCGTCTCAAAGTGTTAACAAACTGTGCACAATTGGCCCAATCAAACGAATTGCTAAACTTTGGCAATTGCTTGTAATGTTTTAGCTGGCACTTGAAATACTCTGTAAAGAATTAGTAAGGGGAGAATATTGTAAGCTATAAATCATATATAGCATACAAAGAGACTATAGTTTAAGTAATTTTTTTTAGAGCTTAGCTAAGTTTGAATTAGTTTAAGAATCTTAACGATCTCTTCTATAGATACATAAAGCAAGTTGTATAAGTATTTCAGCAAATCTTCTTTATAGCTTAAACCGAACTATAGCCAAGCAAATGTTATATGAAATGATGTTCTTGAACTAGAAATATGTGAGTTAGTTAGCCAATCTCTTGCTCTTTCCAGTTAAATAGAAGCTCAGACGAAAGGAAAAACTTATAGAAGAAGAGATGATCGAACGCTCGGTCATTGCATAAAATTCTTTAACTTCATAAATGTCTGATACTTTTACAGGGTATTGGCAAGTTGAGCATTCGCACTTGTTGCACTTGCGTGTTTGCGAGTATTGCGGTTTATTGTGCGCTACATATCGAGTCTTGACTGTAGCCACACGACAATGGGCAGTTGACATTTATTGCCACAGCTTGAGCAAAAACTTCAAGATTTATTTCTGGCTATTTTGGCTCTTTTAGCCTTTTCTCTGCTCTCGGTTTTACACATGTTTCATGTTTTTCTCTTTTAGTTATTTTTTTTATATTGTTGGTTTCTGCGAAATTCCAGTGGCTTTTTTGTGGTCCTTTTTCTAATTGTTTACGATTTGTGTTTTTCGAGCCATGAAATTAATTTCTATGGCGGGTTAAAGCCACTTTACTGGAAACTAACATGACCAAAATGGAAAACTTTTATTATTAAGTGGCAAATGCCTTCAACTGCGACCTTTATCTAAGCGTCGCAACAGCTTTTTCGAATTGCCAGCCAAAGTTAACGTTAAGTTGAAAACAATTGAAAGTGCGAACATGTGGGGGGCAATATAGAGTATTAAAAAGTTCAAACATTATTCAAGTCAGCAAGCAAACTCTTGTGACTTTAAAACTTTTACTAACAGCTCGAACGGAGAGCTGTTAAAGCTTTAAGTAATTGACTTTTACTATCTATAATTTATGTTACATAAATAGTTTAAAATATTCATTTTGTTGAATTTAGTTGAATCATAAATATTACATTGTAAATTTTGGCAGGCGAACGAATCAACCTTGCGTGATTTCTGACCCCTCTGAACCCACCTGGATATACCTGTGCCTGTGCCTGCGCCTGAGCCTGTGCCGTACCCATGCCAACAGCGAACGCTGAACGAGTGCTTTCACAATAGAAGTGCGTTGAGCCGTGGATTGTTTGCATGCATGAGTGCATCTTGATCTCTTCCAATGCAGCGCTGTCCACTCAGCTCTTCCTTGGCTCTCGATATGCCAATTGCAAATTGCTAAAGTGTTTCGCCCGCCCAAACGCGTTGCTGGGGCAACATTAACAGCCAGCGCAGAGCTTCAATGCCAATTGCACTCAGCAGCAGCAGTCAGGCAGGCAGGCAGGCAGGCAGGCAGGCAGAGCTTGTTAACGGCTTCAAACTGTTTTTGGCTTGTCGTAAATTTGAGTGAGTGACAGAGAGAGAGAGAGAGAGAGAGAGAGAGAGAGAGAGAGAGAGAGAGAGAGAGAGAGAGAGTGAGATAGACATAGAGATATCTGCCAGCATAGAGCATTTAAGTGAGTTGAGAGCAAACGTTTATTACACAGCCAAAGCAACATTTAAGCAATGGATTAAAAATGCTCTCTATGTTGCGTATGCTATGGAGTTATGGAAATGGCTGAGCCAAGAGTTGGACTCCAGGCCAAATTAGCTTAAAAGGCAGCGCTACACGAAATATATACAAAAAAAGAAGCTGGCAAATTAATTTCAATGTTGGCGTATATACATACGTTTATATATATATATATGTTATTTTTTTCCTTTCTTCTGTGCTGTTGCTAGGGCAAAGTTGGGAAGCAAATTTGGTTTGACAGTGAATAAAATTGTGCGCGTTGCTTCTGTGAAATGAAATTCATTTGGCGCCTCACAATGTGCGCCATTTTGGCGCCCAACTACCAGCCAAATAAAAAAAGAATCAGAAAAAGAAGAAGATGAAGCAGAGGTAGAGGCAGGGGCAGAGGTAGAGGCAGCGGCAGAGGCAGACGTAGCCATGCTAGCGGCGACAAGGCAATGAAAAAGTTTCTGACTCGATTTTGGGCCCTTTCGAAAGTTTCAAGTTTATTAGCGTGGCATAGTGTTGTGCAATGTCGGCTGCCAGTGTTGGCTAAGTGCATGCACATGCAAGAGTATGCAAAAAAAAAAAACAGGAAAAAGAAGCAGAGCAAATCAACAACCAACGAGCGCTGGCCAAAAATGCAACCGACATTTGCCACTCGCCAAAGCGTTTGGCCATAAGGCCAAAGTTGAAAGCAACGCCAAATGCATTTAAAGTTGCCAATGGGGCTAGAACGAACGAACGAACGAATTTCAGGTGCGCTTCTCTAAAATACTTGGTCAGGGAGTAAATGGATTTTGCTTTGCTCTATGCCATTGCTGCTACTTTTTACGGCGCCTTTACACATACTTTTTTTACTACTTTTTATACACGCACACACACAAAGTAGTTGGAGAAAGCGAAATCCACTTTCATGTGGCACCCACACACACACATAGAGAGAGAGAGAGAGAGAGAGCAAGTAAATGAAAGCGATTCCATTTGTGCGTCGAACGGACGAAGCTGCTTCCGCTTTGACTTTGTGCAACGTCGTGCCATATTAGATTAGAGACTCGCTTTCATAACTGTAAATGCAGCGAAAATTGCGAAAATTGCTCTAATCATATCATTTTACAGTTATTCCTAAGGAAGCGCACATCAAAGCGGTCCAAAAAACAATTGCCTTTGAGCTGCTGAGCAAATCTAATAAAATATTACATTATAAATTCCAAGTCGAAAGAAAGTCAAAAGTCAAAGTTAAATAATCTCTTTAAGCGTGTTCATATTTTAAGTTCTTACATCAGTTTAAATATATCTTCGTGCACATGACTAATAAGTTTCTCAGCTAATTGCCAGCCGAACCGAACCGAGTTCTATTTCAGTTTGAGATTATGCTAATCTATCAGCCAGTTGAGAGAGTCATTGCAGCAGGAAGTCATGACACTTTGAGAAATGGCTGCACACAGCATCAATGAGCGGCCACAGGATATGCGGCTCACGCCTCCATGATTCCAACGTCTGCTACTTCTACTCTCTCTCTCTCCCTCTCCCTCTCTCTCTCTCTCTCTCTCTCACACTCCCTATGTCTAAGTGGCCTCGCCTTTACGTGGCAGGCGGATGAGCTCACGGCTATTGCAAATGTTGCGGAAAATATGGCGTCAGTCAAAAGTCAGACCGACGACAGCAAATAAATTGCATTTCAGGTAAGAAGCTACCAGGCCGTCTGCAGTGGCTGCCGAAGCTCCAGCTTCCTCTTGCGAAAATCCATTTCGTATCCAAGTCCTGCCTTAAGCCACTTGGCAAATAATTGGTCAACTCTCAACTAAATGAAATTTTCTATGCCAGTCCCCATTTTTTTGTTTCGCTTGCTACAGATATGACTTGCCCTCAACCCCATCCAACTGGGTTACGCAATAGTCTCAGTCACAGTGCCATTGGCGTTGCTTGAACGTATCCTAAATTAAGTTGTTATCCAGTGGAAAAATATGCAAATTGTTTTTGGCTCATGTCAGACATAAACTTTTTTTATGGCCAAGTGACATGTCAGCCCAGTCTCTCGCTCTCACTCTATGAATGTGTTTCACCCGCAACCCATTGACTCTCTACTATTCTCTCCCCTTCTCTCTCTCTCTCTCTCTGACTCTCTTCTCCCCTGGCCATAGCATTTGTCTAGCGAACACTTTCGTCTGGCGCCGCCGCCAAAAAATAAAAAAAATAAATGAAACAGCGCCACAAGCAACTCTTATATGTGCATGTGTGTGTGCAGATGATGGGGACGTGTTCAGGTTTATGCACACTTCGTGTATCCCTAAATCAGATAAGCGAACCTAACTCGCACCGCCTCCTAGCCACTCCCTTCCCTCTCACTCTCACTCTCTTCTCTTTTCTATTCACTGCTGAAGCGAACCTCTCTCTAAAATAATTGCAAATCATAAATAAGTTGAGGCACGGCTCTGGCGTCGGTTGTCCTCGACATTATTTAGTGGCAACAACAGGCGACAAGCAGAAGCAGTAACTCTCTCCCACTCCCTCTCTCTCTCTCTCTCTCTCTTTCACTCCCATTCACTGTGCTAACTGCGCCCCCATCACCCTCTCCCCCTAACCTCCTGCTGTTTTAGCTGAGTGCAGCTAACAGTTAATTAAGACATTCAACCAGCCGCCGTTCGTCCCACTCTTTGACTCTCTTTGCCTCGTTCGCTTCGTGTTTCGGCCTAATCCCTGCCCCTGTCCCTGCTCCTCATCTACTCCCACTCTCTCCTTCTGTTGCTGCAGTTGGTCGCGTGTTTCCCTTCGTATTGCCTCCCTTTGTTGTTGCAGCTGAGTTTAGAGAGTGTTTATATATACGTATTTGTCCCGATTCTCTTCCCCCTCTTCCTCAACCCCCTCGGGTGTAGCGCTTACAAGCTTCTAATTGAGCGTGCAGAGGTCGCTTCTAATTATCGCACGAAGCGAACCAAATGGTTTTCCATTTCGTGCCTTTGACGCTCTATTGTTGCCTCTGAATTTGCACTTCTCCATGTTATAGTTGTTGTTGTTGCTGCCGTTGTTGCTGTCCCCACTGTTGTTGGCGACATTTGGGCAAAGGGTTTCAGCTTCAGCCCAAAACATAAATTAAGTTGTTTCGGATCTGAAAAACAGTTTAAAGTCGAGGCAGTTCCCAGTATTCGGGACTGCGAGCAACATGCGCGAACCACCCGTGTGCGAGTGCTGCTAACTGCCTATCCATCTATCCATGTATCCATGAATCCATCTATTCATCCATTCAGCGAATCAGCTTCATTACCGAGCACAGGGTGTCTGGGAGAGTGTGTGTGTGCAAATTTCCTGTTCTGCTTTTTACGGCGGCACGTAATCAAATTAAGCAATTACTGCCTTGCGTCTGCCCCCTTCCCCTGTCTGTGCCCCATTTCCCTCGGCAGCTAGCTAGCTCTATAGTGAAACCGTGTCCACATCCCCTTTGATTATGGGGCAGCCCTGTGAGCTTCGTGCAAATGAGAGATGGCTGAGGGGATGGGAAGGGAAGGAGAGGATGAGGAAGTTGCACCCCACAATCATAACGGTAAACGTTGCCTAGCCAAACGGAACTCAAGCAACTCCAAGTACCATTTATACTCTCCCCTGGTCCAGTTCCACACACGGAACTCCAGTTCATCATATCACTGGGTCATCCCTTAGAAAGTGGATTCCTCGGAGAAGTAAAAGTTGATCTGAAGCATGAGCTTCCTTTCCTCAAAATTAGTATGATAATCGTTTGGTTTATGGCCAATTAATCAACCCTACAGCAGAACCAGATCCGAAACATATTTTCTGCGACTTATGCGTATCCACGACCACACCCATTTGTATTTCCACCACCTCCCAACTCGTCTGTTAAATATATAAAGTCAACATAACTTGGAGCTGCTTCAAATTGGGATACAGCTGTATGCGATGGGTTTATGGGTCGCTTGGGTTCCTCGAACCATGCCGGATCCATGTCGCCAATTAACAATATTGAATTCAGAGTGTGGGAAGAGTGAGCAGAGGAGGGAAGAAGCTCCAATGGAATCCTTTCGCGTGGGTCAATGTGAAAGTGTTTACGAGTCGCGTTCACTTTCCGTCCGCTTAGCTCTTCGCTTGGCGATAATCGCTTAGCCCATAAAACCCTAAAAGCGCCCCCTAATTATAACTGACCACGCAGTAGTGCAACTCGGTTGCGTTTTCTTTCCGTTTTCATTCCGAATGAATGAATGGGAATAGAAATGGAAAAGCCCCAACGACCGACTGGTTGAATGGGAAAAACTTCTCTGAATGGCTGTCGAGTGACTTTTGTTGCTTACCTCATGGAAGAGTCACGGATAAACAGACAGACAGACAAACCATAGACTGACAGACTTCTCCACTGACCTAATGAGCCATTTAGCCAATTGGGGTTAATGTCTTGTGGGCGGAAGAGCTGCCATGGGAGAGTTGTTCGTCGTCTTTCAGCTGCGACTCACGACTCATTGATGAATATTTCAAAGGTTTCGTGCGAAGTTTGTTAGTTCATATGAAGTCGCTAAAAGACTGAAGAAAACTTGAGCATAAACGAGTCGCTTCTTCTATTTGCGAACTTCATCTCTTCATTTTCATATTTTCCTTATTTATGTGCAAACATTTTGGTCACGTGCCCAGGACGTGAGCATTTTAGGGAAACTTTAAGGAAGAAACTTGAAACTAGCAGAACCCTTCGCCCCAAGCTCTACTAAACTGCATTGTTCTACACTCGAGGACTGCGCCAATCCATGACCCACAGCTCTTTACCCAGTTTTGTTGTTGTTTCGCTATTCTTGTTGATTGGAATTACAACATCCGTCCAGCCTTTTAAGTCCCGTGTCAATGCGTGAGCCGCTGCTGCTGCTATCTCGGCTGCAGTCGTCGTTTACACAGCTTAGTCCATGTCCAACAGGACACAAACACAACTCAACAATCAAACAGGGGCAACACAAATGCCAGAGAGCTCTCGATTGGACCTCCCTCAATCGCTTACATGGCGCTGCATCGGGACTCGAATTGCTGCCCAATTGAAGGAGGAGGAGTTCAAGGTGATGTCTTTGATTTCAATTGGTTCCATGGTCTCGACTTTTAATTCGCATCGATTCGATAGGAGTGCATCAAGCATCAAGTGGATATCGAGACACGAAATGCTCTGACAGGACATGAAACTGTAATTGGAAGCCACTGAAGCGAGCTGTCTGAATCTGTGTCTGTATCTGAAACTCTCCTGCTATCAGACTCTGTCACTGTCACACAGTTAAACAGTCTAGGGTGACTTTCGCTTGCACTCAATATATGATATGACAGATTACTCTATGGCAACTCGCATATTAATTATGGGCAGGTCCCAGACTGTGCAGCATAAAGTGAAACAGAACCCGTTTCCATTCCATCAAGTATTCCTATTCTCCCTTGGGGGATTCGACCTGAAAGCAAATGTGTGTTGCTTCGCCCTTTAAATGGATTCTGTTTCAGTTTCGTTTCATCTCTGGGTCAGAGTCAACCTTTATTGGCAACAACTGAGCATTCATCAAGGCAGTCAGTTTCATGAGTTTGTTCTCGCTCTCTCTCTCTCTCTCTCTCTCTCTCTCTCTCTCTTTTCTGCTAGTAGCTCCAATTGGCATATCATTGGCGATTGGTGATTCCATTTCATAGACTGCTGAGTTATGTTTCTATCACTCATCACTCAGCTAGTCTATCTGCTGGGTGCAATGGCAACTGTGGCAACGTCTGCTTATCAGTTAATGCGTCGCTTTATTGAGTTATGGAAATTTTGCAGATTCATTGAGTTGGCAGGATATTGCAGGATGCAGGATATGGCAGGAGTTGCGAGCTCTGGCTGTTGAGTAACCGCAGACATATTTTCCAACTCATTTCATCGCGTGTTGGGCACACGAACCAAACAGACCTGGCCATCTAAAATTCAAATATCAACGCTAAAAAGCGTTAACATGTTCCTATCCCTGCTCACATTCTCATCTATAGCTCTATCCCCATCACAATCTGCCCCCTGGCTGCCTTTCTATCATCATTCGAGTCATCATTACGAATATAGATGACATTTCCTGTTTCCATATATAGACTCGTCTCGCTTTTACGATTCAATGCTAATAAAGTCGTCTGTTGTGCGTTGTCTATTGTGCGTTGTCTGCGGGGTCTGTCTTGGCCTGTCGGGTGTCGGGTGTCGGCGCCAAGTTGCATAATTCAATTACATCCGATGTAGACCCATAAAACTAAATCAAAGGAAAACAAAGCGTCACACTTCATTTACCCGGCGTGCTCCCCACAGTTACATCCACATACCCCGTCCTCCTGTCCGCCTCCTGACTAGACAGACTTCAGTTTGGCTCTGTACTTTTTCCAATCATACAAATTTGGCGCTACTTTCCGCAATCTTCTCCCAGACAGTGACAGGCAATAAAAGCTTTGAGAAAAGAAATTCTCCTTCGTCCAGTATCCCCCAGTATCAAGAGGTCCCCCTTTCTCTCCTTTGTCCTGTGGATGGGCAGATCTTTCATATTGCGGAGCTTCTTATCCTTTTGGCCCATTGCCGACTGCTGACATCCAAGTGGAGCCCGACAGTTGATGGCTTCTGCTGTTGCTGCTGCTGCTGCTGGCAATGAAAGTTTTCCGACGCTTCCGACCAGCTGCCCCGCCCCTTTCCTTTCATCATCCCCGCTGAGACGGACGGAACTGAGTTTGTGCCTCAAAGCATCAAACAATTTACTCGCCTGACTTTTGGTTAGAGTTTTGCTTATAGTTTTGCCTGGCAATAATAATAATAATACAAGCAATATTGTAAAAAGTATTTCTCTCAGTGTATTTCTGTTTTTGGCTGCCAACTTGGCCTTGGCAGGAGGCGCCGCTCAAACTTGTTGGCGGATTTTGAATTAGTGCCAAGCGTAAAGTGTTGGCCCATTATTATCTTTCGGACTTCATAACTTGACTCGTAAAATCTTGATAGTTCTACAGATTCCATTCCATTCCATTCCCTTGCATTTGAGGATCTGCCACAAGGAAGCGAATCACTAAAAGCAAATTGTGACGCATAAACTAAAATGAAGTGCAGTTGGCAGTTGGGGTCTTAGTTGGGGTTGTTGGCGCCAAATGCTGTGTGAGTAAGTGAGGCAATTACCCATTTATCGAGGTAATTAACCAACGAGTGAGACATATGAGAATACGTGTGGCAATAGAAACCTGGCAACAGGCCAAGAGGAGCATCCTACTCTCTCTCTCTCTCTCTCTCTCTCTCTCTCTAGTTACATATCCCAACTCGACACATTAGATATCCTCTAAGGGCATTTCAACTGTAACTGACAGCAGTTG
This sequence comes from Drosophila antonietae, assembly GCA_030914385.1. NCBI lineage: Eukaryota > Metazoa > Arthropoda > Insecta > Diptera > Drosophilidae > Drosophila > Drosophila antonietae. The sequence goes on along the minus strand of JAUESO010000017.1, from coordinate 120,744 downwards.
TCCATCTTCCCATTTTCCCCTCTTCCAATATTTTCCCCCTCTCAGCAGCTGACAATGCAAGTGCAATGTGTTGAAGCAATGAAGGAAATGACCCAAAATGTGGCAGCAACAGGCAGAACAAGTAAGAAGGCTCTAGTCGAGACGGCTCGACTACGAGATACCCTGAACCCTGCAAAAAGTGATACTCTTCTTCTTTACGCACTTAGAGGCGCGCGCTCTGCTAACTGCGCAGTTGCTGCCGCGGCTTGGGGGTGGATTGGGCTGAACTTTGGACGCTTATAACTCCATTTCTAGATGGATGATCTTCATGCAATTTTCAGAGTAGATTAAGAGTAATAAAATCTATCTATGTGCCAAATTGCAAGTCTCTAGTATTTGAAATGCGTTTTTTCAAAATTGGGGGCGAAGGGGGCGTGGCATCAAAAATCTGAAAATTACATAATGTGCGTATTCATAATATCTATCTAAATAAACAAATTTGAAGTCTTTAGCTAAAACGGTGTAGAAGTTATGCTCAAAAAACTTTAAAAATGTAAACGAATTTTCGATTTTTTCGATATTTTGGAAATGGGATGAGTTATCGAAAAAACAAAATAAACTCGTACTGCGTAGCTAACATACGAGTGTTCATGTGAAATTTCAGCTCTCTAGCTTTTGTAGTTTCCGAAATCTCGACGTTCATACAGACGGACAGACGGACGGACGGACAGACGGACAGACGGACAGACGGACAGACGGACGGACAGACGGACAGGGCTAGATCAACTTATTTTTCGATGCTGATCAAGAATATATATACTTTATAGGGTCTGCGAAGTCTCCTTCTGCCTGTTACATACATTTCACAAAACCATTATACCCTGAATTCCCATTTTCAATGGGTTCAGGGTATAAAAAAGAGGCAGAGGCAGCGGATGAAGGAAGTGTCCGAGCTTGCATTGCTTTTGTTGTGGACTGCGGCAAAGGATTGCAACGGACTCTCAACAGACACATCAGATACATCTTTTATATTGTTGCACACTTCTACTTCTTCTTCATGGCCATTCTCTTCCTCTTCTACTCTTCTGCAATATTTGATCTGAGAATTTGCAACGATTTGTAAAGCGCCGCAACTTGACAGCCATTCAAGGACTCTGATAACTGTGCACCAGGATAAATCGGATGAGCAACTGGAAAGTGCATTCACACTGTTCGGTCAGCTGTGAATTATTCCTTAGCCCCCCTAGTCCGAACTCACCCTCTATTGCATCCTCTAGAACTTGTCGAGACTCTTTGAATTTTATGAAGGCGCCACGAGAGTCTTCGAGTCTCCTTTGCTGGAGCTGGAGCTGCATCTGCTGCAGGATTATTCCACGAGGCAATTTGTCAGGCGCCAGCAGGACACAAATTTTGGTTGGGGATAAGGAAGGATATAGAGCGTTAAGGGGATAGCTTGCCCTCCTGCGGGTCACGTGCCCATTTTGTTTACATGGCGCATTAAGAGGATTCCGTTTCGTTTTATTGCGATTTGATTCTATTTTCTCTTTTCTCCTCACTATTTCTTGTTTTGTTTTGTTTTGTTTTGCCTCGCGTGCGCCTGCCACACACACCCAACACACACATTCCATTGACACACACAGTTGCAGCCACAGATCAAGTCTCACATATTTGTTTTTGCTCTCGCATTCACATTATTATCCTTTGCTTTATCCTTAGACCGCTTTACCACTTACGCCTCCTTCCCATTCCTTCATCCTCTTCAATGCTGGGGTTGGTGTGAACTTTGCCACTCTACTGCAGCTTTTTTTCTACAATTCCTGCAACTGTTTAAGCGTCTTTCAATTGTTGTAGTTGCTTATTGTTATCCTTCTGTGCAGCTTTTTGCTCACATTTGTTGCATGGAGCACGCTTAACCTTTCATTTCAACTTTCATTTCAGCTTCTCTCCCTCGTTCACTCCCCTGACTGGTTGTCGTGTGTTTAGACTGGACTCATTATTGGAAAGTGGGCGTGTCGCTTTTGAGTAGCTGCCTCCTGTTGCCTTCGCTGATAAGAGCACGTCTGATGGCTTAGTGGTTCTCTCGTGGTTCCCGTGTGGTTCTGCCCGCCTATAAGCTTATCGGTTCTCAGTAGCTGTTGCTCCCCGCTGCTTTGCGCCTTCCACTCTTAAATCACAGTGTTATCGCCTGCAATTTACTTGGCCGACACTTAATAGCCACACGTGGCGTCTGTTGGCTTCCATTGCACAATCTTCCATCTTCTACATCTACAATTGCACGTGTAAACAACATAAATGACGTTGGAAAATGAGAAAATGAGAAAAAGGGTTTTCCATCGCACAGCTTGAATATTTTCAATTATTTTTCGAGAGCTTTCTTATGATTTCCAATTTGATATTTTGCTTGCAGAAGCTCAGGACTCGTTTGTTTTAATTAAAAGTTCTAAGTGTCCTGCCTGCCTGGGCTGGGCTGGGCGGCTGTCACAGCAATTTTTAGAAGGAAGCAATTTTCAGTTTGACCTTTCGTTCTTCTGGACATATTTTTGTTGTTGTTGTTGTTAATGAGGCATATTTGAGGCGTTCGGTAATGTAATTGCTAACTAATCAACCTTTTTTAATTGAATTTCTGCAGCTGGCAAATGGCAAATATCCTAACAGCCATCGTCATCCATCGTCACCCCATCCCCTACTCGCCCTACGTCGACTCTTCAAAAAAATCAAAGAAAGTTATTTCATTAAAAAATTTTAATTGACATTCGTTTCTTCTACTTAATTGAGCTTTGTGTCCGACAAGTCTCGCTGGCCATCTGTCAGAGCCTGGGACAGGAACTGCCAAATAACTTTGCCTCTGGCCCCCCACAAATGAATCAACTTGACAGTTTACATACATACATATATATGTGTGTGTATGCTGCTTACTTTTTTGATTGTGCAGCGTTTTCACTTGTTTTTCTTCTCTTTTTAGATATTTTGATGTAATTACGGCGACAAGTTGCCCAATTTGCTTAGTTCGGTTTGGTTCCAACTTCGTTTAGAGTTCGTTTCATTTAATTAGTTTGGAAAATGTTGCTACCAACACAGCTCATCATTCTCTGCTGCTGCTCCTCCTGCTGCTGCTGGAGCCTCTTCTTCTTGAACTGATTTTCCGCCTCTTTTCTTCAACTTCTTCTTCTTCTAGGGCAACTGTTGTTGGCAGCCAGCAGGAAATTGCTTCATTTCGACGGCTTTTGAGTGACAAATTGAATTTGCTGCACAACAAATAGGGCTACTTGTCACAGTCAAGCACACACACACACATACACACACACACGCACACACACACACATGCATGAGTGTGCTCTACAATTAAGTATATGCAAGTGTTTGTGCCACATGTGTAGCTCAAGTTTCAAACAATTCCATTGCATGCAGCTCTTCTTCTCTCTCTTTCTCTCTTTGCCTATATCTCCCTCTCTCTCTCTCTCTCTCTCTCTCTTTATTGCATTTTCCCATGCATTTCATTTCAAATTTCAAATGCAGAGAATCGAAAACTTTATCCAAAGCTAAAAGTATTTGTTAGTTAAGCCAATTATATTGCTTTTACAATGAAATTTATTTCCAATTCCCAACAAGTTAAGGCCAGTAAATGCCCTCAAGAACCATTCGACAATATTTACATGTCTTCACATTTCTGGCTATTATTCATTTGGCAAGCATATAACAGTCCAAAATGAGCTATTATTTCCAATTAATTGTCTTTCTATTTATTGATATAAATTAGTTGCATAAACAAATTAATTCCGTGCACGAGTCCCTAGGTCTCTGATCCTACAAATATACATATATATATTTGTATATATTGGTTATTTGTACACCAATCAAGCAGTTGGTAATACTTCATAATTGGACATTATTCCCAATAAATTGCTTGACCCAGGGGAGTTTTCGCTATACAAATATTGATATGAGCATCGCACTCAAGCCCGATACAATTAATATTGCCTTGCTGCTGCGAGGCATTTCCATAATAATTATTGAATTATGTGATATGCTTATTAGCTTATCGGTTCATCAATAGAAATCGCTATAGCTGCTACTCTTTCTATCATTCGCTCTCTCGCTCTCTCTCTCTCTCTCTCTAACTCTGTCGAGCAACAAAGCACAACAATAACAAATGTTCAGGCTTTGGCCATTTGGAAAAAATGCGCAACAGTTGCATGTGGCATGTGGCAACGGCAACAAACCAGCAAACAATTGTGCTTTCTGCTGTTGCCAAACACACACACACACACACACGCACACACGAGCACACACAATACCCGAATACCCTAACTGTATGAGCCGGCATCTTTCCTGCCCAACTGCGCATGTGCCCACACAGCCCAAAAACGAAGCAAACTTCGTAAAATTTCGGATTTACCGTTGGCTTTCGGCTAGTCGCGATGCTCGTAGTGCATTTAGTCGCACACAGCTTTCCGGTAGAGTCAGTCGGAATCGCGAAAGACTTTGTCAAGCTATTCGGTGCAAACGAATTGCCGGCAGGACTCGCTTTCAAATTTCGTGAAGTGACGAAGTGAACTCCGTCCAGTTGTAGTCCAAGAAATACTTAATTATTGTTCCTCTACCAATTCGAAATCTACATATATAAACCAAGTCATTAATAAACGTAAACGCTAAACGTGCATAAGGCCAAAACCATCTGCATAAGCAGCATCAGCTTCAGCTCCAGCTCTAGCTCCAGCTCAGGCATCATTATCATTATTATTATCGTTGTCATCGGCATTATTGTTGAGCGCGGTTAGCGGTTCGCCTCGCGCGTGCTGTGACAAACCAACAGTAGCGAGGACATTGAGCCCGCAAGTGTCGGTATCTGCCCCGTTACTCGTCTCCCGTCTCCCGTTACCCGCTGCCCGCTAAAAGAGCCATGTTGACAGGCTTAAATGGGCTTTTAAGCGCTTAAATTTCAAGGCGCTTTTCCTCTCATTACGCTCGCTCCCGCTGAACGCCTGTCAGCGTTTTGGCTGGTGTCCTGTGAAATGATATATTACACCCAAGCAAATAAAAGTGTTGGTCCAAAGTGCGAATACGTTCTCAGGCAAAAAGGATTAAGCACTTCGTGCCGCGTGTGTGTGTGTGTGTGTGAGTGTGCGTGCGTATATTTTTGTTGTGCGTGTTAACTGGCCATAAGGGCCAGGCGTGTCTCTCTGTCGCATAGCCAATGAAAGGATTAAAAGCATAACATTTCATATCAGTTGACAGTCCACAGGACACGGGACATAGGCCACAGAAGGATATACAGCACATTGAAGGACAGACGACTCTACGCCTAAGCTGATTGCGTTTTGATAAGTAAGCATTTAATGTGTTTTGCTAAACACTTTTTTCCAACACTCAACAACAACTTGAGCACCCACTTTTCACGATTTCGTCCTTTCGCATCCTGCACACCCGGCCGCACACAGCCAGCAGCCGTGACTAACTCGGTTCGAGACGGTACGTCAACAGACTAGACCCACTTCAAAGTGAAACTAAATAAATATTTTCACATTTAAGCATTGCGTCCCTGCTACTGCATAGTATGTGTGGGCATGTGGCTGGTCAGTACACTGAGCGAAATGGAAAAGTTAATGTGACATAGAAAGTTGACTTGGTATAGCCAAAAGAACTTTAAGTATTTACTAATAGTTAAATAGTTCCCAAAGTGTGTATAAAAAGAAATTAAAATATGAATAGAAGTGAAATGTAGAAAATAATAGTTTGTGGAAATCTGGTATTTACTTTCTGGTATATACTTTCAATTTTAAACACTCACCCCTTACTTTCCTTCAGTGTACTCTCGTTTGTATATCTGAAGTGTATGTGTTAAGCGTTGACACTAATTGCAACGTGCGACAGATTAAAAGCTTTTGACCAACTCTTCAAAGTAGGCAATCAAAAGCAAATTGAACGACAGCTTACAGCGCGAACACCCTGTAAAAAATAAAAATAAAATCGTAAAAAAACGCTTTAAAAGCTTAAGAGTTTATTGTAATGAAACGCATTTAAAAAAAAGAACTTAAATGTAGTTATTACGGTCTTTTAACTGGCTGACATAAAAAGTTGCTCATGCTTGCATATTACAGTGCAATTATCTTAATCGACCCTAAAGTGTTTATATTTCCATAGAGCTTACATGACTAGATATGCGTATAATGCTTGCAGAGTTGCGAGGATCTTTCAGCAGCGCCTTGTAAAAACAGCTCCTACTACAGATCATTACAGTCTCTTCATATTGCTTGACAGCGTATATAGTAGTATCTATTTATAACTAAGTTATTGGCTTTACATTGAAAGGCTAAAAGAAGAAAATTTCTATTTCTCTTTTCAATATATTCTAGTTTCTAGTATTGTATTTGAATTCACTTTAAGCCACATTCTATGCTCTATAGCTTAAAGTTTTCTTTTAAACGGTATCTTAAGTCCTTCAAATAGTATATATATATACAGTACAACACACACTCGACTATTTCAAGTACTCTACATTAACGTACTCAAATCTAAGTCTAATCTTCCATCTCACAACTTTGTCAGCGTCACATATCCTAGCTCTGCCTCATCATAGCCCCCTCATCTAGGGCACATAACTAATGCCTGCTCTCTATTTCCAACAAGCGAAAGTAAATGGCCGCAAAATCCGTTCAAATCAAAAACATCAACAACAACAACAACAAGAACGGCAGCTTAAGAAAATGTCAAGTTATGCAAATCTTGCGCTGCGCTTGAGCAACTTTTTTAAATGGGGTCGGTTGGTAATGCCCCCCTTCCCACCCACTAGCACTAGCAAGCGCCCACCCGTCGAACGTTTCCGCACGCTATGGCACTATGCTGATGGAATGCCTAAGTGCTTGGCCAGGACACGCTGCCAAGCAGCCACATTAAATGGCCAAGCATAAAGGACAACAATGGGCGCCAGTGTCGAAGTGCAACAAAATGTTGCCCCGAAATGTATGCTACATTTTTCTCTTGCCTGCCTCCCTTTGTTGTTCGCTGCGTTCTTTTATGGTTCTTTTCTTTCTTTTTTTTTTCTTTTTTTGGGTAGTTTGGCCCAGTGCTAAGTGGAGGTCTTTTGATTATGTGACCAAGTTGAAAAATATGCATAGATTAGGCACGCTTTTAGCGCCCTACTTAGTGAGGCGACACGATGATTCAATTAGAGAGCAGAGCCAAGAGCCAAGCGCAAACAATCAAAGATTATAAATAGTTGCTGCTGCTGCTTACAGTTAAGCTGAATCACATTATTGAATCAGGACTTTTGATTGTGCTACTCAAATCTGAATATATGTATGATTTTAATAACCATCAATGACAGCCATAATAAATCAATGATTATTGCCAGCCATTGTGTCCGGGGAATTGGCCAAAGAACATTTCAAATTTTTAAAATGGGTCGTTGAGTCGAGTTATTTCTTTTTATGGCACTCGCACAGATAAAAGCAACAGCCAGACTCCACATAGAGAGTCGACTCTCTGTCTGCATTGCTTAAGTCTGAGTGGGTGCGTGGCTGATAGAGAGAGAGGGAGAGAGAGGGAGGGAGAAAGGGAGAGATGCCTAAAAGTGTCATCGCTTAGCTGCGATTCTGTCACATTCTCTAGCTGCTAACAATAAATTTACCACACATAAACATGAAAAATGGCCAGAGCCAAACTCGGGGCGTTCGTGTTATCAATAGGAGCACATAAAACATAATTTGCGATTGTTTTTCATGCCAAATGGAAGGCGAACACTGATGCTTATGTAGCTCGCTTTAAACACTTTTATGACGAATATTGTTATTTTGGGGTTAAGCATTTATGATTTCAAAGAATATTGTTATTTTAGAGTTAAACCTTTTTGATTTAAAGGTCAGATAAAATTGTATGGGAAATTGTTATTAAATTCGAATAAAGTCGATAGAAGATGTATTGACGTTAAATCATAATTTGAAGTCAGTAAGATATATTTATATACAAAATATGATTTTTTTATTAAAATGAATTATTTTTTGTTTTAATAATTCATTTGAATGGAATTTTAAATTTTTGTATATACATTTTTTGAAAGAATTAAATAAATTTTAGATTTCATTTATAAACAATAAATTATCTTCATATTTTAGATTTAATTAATAAACAAAATTATTTTTTTAATATTTTTATTAATGTTTTAATATTTTGTAATATTTTAAAAGGCATAAAATTATTATTTTTATATTTAAAATTTAATTAATTATAATTACTACTTAATAGTTTTTATATTTTAAAATGTTGTAAAATAGTTATTATTATTATTTAATATTTAATAAATCTATTCAAGTATTTTGTTTCATTTATGTATTATTTTTTATTATTTTATATATTTTTGCTTTTCATGCCTTAATTTGTTCATTAAAGTTTTACACAATATATACTAATAAACAAAAAAGAACATTTCGCAATTAACTGTTAAGCGTTTGGGTCTTCATACTCATTCATATTCATACTCATTTGCTCTCTCGCTCTGATTGAGGGCCCTCGGTTCAATTCGTTTCTCTCGCTCTGATTAGGGGCCTTCGGCTCAATTCGTTTCGGTTTTCAGCTGAGCGCATTTAACTATTCCTGTGACGCTCTATAACCGAACAGCCCTTCGGGTGCGATACGATCGATGCTCGCACAATGAGGCTTAGTAAGCGAGCATCACGATTGAGTAATACAGCCTTCTTACAGTGAGCGAGCATCTGCTTACGCAAAGAGGGGACGCGAACGATCTACACTTTCTCACACACACATGCACACAGTCACTCTCATTTACGTTCACATACACGAAAGACTTTCTGCTCTCTGTCCGATGGCTAACGAACTCAAAGAGGAATCGTTCGGTTGCTCTCTGAATTTTTCGTCAAAGTGTGAGTGAAAGGCTGTTGAAAAGCAGTGCAGAGATATTTTAATGTATTTGATTTACTTTTAATCTATTTTAAAATTTGAAAACATTTTTAACATATCAATATTTCAGTTTGATTATGATATTTATATTTATTAACATTATTACATTTAACTTGCTTACTTCTAATTACAATATTCACATTTAATTCACCTTTAATTAGAAAACTGTATACTCTATTCATATCAATTTCATGGCAGTGCAGACAATTGTAGCTCTACATAAATTCGTTCGTTGTTCATTGAAAATTGCACAAATTGTCAATTAGATAGCAACAAATTACTCTGCCACAGAATTCTGCTCACGCAAAGCGACCAAGTCACGCCCAGGGCACCGCCCTCCCTTCCCTCCGTCAGTCCATCCCCGTAGGCATGTTCAACCACAGTTTGAGCCGCAGCCTTTATTAGTGTCCATGGAGTTGCGATATTTAGTGCACACGACAAATTGTCTACCCAGCGCACTAGCCATGCTTGCCGCTCTGGGTTACATATGGTATATATAGTATATATAGTACTATATGTATATCCATGTCAAAGCCTAACGGCCTTCTCTTCCCTCTCTCTCTCTCTCTCTCTCTCTCTCTCTCTCTCTCTCTCTCTCTCTCTTTCTCTTTGCCTAGTGAAGCGCAGCGCCGAAATGTTACAAAATCGCACAAATGGCTTGCACCACATCCCTTTTCATTTGCGTTCGCCTACCCATAATGCCCATTGCCCATTGCCCATTGCCCAGTGCCCTCGCCCCAAATGTAAATTAATTGCCTGTACAAATTAGCCAACTCGGCGAACATTTCGAACATTTTGTACATTTTGGACATTAGGCCCAGGCGCACAAAATGCTGGCATAAATGGGCAAACTCTCCCTAATTTCCCCATACGAAATAATTGGACAATCACCAGCAAAAATAATTACCAGCGCAATGCTCAACTATAATATACCCTGAATTGAATAGAAATATATATAGATTTAATGAGGAATATATATATGAACTCTATTTATTGAAATGGCATATGTTTAAGTAGGAGAATCGAGGAGAATATATAAATATTTAAATGTGCTTAAATAGCTATTTAGCTACTCTACAAGCTGACAATGTAAATGTGTAAATTATTAATTTGTTTTCATTATTTATTAGATTTCAAGCATTTCAGTTTTGAATGAAGATCATGTGCTTTCAGCTATAAAACTTTGTCAGTCATGATTAATTTATACTTTTCAATTCATGTAGCATCCAGTATCCTGTCAAGTTCTCTTAACAATTAATGTTCATTCGATGACTCTACAAAATGTACTTGAGATTTCAGCAAGCCATCAATACAGTATACACCAAAAGTATTACAACACTAAGCTCATTTATTATACTATTTCGAAGCTTTACGTAACTGAGCTTTCATGAACTTTGACTCTCACTTCATATTGCCATTGACGCTTTTATAGCCAGATTTTACAGTCAAATACTCTATGTAAGCAGTGTGCATACTCTGTACCTTTACGCTCTGTACACTCACATTTTGTCATTGCCAGGTAAACAGATGCAAATGTTGCTCGTTATTTTTAATCAGCTATCAAAATGTAAAGCTGCTAAATTTATCTGAAACATTGTCGAAGCACAGCTGAACAACAACATTTGCCATTTCATTCGAATTTTAATATTGTGCGCAACAGCAATTCTTTTCACGTAAAATATTTAATGAAGTCGCGCAAACAGAGACCACGACGACCCCACCATAAAACCCATTTGGCACATTTGACTTTTGGCTTGTTTGTATTTAGTTTATTTGTACATGTGTTTGTGTGTGCTGTGTGTGCTTTGTGCATATTGAAATTTGTTGTTCGAGTCGCATTAAAGTTAATGAGGAAATTGCTGAAACTGGCATTCTCTGTGGCCATTTGATAGGGCAAATGGAGGGCAACTATTTGCTAAAACTGTGCTCGAGGCCAAATTCACTGAAATTCGAAATTTATTTGCGAATGTGAAAAGCTTCAAATTACTCAAATGCCTGAATTTAGATATTTTATTTCTCATTTTTAAGCGAGCGCTTAATAGCCAAGGCAATGAGCCACTTCTACTAAATAGAAATCTGAATCAAAATCTGTTACCAGTTTATCATCAACAACAACAATTGAAGCTCCCCAATCCCTCGAGTTTTGTGTCTGCAATTGAAGCAAAAGCAAATGCCTCGCGGCTCTTGGCAACATTGGCACAGCAATTGGAATGAGTCTAGAAATGAGAAATGGGAGTGGATGTAGATGTGGAAGTGGAAGTGGAGAATGAATGCCAAATGGGAAACGGGAAGCAAGTTGCCTGCCTTGACTGCCATTTAAAGTCGCCAAATGATGGCAGCAGCAGGGAAACAGAGGCAGTGCTCAGAGCAAACAGAGCAGGAGGCGGCGTAAGGGTAGCCCACATAGAATGGGGCCTTGGCAGCGCAATTGAAACAACAACGAGGCGGAAATAAAATATTAACTTTGCTTAACTCAAACTCACGATTCAATTAAGAAGCGAAAGCCATTTTATAATTGAAACGAGCTTGCCTCCCTCTGTCTCCTTCCCGGCCACGCCTGCAGGCGTCTGCCCCATGAAATGAACGATAAACAGGAAAACGGCTGTGGCATAGACCAAAGGCAAACAATAAAGAACATCAATAAATATTGCGAGCAACAGAAATTAGCAAAAAGGGGAACCTACGTAGATAATAATAATGGTTAGCAGCATTTCGAGAGTACGAGGCGGGCCGAAAATGAAAGATGATTATTCATTAGACTCCAAATTATGTAATTGAAAAGTTTTTTGTCACAACTGCCAGGACTCACATCATCATCAACAGCCGCAGACACTGCCGCAGATGCTTGTGCTGAACAACATCTTCTTGCTGCCGAAGACAAAGACCGGCGCATAATTTGTCACCGAAGCTAGTGGGCGGGCGAGGGATACGTGGCAGCTGTGCCTAGGCATGGATACCCAGACTGATGATGCGTGTGACTAAGCAGAAAATTTTCAGCATTGGCTCCCCCAATTCTACGACAGCAAACAGACAACTCACTGTCCCTTTCCTTGTCCCTGTTCCCCAGTTGAAAGACAAACACCTTCTGTCCCTACCCGCTGGCTCTTATCCTTCCTTTTGATTATGATTGAGTTGACGTCGTTAATATGTTATCGATGATGACGTGGGACCCCTCGAGCACCTTCTCTCTTCGGGGGAGACAGCCTTCAGCTCACTGTGAGCGTGTGCCACGCGTTCGCGACTTGGCGGCTTCAGCAGCTCGGCAGATGAGGCGAGTTGCTTGGCAGCCTGACTGCCTGATGCCTGGCTGCTGGCTGTTTGTCTGCTGCTCCATTTAAATCAGTTACATTGCTCGCAATGTCAACACAAATACACACAAGAGACACACACTCACACCCATCCACACATACCCATACACATGTGCGCTTTCATTTTGTTATTTGTCTTCTGAATTATTAATGAATCTGCTGAATGGCATTGGCTTCAGCTTCAGCTTGTGGCATGGATCTTAGTGGCAGTTGCCGTGCTGATGATCTGGCTCTTAATCAAGTGAGTCGTCGGCTGTCCATTTCTTTCATCGCAGATAAGTTTAATTAAAACTCTGGTATAGTCCACATTCCGCATTCCACGACTGCATTGCTGCCACGCTCACAGCTGGCTTGACCGCGCATTGCAAGACTTTCAGCACTTTTCGTTGGCAGCGGAGGCAACAAAGTTTACTGATTTCGATTTTTATTGCGGCCAAAAACCCAGCAACTATTCCCAATATGCAGCCATGGAGATTGCAGGAGTTTGAAGGAGCAGGAATTGAAGCAGAACCAGAAGCAGAAGCAGAAGAAGGCGCAGCGAGAGGGATAGAAAGTGCAAGCAGGTGGAATTGGAGGTCGGTTTCTTGGCAACAATTTCATTTTGGAAGCACTTGACTGCTGCACCCACTCTGCCTCTGCCTCTGCCTCTTCCTTTTCCCTCTCACCTCCTCCCATTCCACACACATTTCCATTTCCATGCCAACTCTAGACTTTCCACCTGGCCGAATGTTTTGATTTTGGTTCTGGTTTTGGCTCTAACTGCACCTGGAATTCCATTCGTATGGCTACACACGCAAGCAGCAGAAGGTGGAAAGCAGAAGTGAGAGGGGTGAAAAGAGAATCAACTGAACCACTTGAACCACAAAATCCACACAAACATTTCTGCAACGCAAAACTTTTTCCTATTTTCCTTCTCATTTTTCCCTTTGAATAATTTAAAAAGTGGAAAACACACAAAATATTAACACGAATTTATTAAAACACCAGTCGAAGCAACTCGTGTGACTTTTAATCAGGAGAGCATACGCCACCTCCCCACTCTCCTCCTCCACCCTTTCTCTCTCCCCCTCTCTCCTCTACAAGTTCTCGATGTGCGTTTCTGTAAGCTGTTAATCTTTTTTCAACTTTGTAATTACTTTTGCAGGCAGAGAACTTTCTTTTAGCAGCACATTCACAAATTATTTTTGAAACAAACAACAAAGCCACAGCACCACACATTCCTCTCTCTCTCTCTCACTCTGTCTCTCTCTAACCACACACCACACACAGTGTCACCAACCACTCGACTCCTGTCCGAAAACTCAACTAAATCACTTTCTATTCAACAGGACTCTGCTTCGAACGCAGCAGCTGGCCAGCTGGACAACCAGTCGAGCAGACGACACAAAAAGGCCACCAGGACAAGCTACCCAAGCTGGACACATGCTCGACACCAGCAACTGGCACTGGCTACTGACCAACGGGCGAGACGTTGCCAACGTGACGAGCTAAGCCACCAGCAGGAGTAGCAGTTGGTCAAAAGAGAAACAGCCACAGAGAAGGGTAGAGCTGGCCAATAAAAAAGCTAACGAAATTCGTGCAGAGTCAGATGCGAAAATGCTGATGCCGCTTGCAGTCGACAGCCGAATTGAGCAACAACTGCAACAACAACAACAACAGACGCAACCGCAACAAAAACAAAACTGGAAAAGTTGAACAGGGACAGAGGCAGCAGCGGCTGAGGCTGAGGCTGAAAAGTTCCAAAATTTACCAGACACAAATTTCGTAGAGCTCTGCTCGGCGTCACTCGTCGCTTTGTGGTTGCATCCGGAACTGTTAGCAGCAGTTGCCGTTGGCGTTGCCGGAATTTGATTTTAACGCATCTTTTCGAGCCGCGTCGCCTATTTGCCAACTGGCAACTGGCAACTGGCAACCAAATCAAAACTGAAAGGAAGAGTCTAGTCTAGTCTGTGCCTGCGGAACGCTTCAATGGTCACACATTGAAATTGGCTGCCAAAAAGCCAAAGGGGAACTCCACTCCACTCCCGCTAGAAATGAGCGCCAATTGCGGCGTCACATGCACTGACAACTTATTAACTGCACATATACCAGGCAGATAAGCATCTCCCGAGAGGAACGAGCAGGAGCTCCAAGTGCTCAACATGGCCAACAGCCGCTGTTTGCTGCTGCAGCTCCTCTGGATGTCGCTGCTCACTTGGCAGTTGCCTTCGGTCAGCGGATATCTCAACATTTTCATCAGTCACCACGAAGTGATGAAGCTGATGGGTAAGTTCATATGAGATATATTTTTGGGGGTAGGCGCAATCTCATTTCGATTTGAAAATAATCGTCGGAACGTCGGAGCTCCGCCCCACTGATATGATTAATAGTCGAATGGCAAAGTGCGACAGGACAAATTCATTGCTCCTCAACAGGAAAAACAAACAAAATGTGTTGAGGCGGGGGCTTAGGCACAGACCACGTCGCAGTCATTAATAGTTCCAAAATAATTGTTGACCATGACGACGACGAGGGCGACGACGATATAGATTTGGATAGAGAAGAGGAAGACGCGGGGTTGGACGACCACAAAAGTTACGCGAAAACACGGAAGAAAACAAATCCACACAAATCGATTTCCGGCTGTAGACGGAGCCACCCTCGCACCTTTGCCACCCTGTTGACAGCTGCAAGTAGTCCACCTCCGACTCTCCCTTAGTCACTGCCCCCTCATCCCCACTCGCCCTCACCCTCACCCTTCTCCTCTATCTGCGCTCTGCTAACGACTTCACAGTCCGGTGCGGCGCATTTTGTTGTTTGTTTTGCTGTTTAGCTGTTTTGCTCAACGCGAGGCCTCGTTATTGATGGCGCCAGCTATTCAAGTGGCTCCAGATCGACCTTGTGCCAGGCCCAGGCCCAGCTCCCACCACAGCTCCTACCCAATTCATGTCCTCGAAAATAGTTACAGTAATAGGCATTCATTCGGCGTGCCAAGGCGGAATGACGTCGTGTTGCTTGCCTCTCGTTGATTAATGGTTCATGGCTCCAAAATGTGAGCCAAGGCGGTCCCAAACACCCTCTCCGTCCTCTAGCCAACAGTCCATCATTCATGCGTTAGCTGCGCACAGCATTTTCCGGCACTTAGCTGTAATTGGAGCAAAATGCTTCAATCTCATTATGCAGGCTCAATCGTACTCCTAGTCCTGGTCCAACTCTCCCTCCTAATCGCCGAATCACGGCACTTCAATTAGTTGAACAGCATAAAAATAATCCACACAAGTGCCACACGAATCCGAGATTGATGAATGGCCAAAGGCCTTTGAGTTGCAGCTGTCGCCCACGTCACTGGGTCAGCCACTCCAGCTCCTCGTTTCGACGTCTCTCATTGCTCCTCCTAGCTCTCTATCGCAATATCTAACTCTCTGTAGTCCACTCTGAGATTGCATTTGAGTTCGCTGAGCCATGCGCCACTCGCCCGGGCAATTGACACTTCACAAAGCGTGCGCTGGCCCCTCTCCCCATCACCCCTTTCACATCTTTGAATGCAAATCGGATTTCATTAGCGACAGCTCAAAGAATCTTCCACTTTGTTTGTTGCTCTTTGTAATTTCCTGTGCTATGCGCGATTCCCATAGATTCCATTGCTCACTCACTGCTTCTTCATCATCTTCCACTGCACCCCATCCACAGAGCTCGTTATGATTTTAACGACCAGTTAACACCCCCTCCCTTATGATATTTGCCAACCTCTGGGCTTGTTTTCCATTTCAAAATTAACAAGCAGCATGAAATCAAACAAACTGACCCGCCCAGCTCGCTTCCCACCCTCTCAGCAATCAGTTCTCCCCACCATCTTCTCTCTCTTCCAACTGCGACATGCCATTGCATGATTTATTTTCAGGGCTCCTCGTCTTCCTCTGCATATGTCTCTATGGCTATTTGTTCAAGTGGAATGTGTGTATGACCCAGCTCCATCTCCAACACCAAGCCCCCGTTCCAGCTGCCACTTCTCTCCCTGCTTCAGTTCCTCTTCCCTTATTCAGCATACGCATTTCTCGAATAACTTCACTCACTGGCAGTTCTTTCATTGCGTGACTGTGATTGACGTGATGCATTCCCACAATAAAAATCGAGTACAGCGTTCGCTCTGCTATTTCAAACGCCGTCCTCCTCCTCCTCCTCCTTCTCCTCCTCCTCTCCTTCGACTCCCAGTTTGTAAGTTTGTTCCATAAAGCGAGCTGTAAACATGAGTTAAACGATTTCTTTTCTGGCTGCTCCTAACTATATATATATATGTATCTCGATTCGATGAAGAGACGACAACATTAAAATTAAATATTTTTTACGCTTTTGCTGAAGTTTTTCCGCTCTGCCTTCCATTGCGTCGTGTCGTCCCAGCAACGAGCAATTTTCGACCCACAGTTGCCAGCGACACCAGCTTCATATACCAGCAGTCAGGGAGGGTCGCCCCACTTACCAGCCCTCCCCCCTCCCCAACCGTGCTGTGCAAGGGTGCGTAAAAATGCAATTTCAACAAGTTTCACTTTGATGTGCACATTTCTTGAGAGCGAACAGGAACCCAACCTCGAACAGGACTTGTTTCTAGGTCTAGAGCATTCTCCCACCTTTTTGGCTCAAAAATTTCCCTTTAAATTAAAAGTTAATGCAAAAGAAAATTATTTTTAATGAATAGAAAACAGCCCGAAAATCGCCACATTAATAAACCAACCCTCGACCTTTTCAGCCCAGTCTCTCTTTCCATAGAGCAGGGTCGATTCGCCTATATTGCTGAGCAAGGCTAGAAAAGCAGAAAGAGAAGGCGTGAGCAATTCTTAAACTGTGCCAATTAAACGTTGAGCTCGATTTTGATTCAAGCTGCGAAGGCGAAGGCTAATAAAAGAACTGCATTCATTGCAAAGGGATAAGCCCTGTCGAGGTGTCACCTAGACACCAGGAGCAGGAAGAGAGGACAAAGACGACAGGCAGGATGATAATTTCAGGGAATGCACGACGTTGCACTGCTTCAAAACGGCTGCTCAGCTAATGACACTAATTATCCTCTTAATCTTTTATGCAAATTGTGTGATGCTATTGTCAAAGCCGAACCAGAATCCTACTGCCTTCTCCTTGATACTCCATCCACCAAATCCTTCCTCTCTCTCTCGGTCCGTCTCCTCCAGCTCTGCGAGCGAGCGTCTGCGGTTGCGGCGTCACGTGTGTGTGGCGAAGCCATTCAGACAATCGCAGGTATTATAATTATGGTGGAGAGCAAGGCGACAAGGGGAACTATCTGGGACAAGGCACTGGCACTGGGACGACTCCTGAACGAGCTGAAAACTTTGCAAGGCGACGGCAAAGTTGGCGCTGTGCAAGGCGCGTGATATGAAAGACGGCCAAAGTTCGACGGAACAAGACTTAGACCAGTAACCAAGTTGGCTGTCCTTTTTATCTCCAGTTGCAAAACGAAGAAAATCTCACGAAAATTAAAGTCGCATTCAGGCTGTAGCTTAAATTCGCTTAAGAAGCCAATCGAAAACTAAAAAGTCTCTTTGGGAGTGAATCACATTAGTTTCCAATCAGAACTGAATTAATTAAACCAGAGCAAGTGCATTCCCTCCCCATTCCCTTGTCAGCACTTCTCACTCTCTCTCTCTTTCTGATGTCACCTGTTTCTAACCTTTCGTCATTGTTGTCGTACGACTCAGCTCGAGCTAAGTGAGATTGTCCTTTTCCTGTGTTTGTGCATATTTAATGTGAGCCACTTTGAGGTTATGTTTGTGTTTTTTGTTTAGTCTGTGGCGTATTTCTCAAAATGGATGAATAAAGAAGGATCAAAGTAGAGTCAATTGCAGCCTCTATTCTCTCTCTCTCTCTCTTTATTGTTCTCTGTGCAGTTTGCCAACGGAAACCGGAAAATGTAAAAGGAAAGTAGCACACTTTGGCTGCCTGAAAGATAGTCAGCGGGGTGCATAGCAATTTCGAATTCAAAAACAAAATGAAACTGTAAAGGAAAACGGCATACGAATTGGGGAAGTCTTAGACGAGTTGTGAATAAGAGGAAGCTAACGAAAAATGCTTTTTCTTGTTCTATAATTGGATTTGAAATTGTTTTAAGAATACAGCGAGAGCTCTGGTCCCTCTCGCCTATATGCACGCACATACGCGCTTCTTTCGTTCTGCTCTGTCCCTGCCTTCACCGGAAACGCAACACTCAACATCCGGCACAGACGCATAGTCAAAAGATGAATGAGGAACTAGCGAAGAGGTGAAGAGGAGGACTGGTAGTCAAGTTAAGGAGAGTAAACAGCATTTGCGACTTTCAATGCAAAGCAAGGCCTGATCCCAGGGAGTAAATGATGCAACATAAAGCAACCCACTAAGAAGGGAGAAGGAAGCTGAGGCAGGACAGAGACAACAATGAAAGCGGATGAAGAAATTTAATTTCACGTCTTTTTAACTCGAACAGCTCATCTTTCACTGCCAATACAGTAAGAGTGCGTGAGAGACGGAGGCTTAGAGCTTCCAGGGTCGGGGTCAGAGATTAGGACGTTCCTGAAGCTAGTTAAAGAAACACAAAGCGAAGTATGATGATAAGGTTGTCGCTGTCTCTGGTCTGGTCTGGTCTCGTCTTGAATCCGGAATCGAGTTAGACAACATTTGACACCTTTTAATATCTCGTCCCATCCCACACAAATCCCTTCGTTCCCCTCGGGTGTCTGTCGCGCATCATTTGAGGCAAGCATCGAGAGCGAGAACCAATTGACGCCCTTTGCATTGTCGCCTGCTGGTGACGGATTCGATTTCGATTATTATTGTGTCTTGGTTTTTGTTTACCGAACTTCGCTCACCCACTGCAAACCTGCTTCCACCCCCCTTGAGTTGTCGAGGAAATCAATTTCCGTTGAAGTTGAAAGGTATATAGAGCTGGGGGCTAGAGAAAGAGAGAGCCATCAACTGCGAGGAAAGTAAACACAGAATGCACAAAGTTTGCACAGCAGTAGAAAATCCACGGAAGGGACCTCGTAACAAAGCAAATTGTGAAATAAACTTTCTCTTTATGCCTGCAATGCATCGGAAACCTAATCTCATCTTCACTTTGGTCTTTACTCTCATTCAAAGGGCTGGAAGCGGATTTGTTCTATGTGCACGAGGGAGCCATTAACACATACGCGATGCACTTCACTGTTCCCGTCCCAGCAGATGTTCACGAGCTGGAATTTTCCTGGCAGAGTCTCATCAGTTATCCGGTAAGCCACCCCACCCACCTCTTCCACCTGATTTGAAAATTTGATTTGCACTCCATTAACTGGCTAACTCTCCAACAGCTGCGCTATACAATCAGCATCGAGTATGCCAACGACCAGGACGCACTGGGCACACCCACGCTCAGCATTCCACACAAGGGCATAGTGCCGCAGGAGATCGAGTCTTTTCTAGTCTACCTGCCGTGCACGGGAAATGTCAGCCTCCAACTGCCGGTCAATGTCAACATGGTGGTGCAAGGACCTCCCCGGTT
Source organism: Drosophila antonietae (assembly GCA_030914385.1). NCBI lineage: Eukaryota > Metazoa > Arthropoda > Insecta > Diptera > Drosophilidae > Drosophila > Drosophila antonietae. The sequence goes on along the minus strand of JAUESO010000017.1, from coordinate 101,049 downwards.
TAACGACACCCGCCTCCACTTCAAGCGCAACAAGATCTGTGCCAAAGGTAAGCCCCCAATCCTCCGTTACCAATTGTCATTCGCTTATATCTCACTTCCATTACCATAACCATTCCAGGCATCTCTCCGGAGCCGAATCAGTCACCTGCGCCTGCCCACGCCCCTTCCCAGGGACCGGCACTGATGAGCGCCGCAGCCTGTGCTTTAGGTCTCGTTCTGGCCGTAGGCCTTGTGGCTAGCATGATGTATGTGCGGGCTCGCAAGCAGCTACGCCAGGATTCGCTACAGTAAGTCTGATTGATTGGCACATCAATTTAATTATCTACCTAACTATTAACTCTTCACTCTCACTTCATCCTTAGCACCAGCTTCACAACAGCGGGTTATGGCAGCCATCAGAACGTGTTCATTCGCCTTGATCCTCTCGGACGACCGCCGAGTGCGACCGGCTCTTATGCGACCATTGCCAGCCTCAACAAGTATCCAACGGAGACCAAAAAGTCCTGCAGCATATTCGACCGTAAGTTTTCGCTCTCTTCAATAAACCCCTCCCTTTTTCATCGACCTCCGAACTATTCATTTCCCTACAGGCTTCCGCAGCTCACCCACGCCCACACCCTACGCCACCGCCCTGCTGCCAATGGGCGACCAGGCCGGCGAGACCATTTACTCGAAACCAGAATCGGTATGTCCCTCGAGGATTTCCTACTACGCCTCCTCGCAGCTAACCCAGGTGAGTCCCAATCTCCATCTGATTCTGTGGCCACATGAATTACCTCCAAGGGGGTTGATTCGAGCAACCAACTGCCCTCAGGTAAATCAATGCCTTTGATATGTTGCGACACGTGCCAGGCACAAATGGATATGAATCCCGTTGATGTTCGGTCGCTCGGTTGCCTAGGCCACCAGTTCCACTCCATTGCCAATTCGTGGCACTCCCCACACTAGACCAGACGATTGCTCCCAAGGCAGCAGCCACATCCACATACACATCCACATCCACATACAAATCCCGACTCGAGCCACCTTTCCACGTCGATAAAAATTAAATTCTAATTTATATTTACGAGCTGATAAAGCTCCCGAAGTGCGTTAAACTCGAAACAAGAGCCATTCATAAATACGGAGACTCCTTTCCACTCACCAGGGTGCTACGCTGCCACGCTGCCAGCTCTAGTTGTATTCAGTGGGGTTGCCGAGAGTTGGGGCAAGTTTTGCCTGGCGCTCACGTAGCCCGTGCTGCGAGCCCCACACACACACAAGCAGAAGAGAAATATGTAGATACGCGCTCTTATGTGTGAGTAGAGAGTAGCTGGGGGAAGCGTGTGAGTCTGTTTAGATAAGCGGAAGGTGCTTCTGACTGTGCTCGCTCGTCCCTTTGTTTTTCTTCCAGTTGAGATACTCGCTGGGTGCAAATTAGCAAACTAAATTTAGACTAACCAAAAGCCGCAGATTAATCCCTATGAGGCAGCTATCAAACCTTAAGAATTGTCTGTTACGAGTCCCCTCAAATTAATTTTATGAGACCTCACAAAACTTTTTACACATTTCGCCCTACCTCCTTCCCTTTCTTGGAATCTCTTTTTATATATTCTGGGAATCCCTCTGACATTTTAGCTTCTTGGCCTTGGCAAATCTGTCGCAAATTAGAATAAATTATTTAGCAGCTTCTTTTCCATTGCTCTGGCAAAAACATTTCACAGAGCCGAGCAGCGTTTACATTTTTCCTAGACAACAAAGTGTCGCAGCTCCTGCCTCACTCTGTCGCTATTCTCATGATTGTTTGGGCCATTTTCGTCACCATCTCGAGACGCAATTTCCATCGACGCATAATTAAATATTCAATTTCCATGGAGACTCCTTTGGATTTTTATTTGCTGCTTATTCCTTAACATTCCACCAACGGTTCCTGGCCTCTGCTATTTGCCCAAACGATTTCTGTTTGTTTAAACTTCAATTTCATCCTCATTATGGCAACTGTTTCGAGCCATTTGGCTGGGGAGCAGCTAGGCACTCGCACACACACACATTCACATACTCTCCTCACACATGGATAGCTGGCATATCTGGATGTCTGGGATAATGCACAGCACCAAGAGTCATATCCATTTGCCGCTATCTGCTGGCCGTGCGCTCACTCGCTCTTAGAGATAGGGCGATGAATTAAGTGAATTTATACAAAAGTGGAGCCCCAAAATTGCATATGGCTCTTGTGTCTGTAGAGCGGGGACTGTGGCTGAAGGGAGTGTTTGCCATAATTATTGCTGTTCTCTTGTTATAACCCCCAACCCCAAACCAGGCTAGTCACCCAACGCATACGAGTGTTTGTGAAGCACTAAAGGGAATGGGTGAGGCATGGGTGCGACGCACTCATTTAGTCAAACAATTATATCCAAGTGCACATACACACTGAAATGTTGTCGGCTCTGATCTGCTCACTTGTGTGGAAATATCTCATTTGTGTGGGGCTTCCTTACCAACAACATCCCTCTTTCTGCTCCACTCCACTCTTCACTCTCCACTCTTGCCGACTCCCTTTTGATTCTATTAAATCAGTCTATAAATGTTGGCCAAATTGCTTTAATGTTCAGCGAAAGTTTAGCTAACGACAGCGGGGACTAACATACAACAATTACAGCTCAAGCCAAAGGGACGAAGGGTAAATAACAATAAAAACAGCAGCGAGAAGAAGAAGAAGCCAGACTACAGCTGTTGAAACATGACTTTGTGCTTGTTTAGAAACACTTGCAAAATATTATTGCAAAAGCAACAACAAAAGACTTCAATAATAAATTGGCAGAGACGGGAGGGAACCACTATCTGCGGGTAGTCAGAGAAGGAGCTAGAAGCTACTGCAAGCGAAGTAACAAACATAGAAAGACATTAGGATATTGGATCAGGACTAAGCTGAGCTGGCTTAAAGATGATGGTGGGAAGGAGAGGTAGGGCAAGTATAGTATAAGTGCCTGCTGCGGTGTAAGATGTCGAGAGCAAGTACATGAAGCGAATGGGTTAACTAGAAGCCAGCAACAGAGTCAGCTCCACCTGCAATCCAAGCGAGGCATTCGAATGGCATCGTTTGGATTCAAAGTTGGAAAAGTGCGTGAGGCAGGGAAGCGGAAGAGAGAAGAAGCTGCGCAAAGTTGGAAATTAATTTCCATGGAGCACGCCCTGGCTAGAGTATTTTATGGAGATTACGAAAGAGATTCGTGCAACCTGAACAGGTGCTAATTAAAAATGTTGTCGTCGCCCCATTAAAGAAATTTGTAAATCAACCTGCAAATGACGCGCGCAGCATGCGAAAAGCTAAGCCTAGGCACATGGCAAGCCAATGATGGAAAGGGTGTGTCCACAGGGGGTACGAGGGCCACTGTGCTCCCACTTTGGGGTAAGTGGAGCAGCTGGGTGTGCGGCACGTACTCTGTTAATGGGTTTTTCACTGTTGTTCTTTTGATTAAAACGAATTATTTACATTTGCGACAAAGCCCCAAGCCAGCCAGAAAGAGAGGAGTATATGGAGATGATTTAATATGCGTCGAGGCTTAAGTCTGGTCAAAGGAATGGGAAACCTCCATTGACGTCAGTCGCCCCCAGCAAAGGTTGACAAATTGCGCAACTGTCAGTTGATTTTTGTTCAGTTTTTTGCATATCTCAGGCTTTACTTTTTCCCACCAGTTCTTGTCTGCTGTTGCCTGGCAAGGACTTGGCTCTTTTCTTCTGCAGGCTATGGGGAAACTATAGTGAATGCCTTTGTCTGCCATTACACTATTGATTGCTTCCTGTCAGCCGCAGAAAGAGACAAACGGAAGTCGGCAACGGATGTTGCCTTTGTTGCCCGTTGTCCGTTGCCTGTTGCCTGTTGCCTGATGCCTGTTGCCTGTTGGCTGTTGCCTGTTGGCTGTTGCCCGGTTACTCAGTTACCCAGCCAGACAGACAGACAGATTGAGAGATAGGGAGATAGGGAAGGAGTGTTTCGGCTGTCCAACATGGGCTTTATGTGGGATTTTGGTCAGTTGCAGACTGTGTCGGAGGCTTTTGCGGTTTTCACACCAGACAATGGTAGGCAATGCGATAAGATAGATGCGTTGGTTTGGTTGTTGCTCTCGCCTGATTTCATTGCGGTCAGTTTGCGTTGGCCACCTGAGCCACCTGCATGGAAGATGAATCGGTAGCAAGGCCGCAAGAGATTGAGAGAAAAGTCGCGAAACATGCTTCAATGATGCATCGGCATCTATTGACAGCAATAACTTTGGCTAACAATCTCACTTAAGCTGTTGAACAAAAGTAAAAGAGACCCAAAGCAGAGGAGTATTACGGAGCTTAAAGACAAATATTACAAGTAAAAAGTTTAAAGTTTGAGTTATTCAAGAATTTATTTAGAGTAGCCAAGTATAAGTGGAATATCTTCTATATATTCTATATTTATGAGCATCATATAACAAAACACCTTGCGTAGACTTCCCATTGAAATATTCATGTCTTTGTGTAAGAAATATTTAATTACGCAATTAATTAAGCACATTTAAAATAACATTAAAATTAATGTGAACGAAATATGCTTTTACGCTATCCAAACCACAATTGAATACCAATTCCCAGTTGCTCAGCGATGGGCGTGACCAATGGCACGCGATGCCTAATTGAAAGGCAATTACCTGTAATTAGATATATGTATGTGTGTGTTTGTGTAGGTGGCAAAGTGGGTTAATTAGGCGGCAGCTTTAATTAGGCCTGAAAGGCCTTTCGTTACCTTTAATTATGCATTAGATGCTTAAGACCACAACAAAAGGCGCTCAAAAAGTTTCCAAGCTGACATTAAATGCTCAAATATACTCAAGCCGAAGCAGAAGAGAGAGAGAGCGAATGTCTAAGAACAATCAAGGCAAGTAACTCATCAAATTGCCATGCATCAAATCGATCGGGCATAAATCAAACGAAAATTCAAATTAGTTTGCCAGCCAATTAGAAAACCATTTTACTCGATCTCTCTGTCTCTCTCTTGCTAACTGCCAGCTAAATGCGAAATTAATGAGAGTTTCCATAAGAGAACAAGAGAATGCAAAAGAAAAAATAAACTGAAAATTCCAAGACTCAAATCCAAGGAGCTAGCAAAATGGGAATTCAGTTAAAGGCCAGATAGGCAGTCAGCCAGGTAAATTGAAATATAATTGAGCTACGAGCTAAGTCCCGTTCTGGCTTGGGCACAAAGTTCACTTTTGTCAACTGACTAATTTCAGTTCATTAAGATGCCTGACTCGTCGCTCGTCACATCTAATGCCAAGGTGACAGCTCGTATACGTAATTTCTGTTCTGTTCTCTCCACCCCTGCTGACAGCGTTGCCTCTGGCAATTGTGTTCAACTGCAGCAGCAGCAGCAACAGCAATAACAACAACAATTTTGTAGCAAGCCAAGAACAATTTGAGGAATGCACAGTGGCGCTTAGGGTAGGGTAGAGTGTGCACAGTGGGGTTCTTCTTTTGGAAGTTGAAATTTGACTAGGGTTGTTTCTTAATTCGAGTTTAATATGTGTCGCCAACGCCTTGGCACAGGAGCTGCAGGGCTCAGACCCTAATCAAAGAGTTTATAAGAAAAGTATTTGTTTCCATTATATGAATGAAGGATTTGAATAATTTAATTTGGATTCAGCAGAGTTGTGGAAATTTAGGAACTAAATTTAAAGTCAAAGTTTGAAGGAAGTGATTGCAGTTAAGAAGTAAGTCAGCTTTAGAATTTCTAGCATAAGCCAAGCATTTCAAATCAAATCAACAGCAATTAAATTATTATTTTCTTTAGTTTTTCATACATTCTTGTGTCACTGTTCGTGTAACTGCTGTCGCCATTGTTTGTTTGTTGCCTCGCTGCTGACTGAAAGTTTCAGCTGCATTTTGGTTGCAAGCCAAACACGCTGCAAAAGCAACACGAAATGTTGGCAAAATTGTCATCAAGCGTTTTTAATTACGAACCAGTTGCGAGGGAGCGCAGCTCAACGTTGTGGTTATGCAAAGGCAGGAAGTGAGAGAGTGTGTGTGTGTGTGTGTTAGTGTGTGTGTGTGTTTGGGCAGCCATAGAGCTGCAAGTGACATAAACAAATCAGACGCCTGTCAAGTGTGTGAGCCGAAATTTGTGTATGTCTGCTAATGCGTATGTATGTGTGTGTGGTGTACATGTCATTTGCAGACCAACAGCTACGCTGCATAGCCAACCCCCCCGTGTGCCTCTGCAACAAGCCAAGCCTCCCCTCCGCAGTCGCCTGCCGTGTTGTGTTGTCATTAGAAATGTCACAACAAAGCCAAACAGCTGCAAACCAAACGTCAACATTGCCAACACTTTGAGTCACATTGTTGTTGTTGTTGCTGCTGCTGTTGCTGCTGCTCCTGCTGCTGCTGCTGCTGCTGCTGCTGTTGCTGTTTTTGGTTATGTGTTGCCAAGTGTCGCCTCTGTTGGCAACAATAACGCCTCACCCAACCCCCACCCCAACTCCACCCAACCACTGTTGCTCTGACACCCGAGCCACATTGAGCTTAAATTTGTGCAAATTTATACTAACAAGCAGTTGCGCTTCCCACTCCCACAACAGCTAACCCAACTCCTAACTCTCCCTCCCCCTCTCTCTCTCTCTCACACTGCTCTGCCCTGCTCTATTGCCCTGAGCTCATCTCGCCTCATCTGAGTGTCAATGCAAAGCGAGATGAGACAACTGCGAACTAGTCAGACAGTTGACAGCAAACGAATGTTTTCCAATTTTCAGTTTAAGCAATAAGAGACAACAACAACAACAACAAATGCTGCAGTAGAAGCCATGGCAATATTGTCTATTTGACATGCACTTTTAATATTTCTCACAAAAATAGTTTAGCTTTTGCCACAGCCATTGCAGCTGACTATTTGTGGGCCTTTGCAGGTGCTACAGCTGCAGCTGTTGCTTAATTCATCCATCTTCCTTTGCTTCCTCTTCTTCTTTAGTTAAATGAATATGCAGAGTGTAGTCCACTCGAAGAGCTCCATTGGCATACGTATTGGCATCAGTTGGTTATTTGATCGAAAACAAAGGGAAATGTAATTCAGTTTAAATGTGATTGCTCTCAACAAAATGAACTTTCCCAAATTGAACTATTGCCAGAGAAACTCTCAGCAATTGCTTTGATTGTAATGAAGCAAAGGTCAAAGCAATGCCATCACAATATTCGAATATTCTGCATCAGAATATTCTGCTTCAAAGCACATACATATTGGTATATTTCAGCTGCTGATGACGTACAAGTTAAACTATATCAATGAGTTGTAATAGTTAATATTAAATTTCATAGTCATATTATAATAACTAAAGCGTCTAAACATACTTTAGCTGAGCGATTAGATAAATTTCCATCAGAGTTTAACAGAGCTCGCAAATATCACTCACTCACATTTCGAGTGAAATTTCGGAGAGCAGCCGATTGCGTTGCTTCTTCAATGAGTGTACTTCCGATCGAATAAAAAGCAAAAAGTCTATTGTGTGTGTATCAGTATGTGAGCGAGGGTTGTCTGTGAATTGTGCATGTGTGTGAAGACTTTTTGCATAGACTCTTTGTCTCTCAGTTGTCAACTCTCAGTTATCAACTCTCTTACTGATACCTATTGCGCGAGCAACGATCGTATCACTCCCTAAACGAAACAAGCATCACACGATTAGTTCAATGCGCTCAACGAAACGAACAGAAACGAAAAGTACCGAAGGCCCTTGCTGCTCGTCCACACTCCACTCCAATTAGCATTGCGCCAATTTATAGTTGAACAACAACTAAAAAACTTGAAGCTAGAGCATCCTATTCATAGTTGAGCGCTGCTTAACATTTATTTTCTTTCTTATAGGAATAATTCTATCCTATTCTGACTGCATTCCTAAAATTCTCCTTCTTCTTCAGTTACAAATTGCATGTAAACCTTTTTTGCATTATCTTATAATAATATTTAACACGCTTTTCACGACACTTTCGTTGCATTGATTCAATTCATAGCAATTTCTGCAGCATTGTCCAATGCTGTGCTTAATGTTAAGCTGCTTACATAAAATCTAATTACACTTGAACTCTGCTCATTAGAGAGCAACTTTGCTCAGCTAATGCTCAGAACAAAGGCAATAAAAACACGCAAATTGATATATGTATTTGTATATAAATATATAGATATATATGTATCTATTTGTATGTGCGTATATATATATATGTGTGTGTGAAAGTTTAGCTTGTTTCTACAAGCCGAACAAGCAAAGGAAGTTTCAGCCTCTCCCTCTGTCTTAGTTAGGGTCATAAAAGCGACGCCGGTGCAGCCCGCAGACACTTTTGTTGTGCCTGTCGGTGACATTGTTGCTTGTCGCTGTAGTACACAGCTACTCCTCTCTCTCTCTCTCTTCATTCTCTCTCTCTCTCTCTCTCTCAGTGGCATTGTCTGTGTAGCGCTTTGCATGTTGTTGGACCAGCTGGGCGACAAGGATTTATCGCCAGCGTCGCATTCACGAGCAGCCGCTGACGAGGGGACAAGCGAGCGCGTTGATGAGCTTGAACCAGCGGACAGGACATGCAGCACCACTAGCTACAGCACCACCAGCAGCAGCAGCAACACACACTCGCCGTAGCTAGAGTTGGAGCTTTGATGATGGAGTGCGATACTGTTGCGTTTTAATTGAATTTTCTTTGTGCGACAGCAACAACGAGCAGGAACAAATAAAATAAAGGACAACAGAGCACAGACCAGCAGACAGACAGACGGACGTACGGAATAGCAGACAGCCAGACAGCCAAACAGCCAGTGGTAGCCAGAAATGGCAATAAAGGCAATAATGAATGAAATTCACTAACAATGGGCAAACAACTATTGTTTTTATTGCTGTCAAAGTTGCTGTTGCCCCATGTCCATGTCCCTTTGCTATTGCCATAGACACATGCCACATGTAACACGATGCTACGAATAAAGCTGTTACTTTTAATAAACGAAAATTATTGGACAGTTGTCTCAGGTGGTCTAGCTAGCGGTCGCTACAACATTTATGTAAATTTTCCACACCAAATTAAGAAAGAAATGAAGAGATTTTTCTTGGAGTTTATTAGAGCAGCCCCTAGCCCATAGCCCCTAGCCCCTAGGCCCCCATCCAGCTCAACGGGCGGGTAAATGATTTTCGCTGTGTGAATTTTATGAAAATAAATGAGCTGCTGGCAATGGCTAAGGAGCTGCTCTTGCTGCTGCTGCTGCTGCTGCTGCTGCTATGATGTCGCCCTATCTTCTTTATACATCTTGAGTGCCCGTCGTGCTCCCTATCCTCTCGTTTCCGACCGGGAAAAACGTTGTTTATACAACTCATCTCGCAATTTCCTACAGCTGCGCCCTTCATGCCTTCATGCCATGCTGTTGTTGTTCGTGTTGGTCTAGGGCTTGGCTTCTGCTACACTACGGCCTGCTCCGCTGCCCCCCTGGCCCCTAGTGGCTCCTGGCACAAGGCTATGCAAACATAATGCTCGACGAATTAAAGCTTTTTGCCAACCAATAAATTATTCATGCCGTAAGACAACTACGGCTTGTCCTGGCGGATACAGAGCTAGTCTTCCCCCTCCCCTCACTCTCTCTCTCTCTCTGACTCCCTTTTACACGTCTCCCCTCTACAGGCAGCCCACGCTTTGCCACACCTCCCCGAGGGCCACACAAATTATGGCGCAGGCAGCAGGCGTTTGATGGCGTTGGCAACGCCAACTGCCAGCCAGTTGGCAACATCAGCAGTTCCTTCAAGCGGAAACGGAACTCAATTCATTAAAATGAATGAACGAAGCGCAGCCAAGTGCATGACTAACGGTAAACGGATGCAAACTGAAAGATGCAAATCCGGTTGATGAAATTGCGTTTCCATTGCCTGCCCTACCCATGTGTAATATTAATCTCTAAGCCCTCATCTACGGCTGCCCCAAGTTCATCAATTGGCCCCAGAGAGTTTCGTTTTATATGATAATAGCAAACGATCTAAGCACTTGCCTGGGTCAAAGGTTTCCCTTGTAAATGTTATCTAAAATTATGATATAATTAATGCTGGAAAAGGAGAACATCTCGCTCTACCTATCTCTTTCTCTCTTTACAAGACCTCATTTCGGTAAAACTCATCTTTATTCTATTCTATCTTTAACTTTACTTGCAAATAGATAGATAGATATATATATAAACCTTTTCAAGGAATCACAGACTTATTGCCTTTAAGAACACGTGCCATATACCAAACCCTCATCTTCAAATCTCCTATAAGTTATTTCATAAGAATTCCTACTCAAATTTAAGCAATATTTCCTTTCGTTTTGCCATTTCTTATCTCATCCATCTTTCTGGCATTCTCCCTTTTACAGCCCTGCAGCATGTCCACGCCAAAGAGCAGCCGTGGCAATGGCAGCGGCAGTCTCTTTGGTGGCATTGCCGGCATTACTGGCAGCACCATCACAGTAGCTAGTCACGGCCATGGCGACAAGACCAAGGAGCGTCTGCGTCGCATACCCAGCGTACAGCCCGGGGCATTGAGCTACGAGCAGCTGATCAAGGAGGGCACCTTTGGCCGCATCTATGCTGGCAAACTGGGCGAGACATGCGATGCGCTGGTAAAGACTGTCATCGATGGCGCCTCTCTGACACAGGTGGCCTGCCTACTGCAGGATGCCTCGCTGCTAATCGGCGTCAGTCATCAGCATATATTAGCCCCCTTGCTGGCCAACACTGAGCTGCCCGGTCCACCCGAGATTGCCTACCCCTATCCGTCCAAGGGCAATCTGAAGATGTAAGTTGGCTATCGAAATTCTACACTTTTATGCGCGTTTCTCTATTCCATGTGTTTTGCAGCTACTTGCAAAAGTCCAGGGAGTCGAGCACTGCGCTCAGCACTCGCCAGCTGGTCGAGTTTGGCTTGCACATTACCAAGGCCTTGGCCTACTTGCATTCACTCGGAATTGTGCACAAAGATCTGGCCACACGCAATTGCTAGTAAGTAGAGGGATGGATGAAGGGGGGAGTAGGGACCTATGCCTTATCTACATCTCTTTGCAGTGTCGATGAGGAGGCATATGTGAAGATATGCGATAGCGCTCTCTCGCGTGATCTCTTTCCGGATGATTACGACTGCCTCGGCGACAATGAGAATCGTCCGCTCAAGTGGCTATCGCTGGAGTCGCTGCAGAAGAAGATCTACACCACACAGGGCGATGTCTGGTCACTGGGCGTACTTTACTGGGAGCTGGTCACCCTGGCCCAAATGCCGCACGAGGAGGTAGACATATTTGAGCTTACTAATTATTTGGCTGCCGGCTATCGTCTGGAGCAGCCCGTCAATTGCCCGGATGAATTGTGAGTAGCCTTTTAGTCAGTTTCACTTGCAAATCATGCAACCCTTTATCCCCAACCCCAACCTCATCTACCCACAACCACAATGCAGCTTTACGGTAATGAACTGCTGCTGGCACTGTGAGCCCAAGCAGCGTCCAACACCCTCGCAGCTGTTGTCCTATCTGCAGGACTTTCACGTCGATCTGGGCATGTATATCTAAGCGGGATGATGACGATGCTGAGGATGATGATGATGAACTGACTAACTGATAAGCACTGCAGGCTAAGTATTCAATTGAATGAATGAGATGGAGAATGAGCAAGAGAGCAAATAGAAATAGAGAGAGAGAGCGAGAGAGTCATTGTATAACTAAAGACGATTTACGTGAGATAAATTAATTGAAAACTTTTACATTTTAAATGTGAGAATTGAATGTGAATTACCTGTTACCAATTTCTCTTTAAATGTATATGTATATGAATGTCTGTCTCTATGTATGTATGTATGTATGTATGTGTATATAGTATATAGAAATTTATTATGTCAGCAAGTGCGAAGGCGTTTAAGTGGCAACAACAAACCAATTAAGTCAATAACAGTTGCAGCCAATTCCACATCAAGGCACAAAATGGCATTTTGAGATGCGTTCCCAGAAACGCTTTCGCCTGCAGGAGAAATGCAATTGCAATTTATGTATAAGATTTCCTGATAATTCAAGCGAATACATTTGCTGGAATGCAAGTGCTTAAGTACAGTTGAGCATTAAGTAGCTAGAAATTGAATACACACAAGTACACAGGCTTACAAGGAATATATATGGATATATATATACTATATGTATATCTATATGCATAAGAGAGATACATGAATGTGAACTATTGGGAATGCACATTTTATTGAATGTGTATACGGCAAGACGAAGAGAACACAAACCAAAATAGAGAGAAAGAGAGAGAAAAAGAGAGGGAGGGAGAGAGAGAGAGAGAGAGAGAGAGCAGTGAATAGATTTGAATGTGCGACAACAAAATACGGAATCTTTTGTTCTCAAATGTTGTCCTCAATTGTTATAAAAATAAAATTAAATTAAAAGAAAAAAAAAAAACGAAATATATTTATTTATTTATTTACCAAACGAGCATTTAAATATTATTATATTATATATTATTATCACATATGAATATTTATAAGAGAAATAAAAAAAAAACTCTCGACTGATTGCGAGTCAATATGAGGCACAGAAGCAGCTGAAGTTCAAATTAGTAACAGAATCAGAACGAGAATCAGAATCAGAATCGGTATCAGAAACATAAACAGAATCAGAATCAGGTGAAAAGGTAGGGACAATGTAAATTGCTTTCAATTGTTAAATGTAGAAATGCAAATTCAAATCAATTGTCAGAGTTAGAAAAGTTATCAACGAAATTCCATTAGAGACAAAGCTGAGCAAAACCAAAATTAAATTTCACAAAATGCACAAACACACACACACACACATGCATAAATCAAAGCACACACACACTCACAGAGTTTCGCTCTAATTTAGTTATAAAACTGACTACTAATTCAGCTAACTCAGTCTGCCTGAAGTTTTAATAGACGCTTGTGTGGCTGTGAATGCTCACATAAAGCAAATGAGCAAAGGAATATTTCAATAACATTTCAACTAAGGCTAAAGACTAAGGCTTTTATGTATTGTGGAAGCTGATTATAGAGAAGGCTGAAAAGCATTCAAAACTAAATGTGCTTTTAAAGCTGCTTATGCAAGCTAAAGGCTTCAAAGTGCCAGAAAGCTAGATAATAATTAGCTGACCAAGTTCTTGTGTGATTTCAAAATTGTATGAAAGCGGAAAATGTAAAGCAACGAATAAGTTTAGCTAGGATTTCAGCATTAATGTGCTTTGAAAGCTGTTTTAATAGAAAATTCACATTATAGCTTGAGCTTTTAAGGTTTCTTCATCTTCACAAAGCTCTTTTTCCTTTAGGCAGACTGACTCCTTGAACTCACATCAACACTCACTTAGCTTACTTAGCTGTACTTAGCTAGCTGCACTCGGCTCTTTACAGGGTATCTTCTATGTTTTAGCTACTCTTAATTATGTTGTTTATCTTTATGCTTGCAACTGCTCGTCCTGTTTCCTCAGCTTAGCCTAAGATATTATTGTTGTTGTTTATGCTTTAGTTTTAGTTGAAATTGTGTTACGTTGTTTCCACTCTATGTTTCTATTTATGTTATTATTTGCATTTCTGTTAAAAGTTAAGGGCAACTCAAAGTTGCTCGCAAGCCATGCAAACAAACAGTAAACCAAAACTTCAAATCCAAACAAATGCAACAGCAACAACAACAACAACAACAGCAAGAAGAAGAATAAATATTCATAGAATACGCCGTACGAATTACTAATTAAATGTTGTTGTAATTGTTAAAATGTGCAATAAAACCAAATAGACGAAAAAAAGAAAAAAAACTACAGAAAATATTGTAATAATAAAAAAAATATGCAAAATATCAAAAAAATACTGTATAAGCAAATGTTTTTCTTTGAAAATACCAACAACTGCTTTTTCATCAAACTATGTAAGCTATATCACTCTACTATATATATATACATATATATATATATATGTTTTATTTCTAAGCACACTAACTGAACAAACTGAACTTTATTTTGCACTCGAAGGTATCCGAAAAAAAATATATGAATGTTACTACTAATACTACTACTACTACTACTAATTATTCACTAAAATGAACGAAAAACATGAAAAACAAAAACAAACTTGAGAAACGAATAATGAATACAAAAAAAGAAAAACTAGTTAATAATTCTCTGATTCTGATCTCTCAACTCTATGTAGTATATTACATATAAACTAAGTGAAGCTGCTAGGCAGTTGGCAAACCAGAAGCAAACCAAATAATATTCCCCAACTAAGTGTAAAACAGTTTTAAAATAGTTAAAGATAATTCACAAATACACTCACACAGCTCACTCACTCACACACGCACTCACTTACAACTCTAACTCTAACTGAATGTGTTTCATATATAAATATATTTATATCAAATACTCTAACTTCTGAATGTCTGTCTCTATGTATGTATGTATGTATGTATGTATGTACCATCAATGTATGCATATTTGGTCATCAAATTGAACAACTCAAAAGCAAAGCAAAAACAAATAGCTAACAATATCCCCGAGGGATATTTATTTGTTATTCTTTGTTGTCTTCGTCTTCAAATACCAAACGAAAACTTTTGCAAAAGGATACGATGACTAATACATATGCATCAACTAGGTTTGCTCTATGTATTTTTAAGAAAACAACAATCACACACACACACAAACACAAGCAAAGCAAAGCAAAAAAAACTTAATATTATCAACATTCAGATTCCGAACATCTCTCACTCTTTAACACTGCCCAATTTTTATATAGATGTATTCTCTGTCTCTGTCTAACTTAAGATATATATGTGTGTGTACCCTAGTATACTATGTATGTGTATTGGATAAATATTTGCTAAACTAACCCACACACTCACACACACACACACACACTCACACACACTCACACACACACACCCTTACACTTAATGTAGTTTCATTCGTGCGACAGTTTTTTGGGTTTTCCGGAAAACTCAAACTCTGTGGGTGGTTGGCAATTTAAGCTAGCAAAAAGCAAATGCAGAAATTCAATTTTTGCCCAAAAAAAAACAAATAAACAACTAAATGAACAAAAACCAAAAACAAAAAGCAAATTAAATAAATGTTCCTTTTGAATCATCAACAAAACAAAGACAAAGCTCTCTTTATTATTATTATCTCTCAATGGGTTTTACTCCCTCTCACAGCCAAGCAAAATGTAAGTATGAAGCACTTGCAACACCATGTTGCATGCACTCGTTTGGGTCTGTCACTTGCCTTTGCCATAGCCGTTACTGTTGGCTCACTTGATTGGCTTGTTTTGGCTTATGCGGCGTATGCGTGATGTCCATGCCGCGGCACGTACAACCCAGTAGCAACGTGGCAAAAGGAAAACAAGGGAGAAAAAAACTACTGCTACTACAACATCGTGGTTAAGAGAATATAAGAAAGTAAAAAAAAAAAACATTATATTGCCGTTACAGCAGCACCAAAAGAAAAAAAAAAAAGAAAACTCGTTTAGTTCGCGTCCACTTTTTATGGAGCACTCTAACTGCATAACTACTGAAAGCTTTCTCTCCTTTTTCATTGCCTTTGACATTCTCTAACACATAGAAATGTCAATTGGAAAACCAGCTGACAAAATCTGAGACATCTATCTGGCTAAATCATATAAAGTGAGTCAGACTAGCTTAAATATTTACTTCTATTAGATGCACTGAATAGAAGATAGCCGAAATCTTCTACAATCATAACATATTTCATATTCTACTGACCTACTATATAAGACATTTTATATGCATATGCCAATAATACTATAAAGAAAGGCATTCCATAAGATACTATCTAATTCAGATAATATATTTATATATAGAATGTTAAGAGCATATAGAGCTCATAAAGTCTATAAAGTATATACGGAATATAGTACTTAGAATATTTAAAGAATATTGAATACATAGAGTATTCAGATCATATAGAGCATATTGAGTATATGACATATAGAGTAAAATATATATAGTGTATAAGGTATGTAAATATATAGATTATATAGAGCCAATAGAGTATACACATTATATAGAGCATATACAATTTATTGAGCATATAAAGTATATAGATAAGATATAAATGTAAGGAATATATTTTTCACACTTCTAGCAGATGTCGCATGTAATATCAGTAAATACTCTGATATTCTTACTGCTTTAGGCAGTGCTTTAAATCTGAAAATCTTAAGCAGCATCTAAGATGTAAGGACTTAACAGTTAGTTAACAGTTGACATACATGTTATTAGGCTGTTAACTAACTGTTAAGTGCTTACATCTCAGAGAAGGCTTCAGATTTCCCACTGAAATCTTCAGTTCAATTCGCAGTGCTTTTATCATGCACTTATATCTACAATTGATTTAGATAGTTATTAATTATGTTAAGCATACTGAAATTATGATCTCTTTTTCGAAGCAGTTCTTCAACTAACCGTATTCTAAACGTCTTCTTCTTCACTTTTATTAGCCACTGCTCTTATCATATATGTACATCTATTTACAACTTAGCTAGCCATAAACTTCACTTCAGCTTGTAATGCTTTAGGCTAGGCATAAAACACTAAACTACTTCATTTTGGTACGCTTCAGTCAGAACCAGCTGTATGCCTTACTGCACACACACACTCACATACACATGCACACTCAGACACACATATACACCCTTATAGCTGTGGATATATGTGTATTTGCTGTGCGTGTCAAATGCTGAACTCGACGCATTTACAGCGCTCTAGCTCTGCCCTGCTTCGGTGCTGCGCTCTAATTACAAAATCACTGTCAGTTTTTCTTTTTACAGCTCTTTTTTTCTATTTTTGTTATTTTACTGGTTTTTTTTTTGGCGTTGCGAGGACATTCGCTTTTCGTTTTCATAACGGCAGCACTTTGTTGTCGAGTGGCAAGTGGCAAGCGTGGCAAGTGGCGAAAAATAAAAAGTGCCACGTTGTATGTTTGTTCGCTGAGCTGGCAAAAACTCGAACAACTCGCACAGTTGACCAAAGGGCTTTCGGGTGTCGGTGCCAGTTGCTGTTGTTGTTGTTGTTGTTGTTTGTTTGTTTGCTGTGCGTGCCCCAAAAGCAGGCGCCACACATACTGAGGCATCAGCTGCTGCTGCTGCTGCTGCTGCTGCTGCTCATGCTGCCCCGCCCCCCAGGCAATCAGAGCGCCCCTGCTTAACGTGTTTTTATGCGCTCTCATAATTGTCGACACTAATGACGCCTGTTTGCATTTTGCAGCCATTTACAACACTTAAAGCACAGACATAGAGACACTGCAACATCCATGCCGTAAATGGATAAATAATGGCAAATGTTTTTCATATTCCATCAAAGCTGCACATTTCAATGCCCATCCCCCAAAGCCATTGGGCTTCACACATAACTGAACTGAAACCTGTATTCTGGCAAAATGTATAAATTATTTTATTTATCTTTTGCCTATGTCATAGTATATTGTTTTTTTAATCATAAACAAGATATTTATATCTATGCATTGCATCACTCATTGATGCCCCATGGCAGCAATCGATCAATTTCAATAGCATTTCAATGACAACTCTTTGGCATTGACTTTGCCATTGATTTCGGCAACTTTCAATAGCTTTTGCAGCTATCAAATGCGATTTCTATCAATTATAAATAAAAATATGACATATGATGATTGCGCGGCAGAGATTATTGTGCTTTAATCAAAATAAATCGAAATCAATTTAAACAAAATTAATTTTTATTACACTTTTTTATGGCAGCAATGTAATGAAATTCATATTTCTTTCACGCTCTCACACACTGTCGACTGATTTTTTTCTTTTTTCTTTTCATTTGCCAACATTTTGGCATTGTTTTGAATTGGTAAACAAATTGTGGAATTTGGCGGATATAATCAATTTTGTACATCTGTGTGAAACTATATATGTATCTGTGTGTGTGAGAGAGAGAGAGAGCATGTAGGTAGGTATGGGTTTTGTATAGTTTCAATTCTTTTAAACGCCTTTGGGCCTTTAATTAAAATGATATATGCAACTGTGTGTGTGTGTGTGTGTGTGTTTGTAATACATTTTTAGCGGAACTGTAAAGCTCCACAACCACAAAATAAATACATTTGCAGGCATTATTCCATTGCAATAAGAAAACATGAAATATGCTGAGAAGTAGCCGACTGCGATATACGCTTAGATTAATAATGAGCTACAAACTGATATTATTAAATTCAGATATATATGAAATTAATAACTATTATTATACTTTGATCTACCTGATATAGTTAAGTAAATGTATTCTACGTAATATCAGCATTATCAAAACTATATGAACTATCAAAGCTCGACTATGAAAAGTATTTCAAAAGATCTGCAAATGGTTTCATTTTAATACAGCTATAGACAACTACTACAATACTACTGATTCGAATTTTAGATAGTTATCAATATGTATAGGGAGTTATTATCTTACACTAACATTTTCAGACCTGCTAACGGATTTTTAATGATTTTTTATTATTATTTCTCTATCTTAAAAGCCCAATTGATAACGCTTAACCCGTTTCAATTATACAAATTGAGTAATAAAAAATTCTCTATAAGAGTATTAAAATCGCATGCATTATTATTTAATATTTACAGCAATTGAGAGGAGCATACTATATATATGTATATGCATATGCAGAGATATTAATATTCACAGATATAATATTTTTGTACAGAGTTCACAAGGGGCGCAACTGGTTTTTTATGAAAATTTTATTACAGTTTCCAGTTATTGCAATCGATTTTCCCTTTGATTAAACGTAAATATTATAAGATAGCGAAATGAAATATTTATAAACCAAGCAGTGTGCGCCTTGCTTTAAAGCTTACAAATAAAGCTAAATAGTGTGGAGCACCTGCTGCACCTACACCTGCACAGGTATGCAGGTATGCAGGTAAGCATAAGACAGGCAAATTGTCAGTTACAGCAACGATGTAGAATGAAAATGCTTTTCTAGAATAACATTACTTTGCTGCAGTGAAAAATGTATAAATTTAAAAGATGCAAAATTGCAATTTGCAAAGCAAACTATGAAAAACTTGTTTGGAAAGTAAAAGTTTCTTGCCTTAATTGAAAGCAATTTGAAAGTCGCGTTAAATACAATTTAACGTCAATCGCACATTTTTCAAAGCTCGTCTCTGGTGGGCTAACAACAATTGAACAATGAAGGCGGCAATTAGAGAGAGAGAGAGAGAGAGAGACAATGGGTCTAGAGTGGATGGATGCAGACAAAGATACAAATCGAACGAGCAGCAATGCAGACAGCTGCGAGAGCTGATAAAATGTTGCATAGTTTTGGGGTTGCAGCCAAATGAATCACTTGCAGTGCTAGTAGGCAGCAGGAGACGCCGGGGGTGGGGGGACTGGAAAAACTTATCGTGTCTGCGGTCAGCAGATATTTGTTTATTTGCTATTGATAAAAATTGCGCAAACAGTTTATAACTTTACCAAGACAGCAATGAATGGGGCACAAAGGGCACAAGCAGTTGAGAATTGTTATATATAGTAACTATATACATATATGCATGTGTGTGTGTTTGTGTGTATGTGTGTGTGTTGTGCCATTACTCTAAGCTAAAGTTGAGCGGCCGCCTGCAGTGTTGCGATTTAATTAAAACGCCATTAAGTCAGCAATTAACAACAACAATAGCAGCAGCAACAACAGCAGCAACAACAGCAGCAGCTGCAACAACAATGGCAACTGTTGGTGGCAACTTTAGCCGTGCTTTGAGCATTTGCCAAAGCAACTAAGCGCTTTGTATATGACTTTTTTCCAGCTGTTTTTTTTTTCTCTTCTGCTTTGCTTCTTCCTCTTTTGCTCGTTTTCTTGCGGCGTTTTCCTTTGCTTTGTTGTCGTTTGCCGTCGCATTAAGCTCTATTTTTTTTTTACTGTTAGCAGCAGCAACTAATTCCAATTGCTGGGGCGGCAGCTGAGGCAGCAACAGCCGCCGCAGCGGGCAACAAAATGTGGCACCAACAAAACACATTAAAAACATAAAAAACACACGCTGTGACTGAGATCGAGCAATGGCAATGGCAATGGCAATGGGAGGGAGCATGCTTGTTGCCCGATGCTTTTTCTAATATTTGATTTTGTTTATTCTTCTACCCTGCATGAGCTTGTGAGCCAGGAGGGTATGCTGTAGTTGCAGGCAATTTTCAAGCTGGTAGATATGATTGCGAATTGGACTATGTAAACATTTATAGCTAGCATACATGCAGTGAAGCATAATAAAAGTGATTATCGATAAACGATAACTTCTCTATATATGTTGTCTATGTAATGATTCAACTTGTGTAACATTTAAGTGAATTACAGAGTAGCTAAAAAAAGTTATATATTAACGACAAGAAATATTCCATTAAAAAGAACGATAATGATTATCGATAAATGATGAGTCCTTTAAAAGATCGATAATGATTATCGATAAATTAAGAGTCCTTTATATTGCTTGCCAAGTAGCTCTTCGCAAAATCTTAACCTACTATAGCTATTGGCTAATGGCAACATTTTATAACACATTTGAAATCTTTTACCATAATGTTTGCTATAATAGAGTATTTGGTTTACCCAATCGACTATCGATTAACAATAAAAGCTCTGTTTCAACTATTGCCAAAATTCTATATAGCGCTAGCTATAAAGTCTTGTAATTGCTTAAGCTAAAAGTCATATTTAGTTAATTACAGGGTATTTAAATAATTGTTGTTTGTAAAATCATATTTCTCATATTTCTTTAATTACAGGGTATTTCAAACAGTCATATTTATAAAATCACACAACAGTCTATCGATAAACAATGCAAAAGCCAGCGAAATAGTCCTAGCTAGCATTTTCAGCTTACATAGCTCTAATTTCCTTTACTTACAGGGTATTTAAATGCACTTCATTGATATAAGATTTACATTTTTTGTTGCTTTCGAGCAGGCTGCATGTTTTATTATGGGTACGTGTCTGGCTGCCAGTTAGTGTGTGAGGGTGTTTTAGGGTTAAAGACTAGCCTGTCAGGGTTCTCAGACGCCAGACGAAGGGCGAGTGTGTGTGTGTGTGTGTGTGTGTGAGTGACTGTCGAATGAACTGAAACTGTCAAAAGTGCACATTCCGCACTTGACATTTTTGCAAAGCGCATTTTGAACTCTGCCCCCGGCAGGGGCAGGACGAGGCCAAGTGTGAGGATTTCTCTCTTGGGGTGCGCTTCAATTGGCATTGAAAGCGTAAATGAAAGGGAAGCCTTTGCATGTTTCAGCCACATCTACAGCTACAGCGACAGCGACAGCTATAGCAATGGCAAAGTCAGCGCCGGAATGCCAGTCAGCGCTCCAGACATAGTGAGTGAGCAGGATAGGTGGCAGGAGGGGCTGCTGCTGGGTGCACAGTGCATAGAGGGGTGAAACTGTGGCACGCGTTCGCCGCCCTCTTGTCAAACAGTTAAAATAATGGAAAAATAAAAAGAGAGAGAAGTAAAGAACGTGGCATAAACCCAGAAATTTGCTCGTACGTTTATTGCTTTTAAATTTGGCAATTGTCGAGTCGAGTTTAACATGAGTCCATGCATGTGTATGTGTGTGTGTGTGTGTGTGTGTGTGTCAATGAGGGTACTTGGCTGCTGCCAATTGCTTATCAGGCCGCATTTGCAGCAGTCATTCCGTTAGCCGCCCTTAATTTGCCCAATTTAAAAATGGAAATCGATTCCCTCGAGTGAAGTGAGGCAGACACAGGCGACGCCGCCCCGTTGCATGTGTCAATAAAATGTGATTAACAAGTTTTTGCATAAAAATGCCGACAGTCAATTGCAATTGCGTTGCCTACCACTCCCCCCCCCACGCCCCCTTGACATCCACCCCTGGCCGCAGGCATTTTTCTTTTGTGGAAAATCCCAAAGGAAACTCCTGCCACAGCAGTTTTCCTTTTGTTGCTGTTGTCGCTGGCAAGCGTGGCAAATTATCCCTTTCATAAGTGACAAATATGTCTGTCGAACTGCAATTGGGAGCAGACAGAGCGACAGACAGACAGACAGGGGCGAGACAGAGGGCGAGACACAGAGTGGGCGGGGCAAGTTGCTGCCTTTATCAGGCGCGTGCGACGCGTCGGCTGCTGCAAGTAATGAGATTTTATTTCAAACCAAGTATCTTGGGTTTTTGTAATTTGCAATAAATATGCAGCCAACCAGGCCAAGAGTCAGCGGCCTAGATAAGAGCTCTGAGGCGTGTGGCAGCCATAAAGCCCCAGGCAATGCTCAGCTTGGCTGCAGCTGCCATATCTCTGCTATGCATAAAAATATATGTATGTATATATATCTATATATATACATAAAACTTTCGACTTAAGCTCTTGCATTCAACTCAATTGGCTAGGCAAATAGACAGACGGACGGACGGACGTACAGAGAAGCGTTTGATATATTAGTAATCAGCATTTTAATGAACCCACAAACTTTCGGGCATAATTAAACAAATTCCACACATAACGTTGCTCTAACCTCAGGCAAATATTTGTTGTTATTTTCAGTTGCTAGCCAAAATGCATATTTCCTGTGTGTTGGTTTGTTTGTTTGTTTGCTTTGCCACTTTAAGCAAGAGTTGCAATCAATATGCAATTGTTTAAGTGCTATTAGAACGGATTCCTTATGCAAGACGCAGAGCAACAACGTGTGTGAATGACCTTTGAGAAATGCTATTCAATTATTTATTGGTGATTAGCAAGTCTATTGCCTAAAGAACTTTGCCTTAAATTCAAGTAAACTTTTGCATTTAACACAAATTTTTGCCATTTGCGGAACTTGAGGCCTTGGCTAGACACAATCACAGTAAATAAATAAGAAAATGGTAAATAAAGTTTGTATTTTTTTTTTTTTTATTTTGATTGATCAGCACATTCGTACGTGCGCAAATTAATTATAGAGAGATAGCGTTGATAACGATACGAACAGTTCAATAGAAATAGTTTTATCATTTTTACATTCCTGTTAAATGAGATAAACGCATTAGCTTCAAAATAAATGCCCCTTGCTTAACATAAGCTGTTACTTGCAAGATTGCATAAGAATTGCAAGCAAAAAAATGTTAAGCAAAGCAAATATGTTAGGCAAATGTTAATATGCAGCTTACCCAATTTGAATGTAATGAAATCTAATAAGAATGCAAAGAAGAGAGCGTGAGTCCGCTAGGCGAAAGGAAAGAGCGCAAGAATTTGCTCCCGCAGCAAAGCCATCAACAGCGCCTGGAAAATGAAAAGAATTTAAGAATTTATAATAATTACGAGACTCGCATATAATAACTGACTATATATTTACATATGAATGTACATACGAATATGTACATATGTATGTCTTTAAATAGACACTTAAATTACTAAAAATTAAAGAATTTACGCACATTAGCGGCAGTATGAATGCGTGTAGTACATTGTTAACAACGCGTAATTAACATTAAATATGCATATTTAAACACCAACACAATTTACGACACTTATTGTCATTCATTCACAATTTATACCTGTATAAATACACATTTAAATGTCACTTCAATCGAAATCTCTAGCCAAATAAAATAAATGCATTCGTGCCCAATATTAACTGCAACCACTTATTAACGCATGCATGCGACAACTAAGCATGGACCACTTACACAACAATTGAGAAATCAGCGAAATCGGCTACCTGCAAGTGCGAAGGCGGAACAAAAAGGATTATGAAACTAGCTGTCAGTGGCGATGACAGTTAGAGCAGAGCGACGCTTGCATAGGCATATGCCTATAGCAAACCATAAGCAACAGAACCGCAGCTGGGTGGAAGCAAGAGGGCGACGCACAACAACGAGTAAGAGTGAGAAGCGATACAATTGTCAAATGCACAGACAAAAACAAAGCGAAGCATCGGCAACAGCAAAATACAAGAACAAAAGCGGCAGCTAAATGCTAAAAGCAAAATACTCCATAAAGGCAGAGCTGAGATTTCGGATGTATGGACAAAAAAAACAACAAATAAGAGCATGCATTAGCAAATGCAAAAACAACAATAAGAGCAAAGCATAACGGATCATCGAAATGGTGCACGCAAGCAGCGAAAAGAAATACACATACATATGTATGTATGTATATGCTGGTAATAACAACAACAGGGGCACTGAGAGTGAGCGAGCAAGTCTGAAATATTCAATACATATGCACAAACAAAACGTACTGGATTGAGTACTGACTCTGAGCGCGCAATGCAATATGGCGAACAGTGAGCTCAGAGCTGAGAGAGGCTTAACAATGGCAGTGCTTAAGGGATCACAGAAATGGCGCATAGAAACGGAGAAAATTCTATTTTTGTTAACAGACAATAAGACACTTTAAAAATTGAATTGAAACAAGTGTACAGAATTGATAAAATTTGCATATAAAATGTATGTCTGATAACGTAGTACTGTCTATCTTCAGCAGGTACAAATAGAAATAACTAAAGAGGAAAGTACTAGAAAAGTCACTGAATAATCAGGTTATCAATTGCTTATCATAATTTTAAATGCCTAAAAGCAGCTTCCACGAATAGCACTTGAAAATAAATGTGCTTTTTTGTATTTCTATTCAATTTTGATCTACAATTAAGTACGGAGAATTGCCCCTGACCACCAACAACAGACACATGTCTCAAATAGAGCTCACTCGAGTGGCATGACTCAATGAAATTATAATAAGAGAAAAACAATATTTCGTTCGCTTATCAAAAAAAGAATACGAACTGATTAAACAGGGCACTGCACCTGTTCACCTGGCCATAGCTACGCCCATGCCTGGCCAGGCTTATCGCAGACAACAATAAAAAGTGTAGCGGAAAAAAAAAGACAGCACTTCTCAGTTACGGCAAAAAAATATATTAATTAAAAACCCCCCCACTCGTGTGTAAATAATATTACTCATATGCCGAGCACTTACGATATATAAGCAGCTGGCTGGCCAGACTTCTGCCAGAGTCAAATCGAACGTCTTCGAGCTAGAAACTAAAACGAAACGAACCGAACTGAACAACATGAAAGTCCTATACAGCTGCGTTCTACTGCTCGCCATCTTCGTCGCCAGCCAGGCCTACAGCGCCAGCTGGGGCAGGCGCAACAGCAGTGACACGCTGCTCTCCCGCCAAACCGAGCGACGTGCCCCACTCAAGAACAACTACTGGAGCATCAATATCGATTACCCAAAGCCCGTAAGTAGCTGCAGCGTGGAATATCCCAAGTGAAACCCAATTTAACATTGAGCTCTTTATGCTATGCAGGGCACCAACAACCTCTACAACATCACCTTTGTCAATGTGATCGACAACTTCCGCAATACCGTCCGGTGCCACGCCCAGCCTATGGAGCGGCGGTCCCGGCTATCGTTTTGCCCAAATCAATCTGCGCAGCCAGGTTAGCCGTGGTGTCGACTCCACCGTTGAGATCTGGGGCAAATACAAATAAATGTCTCACAGCTGAATCCAAACGATCTGAAACTCTGATGTACTCGCAAGCAAAAGTTTAGGTAGAATATATATTTAAAAATATAAAAAAGTAACTCAAAATAAAAACAAAAATTGCATTTATCAAGATATATATAGTATATGATCTATATGATGTAAGTTCTTTTAATGAAATCCTCAAACTGAAAGCTGAACAAATAAACTTTATCATATATCCAAATATTTAGCAGAGAAATGAGAGGGAGAGGGAGAGGGAAAGAAAGAGAGAGAGAGAGAGATAGAGATGGAGCTACTGATAGAGTGAGAGGGAATGAAAAAAGCAAAGAGAATGATAGGGAAAGAGAGAAAAGGCGAGATAGATATAGAGCCAGAGAGACTGAGAGACTGCTCTACCTTTGCTTAGCTCAAGTTAAAAATATTTGCAACTTTTGCAAGCTGACTGCAAATACAGAGTATCTTCCAGTCACATTCAACTCTTGTGACTGGCATCATATCTCTTCAAATCTTTTATTGCATGAACTATAACTGATATGAGTGAGTGTGGAAGCAAAGTGTAGCAAAGTCTAGCAACTACTGTGTGGAACTTTCGATGGCTTGTGATGAGCGCATTTGATGTCTTTTATGGCTAACCACGAATTGTCATCGCATTATTATCATCTAGCCATAAAGACTTTCGCCCAAACGACTCACTAATGCGGCATGATGGTTGCCAACAACAACAGCAACAACAACAGCAACAACAACAGCAACAACATTGATCGACAACAAACATTTGCATACAAGAAATATATATGTATGAATGGCTTTAAGGGTGCGCTGCGCTCCTTGCCGCAAGCGTAAAGGACACACAAAAAAATAGAAGACGAACCAAAAAAAAGAAAAAGCGAGGATGAAGCCAGGATATGCTGGATGTGCGCCTGCAGGCAGCTGGCAAAGGAAAACATTCAATATTTAATAAATATGTTGGCGTATAGCACATTTCCCACTCTCCCTCTCTCTCTCACTCTAGTTAGCTATTTTTGCACAAATCCTGCAGCAGACGTGGCTGAAGCTGTAGCGCGGGGGGACTTATTGGCCTTGGTTCATTTGAAATTTGTATGCGAGCCTCCTGCCCGCCCGCTCGAGTGATAAATAAAAATGCTGCTTAGGAATATGTTAAGCGATACGGTCAAAAGGATGCGCCCTGGAGTCCTTTTCCCTTTTTTTTTTCTGCCCCTTTTCATATATATTATTTGTATTATTTTTTGGCTATGTTCTATGCCAAAGCATTTTGTATCGAATTTAAATTTCAATTTCGAACGTCTTGAGGCGACAAAAAAAAATAATGTAGACCCTAAATCGAAGACAACTCTATCGCACAACCCTCTCTAACTCTTTCACTCTCTCTCTCTCTCTCTCTAACTGTATTTGTCTTGCATGTAGGTAAATATTTGCACAGGACGCACAAATGTTTGAAAAGTTGTCAACGAAATGTTTCACTTAGTTAATATGCAAAACGCGCGGCTCGCAATGCAAAGCCGTTGCCGGATATGTTTACGGATGCTGCCACGGATACACACACACACACACACACACACACGCCATCTGTTGGCGGGCTGTGGAAATATAAAAACAGTTTGAGCCAACAAAAAAAAAAAGAAAAATCTGTAAGGAAAACGCGCAGCTTGCATGCCCCATCGAGCTGTAACAACTGCAAAAGAATTGCATTCACAGTCACGTTCAGTTATTCAGCGAGGGCAGTAAGTTAAGTTGTCGAAAATGATGTACTCAGAGCTTGCAAATATCTGTTGATCGTTTCTTAATGTCTGCAAATAGGCGTATTTCACTCATACTTTGAGAAAACACTCAGAGAGCTAACGATCTTTAATGTATGGATTGGTGTGTAAGCGAGGGTTGTCTGTGAATCTGCGTATGTATGTGTGTGAGAAACTGAAGCTCGTTTACATAAACTCTTTTAATTATCTACTCTCTAACTAGATTTCATTGTGCGAACGTCAATCGTATCGCTCCCTAAACGATGATCGGGAAAAGAGCATCACACGAATAGTTCAATGAGCTCAACCGACAACCGAAACGAAAAGAACCGAAGGCCCAGAGCGAGAGCGACTGAGTATGATTCTTATCGAATGATCTCGTGAACCAGAGCGCGCAGATTCAAATGTGCAAGCTTGAGCCTAATACAATTAGAAAGTAAGACGAATAAGAAAATAATAAAAGTTGCTTAGAATAGTTTGATAGTTCCAGTAATCTGAGGGTTATCAGAGATAAGGAGAGGAGTAAACGTTATATTATATGCATATTCAGAGCGTGGTAAACTCAACAAACCACCCTCGCAGCTGCGAAACAGGAATTTCCAAACTAAAGGATATCTCTAAGAGTAGCTGAAAAACTGGAAAAACAAACTCAATAAGCAGCCCTCGCTGCCTTATTTGCCAGCTCTTCGCTGTCAAATTCAAATCAGAGCACTAATCAAAACAACTCAACAGATCTATCAATTCAATTCACTTCAAAACAATCACGACAAACTCAACAAGCAACCCTCGCTATCCAAGCTGTATACTCATTGCTAATACATTCCATATAGAGCACTAATCAAAGATTAAGTGGAAAGCTTCACAGCCAACATATAGATTCAATCTAATTCAATTCACTTCAAAACAATTACGAGAAACTCAACGAGCAACCCTCGCTCATGTCAGCTCATGTCGTCATATTAAAACTAAAGCCCAATCAAGCCACTATTTAACTTACTTCACAGCTTCACAACTGACCTGTCGATTCAATTGCATTGCAATCAATTAAGCTAAACTACTCGCAGAACCCTCGCCAATGGCAGCTGAGAGCAGTGCAATTTACTTGACAAATTTCTCATACGCCGCGAGTCCAGCGCCGGCAGCGTCGCCAGTTCGCTCCAATGCCTAAGCTAAGCCGCTTGCTGGCTAAGCTCTGACCACGAGAACAACCACTAGTACAACCCTCTACAGCACCGTTCCCCACGTACTGTGCGCCAGCTCTGCCGCCCCCCAGGCTATAGCGCCATTTTGGGGTCTGGTCTGCAGCTGTGCAACAGACTTGTGCGACAACGTTACGTTCATGTCCAGGGCACCAGCTTGCAAAGCAATTACTTCAAACTACCCGGAAATGTCGCCTGGCTGACCGACCAGATGCCGGTGCGATGCCAGTCGACAGTCCAGGCCAGTCCAGGCATATGTGGCAAATCTCTCTCTGTGTGTGTGGAGTGCGGGTGTTGCTGCAACAGTTATTGGAGCATGGCAGCAACACGGACCACACTGTGGCCCCGAGGCTCAGCAGATGTCACACACAGAGAGAGAGAGAGAGAGAAGAAGAGAGACAGTGCCTCTGCACCTGCCTCTACCTTACCTAGCCTGGTTAAATTCTGCTGATTTTGCTGCCAGCCACATTGATTTTTAATAAATAGCAATTTGGCATCAGCCAAAACGGACTTGCGATTATTATTATTCTCACAGCACGTTCTCACAATCTGCTTTCAGGTGTGTGTTTACGTGCCCAGCACACCTGTTCCGCCTGTCCTACCTGTCCCACGTGGCTTCACATATGCAACAAGCCAAACAGTTGGCGCCGTTCAATCTGCAAAACTGGATAAATTAATGCCAATGCATCGCATCGCATCGCTTGACTTGGCTCGAAAATGTTTCTCTAATGCGCTACAAATTCCCTAAACCCCAAAAATCATGCCCAGCTCTCAGCCACAATTCTACGCTGGCCCACAACTGTAATCGTCAAAAGTTAACAGCGGCACAGTGGTTCACAGTGCAGAGAAACTGCAGAATCTACATAATAGTTAATTATATTTTAAAATAATTTAAAATTTCTTTGAAAAAGCAAATGTTATATTTAATATATATGCATGTTTTTTAAGATTTTAAATATAATTTTAAATAATTTATTTTATAGTTTTTTTTAATATATAAATTGTAATTGAAAATATATTAAAAGAAAAGGTTTTAGTCACTAAATATATATTATATACATATAGCTACATATTGACATCATCATTTACTGTTTTCGATTACTGTTATCGATAAATGTATCAGGGAATTTAGTTAAATGTAATCGTCTAATAATAATTATTTGTTAAATCTGACGATTTAAATAAAAAATCAAACCAAAAAGTAGATGTGGATCGATAATAAACATATTTTCTCTATCGAAAGTTATATGCGAATTATAATAGATTATTTTTAATATTATATTTTGCTTATTTTGCTATTATGCATATGAGTTGCAAATTAATTTTTATAAGCTACCTTATAGAGACGGAGACTATAAAAATAATCTCGCAATTTGTTGCTCTACGTCTTATCGTGTTATCGATAAATGATTTTGTATCTTTTCAACTAACGAGTTCTGCTATCTATAACTATTAGCTTTAACTCTTTTACTATTATGGAGAAAATGAAAAATGAGAAGAAAAATGTGTTATCTTGTAAGATATTTCAAATTACTTTTAAATAATTATAAGAAAAAATCCTATGACAATATGCGCCTAGTGCTACTTTTATTACCCCGTTATTGGCATTCCCCTTTCGATTTTGCTTCTTCTGAGAAGAACCCTTAACACTTTAGCTCTTTTGCTCTTCCGAATCTAAGAGATTGTCAATAAGAAAAGCGAACGAGAAACTGCAAACTCCAAAATTCTTTTAGTCAGGTTCTACTGTAACATAGAGTGAGCTGCTTGCTTTGGTGCTATCACTGCACTTGCTCTTGCTGTTATCGATAACTATAAGCTTTAACTCGATTACTATTTTTAAAATGCAACAAATTGTTATGATATATGAGATTTATGTTATATGTTGTAATTATTTTGTCTTTACTATTATTACTGTTATCGATATATATGTTTAAGTAAGGCCAACTCGATTATTATTATTTTAATTATATATTTTTTCTTTTTTACAAATATATTCCATTTCCCTTTTCATATATGTTTTGCCCCACTGTGCTGCGCTGGCCCCTTTTGCCAGTTTGGGTGCAAACGTAATGAACTATTTATGATTGGCTGATTGGCTGATTGCCGGCGAGCTGGGGCGTTGGCCAATCCGTTACAGCCACACTTCTGGCCAACGTGCCGAGCTGCCAACAGGCAACAGGCAGCAGGCAGCAGGCAGCATAGTTTTGACAAGCGCTGCTGGGGATTTGTGGCATAACAAATTCGTGCCGAAAATTGTAAAATAACATGCCACCTGCACACACACACATACACACACACACAAACACATTGTGCAATCAATATTGATGAGTGGCAAAAACAACAACAACAACAAGAGAAACTTTGTGAACTCTGAACTGTCGCTCTCTCTATCTCTCTCTCTCTCTCTATCTCTGTCATTAGAATCGTCGTTATTTATCGCCACAGTTGGCATGATGCATGCAGCCTTATTTGCATGCCAAAAGTGATTAAGTCAACTTATCTCAGCAGCAGCAACAACAACAACAACTGTGATTTTTCAGCTCTCTCTCTATTTTGGGCATAAAATATGCATTGAAATTTGGGAACTTTTGCAAATGAAATTTTATGAAAATCGAAAGGCAATTACTTGTAGATAATGCTCAAACATAAATTGCCATGGATTACAGGTGTGTGCAAACACACACACACAAACAGAGAGAGAGAGAGAGAGAGGAGAGAGAGAGAGAGAGAGAGAGCGAGAGAGGCGAGAGAGAGGGACAATGCAATTGCCACAAATGTGTAAATAGTGAAATTCGAGTACTTTGCCAACACGAAGACCATAAATTGAATGGCATTTGAACAGGTTTGTGCGGCTTGTTGCAACAGGAGAACTTAAACAGACAGCTAAAGCGTTTAAGTGCCAGCTTAAAGCAAAGTGAAACGAGCATTAAATAAATTCAATTTGCTATAAAAGCGCAAATAAATGTGCTAAAAGCCAAGTCAAATGCATTCAACTTCATTTTTCAACTTAATTTTCAAAGTAAACCATTTCAATATACTTCAATTTCAGCAAAAACTAAACAACTTTCGTTAAGTCAAAGCAGTTTGAGTCAATTTCAAATAATTGGCGCGCTTTTGTGAAGCGAACTTAACTCAACCGAAGTGCAGCCAACTTCATGCCTAAAAAAACTTTACGCCTAGCGTAGAAAAGCTGCAACTCATTTAGCCAAGACATCAACCAATGCGCGCTGCTCACAAATTCATTTTGCAATTTGCAAGTCAACTAAACTACGCTTAATGCCCGTACTACCCGCTAGATGGCGCATAGTACTTAGCCAATGCATCAACCACTCAGCGCTGCACGTTTTTAGCTATCGAAAATGGCGTCAGTTGATTTTGAGATGTAGAAAAAATGCCAAAGCAAAAAAAATTTAATTAATGCAAGACATATGAAATATTGTAGTTTAACAGCTCACACGAGTACAGTTAGCGCAGCTAGTAGAGTTAGCATTCCTCTTGATTTGTGCAAACAAACAATTTATCTTTTCACACACATCTGCGTTCGCGCTTCTAAATCACAAGTCAAACAAAAACGACTTGCGTGCATTTACATAAAGCAAAACCCGTAATTTGTTCGAGTACATAGACTCACTTGTGTTGACTACCCCTCTACCCCCCTCCCCTACACATTCACTTTAACTGCGCCCACGCATTAGCAAAGCAACCCCAAATAAAAATGAATTCTCGAGTTTCAGCTAGCAATAACAAATACACACACACACACAACACACACATAGTGACATACCCACCCATACACACACACACACACACACACACACTCGCTCACTCGCTTGCCTAGGCGCCTTGGCATTTTCCTTTGTTCACAGCGTTCGCACTGTGTTATTTTCTTCCCTTGCTTTGCGTCGCTCTTTCCGCTCGCCCTGAAACACGTTCCATTTGTTTGCGCAGCGCTATGAAAACGAAAAAGAAGAAAAAAAAAAAGATATCTTTCCATATGGCTGATTTTGAATGGTTATTTTTGCTGCTCTGCTGCTGCTTCTTCTTATTCTTCCTCTTTTCATAATGAATAATGAGGGCAGCAGCGTTTGGGTTTTCTCTAACTCTTACTCTGCCTTTGCCTCTTCCTCTTACTCTTCTTGTTGTCGTTTCTGTTTGGCTAGCTTTAATCTTACGCTGCCAATTCCAGACTGTACTTTGGCCAACTAACTGTAAATCACAGTTATGCCATTCACATGCTTCGCTTTGGCCATTAATTTCAAATATCAAACTAACTTTGCGCTTTACCTTTTAGCTCTAGTTTTTGCCTTCAGCCAAACCAGTCTAACTCCTCAATCAATACAAACAATCTAAATGCAGGCACATGTGTGCGTGTGCATGCATGTGCGTGTGTGTGCGTGTCTGGGCTACTCCTGTTACGACGCTGCACAGAAACTCGCCCCCTTTTTGCATTCGAACGAAATGCATTGGGCACTGGCCACGCCCGAACAACCCGAACGTTTCGCCGAATCGCAGCCCAACGCAGGCAACGCCCAATCGCCAGCCGTTTGCCTGCTTCGGCTCGCACATTTCGGCTCGCCACGGATTGGTCGTGTTTTGCGCTCAGCTGCCGACGAATCGTGCATTGCTGTTCGTTCGTCTGTCGTCGTCAACCGTTCGGCAACCGGTTAGCGTTCTCTCTTCACACAGCGTGGCTCTTTCGGTTAGCTCACTCTCTTGCGCCGCAAGAGAGCGTTTGGAAATAATTTAAGCGTTCGCTAATCTGCGACGTGACTGAATTTTTAAACATTTTCAATTCATTTATTTTGCAATCACTTTTTGCGCTCCCATTCACCCACTCCCCACTCTCTCTCTCTGAACAAATTTTATTCGATTTTAGATTCTCGAAATGGGCAATGACGTAATGAACGCAAGTGCAACTGCAAATTCAACTGAAGAAATTAAATATCCACCAGAGACCCCGAATAACTCTTAAGGGATTTCAAAAAGTCCACAAATAAGTGTTTCGCATGGAGTGATATAAATAAAACTCTCAAAATAACTCTTTCAGCATGTGCTTAGGAGAACTCCTTTTACTCAGTGAGAAAGAGAAAAACTGTGGGTTTTTCTGCGGTCCTCAGTGTGATATTTTATTGCCTTCCTCAAACAAAATAACCCTTTTTTTTGTGTGTGCTGTTGCTGCGTAGATCAATGACGCAGTTTGCTTTTGTTTTCTTTTCTTCTAACTGTTGCTGCTGCGTTGCACTATGGGAGCAAATGTCGATTTAGCGGCATAAAGTCCAAAATTAAATATATGGACTTGAAATTTAGCAAATATGCTTAGATTACTTTTTAAGAATTTTGGATTTTCTTGTTTTGGAAATTTTGAATGGGAAGTCATATACTTAGACTTTTCCAAAATGGAACTACGGAAATAAATAAGAAAATATAACAAAATATTGTTGGACTTTATGCCGCTAAATCGGTGTTTGCGCCCATAGTGCATTGGTCAGCGATGCACTTTGTTTTTGCCAAAAAAAAGAAAACAGTTTTTTTTCTGTATGTGTGTTGCTGCGTTGATCAATGACGCAGTTTGTTTTTTGTGTGTGTGTTTTTTTTTCCATCTGTTGCTGCTGCGTTGCACTATGGGAGCAAATGTCGATTTAGCGGCATAAAGTCCAAAATTAAATATATGGACTTGAAATTTAGCAAATATGCTTTGATTACTTTTTTAGAATTTTGGATTTTCTTGTTTTGGAATTTGAATGGGAAGAGATATTGTTAGACATTTCTAAAAAGGAACTAAGAAGGTATAATAAAATAATTTTGGACTTTATGCCACAAAATCGACATTTGCGCCCATAGTGCATTGGTCAGCGATGCACTTTGTTTTTGTCAAAAAAAAAACTTTTTTTGTGTATGTGCTGCGTTGGTGTGTATGCGAGGGTTGTTTTCGCGGAGCAGGTCAATTACGATCTATAATTCGATGTGTGCGTTTGTCAACAAAATTTGATAACAATGCAGCTGAAATTAATTTGAATGTAGCTAAATTTAAATGTAGTATATTATTACAATAAAATATTTAAGTAAAATACAAATATGAACTTTTTTATTAATTTGGCCAAATTACCCATGATACAAATCGAAATATAATAAAACAATTAAGAAAAGTCCAGACTTCTTGATCATGCGATCCCCCCACCCTTTGCTAACTTGTTATTGCCAGATTTCTTCTCTTCTGTATATGCAAAACAAAAACTACATGCAACTACACGCACACACACACACACACCCATTGATATACAATATACATTCACACAAACAGGCAGGCAGACATACAGACAGAGGAATAGGCAGAAATACAGTTAGACAGACAGAGGGACAGACACGCAACACAGACATACATACATATAAAGGGTCACACAAACAGAGCGACACACAGACAGACACACAGTTATAGAGACAGACAGACGGACAGACATAGGGACAGACAGATAGACACACAGACAGACACAGAGTTATAGACGAGCAGGCAGACACACAGAGTGACAGACAGACAGTGTGACAGACGAACGGACAGACAGACATGGCTATATCAATTTTTTTTTTCTGCTGATCAAGAATATATATACTATATAGTGTCATCCACGCCTCCTTCGGCCTGTTATATACATATATCGACTCTGCTCGTCGCCCTGATCAAGAATATATATAATTTATATGGTCATATACGCCCCATTATGCCTGTTAATTACATTTATCAAAACCATAATAGTTTGATTTCTTATTTTCAATCAGGTTATAATTAAAAGCAAACACACAGCAAACACAAAGCAAACACAAAACAAACACACAAAGCAAAAACATATACAAAGTTTTATAAATGAGGATTTTAGAAATAAGTCACAAAATAACTCTATGTGTGAAAGAGTAAAAGTATTACTCGCAAAATAACTCTTTTAAAAAGAGGAATTGCCTGAATTCCTCCATGCCAAACACTCAGACTAGGAGTGAAAAAAACGAAAAATATCTCTCCTACTCAGAGGAATAAAGTTTGTGTGCGCCTTTTTTCTGTATCTCTCAGAAATGAATGAGACAAGTGAGTCGGGTAACTGTTATTCGGGGTCTCTGATATCCACACATGTTGAAAACATCTTAAGCTAATAGCTTGACATTGCTATTGAAATCAGTGGAAAGTGGAAAAGATAACTAACATATAGAATTCGATTGAGTTTATGCAATCAAATCTCATTATCAGCATTTGCCAAAAAGTATCAGCTCGATCTTTCACATACATATGTACATATGTATGTATGGGTATAGGTCTCTTAATCTTTCTCCCTATCCCTTCTCCTCTCTCTCTCTCTCTCTCTCTCTTTTACACATTCACTCCTTGATGTCTTCTGCTAAGTCGCAATCTTTCTCTGCTCCCATATATTATTGTGGTGTATCTCTCTCTCTCTTTTCTTACTCTTTCTCTACCTAATCTCAATCTCCTTATCTATATTTTCTTTCACTCTCACTGTGTCTGTTCCTCTCTCTCTCTCTCTTTCTCTTGCTCTTTCTCGCCCTAATCTCATCTTCTATATCTCAATCACCTTCTCTATATTTTCTTTCGCTCTTTATGTTTCTCTCGTCTCTCCTCTCTCTCTTTCTAGCATTCATCTATGTACATATGTACATGTATATCAATATTTACCCACACATCTTCCCTCTACACATCCTTTATCCAGATGAATCCCCACATCCGATTCCCTTTTGCAAAGGAAATACCTTTGTTGGCTGCTGCACACATTTCGTGCTGGTAAATCAAATTCGAGTTACAATCAATCAATTATCACTCAATTATTTAGCCATTAGTCGAAGGGCAGCTGCAACTCATGCTTCGTCCTGCTTCGCAATCGCTTGCTTTGCTGTAGTTCTCATTTTTTTTTTTTTTTTTTTGCCCCTTTAGCTGGCAATAAAATGGCTTCAACGACACAGCCCTGACACCTGGCACGCCCCTGTCCCAGCCTCCCAGCCGCTGTGAATCACATTTGCTGACTGAGCCAAATTCGCAGTTGGAGCTCGAGTTGCCGTTGCCGTTGCCATAGCCGTTGAAGCTTGGCGTCTCTTTGGCCTTTTTAGTTTATTGCACGGCGGCACTTCGCTTGCCACACAAATCACCATTTTTAATGAAATGAGCTGTCGAAAGTGCCGTTAACACTGTAGCTGCCCCCACGGTAGCAAAAAACTACAAATTTTCCTCTACTTTTTTGTCTCTCGTTATTTTTCAGCTTTGCATATTTCATGGCATTTTATTACCCGCAAACTTTTAGGACAGATTCGTACCAAGCGTGGATCTAATGAGGGTTGTGGGTGAGAGAGAGAGAGAGAGAGAGGGAAAGAAGGTAAGAGATAGATTACAAAATATATTGTGATATATATTTTTTGTTGTTAGAACTCTAAATTCCTAATAAACTATGTCAACATTCTAAATTCTTATTAGACTTTTACTAATTCCAGCTTTAAATCGCTCAAAAAATGTTTTTCACTTCTATTATACGCACTCAACGAAAACACTCATCGAACCAACTAAGAGCAAGGGAGACAGACTCATATCCTCGCTTCGATCAGTTCAGATTCGCTGCAACTGCTGTCAGCTTAAGAGGATGAGCGCACTCAATAAACATAATTCGCTGTTGTTACGCTGTCGCAGCGCTGTCACTAGAAGCTGTGACGCGTCAGCAATTCGCCTCGCCGCTCACTTTCTACTCACATGTACAGAGTGTATTGTGTAAATACAGTTATAATAGAAGCACACAGACGCATTATTTGCTTCTTTCGTCGCTTTCACGGCACACATAAAATGGCGTCGCATCAAGCTAATGACTGACGTCAGAGCTGCAAGCAGCAGGCGGCAGGCAACAGAGAGCAGACAGCGAATAACCTCAAATCGAAAAACTTAATTTAATTAACATTCCGTTTGGCTAAATATTTGTTTTTAGCCTTTAATTGAAAACAAAACGCTCGAAATTGAAATGCCACAGAGACACGCAAAAAAGCTATAATTAAATTTATCACTTAGCGGAGCAGCAAAGCGAAGCCGCACGAAGCTTTCGCAAGGCGTTCGTTAAACTAATTATAAATAAATGAGAGTGCACAGGCGGAGCAAAGGAGGGGCGTGCTGAGAGTGTCGGTAATAAACAAACGCATTTTCCGCAAGAGAACATTAAATGAAAAGTCATAAAAGCAGCGCCAGCTAACGATAATGTGCAAAGGCCAAAAGCGAAAAAGTAATTGCAGTTTTGATAGGCGACACTTTTCATTATGACGCTATGTGTGTGCGTTAGTGTGTGTGTGTGGGCGTGTGCACCACACACAGTGCCGTTAGGGAGGGGCAGCATGGAACCATAAATGAAAAAACTCATCAAATATTCAAGCAACAGCAGCGATAGCAGCGTTAACTCAATAATTGCCATAAATGGCGCCATTCGCAACGCAGCGCCGCGTCGTGCTGCGCCATCCTCCTGTCATTCCCCCTTCCACTTCTCTTTCCTCCAGCACCTTCTCCTCCTCCGCATACTCTCTATCTTTCCTCGTCGTTCGCTGTCGGCAACAAACTGACAAACAGCAACAATCTACAAATTACGACTGAATTTTCGCCATGCTGCGTAATGATGAAGTCTGGCAACAGCGCAAACGGCAAAACCAAAACTGAATTATAGTAAAATGCGTTCGTATGCGAGCGTTGTATGTACATACATACATATGTATGTATGTGTATGTATGTGTATGTATGTGTATGTATGTGCTGTGTGTGACCTTTTTCGTGACGTTGCAATCGGCAACACCAGTGACTGACAAGATATTTCATTCGAACTCAATATTATATTCGAATTTCGAATGCGAGAGCGCTCGTCAATGAATTCGCCGCAAGAGAGTGTGAGCACGAGAGCGCACGAGTGCGCGCCCGAATACGGTTCGTCTGCTTCGTTTTCGTTTGCTGTGAGCGCGCGTGTGTATGTGTGTGTGTGTGTGAGTGCGGATTTTGATTCAAAACAGAAAAGCGCGGAAAATTTTATAAGCGCGCCACTTTTTGTTATGCTTTGCTCTGCGCTGTTATGCTGCCTGTGTGTGTGTGCGTGTGTATGTGCTTGTGTGTTGCTGCTTCATTTTGGCTGTGCTGCCAGTGAAAAGCGGCAACAGCGCATTGCCAAAGTTTTCGGCACTCTCAATCGGCGCGGCTCGCCTTCAGCTTCGTAATTGAACGAAACTCGAACGTTAGCCAAAAAATAAGCAAAAACAAAAACAAATTCAAATAACAATAATAATAAAAGCAAGACGCAAAAGCAAGCCTCTAACATATTTTTGTCATTTTCGATTATTGTTTTGTTGTTGTTGTTGCTTTTATCAAAGGTTTGGCAACTGCGGCGCATTTCTCGCATCTTTTTGCTGCTTTCCCATTGTTTTTAGCCTTGTCTGAAAAGTTGGCTAACTCTTTTTTGTTGCGGCCATAAATCGTTTGATTTATTTGCCCATTTCGCACATAATGAATGTCTTCTGTCTGCTATGCAGATAAACAAAAGCTGCAGCTGTGATCTTTATCTTATCTTGAGTTAACTTTCTTTTGTATTTAGCTTGTATTGTTCAATGTGAAAACTAGTATATGATAAATAATAAGGAAGTATTTGTAAGAAATTCTATCCAAAAATTTGAGATATATACGCTATATATCTTAGGATATGTATAAAAAGTTTTTCCTTTAGGAATTTCATAGTTGAGATAAGTTTAAATAGGTAAGGTAATGAGTAATTGGGAAAACACTCAGTTAACCATGGAAAACAGTCAGAAATATGAGATGTTTACACTGTAAGACATAATAAATACATTATTTCAGTAAATTTAAGACTCTTTGAAACTATACCGAGTTCATATTAGCCATATACCGAAGCAAGTCTTAGAACTTCTCAGAGAACAGCAAGAAATTCATCTAAACCTTTATAGCATATCAAAAATATTCCATAATAAAGTAAAGTTATGATGAAAGAAAGACATTATTCATAGATAACATACCAATACTAAAGGAGACTATATATACTATATGAATGTATTTCTTCAATATATCTACAAAATACTATATTCACATTCTACAAGGCCTTAGCGACTCATTATTCTGATAAAATTCTTGATATGGCAAATGATTTACGCACCGATTGAAAATCAATTTTATAGATTGTGATTCTAAATGGATTTTATGAACTTTAGAATACAAAAGTCATAATTTCATATCGATTCAAGCTAACTCAATTAGCTTTTCTATGTACATTTTTCCACTCATATCATATATTTAAGTGTTATAACTGTATTACAATTGCGGCGCCATTTTGTTGTAGATAACGTTATATTTAGATATAGTTTGCTCGAAATCCCACAAGGGATCTTGGGGAATGTTAATTAGGCCTAGACTTAGCAGATTGTTAGATTTAGGTAGCGACAGACGGAGAGAGTAAAAGATAGTTGGAGCGAGAGACGAACAGTGTCATAATGATCCAAATATAGCACAGTAGAACCTGTAACTTACATATGTATAATCTCTGAGTTTTGTTTAAACCTTTACAATGCATTTAACAAAAACTTTACATACATATATCATACATCATTTTTACATTCGCATCTAAGCTTTTCAGCATACTTTCTTTGAAATATTACTATGTAAATATTACATCAAAATGTCATGTTTGGAATATGAATGAAATAAATTAGATGTGTATAAAACATGTAGATGAGGTAAAAATATGTAGCCGAAAGCATGTTGACTTACATACATATGTACATACATACATATGTATGTATATGTATACGATGTATATACACATGTATGTATGTACTTATGTATAGACTTGAAGTTGAGTCAAATTTTAGTAGTTACTTACTTGATTTCAAGCAGCAGATGTTAAAGATTTAGATATAATGCATGGATTACTTAGGGAATACGAATATTTAAGCCAAATTAAATATAATCTATACAATTTACTATCTAACAAGCAAACTTTTTTAATTACAGATTTATTTTGTAAATACTTTTAAAATATGCCAAATAAATTTGATTTACAGTTCAAGCTTCTATAAATAGTTACCAAAATGCACACGCAATGCAATGCAATACAAAATCAAAGCAAAAATACGGAGAACGCAAATGATAAGCCGCAGAACATAAAAATGCCGAAGGTCAAACGGCAAAATATGAATAAAAATATGCAAATACAAGCAGACAGACAGACAGACATACATGCATACATACATACCTTATGCATACATACAAATAAAATAAATAACTGCATTTAAAAGATTTAACCGTTGTTTATAGGCCTGCTTTTTTGTTGTTGCCGTGTGTCTGCTTTTGATGGCGCTGGCGCTGACGTTGACGTTGACGTTGACGCAAAGGCAAAGCAAACATGAAAATAAACAGAAGCAAAATGCTGATGTTCCAATTTAGCACAAACTTTCGCTAGTTGTCGCCGCTAGGGGCAAAGTGTGAGAG
The DNA here is from genome assembly GCA_030914385.1 of Drosophila antonietae. Classification (NCBI taxonomy): domain Eukaryota; kingdom Metazoa; phylum Arthropoda; class Insecta; order Diptera; family Drosophilidae; genus Drosophila; species Drosophila antonietae. The sequence goes on along the minus strand of JAUESO010000017.1, from coordinate 60,116 downwards.
AGTGGGAGAGAGAGAGAGCAAGCAGAGGCGAGGGAAGAGTGTGCAGAATGCTGGAGGTGACGACGTGCAAAGCGCTCACACACACACACAGCCACACACTCACACAAATAGACAGACATAGCGACTGAGCAACAACCGTCGTCGTCGTCGTCTGCTGTGTGTGCAAACGTCATCAACATAATTTTCATCACTCAGCGATAAACACGAAAATATGCTGATGAAAGACGCCGAGCAGCGCAGCGCACGAATGCCAAACACAGCCACAACATACGACACGAATGCAAGCCGAATGCCAGAGAGCTGCACAGGCAGAGTGTGAGTCTCCCAAGGGGCCAGAGGTGGAGTTTCACAGCCAGACAGAGAGTGAGCGAGCGAGAGCATGAGTAAGAGAGCGAGCGAGAGCGAGCGCGCGAGTACGAACACGAGCACGGGCACGAACAAACACGCGCGAGTAAGTGCAATCGGTTAAGCTAGCGGCGGCAACTGGGGCCAGTCTCACAGTCTCACCAGTTCGCCACAATGCCAGTCGACGGCAGTCGGCGAGTGGGTGTCGCTCTGTACAAAGGCAACGGCGGAAGCGGCTCGTTGAGACAGCGAACCAAGCGACCAATTTGCCGCGCGTGTACAAAAGCAGCAACAATGAGCGCGCAAATGCTGTGTCTGCTAGCGACACACACACGCCCTGCCCTCTCTGCTACCCGCCCTCTTTCATTTTTTTTTTTTTTTTTGTATATTTCATTTATGCTTTTTTTTCTTCTTTTGTTGCTGCCTTGTGCGCGACAGCCGTGACACTCCATTTTTATTTTTGCCTTCGCCTCCTCATCGACAAAATATGCTCTTGGCACGAAACGTTTGCCCACCGCTGTTGGGTATCCACTGTACCACATAGCTGCACTAATTGAAGCTCATGATTAAGTAACTTTTGCGAAACTCTCAAGTCCCACAGCTACAGCCGCAGCAAAAGGCGCACAAAAACACAACAACAACAACAACGTCGACGTCGACGTCGCTGTCGACTTTCCGGCATTTGTCACGAAAAGGTCTCTAGAGCTGCAACTTTTATGGTGCACCTTCTCTTTTTTCCATTGTACCTCTCATGCCGCTCCATCTTGCCCCACTTCAGCTGCATGGAAAATGTCAAAAATATAAATCAATTAACTTTTACGTACAACTTTTCCACAAAAGTTTCCCAGCCAACAAATAAAAAAAATGCTTTTCTCGACGGCATTTGTGTTTTATTGCTCAGTACAGTTGAGAAAATTGAGTATTGGCTTTACGGAAAGTTTCGAACTGTGCATGAATGATCTAGACTGTTTTCAGAGATATTCAGTTAATGATCGATAGGTCAAGAGCAAGAGAGGTGAGCTTTAAGGAACGTATTGGGTAAAGGCTTAAAGAAAGAAACATTATATATGATGAAAAATCTCAATTATGGCATTACATATACGTAATATATATTATGATCATACATATATAATAGATCATGTTAAAGCTGAACTTGAAGCAATGGATCCAAGACTAGAAATGACTAAGTCGAGAGTTTACAATGAGAAAGATATTAAAAATTTGATATCTCTTTAGATACATGGATTCATAGCTATCTATACAAAATAAAAATGATAGATTTGGACTTTCTAATAGTTCGATTTCGCTTAAATAGCTACTTGTATATGGGTGAGCATTCTTTACTGCACTTTAGTTTCTCTTAAACTGCCCAACTCTTTATATTATCTTTAGCAGTATAAATGAAGAACTAAACTCTCTGATTCTTGCTCGAGCTTTATAAGCAAAGGATTTCCCTCAATAAACAGACTTCTTTCACAAATCAACTAAATGCATATCGAATCGATAATAACTGCATATCTTAAGATTGACCTAAGACTATAACTTTAGAATAAGACTCTTTAACTTGTATTTGAATCTATTCTGCTCACAGGTTTAATGAGATGAAACGATAAATGGATAGAGTTAGATTCTCATTACTCTTAATCTTTATTACGTAAAAAATGAATACTTTCTGGAGTCAGGCACGTCTTCTTCTGTCTCTAGCTAAGAGATATAGTTAAGATATAGAGGCTTTCAATGAAGTCATTTGAAAGACTTGGCTCTAGGGCTTAGATTTGTTTTTGTCAAAATAATTATACATAAACCTTGAAAGCTTGTAACCATATCTTAGCTATGTGCCTAAACTATATCTATAACCATTACTATATCTGCACTATACTAATGAGACTCGGCTTAACTGTATAAAAATGCATTTTTAAAGTCAAGACTAAAGCTATCATTATTTTCATTTGACAAACCCAAGTTAGAAAGCATGAATGTTGATAAGTTTTCAGTGCATTCGAAAACCACGTTTACCAACACTCAAAAACAAAATGGCGGCCAAGCGTGCACGCAACATTTGAATGTTAATTTAGACATAACATTCAAATGAGCATGATAAGCTGAAGTGAAAATTTAAAAATATACAACTATTTTCACCTGCATTTCACTAAAGGTGTGAAAAAATAGCTGAACTATATGTATGTTTATTAAGTAGTATAAAAACTAGCTTTTATCATTGAATTTGTTAACTTCACTCATAACTCATTTAAGTTACAATGGAGAGTACGAAATTGTTGGCTTGCAACACTTTCGTTTATGTTTGTTGATAAACATTCGAAATGAGACGAAAGCTCATTAAATTTAATGTGCAGCATAGAAAGTTAATTACGTAAACAAGTCTATCTCTCTATAGGTATGTATATATATGTGTGTGTATCGAAGTATTAGCTACATAATGAAAAGGCCTTCATTTGCGCGCTATTTACAAACAAACAAACGAGAGAAACATCAACGATAAAGTATTTGTCTCTCCAAGGCCCAGCCAACTGTATATATGTATATATGTATATGCATATATAATAAGTACTTATGCACACACATACATACACACGCATCTCTCTAGTGGAACTGCCCAGCAGCAGAAGCTGCCAAAGTAAACAAAGAAATCATTTCAATTCCAATTTCAATTCCAATTGCCAAGGCAACAACAACGTCCCCAACGGATGTTTACGTCGTACGAGATATATAGAAGAAGAAGAGCGAGCAGAAAAAGACAGAACACAGCAGTAGAAGAGGAAGCACAAGTGCCAATTTTATTTATCACTCACTCAAGTTGACTTTATTAACTCGCAAATTGTGAATCAACTCAAAAAAGTCAAAAGCAATTGCAACTTGAAAGGGAAAAGCAATGCTAATGATTATGTTCGTAATGATGATAATGATAGTGCTAATGCTAATGGTAATGGCTATGCATATGTTAATGAACGAATGGAAAAGGAAATAGCAATGATAATTGTTTTTAGTATAGGAATGATAATGATAATGAAAATGAAAATAATGTTTTAGCTTTATGGAAATCAAAGTTAAAATCGAAATTAAAATGATATAAACGAATGATCAAAAGGTAATTCTAATGATAATGATAATGATAATACTAATAGAAAATGTTAAAGAAAATGAAAGCTAACGCTAATGACAATGATTATGATTATGCTAAAAATCATGTTAATAATGAAACTTAGCACGAGAATGAACATTATATTTCTATGGATAATGAGAATGCTAATGAAAATAATTATTATAATAATTCTGTCATATTGATAATGCTAATGATGATAATGATAATACTGTAGCTAATACAAGCGCTAATGTAAATGCTAATGCTAATGCTAATGTTAAGTGAATGTTAATGATAATGATAATGCTAATGCTAATCCTAATGCTAATTCCACGTCTAATGTTGAACAAAAACTGAAAGTCAAAATTAAAATGATAATTATAATGCTAATGATAATGATGAGTAATGGCTATGTTAATAAGAGATGCTGATATCAAGATCAAGATATTGAATGATATATAGTAATGATGATATATAATAATCATAATGAGAATGACCATGATAAAGTTAAAGAGAATAACAATAATATTGCTTATAAAACTTTAAAAGTTGATTGCTGTCAATTTAGAGTCAGAATCAATTAGGCATTATAGATTTTTAATTTATTACCTTTTTTCGGACGTTACGAAAGAGCTTAGCAATACACATACATACATATATTGTGGCCTTTATACCCTGTAAATTTGACAAGAGTCAACAAATGGTTGGAAAACATATTTGAAGTCATAAAACTGCTTAGAAAGGGAAATCTATATCATAGATTATAAAGGGAAATCTATATAATCAGCATATGCCTAGTTCGTATACTCAACTGGATATCATTCTTGAACAACCTGAAGATATTTGCATTTATTATGTAAGCTTACAATTTTAGAGAACTCGATTCTGAGACAAGCTTTGAATCAATTTGTTGCCCACAGGGTATCTTCAGGTCGTGCATCTTTGCAGCTAACCACTTTTCTTGCTTGTTGTTTTTCAACTGAAATTTGATACTTTTCGGTGCATATTTCGGCGCTATTTGCTCATCCTGCTGTCCCGAAACGGCCAAACATAGTCCGTGTCCCGGGACTGAAAATCGCGATTGTAGCAGAGGCTGAAGCAAAGGCAGTGGCAGAGGCAGAGGCAGTGGCAGTGGCAGAGGCTGAAAAGCTGGGGGAACTGCATGACAGTGTCTGAATTTAGATGCCGATAAGTAAAATGTATCTGCGGCAAAAGCCGAGGTGCAAAATTCAATGCGAAAGCCAGCCGTAGCTACAACAACAACAACAACAGCAACAACAACTGGCACAATACCAAAAGCGTCGTCAACAGCGAAAACAACAAAAGCAACAACAACAACAACAACAACAGCAAAGAAACTTGCATAAATGGAACCAGTTTTGAGGCCCAGTCGGAGACAGAGACGCAGCCAAAGCAGAGGCTGAGACAGAGGCCAAGGCAGCGACAGCGACAGCGGCAGAGACGCAGACAGAGGCTGGGAGCTGTTGCTGTAGCTGTAGCTGTAGAAAAGCCGCTTCGGCTTTAGTTAGCGACAGCGACGAATAAATTTATGCAGCCTAAAGCGCGTTTTGTGTCCAGGTGGAAGCAGAACAGAAGTAGGAAGGAGAGGGAGAAGGGAGAGCAAGAGAGAAACAGAAAAACAGACGGGGAACGGCCTGTTTAGATAGCGAGAGGTGAATCGGGAATGGCAGTGGAACGCTAGCAATGGGTAACGAGCGGGAGATGGTGAGTGGGGCATGGAAATGGGAATGGCACATTGGAACTGGAGAAGTGGAGAAGTGGAGAGTTGGCAAACTGGGTAGTTGGCGGGTATTCAGGGCCGGCAAACACACGTTCCACCCCCTGCCAGCAGTGCTCGACTGCTCGTTGCCCCTCCCATCTCACCGCTCTCCGCTCACCCGTTCCCATGCCATGCCGTGCCGTAACTGGTCGCGCATACCAATGAACGACATGTGAATATTAATGCTTGAAGCCGCCGTCGCCGTCGCAGCCAAAACGGATTGGAAACGGATCGGATCGTAAGACTCGAGCCCAAAGCCAAAACCGAAATCTTGTGACAATTTTCTTTGTAGAGTTTGCTTGCTAAATAATTCGCACTACGACGGGAATAAATTGCGAGAATTGCGAGAATTGCGAATTGCTGTCTGCAGTTGGGAATCGTTCAAGTGTGTAAACGCGAGACATAATAAGGCATATATGGGAGGGGTCTAACAGACCTACAGCGAAGAGAATATAAATATTTATATAGCTAATGTGAGTTAAGAGAGAGAGAGGGGGATTGAAGAGAGGGAGATGGAGCTTAACTTGGATTTAGTTTGAATATATCTGAATTGTACTTTGTAATATGAGTGATATATGAGAATGTAGTTAGAGTTACAGATCAGATCAGATCAGAGATCAGATCAGAGAGTTATTTTATATGTATCCATATGTCCTTAATCTTCAGCAAACATGTTGAAGCTCAACATATAGAGGAAGTACCTATTGAGCTCTAAAACAGTTTAATTCTCTATGATTATCCTATCTTATAAATAGATCTATAAATATCTATATCTTTAATACCATGATATATACATATGACGATATCATGAACTAAAGGAATAAAATCCGAGCAGAAGTAGAAGTAGAAGTAGAAGTAGAAGTAGAAGTAGAAGTAGAAGTAGAAGTAGAAGTAGAAGTAGAAGTAGAAGTAGAAGTAGAAGTAGAAGTAGAAGTAGAAGTAGAAGTAGAAGTAGAAGTAGAAAAACAAGAAAATGTCGATGAATAGAAGCATATATTTGATTATAAATAATCTTTCTTCCAATGCAATTTTAATCAATCTTCCTATTTCTTGATAGTCAGCTTGAAGATATGTGTTTATTACTCGAACAACAGCAAACCTGATTGATTTGATTGTATTATCTTAGAAAAAGCTACTTACATAATAGCCTACTAGAAATCTAAATATAGTCTAGCAACATAGGCTTTTTAGCTAAGCCAATTATGAGCAGACCTCAAAGTTGAATTGGCTAACAAATGGTAACTCACTTATATGCTAAGCATCTGAGGGAATCCTCTAGAGATATTCTGGAGTATATTACGTCTAAATTATAAACTATAAATTCTCTTCTCATACATTACAATGTAATACAAATTTCACGCTTTACTTTCTCAGTTAACTTATAGAAAATATTATTAAATTAGCTTACATCATGTCTATCTATTTATGGAGGATAGTTGAACTTAGTTTTGTTGCAATTGCAAATGAGAATGAGAGCAAACCACGGAGCAACAACAATAACAAGAATCAAATGAAATCCGTGCGTGTTAAGGATCAAACGGGTTTCACTTCAGCTTCATTTCCCAGTCTAGAGCGGGTCGAACTGCAGACTCGAGTCTCATTGTCAGTTGTATGCCACATGACAACTTGATAAAGATTTCATGCCTTTGATTAATATATTAAGTCCCCGAACGGAAAGCGAGAGAGGGAGCGAGAGAGAGAGACAGTGAGAGTGAGACAGTGAGAGATGGGGCAAGGAACAATGGGGCAAAGGGAACTTGACTAGCAAGCCGACGGCAAACAGCAAAGCTCACACTCACACTCACACACACACACACGCACACGCACTTACACAAGGTGTGCAAAGTTTTTTGGGACATGGTCATAAATCAACTCGAAACTCGCAACTCGCAACTCGCAACGGAGGCAAACTGGGAACGTGCAACGTGCAACGTACTGTGCTTGTGGTTGATGCCTCCGTTGGGGAAACTTGCAGTTCCGCCTGTCTAATGCGAGACTTGATGTCAATTAAATAGAATTGAAGTTCACTTCGGTACAATTTGATGCCTGCTGCATTTCCGAGTGGATTTCAAATTCTCTATTCTCTATTCTCTATTCCACTATCGCTCCTCGGGGACAAGCAAAAGCTGAACAAATCGTTTCGGTTAGCATAGCCAAATAATGAATTGATTAGAGCAGTATGAGATAATAGAGAGTGGAAGAGTTGGCGGTTATGTTCTAGACTGCTAAAGGAAACTTTGATTTGATATTGGAGAGTGAAGTCGTAGTCCTAAGTGGATATGTTACCCTTATATTCGAGTAACTTTGTTACCCATATTTGCTCATTGCATTATCTAAAGTTATAAATTGACAAATCTATTTGAAATATAGTTCTAAAAACGATTCCAGCTCATATACGTACATATATAATATTTCTATAACTCACATCATATATAATTTATAAGAAAACATTTATTCTGTTCAAAATTTTTTGAAAATTTTTCTTTTAGGTTATCAAGATCTAATAAAAACTGATCATATTATTTAAAATTCTAATAGATGTAAACTCTTACCTGCTGAAAAGATGGGCAATCTAGTTTTGAGTCCGAGCATGCTCAAGGGATTAGTAAATTATACAATCTAATGAAAAACAATAATTTATTTTAGGTATTAGCTAATGTATTTTAAATTTTATGAAAACTTAGACAAAATGGGAATCAGATAAAAGATATGTTGAATTATACTTTGGATATTTCATCAGCTCAAATATTTAACAGACTTGACTGAATTGCCGTATATCTGAACTAATTTATGTTCGAAGAAGGGAAGTCTATATTGCTAATACTCTCACTGTTCCATTAAATTTGGATAGATACGCTGTATAGACTATGGGTCTGCTGGTTTATCTTAGATGATAAATATATTTCAAGTATATTCTATCCTATTCATTAATGTTCAACCATTATTGATTAATATTCTCCTAATACCCAAAACAAAGCCAGTTTCCTGGTTAGCTGTTGAAGTAGTTTCCAGTTCAATGCACAGCAGATATGATATCAGCTTCAGCTTTTTCGAGTCATTTTGCTAGCCGCTTCAAGCTTTAATCCATTGAGAATTACATAATAAGAGTTCTGAGTGTAGTCAGCATTCGCTTTCAGTGAGTTTTAGTCTGCTGATGGGAGAAAGCTATATAAATAGATGTTTTAGTGTGCCTTATTTCAAGTCGGATATATAGAGTTTTCGGTAAATAGTGGCGCTTGCGCTAGAAAGCAAACACTTGAAAGCTTGCTCTTATAATCGACTTTATACTCAATATATATGGACTATAATTCATAGATATACATATGTATATATTACGCTGTAGATGTCTTTACACATCCCATTATACTTTCTCAAGCAGCTCAAATGCAAATTTCAATTTGAAAAGAAACGAAACGCATATTTGAGGATGCAGAGCTTTATCTTTGATATAAGGTCATATGGTTATTACATATGAATACATGATTATTATAATTCATGAAAAACTTTTCAAATATTTGATAAGCAAACTTACATTCGCCTCAAAAAAGAAAAAAAAGGTATTTCTGGCTCTTACCAAGTTTTTGCTCAAGTATTCTTTTGCTTGCAAAACAAAAGTAATTTCCCTTAAAAAGTTTGTTTTCCTCTCAAAACTTTCCTTTCTCCAAACTCTAAGAACTCTGGTTGACAAACTATAAGATGCTACTTAAAGCCCCTCGCATTGATAAGGATAGAACTCAGGGTATCTCTGCACATGTTCAAATACCTTTTTGCCAAGGTGTGTGCATAAAAAGCATTCGACTCAATGATGTAGCTGTGAGGCTGGTTGCCTGAACCAATCATTAAATGGCATAATTGAAGCCTTGGGGAATACACAAGGACAGCGAACAGAGGCGAAATCTCGAAATATAATAAAAATAAAAAAGTCGAATAAAATGGAAATGACAACACAGTCAGCCAGAGGGTGGCCGGAACAACAAGGGACACAGACGCTACCAAAAAAAGGAGCGTTGGCCAACCCCAAATGGAAGTGAAATACAAATGCACACAGCAGCAACGGCAACGGCAACGGCAACGGTAACAGTAAAAACAGTAAAAGCAATAACAGCAACAGCAACAACAATAACAACGAAAGTGTGTGTGCAATGTCTGTAATGTTCTTAGCATAAAAAGTCAAAAGCAAACACAAATTCGCTGAGCAGTGCAGCTTTGTGTGTGTGTGTGTGTGACGCCTCAAGCACTGGCAGGCACACAAACGAGCGTAAAGCACGCGTCAGCCAAGCAGTGAGAGAGAGAAAGAGAGCGGACCACCCACCACACAAACAACAACTGAGAGCAGCAGAGGCAGCAGCAGCGTCCGCAACGAGGACAGCGCATCAAAATAGAAAAAGTAAAAAGTACAAAAAAAAAAAAACTTTTTGCTTTGCACGCTCAAAACTTTTTTTTCTATTTCTGTTTTTGTACTTTTGCTATTTGCTCTTCGCAGCACTCTTCCCATTCGTGTGTGTGTGTGTGTGTGCCTTTCACTTTGGCTAGTCCGCTCGACTGACTGGCGGCTCTCCTGGGCAAATATTTAATTTTTATAAAGCCTTCATGCTCTCTGCACGTTGTAACTGTGTGTGCGTGTACATGTGGGTTGCCTATATATGTATGTGTGTGTGTGTGTGTGTGTGTGTGTGTGTGTGTGTGTGTCTGTGGGCTTAGCATTTTGTGTGGGCTTTAAAAATATTAAAGGATAAACGCGCGCACATAAAGCTAACATTTTATGATTGCTGCTGCCGCCGCCGCTGCTGCTGCCTACGCTGGCTTCTATATGCATGTATGCATGTGTGTGTGTGTGTGTGTTTGTATGCTTTTGACATTGGGCTAGCTTTTACAGTAGCTTCGCCTCAGGGGAACACTTTTACATCTCTGTTATATTCTCTCACTCTCTCTCTCTCTCTCTCTTTGCGTTTGTTTGCTGTGGCGCCTCGATTTGGCTTCATCAATTATTGCTACAAGTTTTGCCGCGTCGCTGCTAATAGTTGATTAAATATGCATATGAAAATGGGCCTATCATTACACGTTGCACGTTTCTCGTTTCTCGTTTCTTGTTTTCTCTTTTCAAATTTCTATTTGTCTAACTCTGTCCTGCACGGACATGTCCATCGCCCTGTAGCTCTTTGCCCCTTGTTCGTGTTCGTTCTGATGTGCGTGTCCTGCGTGCTGCGTATTTAGTAGAGCTACCCACCTTCATTAGAATGCATGAGGTAACAGCCCATTCATTAGAGATGCCTGTCTATTTGTCTCTAACAGTGAAACGTTCACGCATGCCAGGGTGACCAGGTTATGCAAATGTGGACTTAAAGCTTGACAGTTGTTAGCACATTGAATTGGAGATTAGGGGATTTGAGTTATTAGAATTTAAAATGATGTTTATCCAGCTATAAATTAAGTTGACTTTATATTGCGTTGAAAAACCTTGTATATTTACTTGAAAATGAAATTGATTGAAAATTGAATGAAATTTTTATATGCATAAGACTTAAGCTTTACATAAAATCTAATTTTAAGAAATGTATAAATATGAAATAACTGCTTCAATATGTCTATAAATGTTCTATAGTCATTCCACTTAATATGCAATCCATAGTCCATCAGTAAATACGTTCACCTTTAGAATCACCTTTCAAAAAGCTAAAACCAAATTTAATCAAATGCAAGAAAGCATTAAAAGTTCACCAAATCGCTGGCAATAAAAATTTCTTATTGACGTCAACGCTGGTCACCCTAAAAGAGCGCATACAAAATGGAGTAGCTAGCGCCTGTTTGTACGTCCCTCTATCTATTCATGTTTGCGTGTGTGTGTATGTGTGTGCTAAGGGCTTGGCGTGCGCTCGCTCACAGCTCTAAATCCGAAAAAGAAGAAGAAGAAGAAGCAGTAGCAATAGCAGCAGCAGGCAAAAAGCAATTTCGAAAAATGCTAAAGGGCTCGCTAGCTGCGCTCGCTGCTTAGGGCTCGGTAGGCAGCGGCCGAAGCAGCGATAGCGACAGCAGCAGCAACGGAAACATGTTCAATTATCAGAACCGCAGCACTTTACCGTTGTTGTTGTTGTTGTCGCTGCTGCTCAGCTCAACTCAGCTTTGCTTACTTGTATTAGACACACTCACACACACACACACACACACACACACATTCATATGCCCATGGAGAGCTATTGAGTGTAGCCCCAAAAAAAAAATGGTTTGAGGTTAAGTTGAATTCATGCCATGCGGTCGTCGCCGTTTGGACGCTGTTGCTGCTGTTCTTGATATGAATATGCTGTGCTATGCACACCCTTTAACAGCTCAACTCCCTCTTTCTCTCTCGCTCTCTCTCTCTGTCTCTCCATTACTCGCTGCCCTGCCCTCTCTCTAGCTGCTGTAACATATGGAATTGGCGTGTCGACGTTGACGAACGCTCGTCTTCGCTTTAGCTCTGCCTATGTGTGAGTGTGTGTGTGTGTGTGCGTGTGTGTGTGTGGGTGTTTGAGTGGGTGGCTCTCTGCCCACTGTTGCCTGGTGCTGTTGTCGAGTGAGTGCTGTTTCAAAGGGGGCGGCGTAAAGCACTCAACGTAACAACAACAACAGCAACAGCAACGGCGCTACGTAAAGCGCCCCTGGGAATATGACGTTATAATTTATTTTAAATCTCGCCCGTTTCGCTCGCTTTAAATGTGAACAAGAGCGATTTTTTTGCTGTTTTTATTATTTGCCAGCAGCCATAAAAACCGTTGCGAAATACTCATATGGGTAACAAAACGATGAAGAAGAAGCAACAGCAGCAGCAGCAGCAACAATAGAGAAAGGGGCCAAAGCTTTTGGCTAACTAATTAGCCAGCGGCTAGGGGCGTGCACAGCGTGTGGCATGGGGGCGTGGAGCTATGTATGTAATTTCCCTTGCCTTTTTTTTTTCATCCTTTATTATTGACAGTTAGAGTAACCGTTATTAAATGGAGCTACGTCATTGTTGCAATTGGATAATGGATATTATTTGCCGTTTTTCGCTAGGTTTATGACTTGCGAAATGTTATGATTATATAATGTAGGTTGGATGTGGGAGGAGGCTCAAAACTGAGAGTGGGTGGGTCAAAGTGCAAATGTATGGAAGGGTGAAGATACGTAGAGCAATAAGGTAAAATAGTATATTAAATTTCAGAAATATAGCTTCTGTAGTCTATGAGAAATTGCAAATATTACTAGAGCGTAAATGAAACCTTTGAATAGAATTGTTGTTTAGTCCGTAGTTGGATAGTTGAAGAGATAAAAAATTATTATTATTACTGAAAAACCCAGTGAATATATCTTATAAGATCTCTTTTCATATTCCAATTTCCGGAAAACCGTATAATCCGTATACATAATGCATAATTCTGCATAAAATAGATCTACAGAATAATCGATGTTTTTAATTTGAAGAGTATACCAAAAATGTTGGCTACGAACAAACCATTATAGAATCTATCTAGAATCTAGAGAGAGAAGATTCAATCATCTTCTATTACTCATTATACATATCTCTTCTACTATTGCATATCTCTAATATCTAATAATATAATATTCGCTTCGATATACTGGAATTCTTCAACTGATATTTAAATCAATGGAGAGAGCAGACCCAGACTCTTTGAAATCAATAAGGAGAGACTCGTGGAAGTATCTACGACGTAGAAGTATAAGGAGAGATTCATAGAAACTTCTACGTCGTAGATACTTCACTCTCTCCTTATTCGATCGTAAGCTACATCGCAAAGAGAGCTGGCTCTATCTATGCACAGCTAAAGGCTGAGTCAGAGCTATAACAAAAGGGGGGACATATCAAATTTAATAAGTCTATAAAATGAATGTAGCTCCAATAAACGAGGAGCGGATGAACCAATTTATGGGCCCTAACTCACATGATTAATAGTTGTTTGTTGATACTTGATATTTATGAAAAAGATAAAAAAGAGAGACAATGGAAATTCTAGGACTAAAGAGCTCGAGCTATAGATACCAAAAAGATAGTCAAATACATAAAGGAACACTTGAAAGCTTTGCCGCTAATTAGAGAGCTTGATTAGACAACAAACTCAAAGTTTTAAGATATAGATAGACGATAGGCGCTACAACAAGGGAAGCTCTGTACAGATCTATTTAGGTATGTATAAACGTTAACATAAACGTTAACCCGTTCTATGTATATACTTACTTTCGGCAATTGTTGGTTTGAATTGAAAGGTTCGTATTTTACAGTTATAATAAAGTATAGAACTGTAGTATAGTCATACACATTATAAATTTATATATTTTTTCGTTAAATGAGTTCATTCATAGCATATTATAATTAACAAATGACATTTAAAAAATAAACCTTGTTGTTTTTGTTGTTGTTGCAGGTTGTTTAGCTCACAGACAGACAATGCGAACAAACCCTCCGAAATGGCCCAATTGACATTTCACATTGCCTTTGACCCGCGTGTCCGAGCCGCAACAACCGTTGCCCGCGCTCTCTCTCTCCCCCTCTCTCTCCCTCTCTCATTCTACCTCGTACTCGCTTGCTATCTATCAAATAGCACACACACTCGCTCACACAGAGGGCGACGCAATTAACCGCAAAGGTTTCCTTTTGTTACTCTCCACTCTTTGCTCCGCACTCCGCACTCAACTGACTCGCTCTCTATCATTCTGTCTCGCTCGCTCCTACGCTAGCTACGTCTGCTGTGCCTTAGCGAACGAGCTCGCACACGAACACGAATAACGAAAATACGAACTACATAACACGAATACGAATTTGTTATTGTTGTTGTTGTTGTTGGGAGTTGGGCTGGAGTTGAGTTTGTCGTCTCGCTGTTCGTTCGGTTAGCTTTAAGTCATGAAATAATAATAGGCCTCGACGTAACTTTAATGGCACAGTTATTAACTTTTGTCCACAGCCAGGAAGTGAGCTCGGAACTCGGAACTCGGGTACTCGGCACCGTCCCTCTCTCTTTCTCTCTCTCTCTAGATATATACTATTCCGATAATATTGTTTTCGCTTATCGCAATTATTATTATGTTTTCTTGTTGTACTCTAATATCGCAGGAGCACTTTGTCTGCTGCGCGTGTTTCCCTTTCACCCTCGGACAAAAGCCTATTGCAATTACTCGAGTGATAACCATTTTTTTTACGTTTCTACATTATTTTTGGGTTCCAGCCCAATTTCCATTAGGACCAGCCCCAAGTTAGGCTTTCATTATTATTATGGAGCACTTTAAAGAGTTTTCTTTTGAGCACATTTAGCAAATTTTCAGTCAGCATTTAAAGTTGTCCGCTGTCTCGCTGTCAGCTGTTCGTGTTCCCAAGCGCCCCTTCTGCAAGTACTTCAGAGTTAGAATAGACCAAAAAATATATCTCTGTATGTGCATGCATATAGATCAAACAATGCTCTCACGTTATTGTGTTACAAAATAACAAAGGAATAACTATGGGAAGTTTGCTTTGCAGATTTTCAGCTTTTCCCATAGTTATTGCTTCTCCTTTTAGCCCATTCTTTGAAAAACTTTTGCCAAGATTTTATTAGGTCTTTCAGCATTGAGTAAAAGTTTAAACTTTACCAATTATGATCAACTCTTTTGAGCTCTTAACTTCATACTTGCTTAGCGCGGTCAAGAAAACTTCATCTTAAGTTCTTGGAACAGCTATGAAATTTTGAATATAATAAGAAAACATACACTCTAAGGAGCTTTACAGATGGAACTTACTATGTGGCTCTGTATATGCCCATAAGATAACTAGATATAGATATCTATCTATTGTATCTGCGTACAGCCATATCTATCTATAGCTACAGTCATCGATCTATCTATCCATATCTAACTACTATCATCATCTATTTTAAAAGATATCTAGTAAATGCTATATACAGAATCATAAATCTTATGAATATTTCTAACTATGTAGCAGTATAAGACATTATCATCTGATATTATTAAGCTATATTAAGTATAACATAAGATCTGTATCATTCACAACCAACGATTCTTAGTCAACTTGTGAGCAAAAGCGGATATTTATGAGTAGCTAAAGCTTGAATAGGATATGGAAATATCGCTCTATAGACATGTATGCATATATTATATATATTGATTCATTCTTTCAAAGCAAATGCCAAAACGGATATCAATGGAGCGAATCATTATTCAAAATGACACCGAATGAGAATTATTATGCAAACGCATACATGTACCTATTAAGTGATATCTCTAGACAGCTATATGCAGTTGTAACTGCAGTAACTCAATCAATCAATCACTCAATCAGACAAGTGTTGTGAATGCTTCGTAAAGCTAAGACATCTACAATTACAACTAAGTCAATAAATAACAAATAAAAGCAAAAAGTATGGACTGGCTGTGGATATGAATACCACGTTCAAACTGACTAAGCAGGGTAGATTGTTTATGGGAAGAGCTATGTATATGGATATATGTTTTTATATTCCTGATCCTCAATGTAGCTTTAGAGATACGCAGTTTCTTCAATAGTATATGTAATGCAAGGTTGTTATACATAATTACCAATCATTTTGCTAAAGTTTTATGAAATCGATAAATATCGATATTTCATTTAAAGAACTTCACCTTGTTTTTGACATTAGAATCAACAAATCTGATAATTAGATTTACATATTTTATATATATAAAGCCAAAACCCGAATAATTTTCATTTTAATTGAATTTTGCCTAATATATACATTTATCGATATCAGTTTCTGCAGCAAGAATTGAGTTTTAGTTCACGCTTTGCCACAACTTAAACTTCGCACACAGCTTAGGGTATTCTCTAGTCGTGCATAGCCACCTGCCTGCACGGTTACCTATTGAGATTTGTAATCGAGATTTTGCATTGCCATTCAAATGAAATGCAATACGAATATTACATCTAGCTGAAAATTACCTAATGCCAAGCGAATGAAGTAATAATCAGTAAGGCGCAATAAGGTCAGACAATATACTATATAGTATATATATATACTATATATATTTGTATATTTATAGTATGCATGTTTATCGTTCATTTAATGGAGCAAATGGAATGCAAAAATTCGTGTCGTAAATTGAAATCAATGAAAGAAAGTCGTAAATTAAATAATTAATGTAATAAAATTGTTATATACATAAATATTGCATTACACACACACACACACACACACACACACACACAGGCGCAGCATGTGGTATATGCAACCAGTTTATGAACACAGACAAAACACATCAAAAAAATAAAATAAGATAAAATAAATAAAAAATTGCGAATATACAAAATGCGCACAAAATTTGTAAACGCCAAATGCAAATTCAAAATGATCAATAAAAATGCGAATATATCAATAAAAGTCTAAATGCAAATTTTCATTATTATTATTATTGTTGTTGTTGGCAATCGGCGAAGTGACGAACGATAAAACTAAATATGGAAACGAATATGGGAAATTTATTATAGCTGAGGCAGAGGTTGCTGAAGAGAGGAAGAGAAAGAGAGAGAGAGCAGAGTATCTGTGCTATGTGCCAAATATAGCTACGATCCAACAACTGCTGCAACAACAACGAAGACGACGACGACGACGACGTCGACGCCGATCGAGTACCCCCATGGGTGCTAAATATCGAAAAAGCGAATAAATTTTCGTGCACTTTTCGTATGCAATGCACAGATACAGAGAAACAGATATGAGCCTAGAGAAGAGCGCGTGAGCCGAGCGTGAGCGCAAAAAAACAAAACTTGAGCGGAAGAAGAAGAAGAAGAAGATCAGTTTTTGCATACAATGTATGAATGCGCAGATACAAAGTTATATTACATACATACATACTACATATATTTGATCAATCTTTTTAGAGAGTTTTTCTGCTAATATTCAAGTCAAATTTATTGAACGATTTCGCTGCTATATTGCTTACATATAATATCTAATACATATATATTTACTACTATACATAAAAATACATCATTAATAAAAATATAAAACATATTTATAATAAATTAATTTCATTTATTTACCTATATCAACTCATTCAACATATCTTCGCTTCAACATTTGCGCTCTATTTCAGCTTTGCATAAACTATTTTTCGTGTTTGCCAAGCTTTCTAGTTCGCCGCGGTCGCTCTCTCTCTCTCCCTCTTTCACTCACTCTGTGCTCATCGCTAAGTCGGCGTCACGATGCGATGCGACGCGTCGGCAGTCAGAGAGCAATCGTCATCATTAGCAGCAGCGCGCGCGTAGGCAGCGGCAGCGGCAGAGTCTACAACTACAGCGTGGATCGGTAGCCGACGCCTTGGAGAGCTTTATTTGCTATATTTTTTTTGTTTCGTTGTTTTCGTCGGATTGGGGCGGTAGCTGCGCTGGCGACACGAAGCGTACGCCGCGTCGTTTGCTAATTAAAAAATGCGCTCGCTACAAAATAAAACTTAATTGCGATTGCATTTTGCGATATGCGCAGCGCGAGGCGACGCGACGTCGTCGGGCATTGGCGCAGCAATTGGGTGCAGAGCTGCAACAGAGGCGGAGCGCACGGGGCGTATGAGTGAGCGCCAGCAATGCGCGTTGACAACAACAGCAATAGCAACAGCAACGACAACGACAACGTCGCCAACAACAACAACAACATAGGGCCAAATTGAGCACAAGAGCCCACTCGACTTTTGTAGCACGAAGACGTAAGTAAAATA
This sequence comes from Drosophila antonietae, assembly GCA_030914385.1. Taxonomy (NCBI): domain Eukaryota; kingdom Metazoa; phylum Arthropoda; class Insecta; order Diptera; family Drosophilidae; genus Drosophila; species Drosophila antonietae. The sequence goes on along the minus strand of JAUESO010000017.1, from coordinate 42,186 downwards.
AAATAAAAGCTGCAACAACAACAACAACAGCAACTTAAGTGATGGAGAAATCTGAAGCACAGACGAGAAGCAAAACTCGCCGCCGAGTTGCACTTTAAACAGGTTCAGACCTGCCTGCCGCTGCTGCTGCTGTTGCTGCTGCTGGGTACAGTGGCCGGCAATGCAATTTGGTTTTTTATTGCGCGACGCCACTGCAGGCAACGGGCGCGCTTAATAAAGATTGATTTACACACAAACACAGGCAGACACTGCCTGCAGTTGCGCCGCTTTAATGGGCAGCCAACTCGTAATAATATATACCCAAAAATTATAGCAAATAAAGCTGAATGAGCGCACAAAAGCTCATTCGTTAAATATGCTCAATTAGAAATCGCGTCGAGGCGAAGAAGAAGGGCTACGATTGCCAAATGATAATGAGAGCGATGCGAACTCGGGCTCTCTCAAAAAGCAAAACTCTACAAGTCGAAGCAAATTCACAGTTGCATAAAAGCAGAATACACTCACTGCTTGCTTACGCGCTATACCGATCTCTTCCAACTCTCCAGCAGCTACGCTCTATTCTTTCAACTCTCAAACATGCGCATGCAAGACGAAAAGAAAGGCTGCGCAATTGCCAAAAAGCATAATGACAATGAGAGCACTAAAGCGCGCTCAAGCGATCTCTCCCAACTCTCCGCAAGCCGAGTCGAGTGCAAGGCACGCTCAAGTGCCGCCAGTTTGCTGCATAAAGGCGAAATCAAAACGTAGCAGGAGCGTACGTACAAGACGTTGAAGTAGAGCGCAAGCACACACACACACCGACACACACATACACGTACATGCATGTATGTATACATTGTATACAATTCCAACAGCGACACTGCTGCTGCCTGCTGGCTGCTCCCAATCAAAGTGACGTCGACGTCGCCGTCGATGTCGATGTCGGCGTCGAGCGCAATTGCCATTTATGGCCTTGATTTATATATCTCTGCTACTGGATCTCTAATGCGAGCGCAGACGTACAAACACACACACACAGACACACACACACACAAAGCCACATACAGCGAGTATATTGAATTTATTTGCAATTTATTTCATTTCCTTGGGTTGCGGCATGCGGCGAATGTCCGAACGTTCCGAAAGATGTATGGCAATGTCGCTTTGCGGCAGATTTCTGTTGTTGTTGTTGTCGTTGTTGTTGTCATTTTCAGTGTTGTTGTTGTTGCACTAAAGTGTAGCCAAGGTAATGGGAAAATGCAGACTCGCCAGCAATTTCCCAAACAACAGAAAGGGTCAAAGTACCTCCCCAGTTTTATTGACAGCTCGTAGCTCGTCTCCCTCCTCATCCCTCTCACTCACTCTTGCTCTATCGCTTTGTGTGAAAGCTTGCAAAAAGCTCTTTTGCATAGAGCTGGCCATTAGATTAAGTTAGCTGACCTCAAGCTCTGGCCACAAATCCAATAAACACCATCATTTTATTTATTCCAATCAAATATTTTATATGCTCCATTGGTCATAACGGTGCTTCGCTTTAGCACATCGTTTAGACCTCATCAACAACAACCCCAAAGGCCGCAGCGCAAAAAAAAAAAAAAAAAAAAAAAGGCCAATTGCTCTAATCAAAAGCATCAACATCCCCCGTTTCAGCGGTCAACAATGCGAATTCGAATTCGATTCGAAAGTTAAGATTGTAACCAGATATCATCAGCATCGGTTGCACCACTCGTCGCTCAATCGAAGCGAGCATTAGACGCCATTGTTAAGAAAGGCCAAAGAAGATGAAGAGGTAGAGGCAGAGGCAGGAAAGAGGCAGTAGTCGGGCAGATGAAGCGGAGCACAAACACACTTCACTTACAATCTCAAGAATCGTTGATACTTTGTAAAGCAGCCCAAAAAAGATGGGAATATAAAAAGTTAAGCTCATTTTAAGGGGCGATACTTGAGCCTAAGTCGAAGCAATTGAGCAGTAGAAAGTTTTCGACTGTCAAAATTTGACCACTTAAACTCAAGTTATATGAGCTCCATGATAATATATCGAAAGCTATATGTACTTGTAGTTAGTTTGGGAAAATTGTGTTTATAAGAAAATTTGTTTAAAGAGATGGGGCTTATTACTTAGGTTATGAGTACCAATAGTAAACTTCATTAAAATATCTACTCCATACTACTCCGTACACATATATGTTTATTATAATCAGAAAGATATATGAGAAAATCTCTCTTTATTTACAATATGTATATACTTATCTATCTATCTATATATCTATCAATCTATGATCTATTTATCTAAGTATCCTATCTACCTATCCTATCTATATATACATTTATAATATCTTTATCTGTTTATTCCTCAGTTTTCCCGCTCTCTCTCTCTCTCTTCTCTGTCTCTCTCTGTTATCCTATCCTATCTATCTATCCATTTATAATACCTGCATCTATGTATTTCTCAGTTTTCTCTCTCTCATTCTCTCAAACTTTAAGTAACACTCCAGTAATTCCTCATGTTTATATACAGCTCACATCTATTTACTCTGCATTGAAAACTCCCTGCATAACACAACTTAAACTTATCAAGAATTAACTCTATAAGTAAGCCCCTAATTAGTTTACATAATCTACTAAATGGACAAATGAATCTTCCACTCGGGCAGCTCTTTAAGAATTGTAGAGATCTCGACTACCAGGAACTGTGTAGCACTGCAAGTAGTTCAGACTCGAATATTTCGTACTTCTAACTAACTAATCTAATGGGTTTCTGTTTTGTTTTTGTATTTACTTTATTTTTTATTGTTTACTCAGTTTAGCAGCGTCAACTTAGCGACTTTTTCGAGTTAATGAGTTCACAGCGGAGGCTAAATGAGAACGTGCCCCTGCCATAGCCCCAGCCCCCGTTCCAGCCAAAACGGGGAACCCGGGCACATTTGTGCACATATTTGCCTATTTAAAAGCGTGCAAAGCCTTATGAAATTTATCATTTTAAATGGAAATTCAAGTTGAGCTTGGCAAAACAAAAACCTTGAGAAGTGTCCCAAAACTTCAAATTTTACCTGAGCAAAAAAAAAAAAACAACTATGAAACTGTGCAAAGTTTTTATATGTGTATATATGTAGGTAAGTCTAAACTGAGTTGTGTATCTGTAAATATACTCACTCTGAGTTTCTATTTCGTTTAGATTTCGCAAAAATATATTTTTCATATGATATTCTAAGAGATGTCTTCTAGATGTCTTACAAAAAACGTTTCATTGGAGTAAATTCTTCTTTAATGTTTTATTAAAATATAAATAGTTCAATAAAATTCTGAAACTTTTGTTAGAGAGGGTATATATAGTAGTATACCATATAGTAATATCTATACAATTTATGTTTATAATTATATAGGAATATATATAAAATTCTTAAGTAATTCAATAAGATTTGTGTAACTATGATATTTATATTTAGTTTATGATTTTCTTACTCATTGTATGTCATATAAAAATCTTTGCTAAGTGCAGTAAATAAACAAATAAAACTCACTATATTACATTATTAAATAATTCCCTATTTAAATACATATCATTATATCAATTATATGTATTTTCAAGTGCATTGAAATTTAACTACTATGCAATTTGAGAATACCATCTGCAGAGCAATTTGGCAACGCCGCAATGCGCTTTCATGGCGAATTCCAAATTACAGCGAAATAATGGCGAAATTCTTGGGTCTGTGCTCGACTTAACGTTGCGAAGAACGTAAAAGTTTTTAGAGCAAAATGCAAACCTCAAATGTGGCCTAACTTGGTATGCATAACATACATACATAAAAGTATATATATATATATATACATATATGTGTGTGTATGTATATTCATATATAATGAGTATTTTCTCTAAATTGCTACGAAAATTCTGCAAACTCATGGCATTTGAGACACGAAACAAAGAGATTTTCTACTTTGGACACGCCGCAACATTAAGTTTGAAGACTAAAAGCGAAAAAGAAGTGAGTGAAAGAGAGGGAAGGAGGAGAGAGAGGTGCAAAGTGGTGGACGACGGACGACGACTTTGAGAGGTCAGACACAAGATGAACAAATTGTTTCTACGCATTTTTGCGTCAAGTCAACAACAATAAATATAAAGCAACCGCTCAGAGCTGAGTAGAGTTGAGCAGAGCAAAGCAGAAAAAAAGGCAGCACTAATGCGAAGCGAGAACAATGGAAATGAAAATGCCAAAAAACAAAAACAGAAAACATAAAACGAAACTAAGCCAAACGCACAAACTAAAAGCAAAACTACTGAGCGACAGAGAGCGCGAGCGAGAGAGGCAAAGGGAGCAAGAGAGCGACTGAATGCACAAAAGTTTCTAAGGCGTAAATAAGTTTTTTTGTATACGGCTTTATTTTCATTGCATTGCGAAGCTTAAAGTCTAAAAAGTATCTTATCTCTGCTGGCGAACGACGACGCAACGTCTCAAGAGAAACGACGCAAAAATCAACAACAACAACAACATCGGCAGTAGCAGCAGCAGCAGCAGCAGCAGCGCAGAAACAGAACTTACACACACACACATACATGTGCAATCACATGCTCGCATGTGTTTATTTTTAGCTGACGTTGAAATCGCCGCTGCTTTGCCGTCGCCACCGCCGCTGTCGTCTGCTTACGTCGCATTGCTACGTCTTACGTTCGCCGTCGCCGTCGCATTGCTGAAGCGTTAACTCGCTAACTAGACGCTCATGTGCCAAGAGCAGTCGTGGCCGAGCGGTTAAGGCGTCTGACTAGAAATCAGATTCCCTCTGGGAGCGTAGGTTCGAATCCTACCGGCTGCGAGCGAGAATTGACGGCGCGCTGTCAATTTTTTTTTCTTTTTAATTTTTTTTTTTCTTTAATGTGTGAACACACTTCATTTCGTTTTTAGTTTTTTTTTTTTTCTTTCTTTCATCTAGAAAGAGAGCCCACCCACATTTGCGTCCGTCTGCAGTCCGCAGTTTCTACCTGACTCTGTCCAAATGGATGTAGTGGAAAGAGTGAATGAATGGGCGAATGCTGTGTGCAGCAATGCGTTATCTGTTCTGCTTCTTCTTTTGTTGTTGTCGTTGTTGTTGCTGTTATTATTGGCTTTTGTCGGTTGTTTGCGTGTTTTACCTGCGGGTCGCGGCAACCGGCTAAGGCGACGTCAATTTTTATGGCATTTTTTTTTATCTCCACGCAACAACAACAACAATGACAACAGTAGGCAGAGCGTTGCCACACTGTTTGCCTGGGCACAGCTTAATCTGGTCTGCTGTCGTCAACAGAGACGCCGACGCCGCCATTTTATGGTTAAGGTCGAACCTCAATGCGTCGGCTTTGAATTTTTGTTTTTTGTTGTTCTGTGTAGAACATTTTTACATGAAATTGTTGGCCGTAAAAGCTGCCTCTGCTGCATCTGTGTGTGTGGGAGTTGAAACGTGCCGATTGCCAGTTTTAATGCCCAGGGATATATGAACTAATAACATGTGCGGGTAAAACGCGCAATCGGGTAACGGGTAATGGATACGGAAACGGATATGGCGTACATGCCCAGAGATATTCAAAGCAAATAATTGAAAGCGATACAAATGGAGTTATATGTGTAGAAATATCTATATATTTGTAGATATACATTTCTATATACATATATACATATGTGTATATGTACATTATTTTGGCAGACAAATTGCACAAACGTGTCCATTGGCATTCTAATATGCAACATTAGCTTGCCACACTTGCCATTTGGCTAACATGTTTCGAATTTACAGCTACAAATGGCTAAATAAAACTGGCGAAAGGCAGCTAAAGCAAACCAAATTTGTAAACTTTCCTTTATGCAAAGCTTTAAATATCTAATCTATTAGCAGACTATATATAGTCTATATAGATAAGATATTGTCAATGGAAATATTAGCTGAAATTTGTGTTTACTTTATGTGTATGTATGTATTTGCTAAATGATTTATAATATAGCATATAGACTCTATATTATGTATTTTATATATGTTGTCTACATGTTTCATATATTCCATATGTTTCATTTATTGTATATGTTCCATATGGCTTATATCTTCTCTGTACTCTCTATATTCTAAATGTTCGATATGTTCCACAAGTTCCATATGATCTATGCTCTATATGAATCATATGATCATGTAGAACCACTCTCTACACTCTCTATATTCCATATCTTCTACATGTTCCATATATTCCATATGCATTCCACACTCCCTGTATGCCATATGCTCTATATGAATCATATGATCCACATGTTTCGCTCTCCAAACTCTTTATATTTCATATGTTTCATATGAATCTATGTTCTATATATTCCATATAGTTCATATGCATTTTACACTAGAGAGAGATTATTTATGTTTCTTTTTTTCCACTTGTTCCATATTCTCTCTCATCTCTATGCGCTCTTTATTCTAAGCTTCCTTTTGATAAGGAAAACTTTAGATGGAAAACAATTTGAGTTTTTCAATATCTTCATTTATATCAATTTACTATTATAATAATAAATAAATTTTGAATTATCAAAAGACTTACCAGCTCATTGCTCCAATTGCTCTATGAAGATCTATCCCAATCTATCTATGTATCTATCCCAAAAGCAAATTGAAATCGAAGCACAAAGATGATATCTGTATAGAATAAAAAATTGTTTAATATATAATATAAATAATATGAGGTATACAATATTTTATAACAATAAATCTCTCTAATTAAGCATCAACAATTAAGAGATTTATTTTAATAAATAATTAGTCACATTTCAAGATGAGTTTAGAACTTGTTTCTATGGAAATATATACTAAACTACATCTTTCCGATATAGAATCTTTATCTTTTAATTTGTAAGTTAATTGTAAATTTGCATTTTCCATTCTCTGTTACACGCAGAGCTTGCGAATCTTTAAACATATGCAAAACACATGCAAAGCTCTTCTAATCACAAGCTTCCCATATCATTCGAAATGAACTACATATAGATATACATATAGAGATAGGTATTCAGACATCTGGCTTAGCTGGTTCACTGCATACATTAACATTCAAAAAGGCAGCTCAAGTTGAGTTCCGATGTTAATCAGCTTCAATAAATTTGATATGAAATTTATTTTGTCTGTGTGTGTTTTTGTTTTACTCTCTGTTTTTTTTCAAAGCTGTAAATTCTTCACTTCAAATGAATTTCAAGCATTTTATACTCTGGAATTGATGGGAGGTGTGTAAGCTGGGTATATTGGTTTTATTTGGAATGTATGCAAAGAAGAAGAAGGCGTGGTTAGCTGGTAAAGTGTTGAATCGTGAAGAAAAGAGATAAATGATGAAGTGAAGAAGTGGGAGAAGAAGAAAAGAAACGAAATGAGAAGAAAATAGTAGCAGAAATGAAAGAAAACTGAAGAGAGAGGAAAAAATAATGTGAGAGAGAAAAAAGAAGGCATAAATGAAAGAGAAGAAAAGAGTTAAAGATAAAAGAGAAGAGAAGAAACGAAGAACAAGGAAAATCCAAGTGAAGAAAGGAGCCAAACAATAAGAAGAAAAGGCTAGACAACAGAAGAAATGAAGAGAAAAGAGTACGAAAGAGAAGAAAGGCGGAAAACAATAAGAAGAATAGAGTAAAAAAGGAATAAAAAGGGAAGAAAACAGCAAGAAAAAGAGAGATAAGGACGCAATACATATTTCAGTCTGTCTGCCTTCCCATCGATCATAGGTCCATCTTCATCTCACTGAACCTCATTGATCTTAGTCTTTTATCTTAGATATCTCCGAAAGCCCAAGCATACATCTATTAAAATCTATATAAAATAGCATATATTTGCATTTATCTCTTATATTATAAGGACTTGACTCATCGAATATGATGTAAGCCTTTACCTAACATAAACATACATACATATATGCGAAGTATTCCCGACTTTGAAAGCCTTAATTCTGCAGGTCTGGGTATCTTCTAGTTGAGCATTGCCAATTAGAGCTGTCAAAGTTTGTTTTTATTTGCGACTACTAATTAAAAGATACAATAAAACTTTATAAAATATATAACTTTACGTCTGTATATGTATATCTCTTATAGCATTCACTTAGCTCTGCTTCAAGTTCAAGTTTCGCCTCTTGCCACATGCAATCTGAGCTTTATATGGCCTAGCAAATGCCCGTACAAATATATATTTATATATATGTATAGTTATACTTCTGGCTTTATCTACAGTCGCTCTGGCAATTGCCAAATTGAATGTTTCTCCAGTTTCTATATTTGTCATAACTCATCAAACTTATGGCCAATAAAATATATCTCAAAATGGCCGCAGCTGGTTTTTTTATGCGTTTCATTTTTGTCGCCGCCGTAAAAAAATATTGCGCATATCTCGGATGTTGTTGGAGAGCCTTGTATTTCGAATTCCCCAAATGGAATGCAATAAAAAACGAAATACTTTTTGTTGCTTGTCCATGAAAATCGAATGAGAGTATATTAGCTTTCGTCTGGCCATCTTCCCTCAATAGATGACATCGATATGTCTCATCTTTTCAGAGATTTCAAATTTAATAGAGAGAGAAATAGAGATTGGGGGATTCTTAATAAAAGATTTAATTGGAAAACCAGTTCTTATACCACAAAAGAAAAGTCTTATTATTTATTATTATCTGAGTTTAGTCATCTAATCTATCGGTCTTCAATTTTTACTGTTTGTTTAATATCAACTACCAAGTTTATCTCAATTCTATAATCCCGGTAGGAAACATGTTTCGAAATACAAGAAATATATTATCTATATTAGTTATATCCTGTAATATTAACTATATTCCCTATATCTATATTGCCCATATACCCTTTATCTCTCTACATGATTTCTAAATCCATAATAAAATCATTTTACCCTAGCTGAAAGTCAAGTCCTACATGATAAGCCATATATATTATTCCGTTTAACATCTATCTATCAAGACACCTTACCTTTATTTCTCTATCTATCCCATCAGACAATTCTATTTTGCAATATGATTGTAATCAGCTCTGAGAGCTATGTATATATAACCCTTATGTATGTATCATTTCGACAGACAACTGTTTACTTTTTGGACCCTTTTTGCTCGTTAGGCAAAGCTAAAATATGCACCCCTGTAAAACTCAATTATGAAATATTTTTCAGACATGCCGTAACTTATGTGTTTCCTTAACATGAACGAAATATAATTAGAATTTCTAATGAGTTTTAAAAGTTGAAATGTTCAAAATAATAATAGAATTGTAAAACACATATAGAGAGATCAGATGATGGAATGACGCATAACATAGAAGATGGAGATCGAGCTGGAAAAATATAGACAAAATTAACTAGAACTTCTATAAGATATATAGGAGAGTAGTGAAATTGGAGTTTCGCTTGTAAACTACAGAAAATCAAGTTTTAAAGACAACTCTTCACAGATTCTTCAAATATTCCGCATATGCAGCTTCCAGAGTTTTCAGTTTCCATGGAGAGGTCTAACTAATAATACTATCTGAGGAGTATATATAAGAGAACTGATGATCTGAGCAGAGAGAATAAAGAGAGAGTATATGTATGTAGATTGATAGAAGTTATATGTAGGATAGGATGGGATAGGATAGGATAGGATAGGAGAGAGAGATAGAGAGAGAGAGAGAGAGAGAGAGAGAGAGAGAGAGAGAGAGAGAGAGAGAAAGATACGTTGAATAGAAGCCCTGTTAAGTTTCATATGAAAACTATACTTATATTTAAGCTCTTAACATAGAGTTAACAGAGAGTGGAGACAAAGAGACTGAATGAGTGTAGAGTATGACTGTATGAGAGTATGACCGACTTTTTTGCCTTTACATTACTTTAACTCATTCTATTCCCAATATATGTACCCTGGAACAGTAAATGAACGAATCTAAATAGAGAGACAGAGAGAGGCCAGGGTAAATGAACGTTGTATTCTTCAATTATCTGAACGAGTACATATACTCGAGACACTATAGAACCCAGCCTTCATCAACACACATATTTAAGAGTATCAACTAAAAAATCGTCTGTACGCTAGAGAAGCACAATAGAAAGTTTCAGCGCTTTCAATGAAAACTAAGCATGAAAACTCAATCAAAGTCCAATTCGATTAAGTTCGTAATGTACATTGATATACTATATACATGTGTATATAGTATATGCTATTTGTAGCACAAAGGAAAGCATGACTCACGTATTATGCGCTATTTCATGCTTGTATGACAGCCAACAACAAATGGCGTAATTGAATTTCCTGCTGATGCAAAATTGCAGCGATTGTAGCTGCAGCTGTTTGCTGTTGTTGTTGTTGCTGTTGCTGCTGTTGTTGCTGTTGTTGCTGTTGCTGCTGTTGTTGCTGTTGTTGCTGTTGTTGCTGTTATGAATGCCAATCAAATTGGTGCAGCTTGCGCCGCAGGGCGTCGACGGCGGCGTCCGTGACGTCGGATACAGCGACAGAGCCATCAAATAGCTGTCAGGGACACAGAACAAGGACTTTGCATACGTCTGCGTGTGTCTCTCTGTGTATGTATGTATGTATGTATGTATGTATGTGTGTGTGACTGTTATGACGCCATTTTATAAATGCCAACACGAGTTGAACTTTAACAAAAAAAAAGTTGTTGCCACTACGACTGCTGCTGCGGCTGCTCAAGTGCCTGGCAACATTTTAAAATTGTTAATTAAGATTTATTTAATCGAGTTGCCACCTAATTGCATTAACACTTGGCGTCCGCGCGCTGTTCATTTAAATTTATGAATTCGCTACTCAGCAGCGCAAAAGTTTTATTAAATGCCCAGCTCTGGGCACTAGACGCGCACAAGAAAATGAAAAGAGAGCTGGAAAATTATATGAAATGCTACGAATATAATTAAAACGATTTTCCATGAAATTTAAAATGAAAAAAAAAAAGTTTTTTTGTTTGCTTGCGTACAAAGTTGGCAGCGAGAGCGAGAGGGAAGGTAAACGGACAGAATGGAGCGAAAAATGTGAAAATAAAGCAAAGTCCGCAACGTCCGTTGGACCCAAAACGAACTTTTTGCTACAAATATACACACACACACCGACACACATACACACATACATATATATAAATGTAGATACATGTACAGACAAGTCCCTCAGTGCAGCTCATCCCCGCTCGTAACCCAAACAACCAACGAACTGCACGCAAACAAGGCGAAAAAGCTAGAAAATTGCAAAGCACAAGCAGTACAAAGAGCGGGAGAGTGCGGCGAAGAGAGCAATAGCAGCAGCAGCAGCAGCAGCAGCAGCAGCAGCAGTAGCGGCAGTGGCTAAGGCAGCAACGAAGGCAAGTGGGCAGAGAGAAGGCGCACTTTATTTTGGGGCCAAGGGAATGTGTAGTTGAAGAAGAAGAAGCAAAAGTAGAAGCAGCAGCAGCAGCAGCACAATAAGCAGTTGAAGACGAAGCCGAGAATAAGCAAAAAACTTTACAGCCTGCACTTGAATGTGTGCGTGTGTGTGTGTGCACATTGTGTTGAGTGAAGATTGCGAGCAGCTGAATAACAGCAGTGATAGAGTGAGAGAAGGATGAGAGGAGAGCGGGCGTAAGCGTAAGGCTACAAGAACTGAAACGGCACAGGGGAATAGTGGAATAGAAAAAGCGAACTGAGCTAAGCAACTGCTTGATGAATGGTGCGAATGGGTCGACATAGCGGGAGGGTTTTGGCAGAGTGAGCAAATAAAAACAAGCGACGTCGCCGCCGCAGCCGCAGCCGACGACACATGACAAATGGCGCGCTAGTTGACGTCGGCAGAGGCAGTAGAACTTTTGTAGTGGCAGAAAAAAAAACTGTAAAATAAAATGTCTGCAGACAAGGGTGAGCTGGGTACATGTATGTACATGTGTGTGCGTGTGTGTGTGTGTGTATTTGCTGTATGACTGTGTGCATGCAAAAAGCAAGCCTTGAGCTGTGTGTGAAAAGTCAAAATAGAAATTGTATATAAAATTTGTGCTCCATTTTTTGGGGGGCACCGCGCTATTGCAATTTAAAATTGCTGTCAGGCAGTCAGTCATGAAATGAAATACGCCAGCCAAAAAGCCACAGCAGCAGCAGCGGCAGCGGCAGCAATAAGAACGGTGAACTAAAAGCACGAGCAAATACATAGCAAATACAACAGCAAAAATACATTCAATTTGTTCATACAAATTTATCGCTTGTCGTGGCAGATGGTGAGAGAGAGAGAGAGAGAGAGAGAGAGAGAGAGCAGGAGAATGTGTTACAGATAGAGCGCGTGGAAGAGCGGGAAGGGGAGCGTGTGTGATGCGGGCAAATGCTGTGGAATTTTTGTACGAAAAACTTTGATTTTTGTTGTTGCCAAAGCAACAAAATGAATATTTTGTTGAAACGTGTTCTTGTTTCACACAATATGCGAGAACGCACACATACACATACACAGTGCATACATGTGTATGTATTTATTATTGTTTATTTATGATGCCCTTGTCGACACTAAACAACAAGTTCAAACTTTTAGCTCTGGCTCCATTATAAAGTTCACACTTGCATATGTACATATGTAGTATGTATTTACATACATAAGTGTATGTGTATAGTATAGGAATGCATGTGTGTATATACATACATATGTACATATGTAAATGACATTTATTGTCAAATACTTTTCTGCTATTCCTTTTACACACTATTTCTAAATTTGTAAAAGCTTTTATAGCATTTATGGCATTTATGGTATTTTGAGAGTTTATAATTACATATGTATATTATATAGAAATATGATATGTTATATTGTTGCCTCATATGCTTCAAATTAGAAAGTTACGTCAGATATGGCGAAAAATTTCCATTCGAAATTTTTGGAGATACGAAATGATTATGGAAGCTATCTAATCTAATATACTAAACATTTATTGCATGCATATGTACATATGTACATCTACACATCTATTATATACGATTAGGTAGTTTTTTATATGCTAACATCGATGTATGCGCTGCCTTTTAGTTTAGAGCTCTTCAGAATGTAGTAGAGATTGTTTAAATGTTTTAGCTACATACTAGTCATGAAAATACCTCTATAATATCTATGTACATACTATGTGTATGCATATGGTTAAGTTTCATCATTGTAATAGAAAGGCAGCAAGCATTAAAACAGTTGAAACCCTTGGTTTGTTCCATTTGAATGTACCGATTTCCTTTAAAACTAAGCGAACTTCAATAAACCTCTTAACTTATTACCTAGGTAACTGAAAATCTCGTATAAAAAGAGTCAAACCTTTAGCTAGAATGCTCAGTAATATAATCTATAGAGTATTATAGAAAATACGTATATCTCTAGCTACAAAGTACATATTCCAATTAACAACTTTCATATATAATACAAATATATAAAACAGTTTTGTGTTTCTGCTTTTGAGAATAGTTTTTATACTTTGTTCCCAAAGGGGAAAAAGTATATTGGGTTTGTGCAATGTCCGTCTTGCTGTCCGTCCGTCTGTCCGTATGAACGCAATATTTTTCGGCGCTATTAGAGCTAGAGACTTGATATTTTAAACATATACTTATATATGCTCCCGAATTATAAAGTGTTAAAATTTGTTGCTTGCCATGTACGTTTTCTAATTGCCGAAATATTTCGTTAATTAAATGTTTATTAAATAAATAAGATGCACATATGGGAACAAAGTATATCGTAGTTAGTTGCGCCTAACTGCAACGTTCTTACTTGTTTGTAATGTATCTGAAAACTTTACATCCTAGAGAACATATCTGATGTCTAAGTCTACAATCACAAACCAAGTTAAATTTTCTTAATTTAATTGGTATTTTCTTAGTTATAAGAACTTCAAATCTGTTTCATTTAGTCAAAGATACGGCAAATATACTTTCTTAGCTACAGAGTTTGCAGATAAATTTATAGTCATACATATATTTACTTATATGTAATAAATATATCTGAATATCTGAAAAGTCAATAAGCAAGAAAGTATCTTCGAAAATGTTTTAGATCTTTGCAACGAAGAAAATGTCTATGAAATAGATCCCAAATGCATATAGACACTTTGTAATCGAAGAATCTGTACCTGTATCTGAAACAACAGTATCTCAACCTACTTTACCTGCAACTACTGTATCTTAAACTGCCATGCCATAACAACTCATATAGTAACTCATATCTGTCTTAAAATGTTCAATCTGTAAACTCTTTCATCAAATATTAATAGAAACTGCAAAAATTTGCGTGATTAAACTCTGTTACAAAGACTTATGATTAGGTCATATATTTTATATATATATAAATATATATATTTATGTACTATATAGAGCGGATATTCCAATGATAAATAGCAAGCGAAAAGAACTTATCATTAAACTGTCTGAAGCGAGAAAAGAAAGCAATTTTAAGCTGGGCGAGTTCATAAAAGGGTTTATTTTGTGTTGATAAGAAGTTTCTGGCATTAACTCAAGATCCATATATATATTCGTATTCCGACAGAGATGTTGAAGCTGCAGCTAATTAAAGCTGTTCTTTCAATACATGTATCTATATCGATTGCAAACGAAATGCTCTTTAAGTACTTTAAGATAGATATATATAGATCTATTCTATAATCTGTAGACTCACATATCTCTATAATAATCTAATGTATGTACATATTTAAACGAATGATTAATTGTAATTTTATATGTAAAATGTAAAGAATTCTGTTAAAGTGGGGAATGTGAAATGCATTCCTGTAAATCATTGAAGTAAATCAGATATGAAAGGGGTTTGTGCTCATATAGGGGTCAAAAATATTCATATCTAATGTGAAATACATACACACATATACGTACGTAAGTATATATGTATGTGTGTATGTGTATATGCCCGTACATGTTCCGCATTGAGATTGAGGCACAATTGAAAGCAATTCGGAATCAATTAGAAAGGAAATTTGAAGAACTCGAAGAATCGCTTTCAAGTAGCACCGACCACCACAAAGGGAAGCAAAGCAAACTAAGTTCCGAGTTTTGTTTTCTCACGCACAAAGCGCTGTCGTCGTTGCCGTCGCCGTCGACGTCGACCGCACTTCACAAATGAGTGCACATCATTTTGATGGGCTCCCCAGTGCCGCAATCTCTCACTCACACTCTCTCTCTCTCTCTCTGTTGCGCTCTCTCATCCCTCCTCTGCCTTTAACTCGTTCGCTGCGCTGCAGCATAAGTAATAAAAAAAAAAAATAATTATTTCTCTGCCTGTGTGTGTGTGTGCTTGTGTTGAAAATCAAAAACGAGGCGCAAACATAACAAGGCGAATGCCGGCGCAACGGCAAAGTGCGGCGAAAGAGCGTAGCGGCATAGTGCGGCGAGAGGGACGGCATTGCGGCGAGGCTATCATCTTCCATTCCAATGAAGCGAAGTATTTCGAAAAACACGCCAATTGGTCATGTCTCGACCTCGGCGAGACTGCAGCAGCCTGTGTCTGCCTGTCTGACTGCCTGCCTGCCTGCCTGTGTATGTGTGAGTATGTGTGTGTGTGTGTGCATGCGCTTATTATTCGATTAACTCGAATGGCCCTGCAGCGGGCAATATAACTTTTATTTGAGTTCCGCCTACAGTCTGCCAGAGCAAGTAAAAAAGGCAAAATTCTAGCAAAGCAGAAAACAGAAAGCAGCGCAAAAGAGCGCATAAAACAGGTGCACACTCAAAGAGTTACACACACACACACACACGCACACATAATCATAGAACGTCAGTCATTCACTCACATCAGCATCGCGTCGTTCGGTTCACACACATCGCACAGCTGCAGCAGCAGATGAGACGTGCAGCAGCAGCTGAATCAGCAGGCAATCGCTAAACTAACCTAACCTACCCAGCACACCCTTCTCCACCTACTCTTTCACCTTCTCTTCGTACGCCCTTTTTGGTTCAATTTCGACTGCGCCTGCCTTTGGCAAACGGCATCCAATGAAGCCGCAAAATTGTGGCTGGCTCCGAACGTTGTTCAAAATGGCAAATTGCCATGCGAACCAGCCAGAGCAGAGACGGGGGTGAGAGTGCCAGCGAAACAAAAACAAAAACAGCAACAACAACAACAACAGCAGCAACATCGAAATCGAATTCGCTTTGCGTGTCTTTCGCATATCGTGTATTGTTGTTGCTGTTGCTGCTGCTACGGTTGGTGTGTGGAGCGCAGGGGCTGCGGGCGGGGCAGGGGCGCACCTTGAACGCCCGCAACAGTAAAACGTGCCGAGGATTTGCTTGGTTAACGCTCATTTTGTTGTTTTCTTTTGTTCACTCACTCACTTGCGCGCTCGCTTGCACAAACACACATGCATAGAGTGAGCCTCAGCTAGCGCCTTGCGCATCCGTCTCTCTCTCTCTCGCTCTTTCGACTGACCTTTTCATTAGTTTTTAATCGCTGCTCAACATTCCCAAGCGAACACAGCAACGGGTTCAAAGTTGAAGCGTGCAACGGAACGTGATACGAAATGAACAAACTGAAACTGGAACTCCAACTCCAACTCCAACTGGAACTGGTTGCTTGCATCGTCAAAGGTGACTGGGTTTATCCATGTTGCTATCATGCACCCAGATCTTTGGCTAAAATACAAATTTACTCAATTCCAAGAAAATTCTGCACAATGCACAATGCAAATCCTAATGGAATTTTTGATAAGATTGCAGCAAGTCGAAGATTTTCCTCTAACTATTGAGCTGCTTATAAATGCATTGAACGGTCGAGTTCCTATCAAAATTGCTCAGTAGTTGAACTATTGAAAAACCTTAAGAATTGAAAGCAAATCTTTCGTTTAAATTGTGAATTTCTATTAATAATATTCCATTACTTTCTATGCGAAAGCTAGCAGAACATCTCTTATGTATGGAGTTATCAAGATTGGCTTTCAGAATGTGTTTTTGCTTCCATACAGAGTCTAAAATCCTACTTAGAAGTAGAATTTGTGTATTCCATCTATAATTTTGTCTTTTCCAAGTATTTTTACATCTCAATTTGAGCAGTATGCATCTGTATTAAGTTAAGATTCTTTTGATAATATATTATATATTATTATATCAACACGAAGGAGAGCTTTAGCGTCCTATAGACATCCTTCGAGCGTCCTATAAACATCAAGTAAAACAGAGAACTTTAGCTAGAATTTCTTTATATTCTTAGCTTTCTATCAAATTTCGAGCAAATATATGAAGCTAATAAGCATATAATACAAGAAACTATATAGCTCACCTTTAGGTATATGTAATTTATAGTTTATACAGAAACTCTGAATGCCTAATGTATACTTCATGTACATATTCATATATAATTTTCTTGCCTGTAGTCTTACCTTCTCATATCTAGTATCTTGCCTCTTTGTCTCTTCTCTCTCCATCTCATTTCTCAAGTCTTCCCTTCTTATTCTCTCAGCTAGTCCTGTTTCTTCTCTCCTTTACATTTCCTTTCAATCCTATTCATATTTTTTATCTGCCCTCTTCTTCTCAATTCCCACGGCTTATCATATGAGAGATTGCTTTTCTAATAATCTAATATTTTCTCTGCCCAGTTCTTCTTTTCTAGTATGTTATCTCATATGTTTTCTGCTCATATCTTAATTTGTATAGTTCTACCTCTATCTTCACTTCTTTACTCCTCTCTTCTCACATCCTTTCTGCTGCATGCTCTTCTATTATCTTTCATCTGATCATTTCAACTTATCTGTTTACTATTTTCTCTATACGCTCATCTAACATCTTCAATGTCTCATATTCCATTTCTCATTTCGCATCTTCCTTCTCTCTCATCTCTCAATCGATTAGCCATTAGCCCTATTCAACATACACCTTCCAGTGTTTCATAATTTGTCATTAGCCAAAACTTCATAATTGAGTTTTTATCAAGTTAACTCGTTGGACATTTCCCCCAAAACTTTGCTCAACCAGATAACTCTGGCCAATCACCAAAGAACTTCGTACTTTGCCCAAGCTGTCGAGGCAACTGTGAATAATCTGCTAAAAAGTATAAAACAAGCAAATGGCTTATGAATTTTGCAAAATTGCTTTAGCAAACAACTTGGCTAAGCTTTATAATAGTTTTCTCTGGCATTTTATTTAAGCCAGAGTCGCATTTTCATTGCTTAGAGATTGTAAAGAGAATACGAGAGCAGCAAAGTTAGTTGGTAATGAGAGAAAAGTGTAATTTAGAAGATTTATACTTTTTAAATAATATATGTGACTATCAAGAGGCATTTTCATAAGAGAAGCTGCACTTGTAGGGAATGTGCGACTAGGAGATACCCGCGACGAAAACTCTGAAACTTCAGCTCCGATTTGAAGCTATAAATGGAAGAGCAGCGCGACATGAAGGTTAAGATACTATAGAGTATCTGTTTTAAAGAATGTTTTTCTTAAAGTGTATACACTTTAAAGATTATATATTTCAAAGATACAACGGTTTAGAGACTGAATTTGTCAAAATCTAGATCATTAAGAGACTAGCAGATACAGTAAGTACAACTAAATATATATAAATATATCATATAATCCTCATAAATCTTTAATCATTTATCAGAGGAAAATAATGAAAACAAGTAAGAAGGCTCGACTACGAGATACCCTGAACCCTGCCAAAAAGTGTCCCATTTTCAATGGGTTCAGGGTATAATGAATATGGAATATATGTACATACTTTATGGGAGTTGACCACGCCTACAGCTGCCCGTTTTTATACGATTTGCATTTCTGCTTAATTTCCATGGTCTAAAAGGTATATGAAGAGTTCATGGATGCTCTAGGGAAAAGAAAGAAAATAATTCATATTTAGATGACTTAATCTTGACTAAAAACTTAAATTGATGACTTAAAAATCGATACTTACTTTGTTATATCAATATTATATTTCTATATCTATATATTCTAGCTACTCTAATACTACATATATTCATATAACTTCAGCAAAATACAAAGTGTTTGAGTTGAATTCAATATAATATGCAGAAGTTATATATCTAGTTCTATAGCAATTGTTTCCGTAAACAGCCCAAAGCCCTGTCCATATCAATTTGTAGGATTAATATTAATACCAATTTCACCTGCGATAAATTGCACCCAAAGCTACTGCTACAGGAATATGCATGAATAACTGTAACTGTAACTTTAACTGCAACTGCCACTGCAAGTGCAACTGTAACTGGCCAACAAATGCAGCTTTAAATGCCATACAGAAAACATCCATCAAATGGCATCAGCAACAAAAAAAAAAATGCTGATATAACTATTTGATTGATGCGATTTTAATAACAATTGCAATTAAACGCAGCTAAAAAACAACACAAAAGTCAAATAGATTGCACAATTTAATGCAAATGCAATGAGTAGGAGGGAGAGAGAGAGATAGAGATAGAGATAGTGTCAGCGCGTGCTAAGGCACTGCATATGTATGTACGTGTGTGTGGAACGAGCGTATAATATAGATAATAAATCATAACGGTTAAGTGTTTTCAATTACCCAATTTACCAATCGCAAATCGCAAAGCTGGGCACGTTCCAATGCCACTAGAAACAACAACAACAACAATACCATCACGATGAGAAACCGCTATTTATCAGCAGCAACAGCAGCAACAGCAACAACTAAGCCTGGGTACGGGGGGTTACAGTTAACTGCAGGCAACCGAAGGCCGGATGAAGCGACGACTTTAGCAAAGCTCCGGCAAAAACAAAAAGCCGATAAGTTCGTTTTCGCAACGGGCGAACCAAAGCATTCCCCCACTCCACAAATACTCTACAATGCTGTGTGTATGTGTGTGTGTGTGTGCAGTAAAGTGCGACATTTTGCTGCTGATTAGGTAGCGTTCGTTTTTAATAAAAGTACGACAAACAAATAAAATACAACAAGTAGCTGCACACACACACACACACACACACACGCAACGGCACCCACAGCTGCAAAGCTTCGGCCTCGGCCTCGCTCGTTCGTTCGCTCGCGCCTTCGTCCTCATCGTCTTGCCCGCTCGCTCGCTCACTTACTCGCCCACTCGCCCACTCGCCTGCTCACTCTGCTCGCTCTGCTCCGCCCGACTTTCGTCATTGCCTTGAAGGTTATGGCACGAGCTCAGGCACGTGCCAGTTGTTACGTATTTGCGGCTGTGGCTTTGGCATTATGCATGTGCCACTGTCTATTACTCTCTCCGTGTGTGTGTTTGTGTGTCTGTGTGACGACAACGACAACGACGACTTTGGTTTTAGCGTGCCGCCATATGTTTCCGGCAAGTGTCCTGGCCCACACTTTGCCGCAGTTCAGCTACTCTCTGCTCCAGCCCCTGCTGTTTGAGCCATGAAAAGCGTTGAAATCTGCAATGCCAACAAGTAAAACGAAGCGCACCCAGAGACCCAGGACTTTGCCTTGACACTGGCTGTGCAATTTTCCTAGCGGGGGTTGGAATTTCAAATGAAAAACTGACAACGGGCCCACAGCTCAGCTCGACCCACGCTCCCCACTCCACCCAAGCTCACACTCTACAATCATCGTGCTCAATCGTTTGCCACAATGCCATTTGGTTATTCGCATAAGAGATGCGCGCGTGACACGACATGAAATTGAACTGAAAGTAAGAGAAAGAGAGAGGGCGGAGAGTAGCAAGTGCAACGAGTGGACACTTAGCTAATGAGCTCAAGCGTTGCTCAGCTTAGCTTATGTAACTTTAATTCTAATGAAAATGTAAAAATAATATGTGAATGCTTTAAAAAATAAGTAAAGTTGAATGTTTACAACAATTTTAAGTATTATAAAATAAAAATTTATGTAATTATATATTGAAAATTATATAATAAATGCTTTTTTTTAGTATAACATATCCTTAACAATATTTTAACAAATTCAAAATGTATTATTGAAAAGTAATTTATAATTTATTTTGAAAAACAAACTAATAAATAATATATATAACAGTAAATATATGTCAGCAAATTTTTTTTAGAATATTAAAATATTCAAATCAAATATTTTTAGTACATTTGAAAAGTGTACTAAATTCTTGTAAAATTTTCATAAATTTTAAATTTCAATATAAGATCACGCGCTCATCGCTGAAAACGTCGCCCAACTGTAACAGCAAATTTAACTGTAACCCGATACCTGTATACGCACATATTGTACAAGTATCTATATATGTATGTATGTATGTATGCGTATCTATATCTATAGCCGCATAAATGACACCTTTTGTCGTCGCCTGTCTATCCTGCCGCGCCTCCTGCTCAGTCTCTTGCTCCTTCTCCATCTCCTTCTAACACATCCATTTCCTTTACACTGATTCATCAAGGCTCATAAAAAGCAAAGAAAAAACGCATTTGTCTATTTGTGAGTGTATTTGTTTTTATTTTTTATTATTATTATAAATAATATTAATATTATTATTATTCATTCAATTTATTTTGAAAATCTGCTAATTTATTCATTTAACTTAGAATTTTGTGTGCGGATTACATTGTGTATGAAGTTGTCTAACAATAATATATAATATATATGCATCTAATATTCTACAATTTATGTTTTTCATTTTTTTTTTTTTTTTTATGTGCACACATTCAGATTTCTAAATATAATATATATAATATATATAATTGAATTATGTTTATTATAAATTTCGTGTACATTTAGTTAATTTTCAGCAAGAAAGTTAAAACATTTCATTGGAACAAACATTTATATATAGAACTTATAAATTATTATAATTTTATAGTTTTAGGTTTTTGCACGTAGTTGAGTTGATTACAAATTAAATAAATATACAATTCTCTCTTTGATTTCGCTTTTATAGGAATTTTTACAACAATTTTCGCTTAGTTGTCATGGCTATATGCTGTAAGTTATCGATATCGAAAACATTTTCGGGGAGGTTTTCGTTTGCATCTCAAATGGTTATTTGAGGGTTTGTTTGACTTATGTAAATTTTCAACAACAAATTTTGAACCAAAAAGGTGGTTGCAACATATCGAGGGGGTTGTTGGGAGTTTTCGCTACCTATACTTTGTTATATCTAGAACTCGATAACGATAACTATAACAGCGTAAGCCTGACTATATTTATTTTATACAATTTTTGATTTATATACATTTAGGAATAACAGATAAAAACCGAGAGCAAAATTGTTACGATAATATGAGAGAGTTTGATGGTGGATATAGGTTAGCTCATTCTAGTTGCCGATATACACGATACACATTCTACGATATACAATACACACAATACACATACTAAAAGTTAAGCTAAATTATTGTTATATGCATTAAAGCTTATGCGTTTGTCGATCAATGTTACCTATAAAGCGATATCGATATACATTTATTACACTTTTCAAAATTGATCGATACATGACCATAACTTGATCGATTAATGTTTTCTTTTGAGCGTTTCAGCCCTAATATCGATTAAAACTTATAGATAAGTGGCCTGTAAGGCGCATAAAAAGTATCGATAGAAGTTTGCTTAAGCTTAATAAATATCAAAAATTCAAATGTATCGATAATTATTTGTTTAAGCTCTAGCCATTGATCGAGAAATTTATGTGTTCTATGCTTAAGTGTCTTCATTGTTAACATTTATCGATAGGTGCTTGACAAAGCCCAGCCACGTTTATCGATAAACACGTAAAACGACTTTTCGAGTCATTTGTTGTTTATTTAAGTTCTTTTATTAAGTTTACATTGTTTTGTTTTTGTGTTTATTTTTTTGGTCGAAGCTTTAAAAATAAATGTTTTTGCTGTTTGATTTTCGGGTTTCTGTTGTTTCTGTTGCTTCGATATTTAAATTTATGTACAAAGTTCGTGCAGCAATTAAACGTAACACTAAATACGACAAAGTATCTACACGTTATTTGAATATATATATATATATATATTTATATATATATATATATATATATATATATATAGTTGGGTATATATATATAGGTATATTTTAGGTATATATATATGTATAGTTGTTGTATTTTCGTATCTTTATGCTTGACACGCTCAGCTCAGCAAAATCGTTAAATTTTTATCGCCTCAACGAACGTGCGTGGCTCTCTAACTGTATGGCTGTCTGTCTCTCTGTCTGTGTGAGCGTGTGAGTGTGTGGGTTGGCTACTGTTCACACACCACCATCAACAAAAAAAAAAAAACAAAAGATCTAAAAGTCCAAAATGCGCCGCGGCCGTCAACAACCTGCTTCACACTTCGCCGCAGACACACGAAAAAAAAAAAAAAAAAAAATTAGATACAGAAAACAAAAAACACTTCCGATTAAGTTCGCTTCACGTTTCACATCAAATTTTTTTTATCAATAATTTATAAAATTTCTAGATGCGTTTCGATTTTGATTGAAAGCCACAAAAATACGCCTTTCGCTTGTTTGAATTTTGTATTTTGATTTAAATTTTGTTGATTTTTGATATATTTTCATCAGTTGTAGAATAATGATTCCGTTTTGTGAATACCCTAGAGGCACATTGATGTCTATTTAATGTATGTTTGGTGTTTGGTCTATTCAGCTGAAGTTAACTATATAAATATATATATGTATATATCTGTATATGTGTATATGTTGGTTCCATCTACAAGTTTTAGTCTAGATAAACAAGTTGATTTCTTGTACATTGATATTTCAAGCGAACGAGTTACTCTTATGAAGTTACCCTGACGAGTGAATCTAACGAGTTACTTCAACGAGTGCCTCCCCAACGAGCCATATTGCACTAGCCTGTGCCTCATTTGGAAGCTACGAGTCTCTATTAGTTCTAACAATCGAGATACGCTTTATAAATTAGGTACTTGCTATTGCTATTGTTTTCTAATAATTCTTTCAACGATTCAATTCAATTCGCTTAATGCACTCGTCGCAATTCGCTGCAATGTATCGAATTACAGCTTTTGCTACATAATCATCACGAATTTGCTTCAAAATGAAGCAACACATTCGCCGCGCTTTCGTTTCAAACACTCGTTACATATTCAAAGCGAACTGTTTAGATGTTTAACGAGTCCTACTTAACTTTTGGATGTTAAATGACCTTAACTTAACTTTTTCCTTTACTTTACTTTAATTGAGAATTACAAAACTATATTTTTGATCCACTAACAAATTGTTTATTCATTTCTACAAATATTTAAAACATTCGCTACGTTGATAACGAGTAGCTTATAAGTTTTCTAGAACCTGATAATGATAATGCATTGCTAGTCAGCTCAAAATCAAGCAAATTCGCTAGGAATTCATTCGGTTTGCATTGTAGATTCGCCCCCTATATTGCCTATATTGCTCTTCCTTTCTCTTTGTCTCTATTATAACTTCAATAATAAACAATTTAATTGAGTTGCTAATTCGTTTCAATATAGATTAGAGCAGTTGCTTTGTTGATAGAGCAACGAGTTGCTTCCGAGTGCAGCGAGTTGTTTTCGCTATATATTTTAAGACTTTGCTTATGCCTGTTGTTGTTGTTTTTTAGTTACTTTGTGAATAAATTTGATTCGTTTTCTGCTTGTTTTTGGTGTTTCTTCTTTTTTTTTTTAAATTTAAAGATATCTTATCTAAAACAACGAGTTGTTCCCGATTTAGTATTTTTGTTGTTTTTGTTATTTCTGTGTGTGTGTGTTTTATTTTTTCAGTCCGACGTTTTCAATTGACATCGTAAGCGTATTCAATGTGGTCTGCGCGCGTTTCTTTAGCTGTTTCTGTTTCGCTGATATTTTATAATTAATTTTCGTTCGCATTTTTTTGTTTTTTTTTATTTATTTTTTTTTTTTTGCTATGCCAAACAGCAGCAGCAACAAAAGCAGCGCTCGCTGTGGTTTATTTATTTATATTTCGCATTTTTGTGTCAGCTTTTTTTTTGCTGCTGCTGCTGCTGCTGCTGTTGTTGTTGTTGTTGCTGTTGTAGTTAGCAACAAATACGTTTTATATTTATATTTGCATATACATGTGTATGTATATATGTATATATTTATACGGATATATTTCCATTACGTTTATAATTTATTTCGACGCGTACTAATTCCAATCGCAAATATTTGCACAAATATTTGCATATGTCTGTGAATGAGCTGTATCTTTATGTGTATCTGTATCTGTATCTGTATCTGTATTTGTGTGTGTGTATATGTATCTTGTATCTTATATCTTGTTATTTGGTATTTGGTATATATGAATATAGTTTTGTATTCATGTAAGGCTTACGCGCTGCAGTCTAGTCTAGTCCGAGTCGCATCAAGTTGCTGCCGCTCTTTGCGCTTCTCATTGTGCTAATTGCAGTGGCACGTCTTGTTGTGGTTGTTGTTGTTCCATCAATTTGCGTTCGAGTTCTGATTGCCTTGCAGACTCTCGAGTGGCGCCACCAAATACATTTGCGTGCCGCACATCCAAAGAAACGCTGCATTTCAAATTGTACAAGTACGAGAAGAATGTAAATTGTTATTCATGCTTGAAAATACCAACAAAATGATGTAATGAGCGAGCCAAGCAAGACTGTGCATGTGTGTATGTGTGTATGTGTGTATGTGTGTATGTGTGTATGTGTGTATGTGTGTTTGAGAGAGCGAGAACGAGACTGAGCGAGTGAGTTGATGTATGCTGGGCGCTGTTCATTAAAAAGGCAGGCGAAAAGTATACAAATTTAGCACTGAAAGCAACTACAAAATATAATGAGTTGTTGTTGTTGTGTGTGATAACGGCATACATAAAAGCGGCATAAGAAATGAAACGATGCGCCGCATTAACGAATGACCAACCAAAGAATCATAGAGTGAGTGTGAGAGAGTTAACGGACTTGGACAGGAAGCGAGCCCAAGGGGCGGGAGGGAGATAGAGCTAGCGGTGGCAGCGACTAGCGGTGACAAGCAAAATGCTCGCAAAAAAAAGAGTGTGAGTGAGTGCATGAGAGTGGGAGAGGGGCACACGAACTAGCTAGGCACAAGCAGGAAGAGAGTGCTTAGGCAAAGGCGAGCGTGGGAGAGAGGAGAGAAAGCCAGATGCTAGTAAGCTAAGCTAAGCTAAGCTATAGCTGAAGGCGCAAAATGCTCGCCAAAAAAGAAAAGAGTGTGAGTGCGTGTGAGTGGGAGAGGCAAAAGCACAGGCACAGGCAAGCAAATTCGAGGGTGGGATATAAAATTAGCTATACTGAGGCATATATTGAAGACACACATATTCAAGCAACGCTCGCTGAAGAGAGTAATTTGGTGAGTGTGTATGCCTGAGGCAGCAATAGCAAAGGGGAGGGAGGGAGATAACGCTAGCTAGAGCTCAAGCAAAATGCTCGCTAATAGAAAAAGTGAGTATGTGGCATGCAGACAAATGAGAGGGAGGAAGACGAAGCTAGCTAGAGCCTATGCTAATGCTGAAGACGCACATTCACAAGCAATACGCTTGCTAAAAGAAAGAGATTAAGTGTGAGAGAGGGAGGAGGAAGGGACTCTGAGCTAGCTAGCTAGAGTTGAGACTAACGTGAAAGACACACGTTGACGAGCATTGCCCGCTAAATAAAAAATTGTTTTTTTTTTGTGTATAATGACTACTTGAGAAAAACGAAAAACGAAAGAGGAAAGCAAAGGCACAAGCAGAAGCAAAAAGAAATGAAAGAAAAAACCGAGCAACAAAAACAAGCAGCAGAAAACGCGCAAACACGAAATGTAATTTGTATAATTTGAGTCTCTTCTGCTTGTATTTTTATTATCTCTCTTTTTTTTGTGGGTTGAGTGTGGGAAACGCGCCAAAAAGAAAATACATATAGAGAGAATACAAAGCACTGAGCAGTTGAGCAACAGCAAACAACAATAGAAAAATGAAAAAAAAAGCAACAACTGGAACCAAGCCATTAAAACTAAGTTAAAGATACTGAAGCTAAGTTCAAGAATTAAAAAAAAAAAAAAAATTGTGCCAAAAGCTAAATATATACACAAAGATATGGATTAAGATATATGTGAGTACTTCAGATTTGCAAAAATCAATATTTTTGTATATGAAAGTCTAGTGCGTCTGTAAAAATCTAAGTTAAGATATTTAGTAATCCAATAGTACATATTGTAGATAAATATAAGTATTATTCAAGCGAATAACAATGAGTATATTCATGGCTTTACTGAAAACACTTGGATGCGTGTGATTCACTCGTGTGATGAGGAGTATGACATATTATATGTAGTGAATCAGAAACTATATATATGATATACTTGTACATCTACATATATAAATTTATTAACATATCTATAAGGTATATTGAATAACAATATATTTCTATAAATGGAAATGTGACTAAATGTGAGTATATATTACAATTAGAATGCGAAGTAAATACATGATATTTACATGTATGTATATGGATGAATATTAGCAAGTGAATACATTATTGAAATGAATATTAATGTGCAAATATGAATGTGAATGCATGTGAATGATAATCTATATAAATGAGAATATATATAGCAATATAATAAAATATACAAGAATATAAATGTGAATACGAGTATGAGTATGAATATGAATAAGAATATGAAAATGATAATGAATAGAATATGAATACGAATATGAATACGAATATGAATGCAAATATGAATATGAATATGAAAACGAATATGAATACGAATATGAAAACGAATATGAATATGAATATGAAAACCAATATGAATACGAATATAAAAAAGATAATGAGTAAGAATATGAATATGAATATGAATATGAATATGAACACGAATATGAATATGAGTACGAATATGAATATAAAAATGAATATGAATATGAACATGAAATGAACATGAATATGAACATGAATATGAATATGAATATGAATATGAACATGAATATGAATATGAAAATGAATATGAATATAAATACGAATACGAATATGAATACGAATATGAATACGAATATGAATGCAAATATGAATATGAAAATGATAATGAGTATGAATATGAATACGAATATGAGTACGAATATGAACATGAACATGAATATGAACATGAACATGAATATGAATGTTAATATTTATAACTAATGAATAACTAAAAGAATCCTTCGCTCAGTCTTTTGTTGTGCGTGTGTGTGTGTGTATTTTATACATATAATTAATATAGATATATTCTTCAGGTGCTGCACTTACCTTGTGACTAAGCGGAACTTGCCACCGATGCCAGAGTGTCGGTGGCGGCGATTTGTACGGGCGGCTTGGACAGTGACTCGCTATCAGCAGAGGCAACAGCAGCAGAGGAGGCGGCAGCGGCAGCGGCAGCAGTTGGCAGCGACAGCGCGGTTAGCGAAAGTGGGGGCAGGTTCGACAATGTGGCAGCAGCAACAGTTGCTGCTGTTGTTGTTGCTGTTGTTGCTGTTGTAGCAATTGTAGATGTTGCTGTTGCTGTCGCTGCTGCTGCTGCTGCCGCTGTTGTTGCTGGCGTCTTGGCTTCCGTTTTGGCTGCCTTTTCTGCCACCGTTGCTGCTGCTGCTGCTGCTCCACTATTGCTGCTGCTACTGCTGTTGCCCAGTGGCGCCTCTTCGGCCATTGCGGCTGCCTTGGCCTCGGCGCGTATGTTCAAATTGGCAGCAACTTGATCAATTGTTGTTGCCTTTTTCAAAGCGCGCGGTGAGGTAGCAGCAGCAGGAGCAGCAGTTGCTGCTGTGTTGCTGCTGGTGTTGGTGTTGCTGTTGCTGCTGCTGCTAGTGGGACTTAGCAAAGTTGTTGCTGCTGTCAATTTGGTCGTTTCGTCAGCTTTAACAGTCAGCGGCTTGGCCACAGCTGTTGCAGTTGAGGTAGCAGCAACAGTTGCTGTTGCTGTTGCCGTTGGCTGTTGGCGTTGGCGTTGGCGTTGCCTGATTGCGAAAGGCCAACGCTGAGGGATTTGGTATGCTGCGCACTGATGCATTCTGTGGCCGACCAGCGCATTCTTTGGCTTATTCTCATAGATATTGCCGCACTTGATTGAGAGTTTCTCACGCGCCGTTGCTGACTCGGAGAGCATATGCAGATTTTGTAGATCATTGCCTTTGCCAATGCCAGCAGCAACAGTTGCAGCAGCATTGCTGTTGCTGTTATTGTTGTTGTTAATATTGTTGTTGTTGTTGTTGTTGTTGTTGCTACTGCTGTTGGCGGAAATGTTTTGCTTGATTTTATTTAAGGCTGCCTCCAGGCTGTTGCTGCTGCTGCTGCTGCTGTTGTTGCTTAATGTTGTTGCTGTTGTGGGCGCCAACTTTGTTTTTGTTGTTGTTGTTGCTGCTGTTGTTTGTTTGCTGTTGCTGTTGCTGCGTCCTGCTGATAAATCAAGTATGTCAGCATCCTTAACTGCTGCTGCTACAGTTGCTGTCGTGCTGGCTGCAACAGTTGCTGCTGCTGCTGCTGCTGCTGGCGGCGGCCGAAATTCGCGCAAACTCGTTTTCGACTTGTCCAGCAGCGCCAAGCCATTGGCTTTGCTTTGACTGCTCACCGCTGCTGCTGCTGCTGCTGCTGTGGTTGCGGCAACTGTTGCTGCTTTCTTGGCTGCTGTTGCAGCATTTGATTTAGCTGCAAAGACTGCGTGCGTTGTCACATTGCGCAGATTGATCAAAGCAGGCGGCGATGTGCGATAAGCAACATTATTGTTGTTGTTGTTGCTGTTGTTAATGTTGCTGCTGCTGCTGCTGCTGTTGTTGTTGCCCGCTCGCTGTGCGCTCAGCGCCACAGACAATGGCGGCGACTTGACCATGGCCGGCATGGATAACGGCGGCGATGCCGCCGACTGTGCCGCACGCTTTGCCGGCTGCCGTGGCAGGCTAACTGGCGGACCCATAAGTCGTGCACCGCCAACAGTTGCTGTGAGGCCAGGATTCGGACCCAAGCGCACAATTTCCAAACCATTATCCGCTGCATAGGCATAGCTGGGCATGTTGCGTGCTTGCGGCGTTATGGACACACTGCGGCTAGTTGGACATAGCTGCGGCATGAGCCTTGGCGTCGCATAGAGATTGTGCTTCAAACGCGCAGGAACCGAGTTGAAGCGTTGCAATTGTTGCTGCTGCTGCAGTTGCTGCTGCAGCTGTTGCTGTTGCTGTTGCTGGTAGTCGAGGCGCGGCTGCTTGGCCAGCAATTGCGCCTGCTGCTGACTCTCGTCCAGGGAGAGTGCGCGTTTTGGCAGCTTGTTGGCCGCACTGGCTATGGAGCTGGGCGCCGCTGAGTGAAAGCGTTGCATGTGCGGCGGCAGCGCTTGCCGCAGCGGCGACTGTGGCACGCGAAAATGTGGCGCTTGCACAGCGCTTGGCTTGCGATTGCTGTTGTGATTGAACAGCGGTGTCTTGTTCAATTTAGCTGGCTTGCTGGCAGCAACTGTTGCTGTTGTTGCCGCTGCTGTTGCTGTTTGTGTGGCGGTTGCTGTTGCTGTTGCTGTTGTTGTTGCTGCTGCCGTTGAACTGAAGCTTTTGAATAGACTGGGCGGCAGCGGCGGCGAGGAGGGCAGCCTAAGCACTGGCTCAACAGCAACTGTTGCTGCTGCAGCGCTGCAATTGTTGCTGGCTGTCATTAGGCTATTAATGCTGCGCGATTCCTCGCCCAGCGCGCGATTCAGAGCATCCTGCTTAGCTGCTGCTGCTGCTACTGCTGTTGCTGTTGCTGTTGCTGCAACAGTTGCTGCTGCCGCCTTTGGTTGCTCCTCCAGCTGCAGCTGCTTGAGCGAGACCAGCTCGCCGCCAGCCAACGAATGCGAACGCTTCAGATCCAATTTGTGCGCCTTGTGATTGTGCGTTGTTGTAATCTTCATCTTCATTTTGCCATCCGTTTGGGAACTGATCTCCGCGTGGAGTTTCTTGCGCTTGCCATTCGCATCCTTTGGCTCCTTTGAGTGCTTCTTCTTGCGCTTGCGATGCGATGATGTGGACGAGTTGGAGCAACTATTGCTGTTGGCTGTGCTGCCATTGGAGCTATTGGTGGAGCAACTGCTCGTTGACATGGGTGAGGCATTGGGAGTGTATTTGAGCGCCTGCTGCTGCTGCTGCTGCACATGCTCAATGGGCTTGAGGCCAATGTTCTTGACATATGTCTCCAGATCCACCTGCTGCTGCACAGCTGCCGTTGTATTCTCCAGTCGCGCCTCTGCCGTTCTGGGCATCGTTAGCTTGGTCGTCATGCTATTCAGCTCGATTTTCAATTTGAGCGCTCGTGATGGCGGCGTTGGCTTCTTATTAGCTGTCTTCAGCTCGAAGCCGCCTTCATCGTCATAATTTGCTGTCGATTTGCTTAGCTGCGATTGTGGAATGCTGACAACAATATTGAGATTCGAGAGATTGCTGTTGTTGTTGCTGCTGCTGCTGCTGCTGTTGTTGTTGTTAGTTGGTTCTGGTTCTGAATTTGGTTCGCTCTTTACACGCAGCAGCGGCGCAGCTGTGGAGGAGGAGTTGCTGCTGCTGCTGCTGCTGTTGTTGTTGTTGTTGTTGCTGCTGTTGCTGTTGCTGCTGCTGTTGATTACGCCATAGTCACTGTAGCGCATATCATTGCTGCGTAAGCTCTTAAAATTTGTTGGTGCTGCTGCAGCTGCTTCTTCTAGCTCACGTTTGCCTCCTGCTGGCTGTCGCTTGGTCTTGGCCAACTTTATATTATTATTATTAATATTACTATTATTATTATTATTGTTGTTGTTGTTGTTGTTGTTGGCTTTGCTGCGCGTCTTGCTTGTCGCATGCAATGGCATCTCATCGGCAAATGTTACCGATTTGCTGGGCTTTGTAACGGTCACGGCTATACTTGTCGATTGCATATCCTGTTGAACCTTTGACAAATTGCTCTCATCGTTTTTTGTTTCGATGCGTTCGTGCAGCAGAATTCTATAGCGAAATGCCATGGGCGCATGCTGTGGCAAGGAATAAATCGAAATTGAAAATGGCAAATGGAAACAAGAAAATCGAGTTGAAGTAAGCTAAGCTTGATAATTATAAAAGTTTCTTATGGAGTTGTGACGCCCTATAGGAGATATCAACTGTAATTCCCAAAACTATACCAAAAATTTCTTGAAGCTAGCTACTCTAACAGTCCAGTTCACATGGGTTACCCAGCCGAGTTAATCAATTATCTGATCGACCCTGCAAAATGCTTCTTTAAGCCCTGAATCGTCATTGTGGAATGGACACTAAACTAGCGGCACAATTCGATTTGCCAGCGGCTAATTTTTAGTGTCAAACACAGGGAAAACAAATCAAGCTTCTATTTATCCCCTACGCATAACATGCCCTGCCCTGCCCTGCCATACCATACCATCCTAATCCATTTTATACCATCCCTTCCCATACGCTATCAAGTTTTGAGAACTCACCCGTTGCCAGTGGTAACAATAGCCGACGTCCATGAGCGTAAAGTTGAGCGGCAAAACCTCATCCTCATACGTGACCTCGACCTCGACGTGTTTATTCTCTGGATCGATGTCGTACTTGGAGCAGAGAAAACGCTGCAGATGCACAACCCTCAGATTTGCGGGACATTGCAGATAGCAGATGGGCGGCTTTTCGGATGAACCGCAATTTTTAAGTGTAGCCGGATGATATTCCAGTGATAAACTATATTTTGTGAGCGATAAGAGAAGAAAAAGAAGCATTTTTAATGGGAGTTACGAAATGATAAAAGAAATTTCTTTGTAGTAAAATTTTACGATAAATTGTTTCAAGCAGTAAATATGTTAGATAAAGAGAGATATATATTCTGGAGATTAACTAAATGAAAAAAAAGATCTATGTAAAATGAAGAAAGAAACTTATCTAGATTATTTCTTAAATTTATCGTGATTTGCTCTTTTGGTACAAAAAGTTAACAAAAATCTTAAAAACAAACTCAAAATCCTTTACCAAAATTATGCTCAGATAAATATAGAATGAAAGGCTAGAATAAAATTATTTAATCAAATATTCCATCTTGAAACTTGGGAATTCAAATAATACTCGACTAAACATTTTATGCTTATTTGAATACGTATTGTAAGTAGTTTAATATAACGAATGGAAGCAATGGGAATATATAATATATATATAGAAAAATATAAAGTAAATATAAATAGAAATAGAAGAATTTAAAGAAAAATATAACTCCTAAGTTGCTCATTAAATTTGTTCATTTTAGATACTTTTTTCCTTTTCAATATTTCTGCTTGATTTCAAATCTTTTCTTTTCTTTTCTTTCATACCCCAATTTATTTATTAAATGAAACCTTGGGAACTACTTATATGGCATAGTTCAAGATCATTTCATTTATTGAATTTATCGATAAAGAAATGTTTTTGATTTTGATCGTAAATGAAACTTAAGAGTTAACTGAAGTAAATTAAATATAGTAAAGCTAAAGTTATATTATATCAAAATTTTGTAGATAACTGATTTAGATACAAGTTAAATAGGTTTTCTATCCCAATCGACTTTGACCTACCTAATAGGCTCTGCCGGCGAATAGAACTCCTGTTGCTGTTCCCTTGACATTTTGTGCAACAAATCATCATCGGCATCCAGTTCCCGATGCTGTTTCCTAAACTCAACTAGACGTTCGCATTCGCGCTGATAGAGACCCGGCACCAGTTTATAAATCAGCGCACGCAAAGTGTCATCGGATCTGCAAATGAGCGAAGATAGGAGAGAGAATTGTAAAAAAAAACTAAGATATGGAGCGTAGAGTGGAAGAGGGACAGTGGGAGAGTGGGAGAGTGATAGAGTAGGAGAAGACGATGTTGCAACACCTACCTGAGGTTATCCTCGCTGATATGTTTGCCCCCGCTCGGCTTGCACTGTGGGCAGTAAACATCGCGCAGCAAATGTTTCAGAATGCAGCTGCGACAATCTGCAGAGAGAATGACAATTGAAGTGGGTTGTATATAGGATTATATAGAGATATGGATGTATATATAGGTAATTATAGTAAAGAGTACCAATCATCATTCGATCGACTTACATGTATGATAGCAATTGTCCACTGTGGTTGGATCTATCATATAGCCTCGGCATATGTGACATGTGAACTGTTCATTGAACTGGTGCAGTTCTAGTGTGGAACTAGTGCGTTCCGTTGATTGCAATTTGTCCATTTTCATTTGCATTTTTGTTGTGCGTGTGTGTGTATATATATTGATAGCCTCTTTTGAATGTTTTAGAATGTTTTAGTTGCTAACATGTCCTGCAAAGATAAAGAAGAGCAAGAAATTAGTTAGAAATGCAGATTAAGAAAAGTTCCTTAAGAGTGTAATACGCTGGGACTAAATCTTAATTAGGATTCGAGCATTAAACTTTACAGAGTCAAGAAAAGTTTCTTATGAAATCTTAATGATAGATCGAGTTAGTTAAAAAGCTTGAAGATCTTCTAATATAAAATATAAGCAAGCCTAAACCATATCTTAAGAAGAGTTATAGCCGAAAAACTCACAGACTTAACAAACAAAGTATATTTGCCATAGAAATAGTAAAATTTAGCAAGATCTTGAGTTCGCTGAAACTATATATTAAATAGAATTCAAACCTTCGAATGCTTGGATATCTTAATGATGTTGCAATCGTTTTAGAGGCTATTAGATCTGCGAGCAAGCAAAAAACTATAGAGCTACGCGACAAGATCAGATTGAAACGTTGCCTTCATGGAAGAAGAAGCGCCAACAAGACCAAATCAAAGGTAAAAACAAAACAGAAAAAAGCAAAAAAAGAAAAATCAACTGTGAGAAACAACATAAAGCAAAAATCGCAGCAACAATCATCAGCAACATCCAGCGATATGACTGCGGTTGGGTCGCTCTCTAGGTCTCGACTCGTCTCGTCTCGTTTGTCAAACAAAAGCTCAACACACACACACATATACATATATAAATATGTATCTATATCTTTATATCTATGCAGCAAACTGCAACTGCAACACAACTGTGTTTGCCACAAAAAGATCTGGCAACGTCAGACGCAGCACTTTCAACTAGTAAATCAGCCATCCATGAATCGGAACAATGCCAAAAAAAAAACTATGCACACACACACACGCACACTTATGTACATAAAAAGAACAAAAAAAACTAACTCATATGCGGCGCACATTAAGACAAAGGGGGGTGTGTGGGGGGACCCTACGGGACGCTACTGGGCTTACAAGCGACGCCCTTTGTGCCGCACACAGAGGGCACCCGACACACAACCTCACACACACACACACGCACACACACAGCCACACGCATACTGCGCACTCGACGATGTGTTGTACTTGAATCTAGTTTTAGGTTTTTCGCCTTCGTCTTCGTCGGCGACTTCGTTGCCTTCGTCTCTCGAGTTCGTCCGACGTCTTCGTCTTTGCCTTCGTCTTCGTCTTTCGCTGTGTGCAAACGAATAAAGTACGAAAATTACGCTCTTGCTATGCCCTATACACACACACACACACACACGCACACAGAGTCAGAGTTGATAATCATAATCATAATGAAGATGATGATGATGATGATAATTATTACGATGTGGGCAGCGAGTTGGATCAGCAGGTTGCGTTGGTTAAGAAGCAGTGGCAGCGGTAGGGGCAGAGACAGCGACAGCGACAGCAGCAGTGGCAGAGTTGGCGGCAGCAGCAAAAGCAACAACATAGGCATAGAGCAAAGAGGAAGAATATGTATGCCACATCAAGTTGATGAGATTTGAATGGAACAACAAAAACAGCAGCAGCAGCAGCAAATGTCATGTTAATGTGTGGAAATACACACACACACACACACATACGCATAACGGCGTCTAAAGCTATGCTTTTGTAAGAGCTTTTAGGAACTAGTCCTAATTGTTTTGTCTGCAATTAAGTTGCTTTCGGTGTCAAATTAGCATAGTTAAGAGACCAAGTCAGCTGGGTAAACGTGTATGGGAAATAAAATATAAAATATATCAAATATTATTTAAAGCTTAGTTGGTGATATATGTATGTGGTAGTAGTAGTATAGATATGTCTTTAAAATCTAATTGAGAATAGTAGAAAGTAGTAGAATAAAACATTTCAACATATGACAACCTATCAATAAACCAAGCGTATGAATTTATAATGAAAAATTGATTACAGAAATCTATTCTTTTTAGCTACAAATACAGATAAGATATATAGATATATTAGTTGGAAAGATTCATAATTATATGCATGTATTGATATGCTTAGAAAGTAAGCTATATGTTTATGTATAAGAAATATCTATATCCAAAAAGATAGCTATATCTCAACTATCCTTGTTTCTAACATCTATCAGTCTGTAAACCCAACAGATAATTCATCTACCTATTTACCATTATATGCAAAACTCTTAGTCCAACTTTGCTATCCAATATTATGTCAACCTAAACTATCTGCTGAATTCTCTTCTCCTATTTGGTAGCAAAACTCTTGGAGTTTAATGTTTTAAGTACAGCAAGGAATGTAAGATACACATATACATACATATATAGTATGATGTATATATACTATATCTCAAATTTGCTAAATAACTAAAGCATTGACTCTGTATTTCATAACCTTTAACAACTTTTATATAACAAACTTTAAAAATATCAATTAGAGTTCTAAAAATGAGTTCTAAGCGTGAATCATTATACATATCTATGTTCATATAGGAATCTACAAAGTTTCAAGTTCAGAACGCTTAAACCTCTTATGTAAACTATTAATATAATAAAAGTTTCTATTAAAATATCTTAATGTAGGCTAGCTAAATTTGTGTTCTATACAAATACTATCTAATATTCCATCCATACATTTAGATATAGTTTTAGTTAATATAGTTTTCTTTAATATGTCTTCTCCCTATTCATCTATCTACAGCTATTCTTAAGCTTTTCAGCTTGAATATATGAACAAGTCAAGTTTAAGTGAAGCTTTCTTTAATACCAAAAATTACATTGCGCAGAATGCAGATTAAAAGAGTTTGGGTTCACAGAGGTCACACCATAAAAAGCTGAATTTTATATCAAAATAAAATCTTAGGACTTGCCCAGCTGCTACCCAACGTGAGTCTCGTCTCTAAATCTAACTGTAGGGCAAATAAAAGTCGCCTTGGCCCGCAAATGCGCTGCCCACTTTTCTCTCTCTCTCTCTATCTCTCCATCTCTCTTTTTCTCATTTTGTTTTTGCCCCGTTTGCCTTTGACATGTTTCTGCTTTTTTGCTTTTGTACGTCACACGCTCACGCGAAACTGGCACGAAAGCAGCTTGTAAAAGGCAAGACGAAATAGGCGGCAGCAATGACAACAACAAGAAGAAGCAGAGAGAAGCTGTGCTGTGATGCGATGCGATGCGATGCGATGCTATCAAAACAAAAGCTGGCAAACTAAGTCAAAGTGGCCACAAGGATAGAGTTAGCAACAGCCAGAAAGGGGCGGGGTCGGAAAGGGGGACAAGACAGAGTGAGGGAGAGCGAGGCAGAGCGGAAGCTGGACATGGCTTTATGTAGAAAATGCAAACGTTGCTAAGGACAATGAGAGAAGGTGGGACGCCAAAGCAAACACTAGCAGAGCCATTCATCAACGCCCACGCCCAACCCCTCCACACACACCCACACACAAACACAAAGTGTTAGGCTAAAGTGGCAAACAGTGCCGGTCTCAGTGGGTGGCTTATGGGGTGAACAATTGACAACATTGATGACGTCTTCAATGTCGCTGACGTATTAGTTTACGAGCAAGGCTCACAACAATACACCAACACCAACACACACACACAAACGCACACATAAACAGCAATACGCTGACAGTGACGAAATGGCCACAGATTGCACAGACTTCGCCGCTTCGCTGTTATCGCTATCGAAACGAAACGAAGCGAAGTAATAATAACAACAACAAAAACAGTCACAACAGAAACAGCAGCAGCAGCAGCAGCAGCAGCAACTGGCGCCGGCACGAGCGCACTTTACAACAACAGTTCACAGGGTGGTTGCTACACACACACATACACACTCACTCATGCACAGTTAGAGACACGACGCGCACGCAACAAGCTTTGCCGATGATGACGAGAGACGCGGCGACACAGCGTACAATTTGTATAAATGATCGAACGAAATTTACTTGCGTTATGCACGTGCGATATTGTCCACAACAGCAGCCGCTGAAAATACAACTGAAAGCAATGCACGAAATTCAAATGCTATGTGCGAGCGCGGCTGGCTTCGTTGCGTTCGTACTCGCATTCGGTACTCGCCGCGCAATTAAGGCGAAACGAGCACACGACACAAACAAGCGAACACGAAGCGACGACGACGACGACGACGACGACCAATTTGTATCTATTCGCCGCGGCGAGAGAGCGGCAACGACGGCCGCCCCTTGTGGGCTGTATGGGGAGAGCGTAATAGCGGCACAATCAAATCCCAAAACAAAACTTTCTACAATTTGCGCGCGCGTGTTTTCGCCTTCGCCGCAGTTTTAGTTTCGGTTTTTATTTCGAATTGGCGGCGACGGCGACTACGAAAATTCCAATACGACAACAACACTCACACATACGCATGTACGTAAACACAAACGCAAACGCAAACGCACTTGTCACGTGTACGTGTGTTTACAAAATTTTCACACACACACCGAAGCATGAACATGAATTTTTTTATTCGTTACATTTCGCCGCGCTCGCCGCGCAATCAAAAGCAAAGTGAAATTTTTCTAATAAGAAATGTACACATCGTAGATTTTCCAAGCGTTTGCCAAACTGCGACGCAAATTGTTTACAATGTGGCAAAATAAGTTCACGTTCTTTCGTTTGCCGGCTTCAAGAGGTGCACTAAAATTGGAAATCAATTTTACACATAAGCACCATAAATCGATTCAAAACCAAATGATGAACACTTCTTCTTCTTCTTCCTCTGCTTACTTTATAGCACTTGCCGCATATAAACGGCATGGGCGCTCTGTGTTTGTGTGTATGTGTATGCGCGCTTCTTTCACTTCAGCTGCTGCTACTCTTATCGATTTCTCATACACGTTTTTATTATCACGAACGGCGGTCGAGATTTAAACTGCTCTTACTCGCTCGCTCGCTCTCTCTCTCTCACACTCACTCACTTAATCGCTCTTTCACTGTCTCTCTTGTGCGCTGACAGCGTTGAAATTTTACTTTACTCCGTCCGCAAAGTGCACGGCATGAAAACTGTTCAAAGACTGATTCTGATTAGACCTGCCAACGACTTCGGCACCGCGCTGTATGCCATACGTTCGTCGCGTCTGCGCATGAGAGCTCGTCGTGAGAGCGAGAGCTCGAGCTGGAGCGCGAGCGAGACAAAGAGACGCTCTGTTGCCGTTTCGCGCCATTGCTGTACCGCCCACCCTGCGGCTGTTGTGAGGCTTGATTGGCTGCAAATACGACGTTCAGCTGTTCGGCAGCGACACGAACACTTCGTGTCGCTGCTCGTGTATGCTTTGTGTATGTTGTGACGCCTTTACCTTTTTGGGGTGGCTGTGCGTTGCGTACCTGACTCTGTGTGTGCGTGTGCGTGTGTGTGTGGGTGCCTTTTTTAATTGAATTCAACTGTCAAATGAGAGATTAACGCGTCTGCATTGACGCTAGCGTCGGCAGCGACGTCGCCGTCGTCGTACACCGTCGTCAATCGTGCCAGCTACGTATTGGCCTTGGCGTTTATAATTATCGTAAATTCGCCCTGCCGCTGCCGCTGCCGCTGCCAACGTCGCTGCTTCAGTTTCGCTGTTGTTGTTGTTATTCTCCGTGCGTTGGGCATTTTGTATAAAATATGAATAAGTGGGGCCCACATGCAAAAGGTATCATCCTCTGCTGCGCCGTGACAGCGAGTGAGTCCGCATGTGTGTGTGTGACAGTATGTTCGTGTGTGTACGTGTGCGTGTGTATCTTTGTATCTGCATCTCTGTGACAGACACCCACTTGACATATGAAGCCTACTTGATCTCCGCTTACCGTTTTGACAGCCGCCCCGAGGAAAAATCGTTGAGAATTTTATTGAATTTGAAAACGTTCAAATTTGCATTTCAAAGGCTTAAGGCAGAGCGCAAGAAAAAAATATATATATGAAAACACGTTGACAGCGACAAGTGGCAAATCGCATGTCCTTGAATACATACATATATCTCGCACGTCTTCACGTTGATTTCAAGGCTCGCTACACATTGATATGCACGGCAATGGCTGTATAAATCGTCCTCAGGCATTCAGTTTGATAAATGATGCAGATAAACGTTCACTTGCGACGCGACTGCGTTGCATATCTCTTTGATTCTATTGTATAATCGAGGTACAGTGAACCCCATAAGGGAAAAAGGCTTCTTAACTCTATATTGACATTATCTAACCTGAGAATCTATGACTTTAGTTAGATTTGTTTAGAGATATGCCTATTATTGCAATTGCTTGATGCAGCACGATCTCTCTTATTAGAAGAATTGGTAATTGTTTTTTACAATGCTCGCACATAACAGTTATCCGACTCATTTCTCCCATTCTATTCAGACGGAAACAGCAAGAAAGCATACACACACGCTCTTATTCTGAGCAGGAGATGTTTTCTTGTTCCGTTTCTATCTTCGTCTGACTGTTTTGCTTTGAGCAATTCCCGTTATCTTCTTTTAAGGATTATTGTGCGAGTCATACGGTAAATTCTCGCACACTGTGACTATTCAGAGGAGAAGAACTCGAAAGGGCAATGCGCAGCGATTTCATATTCACATATGCATACACACATGCACGTACATACATGCACGCACATGCACGCTTTAGATGTGCTTTCTCGATGTATGTACATATCTGTGTTTTCTTTGAACTGTTCTGCCATAATTGTTTGTCTTTCTTTTCTCTCTCTCTCTCTCCCACTCTCCCATTCTCATTTCCTTTTTCTCGCCCTCTCTCTCTCTCTCTCTCTAACGGTTTATCTTCCTCTCTCTCTTTTTCTCTCTAGCGCTCTCGATCTCTCCTTCACGCATCTTCTTATCTAACCATCTTTCTCCTATTTTTGTATCTGTCTCTCTATCTCTCTCTCTCCTCTCTCTCCTCTCTCTCTCTGTCTCTCCCTCTCTCTCTGTCTCGCTATCTCTTTTCTATATTTGATTTCCCATTCTCTTGCATGCATTTTCTCTGTTTTCTCAATTAATCAGTTAGCCCCAGTTAGCGTTAGAGAATAGGAGAGTTCTCCCTTCCTTTTTCTCACCCTCTCTCTCTCTCTCTTTCTATCGATTTCTCTCTCTCTCTCTCTCTTTCTCTCTAGCGCCCTTGATCTTTCCTTCTCGCTCCTTCTTATATAACTATCTTTATCCTTTCTTTGTTTCTTCCTCTCTCTCTCTCTCTCTCTCTCTCTCCGCCTCTCCCTCTCTCTCGCTCTATCTTTTCTATATTTGATTTTCCATTCTCTTGCATGCATTTTCTCTGTTTTCTCAATTAATCAGTTAGCGCCCTAAGGTAAACTTCATTTCCTTAGCTATAAAATGGGTATCTAACGTATTATGCATACTTTCACATTTCATATGATTTTTATTGATTAAGAATCATAGTTTATATAGGATCTCATTGCTAGCTTAATGCTCGATATGACTCGCAGAGAAAGCTAACCAAGTTCAAGCAGACAAAGTCTTCATCTATTTCCCTAATCAACACTTAACTGTACACTAAATATCTACATACATATCCGAATATCTACATATTCGAATGTATTGTATTATGTTTATGTAGAATACACAACGCAACCAATCCTTGGTTAGTCCACAAATGACCTTCTACCTTCTACTAACTGCACTCATGTCTATCTATCTATCCATGTATCTATGCATGTTGATTCTGTGGCTGCTGTGGTCAGCTTAAGCTGCACCTAGACCATTTCCGGTTGTACATAATTCATGGCAAATGCTTTGGAATGGAGAAGTTAACCGAAAACCACTGCAAGTGCAGCATGCTAAAGTAATTATAAGCACTCGAGCTTCTGCTATAGATACATGTGTGTGTGTGTGTGTGCGCGTGTGTGTGTGTTTGTGTTTGTGTGTGTGTGCGTGTGTGTCCGACCCGACTGAAAATGAATCCTCGCACAGCAAATAATTAATGTGTGTGGGCGTCTCTCTCTCTCTCTCTCTCTCTCTCTCTCTCTCTCTCTCTCTCTCTCTCTCTCCCTCTCTCTCTATCGTGTGTGCTTGACAACCGCCTGTGGTTTTGTCTGTGCGGTTGCATATTACATTTCGAGAAGCTGCAGGAGCTGAATATATTTGCAGAGCATGGCAAACACTTTGCAGCAGATACTTTTGTTTGAGCGCAGATACGTTCAATAAACGTT